>OY751554.1:224544-1424544 GCA_963572265.1 Caenorhabditis doughertyi | reverse complement strand
CTAAGAATCATGCTACTTGTTTTTCAAAGTATCCTACAGTAGTCTGATTGAATCTGATATAATTTGATATACTGGAGGGATATTATCAGTTTTCAATAAGGGCTGGAAAGATTGGCTTGCAGCTAGTTGACAGGCTTTTAGAAATAGCTTTCTTATGTTTAAAATCTGATGGGTATTCGTGTCTGAACCGGTGAAACATTTGTCAAGTGTCTGGGCGAACGGCTGGTGGATCAAATTCGTTACTGCGCCTTCAAACTGTAAATGGCTCGCTTACGTAAATGGATAACATTCGTTTCGAGGAACACTAGTAGCTAAAATCCTGTTATTCCTGCTCTGCCAGCCTAAAAAAAAGTCTAGCCAACTTTCCCCCTCAACAAGTTTCGCAGAAAAAATTACAGTATTTTCTCAACTTTTTTGACATCAATCATAGGTTGGAATAAACTCTGAGTCATCTTTTTTTAAGTGGAAAAAAGTGTCTGGAAACTTCCTCAGAAAAAAAATAGGAAAATATACTTTAGTCCGCTAATTACTTTTTTTTGTTGGCTTTGAATTGAAGGGGGCAGGTGAAACTTTTCAAATCGAGAGAAATCGCAGACGTTTTCCAGGAAATTTGAAAATCGAATTCGTAATTTCGGGAAGTTTTGTGAGATTTTGGCAGAAAATCGTCGTTTCAACCAAAAAAAAGAGATACATAATGAAATTATTGTAGAAATGGGCGGGATCTAGGAATCTTAACGTGTAGTCCGAGAGGAGGAGATGACCGGGGAAGTTTACCGATGGAATCCTAGACCGTTTTGTTTCACTCTAGACTTAGGCTTCAAACGCCAGACCCTGGACTTGTAAAATAAGCTTAGGCTTATGCTCCACGAGCAGCGTTTCAGGTTCAAGTGGGCCAAGCTAGATTCTAAACACCCTTTGCTAGGGCCCAATTACAGGAAAAGCCTAGTTTCAGCTAGAACCCAGCTTAAGCTTGAAAAGCTCGAAAACTGCTCAAGTAAACAATACAAAAAATCACAAAACACACAAGAAAAAAGCGTTCTGAATCCAACTTAAAAATGATTTCCAGACGGCTATCCCTCCCCTCACTAAAAAATGATTTTATTGAATTACTTAAAAAGAAGGCGTATACATATGCCGCGCGTATAGATGATTTATGATGGCGCGCGTGCAATAAACAACACTCTTTCCAATTCAAATAAGGAATCGAAGAACAGGAAGTTTAGAATAAGCTAATCATGAATATGAGTGATAGTTGGTCAATAAACATTGAAAAAATGATCTGTGAATGAAATATTGAGTGTACTTGGCTCCCCAGATTGATCTGGAAGGGAAATGTTTTCGACTCTAGAATGGAGCTAGGCGATCATGGAGCATACTTCGGGCCGGAAATATATATACATGGATCAAAATATCACGTAATTGATATGTTGATCCGGACTCGCGGGCTGCAAAGAAATAGACTCAAATTGATTATCAACTGCAGAAAACAAAAAAAAGTGAGTCCAAAGAATTAGGAAATGGTTTTCTGAACAACTAGAAAAAGATTGTCTATGCTGATTCTAGTTTTGACTATGAACATGCTAAAAATTAACTCTGATTGGTATGAACCTGGGTTGAAAAGCAGTTAGATTGTTGGCTTAGAATTTGGAAAGTTGGAGGAATCTATGCCATCGGTCTAGCTGATTTCAAAATCGATTTCGTACCATTTCGATATTATTTTAAGTAAATTCAAGCCCGAGCCTATTCCGATCTGTCCATGATAAGGTTCTAAAGACCTTTTTCCTGTTTTCAGTCAAATTAAAACTGGAAAATTTTATAAATGTTTTTTTTTCAAAAATATCTTCAGACAACTGATAACTTCTCCAGGTTCAGGTGCACTTTTCAATCACGTTTCTACACAATGAGAAGCTTCTGTGTTCTGATGCTGCAGTCAAGAGCTGTAATCAAGATTCTCAGTTTACCCAAAGGAAAAAGTTGAGTGCATTTTCGAAGAATATGGATTAAGAATTCTTAGCTCTTACTATTAGTTCTTCAAAATAGTGCGATCACCGTCTGAAGATACGATGATAAACTTTCGCCGGACTTTGTCACACTCATAGTGCTGAGAACCGATGAAGACTGAAAGTTTTGGATAATATTCAACCTTTCGATTTACAAAAACAGTTTTGTCCTAGTGTTATTGTAATGGTTGAAGGTTTTCACAGGGTAGCCAGAGCGCCGGTTCGTTGCTCCCGCGAAGATTCATTTTTTGAACGACAGCGTGGCGTGTCGCGTCGCGTCTACGGAGTTGGTACTGTGCCAATTATTTGAATTTAGATAGAGCGTGTTTGCACTAATTGCCTCTCGGCTACCTCGTGATTTACTAAGACCCCCATACAATGACGTGTCTTGTTGCAAAAGAATGTCAAACCGGCAAAGATGTTTCTTAAAAATCTTGTCTTGAAAGACAGTAAACCGAATTCAAAAACTGCATTTTTGATGAGATTCTTCAAATCAACCACTATCCAAGTTAGTGATCTCCGCAACTTATTCCTGACAAAGTCAAAACCTGACGCACACCTCCATGTCTTTTGACTTTGCTTCTGTCTAACCCGCTCGCCGTTGTTCATCAGAATCGAATTATCGTTCTGATTGTTGCATTGCATTTCAACTCATGTGAGGGTATGTTTCCTGGTGTCTAGAAAATACGGATTTGTTCAGAAATCTCTTTCGAAAAGCTACGTCTTCTGTCTCCTAGGAAAGCAAAACGAGGGACCACGTCACCAATGGAAACGGAATGAAGGAACTTGGCAACGGACATCCCCGAAGCATAAGGAAAGAGAAGGAAGATTCACTTTACGAAACTTTTCCTCCATTTCTTATTCACACAGGGTTTTGATTTCTGCAACCCATTACCCTGAAAATGACAGAATCCCGTAAAGGAATTGCACTTCGTGAGCTCTATTGGAAGACGCTTGTGCTGGGTAGTCACTATCCGGAGGAGTTCAATGCAGGAAAGTTTAGAAGTACACCGGGGTGAGTAAGGGGTGAAAATGAGAGTTGGTTTTGATTCACATCAATTTGAAACTATTGGTGAGAAGCAATTTACGTCAAAAAATTACGAAAATTTGCAATCTGAAACTGTTCTAGCGCTATAATTGGAGGTTCTTACAGTAGAATCATTAGTGATCCACCGCTCTATTATTTAAGCAAAAAAAGTAAAATCCATATAGGCTGGAGATCTATTTTTGAAATCAAATATCGGCAAACTTTGTGAAAAATAGTTTGTTTAAAATTTCAAAAAAAAATTTTTTTTCAGTCTTGATCAGATGAAGCTTTCGCTCGCCTGATTCGGGTTTCAAACGGCTTTTGCGCCAGTCTTTTAGGAATAACGTTCTTTCTGTAACTGATAATTTGAATGTAAGATAATATCTGATAATTTCCTTATCTCATTTCATTTTTTTTCAATTGTTTTTCAAAGGAAGTTCAATGCTGATCCCTAATTATCATTAAAAAATGAAAATCATTGAAAAAAAGATATGGAAAAAAAAGATTGAGGTGGTATTCAAAAATATAGTGGCCATCACGGCAAATTTTTTTTTATCGCGCGTTTTTATATTGTAATGGACGCAAGCTCACTGCGTAGCGGCTCAGCTTCACGTGCTTAAGCCGAAACGTAGCCTTGCTACAAAAACTACAAAAATAGAAACAAAATTCAAAATCACGTAACTGTAACTTTAGAGTTTGGACGTTCCTAACGCGCTCAAGGGCGATTTTTGAGTGAATTCAGCTTGAAAAAAGTAGAGCATGAAAAAACACAATGGACACGAAAGTTTTAAAATTTGACTTCATTTCAAACAAATTTAATCTTCATTCTCTTAATTTCCAGGGACTCATTCCCAATGGATATTGTAATCGGGCTAGACAAGATCGCCAATGTTTACAAAGTGGTCATTGATGCCGATGAAACATTGACACGTGTGTTTTGCACTTTAAAGGCTCATTCAATAATTTGATTATTTTCAGCATCAAAAGTAACAATCCGGGTTGGGCGGGGCGAGTTGGGAGGGGAGTTGAACTACAAAAACGCGAGGATCGCTAAATATCAAAAACCGGTTTCCCTGGAGTTTTTTCGAAGAGAACGATCGGCAAGTCGATTGGAGAGCAAGTAATTTTTTTAAACAAAAATTTGAATTCCCGCCAAACCTTTTGAATTCCAGAAATGCTTTTACTGACGCCGTCGGGCAGTACATCTGGGTAACAATTGATAAGCCAATTCCCCTTTCGCAAAACCCTCATGGCCAAATTCAAATCGATAAGCTCACTGTCCTCGGGTACCCCTTGCCAGAGGAGATGCTTCGTGGGACTCCGATTCCAGAAGACGTCAAGGATGACGTCGCAAGCTTGAAAATGGAGAAATTGGAGCTAGACCGCCCCAGCTCAGGAGTCCCCAGAAAAGAAAAGAAGGTTGAGAGGCATAGCTAGTAAGTGCAAAATTAGTTTTTTGGTTTGGCGCCAAATCAAAATTCAAAAATCAAATTTTTTTCAGCGAAGGCGATGGAATGTCTATGAAAGAGGAAACTAACCTGAGCGGGGACCCCCTTACGTCTATTAGAACCATCCGAAGAGTTTTAGAGAAGAAAATGGAGAAGGCAAACTTTGATGGAAAAACCATTCAAGCTACAGTATGCCTCCGGGCCATTCAGAGAATTGATGAATATGAAGCTAGGATTGAAGACTTGGCGAGTAGAAGGAGTAAAGCATTGGAGATGGGAGATTTAAGTATGGTAAGAATGCAGTTTTCAAAGAGTCGTTAAGTTTCATAGTCTTCGAAAAATTTTTGTACAGCTCACCATAGAATTATTTGGTATGGGTGAGAACGAAAATCATTGTGCAAAAGGCAACAAGTCTAGATAACTCCGATATACTTTAAATTTCCGCAAATAGCATTAAATTCTGAATGTTTTGAGACTTTTTAGAAGGGTTTTAATGAAATTTTCTTCTTGCAATTACCAACATTAACTAGAACAACTAGTAACTGAAGGGTCTTTTAGTTTGAAAATGACGATTTGTATGAAAATTTTTTTAATCATTATACATTTACCCAACTTCAAATGTAAATCGAATGAAAAAGAGCGAAAAATGTAGTTAAAAAGAAAAAAGAAGAAGAAAATCTCACCCGTTTCAAAGTGATCTCAGAGTAAATTCAGCATTAAAAAAACTGAAATCAGCGTAAAAAAATACATAGGTTAAAATAGATTTTTTTAATGAGTCCCAAGTAATTTTTTGAATTCTTCAACGCAGACTATATTTAGTCGCTGATTCATAACATTTTTCCCAAGAGCGAACACAATAATACACGAAATTCGTTTCTTGTTTTTCAAGATACTCGAAAATTTGCTTCCCAGTATTTTTATGATTCACTAAGAGAGTGTGCAAAAAAACGCGCAAAAAATGTGCAAAAATTCAGACTTGTCAAAATCCAGGCCGGCCCGGGTTTCAAAATTTTTGTTTTTTTCAGCATGTATCTCCCGATTTTCAGCCCAATCTTTAAACTTCTCCTGGGTCTTTATACTTGAAAATGATCAAAATTTCTTCCCTGAAAACACAGGCTAAAAAAAATAGAAAATCAACCGTGAAAAAAGAAGTTTAAAAAAAAACATAATTTGCCCTGAACTCCCGGGCCGGGCCGATAGAAATTTCTCCAGCGTCCCGGCCCGTGACAAGTCTGCGAAAAATCACTTTGAGACAATAAAAACAAGCCCGCGTGACACTGTGAAACCCATTATCTTAAAACTTTTTCAGGCCGAACGCCACCGTCTCGCCATGATTGACTGTCGGGATACAGTATTCCGAGCTGTCCATGTGGACTTGCTCCTGGATCGGGATGAGGTTTTTTTTTCAACTTTTTCAAAAACTTTTTTCAAATTCAATTTTCAGCTCCGCGCAATCGGCGTCGACTCAGAATGGGCAGAGTAACAATTTATTGACTTGGGAACTTTTGAAAAAATCAATAAATAATTTAGTTTATTCCGTGTCCTTGGCCTTCTCGGTGGCTTCGGAGATTGTTGTTGGAAGCACAGTGGTGACATTGATTACGGTAGTTGAGGCATGGGATACGGTAGTCGATGAGTTAGCCGGGATGGTAGAATTAGTCTTCTCATCGAAAAACTCGCCGACGAATTTTCCAATTTTTGAAATCTAAATTTTATTTTTTTTTTCAAATTTCCCGCCTTTTTCAACTAACCGCATGCTTGACAGACTTGACCGAGTCCTCAATATAGGTACGGATTTGTTCGGTGATTGGCTTTTCCTCTTCTCCGGTTCCAGTGGAATTGGTTGGTGGGAGTACGGTAGAATTGAGAGCTGGGTGCACGGTGACGTTAGCGTGGATGATGGTGGCGTTGACATGGGCAGAAACTTCTGGGATTGGAGTTGATTCGACTTCGTGAACCTCTTTTTGTCCGTGGGCGATGGAGCCCTCGATTTCGTTGGAATCGGCGCAGGTGACCTGGAATAAATTTGTCAAATTGATAAAATCTCTAGCATCTACTGTAAATCCATAATTGTTTCGTCCTACTGAAAAAGTCTGGCTTTTAGAGTTCTTCTAATTGCTTTTGTCTCGACTGTTTTGGCTTGTTTAGTACCAGTCATTAGCTATTTAGACGGTAGCTAGCTTTCCAGCCCCAGAAGCTATCAGATCCAGTCAGAATCAGCATCCTCATTGTTCTCAAAACAAACAGAACGAAATCAGAAGTGTCAGGCTAGGTTCAGCTAGAATCAGAGGGAATCAGAAGATCTAGAATCGATCAGAACAAAGCCAAAACGCACGTCATACTAAAGATTCATTGATGCGGCGCCATCAAAATCAATGCAAAATGTCACAACAGAGTATTGAGAAGCCAAATCAGAAAAAGTGAGACAATGCTCACTATCAGCTGGAATCAGAGGGAATCAGAAGATCTAGAATCGATCAGAACAAAGCCAAAACGCACGTCATACTAAAGATTCATTGATGCGGCGCCATCAAAATCAATGCAAAATGTCACAACAGAGTATTGAGAAGCCAAATCAGAAAAAGTGAGACAATGCTCACTATCAGCTGGAATCAGAGGGAATCAGAAGATCTAGAATCGATCAGAACGAAACCAGAGGGAGATCAGAACTATGACTCATTGAAATAAAGCTTGTGCACACTTTCATAAGGCATTATTCCTTATTTCACTTTGCTAATTTTCAGCGGTCTCAAGGTATGATGTCAAAGTGATGACTCATCTTATATCAAATCGATTCAATCAATAGTTACGAAATCAGTATTATCGACAAAAAAAACAAAAGCACTCCCATGAATGAAGCTAGTCATAAAATGTCAGAATAACCAGAAGCAAGACCAGAGAAGTCAGATTATGTTCTGTTAGAATCAGAAGAAATCAGAAGGATCAGAAGTGACCAAAAAATAACCAGAACTAGATCAGAATGAGGAAGTAAGTTCAATTCAGAAATGAATTTGTTAAGTGTTGTTAAGTGTTAAGTTCACAGAAGCTGGCTCTTCTTGAAAACTAAATTTAAACAAGATCTCCACTTTATCTCATAAAACACTATTTCTTGTTAGCTATAAAGTTTGATTACTGCAATTAATCCCGAAATCAGAACTAGATAAAAAGGATGACTCATCGAAAATTGGCCAGTCGATAATTGCAAAATCGATATAAAAACAGCCCATCACAAGCTGTCAGATAGCCAGAGCTCAATCAAAATGGCTCCTTTCATATCAGAAGATCAACGAATATTTTATAAAATTCGTCGTGGAACTAAAGCAAAGTTATGAATTCGGGGTGTCGCTCAACGGACTAGCTCCTCCAATTGGGGTCTGACACCTCGGCTTAAAGGCGCAGCGATAAATGTAAATGCGGGTCTTATCGCGTACCTCTCATTTGAGAATAACTGTAAGCGTGACCGGAGCCAATAGACATTTAGCTCTGCGCCTTTAAACCGAGGTGCTGCCCTATCAATGGGTTACGGTAAGCCAAAACCAGAGGCACTTTTGTGGCGCGTCAAGCTATCGAATGACTGCTAGATCAAATCAATCGATAATTGATAAAAACCTAGGTCCCCATGGCTCCCAAACCCACCATATCCAAATTGCTCATCATTAGAATTGCCAACGTGGCAATCAACTTCCATCCGATCATCATCCTTGTAGTTGCTTTGAATAGGAAAGAGAGAGAAGGAGAGAATGTGAACTCCTTCCGCAGAAAAATATAGTAAGAAATGATTTCCCTTCCTTGGTCGAAAAGAAGGAGAGAAGGTGAAAAGAAAAGCGGGGGAAGATGATTTCTAGAAAAGGAATCGAACGGAAAAAATGGGAAATAGTGTATAGGAATGAGAGACGACAGACATGGGATTCCCGTCCACCTCCATCCAACGCCGCGGCGTGGGGCTCGTAAAATTTTGCGTTCTTTTTGAACAGCGGAAAAATGGAAAAAAGGAACAAATAATCGATTTCATTTTTAGGCCTAAAAACAGAACAAAAAATTATTTCGAAGAAGAAGAATTGCTATCCAAGAAGCGTCGATACTCGTTGACAGTCCTCCAATGAGCATTTCGAAGAAGGACCTGATGACGTTTGTCTTTTAGAAATTCCCACGCGACGTTTGACATCCAATTACGTGATTTCATTAGATAACACGTGGCAACGGTGGCGCTTCGAGTGCGGCCGGCCTGGAAGAAAAGGAGGGATTAGGAGGGAATTCGAAAAAATTGTCGGCTTTTGAACTTATTTTTGGCTATGTGGTAGCCCTGGTTTGGTTGATTAAAAAGCCTCGAATTATGGATTTTATTGTTTCTGATTACTGTAGGATTACGATAGCTATGCTTTAGCATGAGCGTGACCCTTTTCTGTTTACAGGTGCAACTACTAGGTGGTATTGTCACGATTACAGTAGCTTTCAAGTTTGGATTACTGCAATGGGAGCAAAGATTTTTAGACATTTGAAGATGCGCCTTTAAGCAGAGCCTTGGGATTACTGTAAGGTTACGGTAGATGCACAAAAAACCGAATTTAAATTTTTCAAATCTACTTACTTTTTATTTGAAAAATTTGTCCCTCGATGTTGGGAAAATTTAGTTTTTTTTGGGATTTACAGAAATTTTTTTTGGAATGAAAATTTCAGCCAAAAAAGTATTTTCAGAAAAAATATAAATTTAATTGTAAATCAATTTTATTTTAATGTAATTTTAAACGTAAAAAATTTGAAGTCGGCAAAAACATTCCCACTGTAAATCTAGAAAAAATTATATAAAAAAAAACGTTAATTTTTTTTTCGACTTGATCTTGAAAATGCGCTCTAATCGCTCTTCTAAAAAATAGTGTGAAGAAACAAGAGACGCAAGAAAAATCATAATTTTCGAGGTGCGATTGGAGCGCATTTCCCTATCCGTGTTCAGAAAATTTTTAACTAATTTCCACCTATTTTCATTTTTGGAAATTTTTAACAAAATTTTTTCGAATTATGAAAAATCACCATAAAAGTGCGATTGGAGCGCGTTTTCTTATCAATTTCGGTACAATTTTTAAACGAAAGCCGGGAAATTTTTTCCAAAAAAAGAAACGAACTTTGCAATGAACATAAACAGTTTTTCCCTTAGCAGCAACATTTTCAATAAATTCGACAGCCTCATTAATCTCTGCTCGAGGGGCGGATCCAGTGAAATCTTTCATTGGAACATTCATCCATTCAACACCTTCTTTCTTCCAATCAGCCTCTCTCATTGCATTCATTGCGGCTTTTAATTCAAATTCTTCAGTACAACACACGACTCCGCCCACATTCTCTTTTTTAATTAGCTCATCTTTCATTGATTGAAATGGCATTGCACCGAGAATAAGAGTGTCATCGACACGATTATACCATGACCATCGATGAGGTTGAATGTAGTTACGGAATAGATTATAACCCAATGACGGGTAGAAGACAAGGCTTGTCAGCATCTGAAAAAAAAACTTCAGTGTTTTTTTGGGTGAGCAAGGATTTTCAGATTTTTAAGGTCTCAGCATTTTTTTGAAAATTTTTCAGCTTGTTACCAAATTTTCAGATTGTTAGGACTGGAAAAAAAGTGCTTTTCAAAAAGTACGAAAAGCCAAAATTTCGATTTTCAAGCATTTCGAGGGATCGGAGATTGGCGGGAAGTTCAAAACATTTGAAAAAAAAATAGAGCCCTATTCTAGATTCAGATAGGTTCAGATCATCTAGATTGGCAGAAAAATCATGGATTTCGAAATTTTGAAAAAAACCACTATTTTGAGTCAAAAATTAGAATTTCAGCTCGCTAACACTCATTTCTGAGAGCGTGACCCTATTGCTTAATACCGCATAATTCATTGAGTCCCGTCACGCCCACAATCCCTTCCAAATGTGGGTTACTGTAGTCGTGGCTGGACCCAAAAACTGCTGCGCCTTTAAACAGATACAGATTGGTGAAAAATTTGAATTCAAAAGAATTTTTCAGATGATCAGATTTTTTCTCTAGATTTTGAAAAAAATATATTGAAATTTTGTAAAGTTTGAACGAAATAAAGAAAATTTTTTGTACCGAAATTCACAAAAAAATCTCATTTTCGAAAGTTTTTTGGATCAATTTTCATTAAAAAAAATAAGATTTTTTGCATGTGAAATCGCTTTAAAAAAAACCTCAAAAAACATTTTTTCAGATTTTTTGTTTGAATTTGAGTTTGTTTTTTTCTGGACATTATGAAATAATTGATTTTGAAAACATCTTTTTGGAAAATTTTTTTTTAATTTAAAATTTTCCGATAATTTTGTTTATGGAAAATATTGGAATCTTTTTTTTATGCAGATCTACACAAAATCCTTTATTTGTGAAATTTTTTAATTTTTTCAAAAAATCAATTCCGACTTTTTTCTAAATTAAATAAAGTATAAACAGGTTTACAAACCAAAAAAATTTCCAAAATCCTGAAAATAGAAGATCTAAACTCAAACAGCAACTTTATTAGTTCAAATCATTTCCGAGACAAAAATTGAAAAAAAAGAAAACATGAGAACGGTTAAAATGAGAAGAAGTCAAACAATGATAAATCAATCAGCAAATCAAAAGAGGTAATGAAAAAAAGAAGAATGTTTTTTTTGGAGAAAAAAGAGAGATCCTTATTCATTTTTCTTGTTCATTCGTCGTTTATAGGCATCCCGAGTGCCGAGAGATCCAATTGTGGCTCCAATAAGATGAGAATGCTCATCTTCATCATCCGAATCACCACGTTTTCGTTTCAAGTCGGCCAGAGCTGAGGAGCGGACAATCTGAAAGAAAACGATGATGAAAGTGCGCTCCATAGCTGAAATTTTTGAATTTTTTTAATCGCATTGAAACTGGCGTCCTTCTAGGCATGGTTCACATTTGATGGCCTAGAAACCTCTCATGGACGAATTTGCGAAGCATCTGTTTTTTCTCCACATTTATGTAATAAAAAAAGCGAAAAAACAGCGAATTTGGGAGTTCGGCCACCGGAGGTTTCTAGGCCACCAAACTTTGATTCAAAGCACTTTCGAAGATTTTTTCTATAGAATTTTAGATCGAAACCGAGTCCTCCTTTCTGAAAGTGTGCTCCATTGCTCTTTCTCGAAAAGGAAGCGGTTAAAGGCGCAGAGGGTCTCGCCACGATTACAGTAAATTTACATTGAAATTACTGTAACCTCTGCTGCGCCTTTAAACGAGACCACAATTTCAAAAAATGAATAGTATGAAAGTGCGCTCTTTTGCTAAATCCAGATTTTCTGAGCAATGATTCTGGAAATGCGCTTCAAGCTCGATTTTGAGGCTACTTTCGGAATTGTGATTAGAGCGCATTTTCTGACCGCCACTTTTTTTTTCGAAAATGAAGCCTGAGGAAGTGCGCTCCACTGCTAGTTCACACTTACAGCTGATGGATCAGAAGTGGTGGCCAACAACTGATACAAGTCCTTCTTCACATCCGCCTCCATCATCGGTCCGATCATGTTCTCGTCGGATTTTCCGTCTGAAAAAAATGAATCTTTTAGTGGGGAAAGGGCGATTTTTCGTTTAAAAAAGTGTGATTTTCCGTCTGAAAAATGGCATTTTTTCAAGAAAAAATGAGATTTTTGAGAATTTTTCTGTCAAAACTCTGGCAAATTTAGTACCAAAATGTAGAGAAAACTCCTCCAAATCCTCCTAAATAGACCAAAAACCCACATGAAAGACTAGGAAGTTGCATTTGGCTAAGCACATTGCACAACATTTCCGTATTGACGAATGGTCCGATGAAGCAAGTGGGCGGAGGGAGGAGAGACATCAGATGAGCAGCCGCTGGAGGGGGTGGGTAGACGCCTCCAGGCACTGGATGGAATGATGCGGTGCAGTTGACACGTGGCTGAAATTGATAAGGATGAAAATGTGCTCCAATCGCACTTTCGAAAACAGAATGTCAAATCAAGAGACACAGACAAAAAGTGGGCGGAGCTTCGTCTCAAAACTTACCTTGAATGGAATCATTTGCGATATATCTGGACGTGGAAATCCGTAACGTGCCACGTCGGCGTGTCCTCCGGCTCCGCCCATAATAGCGCTGGCCGCCTGGGGACCACGAGATGGAGCTGCTTTTGGGCCGCCATTCGACGAGCCGGCCACGTTTTCGGTGCCTTTCTGAAAGGGGGAAAATTGGAGAATGGGAACATTTTAGGGGAAATTGAATTTGGCGCAAGTTCAAAAATTTCTGGCCTAGAAAGCTCTGATGGCGTATTATAGGTCATTTGGAAGCTAGAAACACGCTGAAAACGGATCTGATGTCAGATTTTGCATCCGGAAGAAATGTTGACCCAGATTTGACTTATGCTCCGAAAGCTGGTGCTCAAAAAGAGCCAAAACTTGCCCAATTAGTCTAAAAATTGGTTTCCCGGTGTATTTTGGGTCGTAGATTACGATTTTCATTATGGAAACCTTTGAAAACCAGTTTGAAAAGTGATCGCGGAACTAAATTATTAGTTTTTTTTCGATATTTTTCGACGATTTTTTTTCGACCTTATGTATAGTGCAAATTTTTAAACATTGAAAAAAAACCTCCAAACAAGAACAAAAATTGAAAATTTGGTTTTTTTAAAGGAATTTTTGGCTCCGCGACATTTCGAAACCAGACATTTCGAAACTGCTGAGAAAACAGTGAAAAAAGCTTAAAAATGTAAGTTTCCTATGAAAACACCGAATGTTTACTGAATGGAGGATAAATTTAAAAAAAAATTATTTTGAGAAAAATTTTTTTTCTCATAATTTGCTTTTTCTTGAAATTTATCATCAATTCAGTTAATATTCGGTGTTTTCATAGGAAACTTACATTTTTACTTCAAAAATTTCAGAAAACTCCTCATTCCCCAAGATTTTTTCACTGTTTTTTCAGCGGTTTCGAAATGTCGCGGAGCCGAATTTTTGATAGTTTTGATACTGAAATTTGTAATCTGCGACCTAAAAATCGTCGGAAACTCATTTTTCAGACTGATCGGACGACTTTCGTTTTTGGCTGTTTCGGCTCCCGGAGCAAGACCAGTAAAGATTCTAGTCTAGGTCTTAACTTTTTTCTGAGGCAAAAACGGTTCTCAGATTCGCATTCAGCAGATTTTGGGCATTCAAATGAGCTGAAAAAGGTTTCTGAAGCATTATTTTTGAGAGTTCGGCCACCAGAGGTTTCTAGGCCATCATTTCTCTGTCATTTTGTAGAAAATCGTTTTTCACTCTATTCTCAATAGAGCGCAATTACATCCCCCAAAACCCTCAAATCACTTACCAACGCATTATACCCAATCAACCGTAACTGCTCTCCACTACACGGCATCAAATCCATAAACTTGTATCGATCGATAACAAGCATCGAATGATTATTTCCGAGCTCTTTCTGAGCATCCTCATACGCCGCTTTTCTCCGTTTTTCCACTTTCAAAATACTCGCCAAATCTCCCACACAACTCTCAAAATCCAAAAATCGATCCCAAATTCTGATGGATTTATCCGATGGGAGTTTAGATGACGTCAGAATTCTTTCGAAGACGACTCGGGTGTTGTTATCCTCGTTGAGATTTGACAGGAAATCCGCGTAGGCCAGACCGAATTCCGGCTCATTTTCGTACTTTTTAAGGCCAAGCTTAAAGACCCGGATGGCCACTTCGCGATCTTTCATACAATTATACTCGATTTGAGCTGAGGCCACGTAGACCTGATGGTGAAATTAAAGTTGGGGGGAGGGCACTCGATTTTGGGGGCGGGGCTTGGCTGGGTTACTGTACCTGAGGGGCGGGGCTTAGCTGGAATACTGTACTTGAGGGGCGGGGCTTCGATTGGGGTACTGTACTTGAGGGGTGGAGTTTCCGCTATGCCTAAGCCTCAATTATGGTGTTGTAAACAAGGATTAATCAGAAAAAAAAGTGCTCTTTTTTTCTAATTTCTGAATAATTTTCGGAAAAAAACTTGAAAAAACATGTTTCCTCCAAATTACCACCATGTTTAAGGCTTAGGCACAGTCGAAACTCCGCCCCTTAACTACAGTACCCAAGCCCCGCCCCTTGAGTACAGTAACCCAACTGTAGCCCCGCCCCTTAAGTACAGTAACCCAGCCAAAGCCCCGCCCCCAAAATCGAGTGGCCCCCCCAACACCGACCTGATAGCCTGTTCGGATATCCTCACGGGCTCTTTTAAAGACCATTCTGGCGTTGACGGGACCCTCTGTACGGCGAACGAAACGCATTAGCTGTACGTAGGTTAGCGTTGGATTGATATGCTCAATTGATAAGAGACGGTTGTAGATCTTTTTGACTTCATCGAATTGTTTTTGCTCTTCCATGAAATCCGCGTAGGCGAAATAGAGAAGTTTTGATTCTTTCATTAGGCCACTGATTGCACGCTCGTAGAGACCTGGAAAATGGGAGGGTGGGGTGGGTGTTAGAAAGGATATTTGTGCTGTTTTTTTTTGAGGTTTTTTTTTCTTATATCTTGATTTTTCGGTAAATTTGAGACGATTTTCATTGAAATTTGTGAATTTTTTTGAGATTTTACACATTTTTTGTAAGCTTCTCGAGGTCTCTAAAGGTCAAAATAGACCAAAACAGCGGCAGAACTTTGCAAAAAAAAGTTTGAAAATGGGCTCCAATCGTACCACTGGAAATAGTGTGTAAAATCGAGAGAAGCAGAGGCTCATTTTCTCTGCGCTTCTCGATTTTACACACTATTTTTTAAGGTGCGATTAGAGCGCATTTTCAGACTCTTCCCTTCCCCATTTTTGGAATTTCGAACAATTGGAAAAAATGGATTTTTGGGTTTGGCCTAATTATGTTCAAAATTGTTGCTGTATTTAAAATTTTAGGCTCCGAGACATTGAAAAAATCCAGTAAAATCGGAATTTCATTTTGAATTTTTTGAAAAAAAAAGTTGGGATCAAAACCTAAAAATAGCACGAAAATGCGCTTCTAAAAGCATTTGTCTGATGAAGTTTTAATCAAAAATTCTCAAAAAAAAACTGGATTTTTTTTTTGGAATTTTGAAAACTTTCTCGCGTTTGAGTATTTTCAAGTTTTCTCTATAGTTACGAAATGTTTCGGAGCCTTTTCCGAACTTTTTGAAAATTTTCAGAACCACGTGAAAAAGGCTCGACTTTTTGCTACTTTTATTAGTTTTTTGAGCTTTTTCCACGTGGTTTCGAAGCACTTTGGTGCCCATATCATCGCTATCTTTCCACTAAAAACGATCTGAAAGTTGCAAAAACATCAAAATTACGAAATAAAATTCTTCATTTTTCTTATCAAGAATTCGTTGAATTTCACACTCACTAATAGCCTCCTGTTTCAAACTCGACGCCATCTTCACATCACCCTTCTCATCCAATGTCTGACTAGCCTCCTGTAAAAACATTGCAGCCTCATACCAAATATCGGGATAGTATCCAAGACAGAGCAGCGCTTGCTCATAAGTATAGACAACGCGCCGCGCGAATTGTCCATATTCTTCAGTATTCAAGGGGTTCGTCTTCTCCCAGGCAATCAATTTTTTCCACAGTTCCACTTGTTTCGCCTCTGTGGCGGTCCCTTTTGGTGGCACGGAGACCGCTTGTCGATTCAATCCTCGAGTTATTGTCTGAAGATCTTTCTCCACTCTACGCGCATTCTGATAGTCTTTTCCACGTTCGGCGATCAGCTTTTCGGCTAAAGTCATATTGATTCCTTTCTCATAGGCGCAATAATCATTCCAAATTGTGTCTAGATTATGCATCGGCGTGGCCAGTGCCTTTTGATAGACTTTTCGGACTGCTGTGATACGCTGATTCTCAGCATATTGACCGATAGCGGGGCTGAAAAAAGAGGGGATTTTAGGGTCTGAAAATAGAAGTTTGGGACTAGCAAGGGACGTTACTTTCGGAAGTTTTTGAGAAAATTTTTGAAATTTTTTTTCCATTAAATAGGCAAGATTAACCCCGGATATTCTGAATTTCAGATGTCGTCCGATCAAAAATTTCTTGAAAAATGTTAAATTTTGAAGGTTTTCATTTTTTTATTGCAAGTCTTGAGCGATTCAAAAATAAAAAACCCTGATTTAAAATCGAATTTTTTTCCGAATTGGCTGAAATTCTCTGTGAGTTATCTGGGAGTTTTTCGGGCGGTTTATTGAGATTTTGTAGACTTTCAGAAGTATTGAAACAGTTTCTGATAGTTTCCCTAAATTTTCATTCTGAGAAATCGAAAATTTTGAAAACTTTCTGAAATTTTTTGAGTGTTACCAGAGACTTTTCACGAATTTCCTGGCATCAAAAACTTCATTTGAAGGTAGGCGTAGCCTTTTTCTCTAAAAATCCCAAATCTTCGTGAATTTCAATTTTTTTCCGTAAAATCTGTCTCAACTTGGAAAAAAAGATTATAAATTGCTCATCATAAGCTTGGGACACAAAAGAGTCCCGGAATGAAATTTTTCAACAAAACTCAAGCGTTTTGCCTGTAAACTTTGAAAAATTGAGGTAAAATTTTTTAGAAATTTTTGCGGGTTTTTTTTGAAAATTCCAAAAACTAGGTAAGATAACGCCTCTCGTCAAGGAAGAAGTTTCTTGTCTGAAAATTTTCCTTCCAAATCGACATTTTTTCCGTAATTTTAGAAATTTCAATTTTTTTCAAATTGAGCCAAAACCACATTTTTTTTTCTAATTCTCAATGACTATTTTAAGTAACGTCTCCTGCGAATCTGTAAAAAAAAACTCCACATACACTTTCTTCAAAAACGTGATATGATCAGTGTAAATCTGATGAGCTTGCGAGTCCATTCCAACATTTTCCTCTGCATAAATATAAGTCTGAGCCATTTCCTCCCTAAACTGCTCCAGTTTTCCTTTCGTTTCCGACACATAATGAATATAACATTTCCAGAGATCAATGTTTAACACCGTTTTTAGACATCTTCCGAACAAATCCTCAACTTTATCCAGATTTTTTGAGCGGAGCTTTAAAATATTTATTTGAAAAATGAACAATACATTTATTGATTTTTACCTCGTGCTCAATGTAAGCTCTCCAATACCTTCCAGAATTTGGGAATTGTTTCACAAGACTCTCATAGAACTCACGTTCTTGATCGATCGGGCGGGACTAAAAATTATTTTATGGGGGAAAAATTCTAATTTTTTTTACCTGATGCTCTCTGAGCAATAGATTCCAGGCGTCCACATCGAACGGATTAGTTTCGATTCGACGTTCTGGGTTGCGAGAGTTCAACCCAGACATCTTCTGAAATAAATAAAATTTGGGGACGCCTTGAAACCGGAGACGAATAATCTGACGAAAAAATTCGAAGAGACGAAGGCGGTGCAAACACGCGGCAATAGAAACGACGCGCAAAGGAAGAAACGTGGCGGGGGATGAATACCCAAGCTGTCTATTACTGGATCTTCTTCCAGATTTGTGCAAAATAATTCGATGAAACAAAAGAATAAAAAACTTTGGGAAAGAATCAACAATTTATTTGTAATCAATAACAATTTAGTTGACCGACTCCTCGGTGTGCTTTCCCTTGAGGATTCCGGTAACGCGGGAGCGTCCAAGAGCCTTACGCTCGACGAGGGCACGGCGATCCTTATCAAGCTTCAGCTTGGTGATAGCGACCTGAACAAGAATTGGGTAAAACAAATCTCAATTTCAAAAAAGGAAAAAAAACTTTGCCTAGTCCGAATGCATCGTAAATGGAACTCACAAACCTGACAGTCGTGATGAGCCAGTGTGCACCGGAACTAGTTTATACAAACCTCACCTTCGAAGGGTGGATTCCGATGTGCACAGTAGATCCGTTGGCCTTCTCGCGGGTGATCTTGTCAATGTGGACAACGAACTTCTTACGGTAGCATCTGAGGACACGTCCGGTGTTTCCCTTATGACGTCCACGCATAACGACGACCTCATCATCGACTCTGGAAAATATAAAAATGAGGAAACTGTATTACACTTATGGCTAGCAAAGAGAAAATAGGTTTCAGCTTCGCTGCAAAAAGAGCAATGGTTTTAATTTATCCATTATGTCCAAACCGTACGTTAAATTCTAATTCGTCCGGGACTACTGAATGGAAAGTTAGAGCTCCGGCAGAACGTTTCCTTACCTGATTGGGATAGCGCGGATTCCGTGCTTGGTGCGGAGCTCCTTGGTGAGTGGAGCAGACATGATGCGTCTGCGCTCGTGGGATGGAGCGTTGAAGTGGGCCTTGCGGCTCTTTCCGGAATCGCTGGAGACGAATGGATTGACCTTCATTATATTACCTGAAAAAATAACACTTGATAAGTGGAATTGGGGTTTTTAACCGAAAAAATCAAGAAAAGGCGAATTTACAGCGCAAAACAGCACATTTGAATTGAATATTAGTGTTGAATCCGTGTTTTTCCGACCATTTTCTATCGAAAAAATCGAAAAATTCGTACTGAAAAAATTTGGCCACAACTTATTACATTCACAGCAGGAAAATGACGGATTTTAGTGGAATTTAGTCAGAAAGTGCGTCTTTTTTGAGAGATTTTTCAATTTTTCATCGAAAAATATGAAAAAATCACGAAAAACCTGAAAAATCGTGCAGAAAAACTTTAGGCCAGGCGAAAAAGTGTGCAGAAAAATTAGTGAAAAGCGGCAGCCGGGTTACGATCAACAAAGCGTGGCGAGACCCGCCGGCGGAGAAAGTCGGTGCGCCTTTAATTTCTGTTCGAATTTTATCGCAACAAAGTTGTTTTCCGGTGGTTTCTAAGCGAAAGGAAGGATTTTTCGAGCTTTTTCAACGTTTTCACGATGAAACCGGACATAAAGGATCGTGAATATATGTATCGATTGATTATCGGGTGAGTTTTATTAATAAAAAAGAGAAAATTGAACAAAAAATGATTTTTTTCTAATTTTTAGTGAATTTTCATTATTTTTGCAATATTTCAGTCAACTATTCTACGATGGTCATCAACAAATTGCTGTGAATCTTGCCAACACTCTCGGATGCTCTGCTCCAACCCCTCCACCATCCGATAAGCTCTTCAGACTTGTCACCATTGCCAAACAGTTTGTGGAGGATCCGGACTATAAAGCCGACGAAAAATCGGCGCCAATGCAATTCGAAACAGTTTCCACTGGTCTTGATTTGGAATACGACGCGGATATTCAACCAGTCTCCCCTGAACCATGTCAATATGAGACTATATATCTGACCGCTCATAAAGCCCCATGCCGCGCGGCCGCTTTCAATTCAGATGGCTCCCTGGTGGCTACTGGCTCCGCAGATTGCTCTATTAAGATTATGGATGTCGAGAGAATATTGGCGAGAGAGAAAGAGCACAGAGAGATGAACGAGAATGGTCCGGACGCGCATCACCCAGTGATTCGCACTCTTTATGACCATGTTGATGACGTGAACACAATGATTTTTCATCCAAGAGACGCGATTTTGATCTCCGGATCCAATGATAAAACTGTGAAGCTTTTTGATTTCTCAAAAACCGCTGTAAAGCGAGCAATGAAAACTCTATCAGAAGTCTATCCGATCCGTGCTCTTTCCTGTCATCCAGGCGGTGAATTCCTTCTTGTGGCCACAGATCATCCCACTGTTCGCCTCTACAACATTGAAACCGCTCAGGCGTACACCTCAGCCAATCCAGATGATCAGCATCGCGAATCGGTGACCGACGTGCACTATTCGGAAAACGCGCGGCTCTATGTGACGGCTTCTAAGGATGGCGACGTCAAAATATGGGATGGAGTATCGAATCGATGTGTGGAGACGTTTAAACGGGCTCATGATGGGTCGGCGATTTGTTCGGCGAAATTCACGAAAAACGGAAAATATATATTGACTAGTGGAATGGATAGTATTGTGAAACTTTGGGAGTTGAGCACCAATCGCTGTTTGATTGTTTATACTGGAGCCGGAGCCACTGGAGCTCAGGATTATCCGATTAGTGCGTCGTTCAATCATAATGAGGATTATGGTAAGATTTTTTGGTTTTTTGTGTCATTAAGGAGCAATGAATGGGGTTTTTGGAACGTTTTTTTGGTCATTTTAAAGTTTAAAACACGCTGAAAACGAATTTGAAGCCAGTTTTTGCTCCAGATGAAAGTTGTGCGCTCCTGATGTTTGAAATCGTGATTTATGCCATTTGGAGGCTGAGAACGTGCTGAAAACGAATTTGAAAGATGTTTTTTCTTCAGAAGAAAGTTACCGTCAAAATCATTGATCTAGTGATAGCACAGACTCCAAATTGAGTCAAAATGCAGAATAAGCCATTCTAAAGCAGTCCAAAAAGCTTTTTCATTGAAGAAATCGTTAGAAAACGAGTCTTACCATAGAAAATCACCTGATTTATAGCGGTGGCATGGAAGCCTTCGATGATTGAAGACTTCTTATTCTGCAAAAAAAAGTAGCCTGAAACCATGAATACAATGAGATATTCGGCAATAAAAATAGAATTATATAATGGTTTTAACAGATTTTCTTCATAGGAAAAACCGTACTCTTTCCAGCTTCTTTTGGGGCCAAAAAAAATCGTCATTTAGCCATTTGTGAGGTGTTCTTAATAGCTGCCGTGATCCTACCACTATCAGAAAAACCGAATCTATGGTTCTAATGTGCCGAAAAAAGTTTTTCCAGTTCAAAAAACGTTTTCTGCCAAACTCCAGGCTTCTAGGGATGTTAGAAGATGGTCTTTTTTTAAATTTGGCTCAATTTGGGATCTTTTGTATCACCGGAACTCGCTCCGTATTAGTTTTCATAAAAATGAGTGACAGCTTTCTTCCGATGAAAAAAAAGGACTTCAGATTCTTTTTCAACACGATTTTGCTTCCAAAGGACCTAAACCACGTCCTAGAAGCCCTGACCATTATCTAGCTTTTAGGTTTTCGAATAACCTTTGATAGTCCCTTAACTGTCAATTTCTGATCTTTTTCTACTCGATTTTCCTCATTAAAATGTATTATTTTCAGTGTTATTCCCCGACGAGAAATCTGGAAGTATGTGCTCGTGGGATGCTCGTAACGCGGATCGTAACCGTCTTCTGGCTCTCGGCCACACCTCCGCTTGCCGTACTTTTGTCCATTCCCCATCAATGCCTGCATTCATGACTGGAAGTGATGATCATCGTGCTCGATTCTGGTATAGAAAGCCAGCGACAAATGATAATTGATCTCTTTTATATATTTATATACAGTTTTTACTCTTTTTAATAATAAATTATAATCTTAAAGTCTGTTGGCTCCGCCTCCGCCTCCTCAAAACCGTTCCATCAGAATGCGTCGTGACCGGAACGGGCTCTTCGGTCGGTCGTTCGCTCCAATTGATATTTTTGCCGCCTCAAATGGTTGCATCGTCTTCTCGCGCGCTGAGTCAATTATCATCGTGCGCCCGGGTTCGTCTTCTGAAAATTTTTTTGGCTGAATTTTTTAGTACGATACTCCGAAATTCCGGGGAGGTGATACGTTTAGCCAGTAAACCTACACAGCGGGGAGATGTGGATTTGTTGAGATTTTTCAGAATTGAAGGAGAATTCAGGGGTTTTGATCGGGTTTTCGAGTAAAACAAGCTCAAAAATGAAGAAAATATTTAAAATTTAAAAAAATAAACAAAAAATGTGAGCTAAAAAGTTGAAAATCACGAAAACTTTGATGGATTTAAGTGGAGTCTTTTTTTGTCATTTTTCCAGCTTTTTCGAACTGAAAAAAACTAAAAATCAGCAAAAAACTAAAAAAAAAGCCTTTAACTTATCGAAAAAACTAGGTTAGAACGAGAAAATTCGTCAAAAATTGACCAGATTTTTTAGAAAAAATTCCAGTGATTTTCTTGAAATTTTCGAAAAAAAGTGCAAATTGTTTGCACTTTTCGAAGCAATTTTTAGTGGAAAGACTGAGAAAATTAAGGATAATTTGTGAAATTTTTGAAAATTTTCATAAATTAACCTAAAGTTAAAAAAAAAATTCCCGGGATTATATTTAGGGAAAGAGCATAAAAATGAGCTTCACTTTCACCTTCAAAAATTGTGTATAAAACCAAAAAACCCAGAGAAAAATGTCTCTGCGTCTTTCAATTTTACACACTATTTCAAAAAGTGCAACTAGAGCGCATTTCCTGACCGCTACTTTTTTGAATATGAATCTTAAGAAAGTGCTAATCCCGCCCCTCTGACAAACCTTCAACCAAATTCTTTCCTTGCGAATCCTCTCCCTCCACTTCCCCCATACTAATCGCTGGCCATTGAACTGTTCCCTCCTTTTGCTCATCGGTCTCCACAACGTCAGCAAATGGATTCTCGGGTTTCGCTGTCTCCAAAGCCTTCTTGGCAGCTTCCTCTTGAGCGGCTTTTTCACTAGGAAGGATTAGCTCTGGCGGGAAGAGAGGTTCTCCATGAAGCGCTTCTTCATCAAGTGGAACCGCCACAACGTCCTGTGGCTCTGGAACGTGCAGTGGGAGTGGGCGGGCCCTGAAAGTTTTTATCAGAAAAATTGCCCAGTGGTCAAGGGATCATTTACATTTGATGTCCTAGAAACCTCTGGTGGCCGAACTCTTGTTCATTTTGATATCGATTTTTTTTCGAAAAAAAAAAGTGAAATCAGCGGAAAAAACATCGGTTTCCAGGGGGAAAATAAGGAAAAAACACGTTTTTAGCTCATTTTGGGTCGAAAAATCTCAAATTTCAAAAATTTTCGAAAAAATCGCCATCAAAAACTGGAACTCCAGCTTTTTTTTTGAAAATTTTTTTTGTGAAAAAAATGCCTAACATTTTGTCTAAAAACCTATTTCCTATAAATTTTTGGTCGGAAAAATAGCGAAATTTTCAAGAAAATCAGCTTTTCCAGGGGGAAAATAACGAAAAATTAGGTTTTTTTGTGAATTTTGGGTCGAAAAATCGCAAATTTTTTGTAATTTTTGACAAATTTTCACCATTGAAGACAGCTTTTTTTGATATTTTTTTCTGAAAAATTTCAAAAAAAGGGTTTTAAAAATGGCTAAAAATAGCAGTGATTTTACTTTTTTCTCTCAGATTTTTATCGGAAAAATTGCGATTTTCCGACATATTTTTCGACTAAAAATTTCAAGAAAAACAGCGTATTCTGCAGTGTCGGATTCTAGGTCATATTTTCTTGGCCATTCCGAGGAAAATTCCATAAGAAAACCAAAAACGTCGTACAAGATGTGAATCGCATTTGATGGCATAGAAACCTCTGATGACCGAACTCCCTAAGCCTGGATTTTTACCCAATTTTCATTCTTTTGTGGCGATTTTTCAGTGAAAAAAATGACAAGAAAGTGAGAAATCAGTAGTTTTGAAAGTTCGGCCATCAGAAGTTTCTAGGCCATCAAAAGTTTTTAGGCCATTATATGCTTCCTCCAATGAATTCCTTCAAAAAAACTCACTTATAAAGTGGTGGCCATGGATTTGATGGGTTGCCTCCTGGTGGATAAAACGGTGAGACTCCAAGTCTTGAACTCGTTCCATCCTTTCCAATAATTGGAATCTTTCCCACAAACGGGATGTTGTCGTAGGACACATCCACATAGCTGTATGGAGCTGAAATTGTCTCATTTTCAGTTGAAATTTTCTGAAAATTTCGACCCACTATAAACTCCTAATCCCGGTCCGTAGGCTGTGATTGCATTGATGTACTCTTTCACGAGAACCCCATCGGAACCCTCGAGCAAGCCGAGGGAGGGCAGAGCAGGCGCCTGTTCCGTTGGAGAAATGAAGAATAACAGAAAAACAAAAAGAGATAGCATATCTGCAAAATCTATTTTTGTGTTTTATGATTGAGAATTGGAGGAGGACGGGGGGTTAAAAGCCGAGGTTAGAAGGAAAAGAGCGGGACTTGAGCGGAGATATTTTTTAGTGATAGGCTGATCATAGATCCTTATGCCTTGGTTCATTATTCACAGAAAAATTGATAGTGATAAACTTAACGAACTTTCCTGAAATGAGACGGGTAGAAGGGTCTGGAATCTGTTTTCACTACAGAATCTTCAAAAACCACTAGTTTCTGAAAGTCAGAAGTCATTCTATTATTGAATAGAACTATGAGATGTACGGAATGGATTTTTCGGAACTTTGGAGTCCGGAATCTCAAATCCCTCCAATCTCAATAGGCTACTACCAAGTCGTAAGAAACCTGGCAATGAATGACATCGATGAAGTTTGAACATCGAAAAAAAAGCCTCAGATAATGAGCAAAAATGTCTCAAAACCCTCAATCTATATATGAAGGACATGCTTAGATTAGAGCAATACAGTCAATAAGCCATTAAATCCAAAATGGTGTTTGAATCAAGAAGTTTCAACCTTATTGAAAACCATAAGGATAAGCTAACATCAATTTTAGCTTGATTTGATGAATTTATAACTACCGTAGAGATACCCCTGACGAGGTGATTTTGACCAAACCGGTCATAGTTAAGTGAGAACAAAGTTCCTTTTCGCTGGCTTACAGCAAAAGTGGATTTCATATTCGTAAACAGCACGTTATTAGCTTTCGAATCACCTAGGACACGCCCCCAAAACCTCTGGAAATCTCTGAAAAATGATGACTAATAGGCTACTGTTGTTTCCGTGTTAATTATGATTTTTTTTCTGGAATCACTGGAAATTTCTAAATTTCAAAACAATTCCACTTCTGATCTTTAATCATTCATGACTCAAAATTCAAATTTCTTGTAATTCGTACCAGTGTGCCTTACCGAAAAATTTTTTACCGGTAAACGGGTGTTTTGATAAATTGTCGACAAATTTTCCGGAAAAATTCACCGGAAAATTATCGGAAAATTACCGGAAAAAAATAATTTTCCGAGAATTTTCCGAAAAATTTTCCGGTAAAAGTTCGACAAATTTTCCGGAAAATTTTCCGGAAAATGTTCGGAAAATTTTCCGACAATTTTCCGGTTTACCGGAAAATTTCCGGAAAATCCGCTAAACAATGCGCTTTAGCGTAATTCCGGAGCATCGTTGCTTCAAAAATCTACTAGAAAAAATTTGAAATTTTCCGGTAAATTTTCCGGAAAAAATTTGGAAAATTTTCCAAACTTTTTCCGGAAAATTATCGAAAAATTTATCGGAAAATTTTCCGGAAAATTCAACGGAATTTTTCCGGTAAGGCACACTGATTCGTACTGTAGGCGTTTTGGGCCATGCTGATCTCATTTTTGAAGTCAAAACCAGGATAATGCTCATTTGGGACGAGTTGGGAGCCCCCAACTCAGCTCAATTGAGCATTTTTCCAGGTTTTGTCTTCAAAAATGGAATCAGAATAGTTGAAAATGCCTACAGTATGATTTACAGAAAGTGCGTTTTTTGTGTCATAAAAGGCTAGAAAACAGAATATTGTTTTCAAATTTCGAGTACTTTCAGAAGAAAACATTCCAAAAACATAAAAACAACAATATCGCCAGTGTAGTCATAAATTTCCAGAGGTTTCCGGAGATTTTTAGGGTGCTTCATACGTCGTTGCATAGCTGATAACGCGCTTATCAATAATTTGAACACAGGATCATTTGCACTGCATTTTGAGTCAGAAAGATTATTGAATACTAAGTCCTAGGGTTCAAAAAATCCAAAAGATATAATCAACAAAATCCATATAATCAAAAAAGAGAAAAATCGGAATGAGAGAAAGCTTCTAGAAAGGGCTAATAATGTTCGGGAAGAAGAAGACATCCAGCTTCCGAAAAGATAAACCAGATTCTTGCCGTCTTTTTGCGCAGGAAGAAGAGAGGGAAAATGATGATGATGATGCTTTGCGGCTGAATCGAAAAAGAAAAAGAAAAAAAGAAGAAGAAGAAAATCTCTTTGTTTTTTTAGAAAACGAAAAGACAAAGAGATCCGATTTCCAAGAGAGAGGTCCCACCACCCGAGCACACAACACACATGACAAATGTTTTCTAATGGAGCATTTTGGGTGAGAGCTCAATTTGAAAAAAAAAACGGAAAAAATCAGAAACGAATTGCGTTCAAAGCATGATTTACCTTTTGATGGCCTAGAAACCTCTGATGGTCGAACTTTTGAAAACGCTGATTTTTCGCTTTCTTGACGATTTTTTCTTTTGAAAAATGACAAGAAAGGAGTAGAATCAGCGATTTCGCAAGTTCGGCCATGAAAGGTTCCTAGGCCATCAAAATATGAATCGACTTTTCGCGATTTTCATGATTTTGTTTTCTAAAATAAGAAAAAAAATTCAGTTGTGAAACATCCTAAAAACGCCAATTCAGCCAAAATGGCCGAGAAATAATGGCCTAGGAAACGACTCTTCTGAAGGATAGCTGTTTTTGTTCAGTTTTGTTCGAAAACTTCTGAAATCCCCACCATTTTTACTTCCTAGTTATGGCACTCTAAAAACTGCTATAAAGTGGGAAAAAAGCAATAAAATGACCGAGAAACCGACAATGGCCTAGAAATCCGAAATCCGGAGCTCCGCGGGAATTCAAAAAACTTATAACTTTCCCCGCTTTTTCTTGAAGAGCAAATGTATGACTGTCCTAACTGAAAAATCAAAACACGAAATTATTATCCTCGAGAAGGCTGTCGGATCCTAGGCCAACACTTCTCGGTCATTTGCAAAAACTAGTATTTTCGAGCCGTTTTACGTCGGTTCAGAGTTATTTTAATTACGAAAATTGATAAACAAATAATTATCAATAGAGCAAAAAAACAGTTTTTAAAAACTTATCAACAAACAAAAAGATTTTTCAGACATCACGAATATTGGTGGCGTGTGCGTGCGCTCTTCTCGTTTACAGCTTTGTTGCACTTGATGCCAGTGGAGGAGGAGGAGGTGGAGGGTCGGAGGCAAAACTCATAAAAGAAACGGATGGGAACAATAAAATACTCAATGATGAGGCAAAAGGTTCGAGTGAAAGAGATATGTTTGCTTTTTGTGAAAAAAATGAGTCACCAGATTCAGAAGTCAAAAATCGCAAATAAAAATTTTTTGATTTTAGTCATTTTGAGTTTAGACCTAGTTTATCGGAATCGCCATGCTCGGAATATCAATTTTCAGGTTGAGAGCATCATTTTGAAAACCGTGCCGCAAGCTTGCAAAAAGTGGGCGGAGCCTAATTTTTTAGAAGGTTTCTGAACTTCTTGAAAATTGATATCTCGATTTTTTCAAAGACGTTGATTTAGTTTTTGACGTTGAAAAATTTCAGAGAAAAAACGTGCCCAAACTTGCTATTAAGGGGCGGAGCTTAGTTTTCCAAAATGATCGCGTCGCTTCGAAAATTGGTACCTCGGCGTTTCCAATCATGAGGATTCAGATTTTGCTTATAAAATTACAAAATTTTTCGATTTCAAAAACCACGCCGCAAAATTGCAAAAAGTGGGCGGAGTCTTAATTTTCAAAGTTGTCAGATTGTTCTGAAAATTGATATCCCGAGGTTTTATAGGGTTCTGGTTCTTATTTTGGAATTAAGATTTAAAAATGTTTTCAACAAAAAATGTGCCGCGAAATTGCAAAAAGTGGGCGGAGCCTAATACTTCAAAACTGTCAAATCTTCCAAAAAACCAGTTTTCCTATGCTTTCAAGAATACTAAGCCAGTTTTCGACAATAAAACTTCCAGAAAAATCGGGAAAATAACCGTGCCCGAAATTTACAAAAAGTGGGCGGAGCCTAATTTTTCAAAATGATCAGATCGCTTTGAAAATTTGTACCTCGGCATTTTTTAAAATGTGGATTTCGATTTTGGCAATAAAATCCCAGAAAATTTCGATTTCAAAAACAGCGCCGCAAAATTACAATAAGTGGGCGGAGACTAATTTTTCAAAATAATCAGATCGCTCTGAAAATTGATATCCCGACGTTTTCAACAATGCTGATTCCAAATCTACCATCAAGAATTCGAAATTTTCTTTTCAAAAAATTTTTAATTTCCAATTTCCAGATTCTTCTCCCCGCCTCGTCTTCATGGTCATTGACGCCTTCCGATTATCCTTCTTAACATCTTCAGACTCTCCAATGCACTTCACAAAATCCTCAATTTCCACAGGCTCCGCCCATCTTTTCGATGCCTATGCCCGTATGCCTACAGTAACCCTGCCACGTATCACTGCTTATATCACTGGAACTCTCCCATCATTCGGAACTATTTTAACTAATTTTGCCACTGATGAAATAAAAATCGATAATTGGATCGATCGATTGGAAAAAATCGGGAAGAAAATTCATTTTTTCGGAGATGATACGTGGATCCGTCTTTTGCCCGGGAAATTCGAAAAATTCGATGGAGTCACCTCGTTTTTTGTCAATGATTATACAGAAGTCGATCGGAATGTTACACGTCATCTGGATTTTGAATTGGCGACGTCTTCTGATTCTTTTAACGTCATGATTCTCCATTATTTGGGTTTGGATCATATTGGACATTCTTTGGGTGGAAATTCAGAGAAAATTTCGGAGAAATTGAAGGAAATGGATGCGGTTGTGAAGAGGATTTTTGAAGTGGGTTGGAAATTTGAAATCGAAAAAGAATGGCCTAGAAATGAATGGCCGTGGACTAGAAAAGTTATGGCGGGAATTCAAAAATTTGTAATTTGTAAATGTAAAAATTAAAAATCGAAACTATTTTTCAGGAATTTTCAAAATTCTGTAAAAAAAGTATTTCAAAATTTCGGGATAAAAATTTTTTTTTTGAAATTTTCCACAAAATTTGTTTCCTTTATTTTGAAAAATGTAATGAATACGACCAAAAAATTTTCAAAAATCTTTTCCCAAAACCTTGAAACTCGAAAAAAAAAACTAAAACCGCCACAAAATGAACGAAAAAATCAAATTTCCCACCTAAAAAATTCTAGTCCACGACTCAGAGTTTCTAGGCCATCTAACCCCAAAATACTGTGCTTTCATGCGACCCATTTTTATGCAAATTTAATTTTTAAAAAAACTTTATAAACCCCTAATAAAACGTCACTTCTAATGAGCTCTAATAGAACTGCATAGCCAAAGCGAGAGTTTGTAAATGCGCTCTAATCACACTTCCGAAAATTGTGTGTAAAATCAAGAAGCGCAGAGAAAAATTTCTCTTCGTCTCTCAATTTTACACAGTGCTTCTGGGTGTGTCATTGGAGCACATTTCCTGACCCTTTTTCTGACTATGCCTCTCTATAACAGGTGCCCTTATATTAAAGGGGTAGTAAACCTTTTTTCGATATATGTCAAAATGGATTCTAAAGCGCCCCAATAACATGAATATCACACTAAAAAATTTTGAAAAACGCTCAAAAATTCAAAAAATGCAATTGAAAATAAGGCTGGTCAACAGGAGGGACTAGAAAAATCTGTTATGGCCTAGAAATCCAAAGGCGGGAATTCAAAAAAGTTTTTTGGTTTTTTATTTCATTTTTATGCTGAGTTATAGTTGAAATATTTGCATCAAAAACGAATCAAAAATCTACTCGAAAACATGAGATCTATAAAAAAATATAGTAATTTCGGTAAAATATGAATTTTTTTGAGAAAGTTCTATCTATTTCATGTTTTCGGGCAGATTTTTGACTCGTTTTTGATGCAAATAGTTCAACTATAACTCAGCATAAAAATGAAATAAAAAACCAGAAAACTTTTTCGAATTCCCGCCTTTGGATTTCTAGGCCATAACAGATTTTTCTGGTCTCTCCTGCTGACCAGCCTTATTTTCAAGTGCATTTTTTGAATTTTTGAGCGGTTTTCAAAATTTTTTAGTGTGATATTCATGTTATTGGGGCGCTTTAGAATCCATTTTGACATGTATCGAAAAAAGGTTTACGGTTATACTATTTGCAGGCTCTCCAAGAAAAAGACGGCGAAAACTACCTAATCGTGTGTGGAGATCACGGAATGACTCCAGCTGGATCACATGGAGGAGCCAGCCCAGAAGAGACCCGAGTTCCAGTTGTTATTTGGAGAACTGGAAAATTTTCAGAAAGTTCGAAAAAGTCGAAAAATTCTGAAACTCCGCCCCCAAAAATCGAACAAATCGATGTTTCTTCCACTATTTTTGACCTATTTGGACTTGAAATTCCATCAGAATCTTATGGTATCTCATTGGCCGCATATTTTCGTGACGAGACCCAAATAATCAAAAAACAACATGATCATTTTAAAAGAATTGTCAAAGGTGATTAATTGAGTATGAGAGTGCGCTCTAACGATAAAAACTCGTAATTGTCAATAGAGCGCACTTGCATTCTAAAAATTTTCAAAATTTCAAAAAAGTAGAGAAAATTTTTAGAAAAAAACCTTCCCATATCGGATATTTGTGAAGTTGAAGATCAATGTGATTATTCCGATGAATTTATCAGAAAAAGTCTGAAAAAATGGTTCAGAAAAGTGCAAGAAGAATTGATTGGAACGGCTTCTGAACTTCCAAATGGAGCCATTTGGATTTGTGTTTTGATGTTGGTTACGGTAGGTTTTTTCTGGAGGGAAATTTGAAATTTTGAAGAATTTAGAAAAAATAAAATTGACTTTTTGTAAATTCTAAAAATTTTTCGAAATATAAAAAAATAAAAAATTATGGGCCAAGTTTAGAAAAATGCATCTAAAAAGCATTCTTGCTCAAATTAAAAAAAAGCCTTTCCAAAAAAAAATTTTTTTTAATTGTGCCCTTAATTTGCAAAAAGTGGGCGGGGCCTAAATTCAAAAAAACCTATTGTTAATTCACACAAGCTGTCACCTACAGTAAGCGGAAAAACCGTGCGGCAAGCCGATTCAAAACCCCGCCTCTAGTGGGCGGGATCTGCAACTCCCCCGCACGATTTTTCGAATAATTTTTCTCTGCATTAATTTCATCGGTTTCTTTTCCATTTTCAGGCAGGGAATAAAGATTCGTTCAGTTTTTTTCAAGTTTTTAAATTTAAAATCATTACATAAAATAATATTCTACAAAAAAAAATAAAAGTAAAGCTTATTAGGCTTGGAAAATGCAGCAACCAGACAACAACACCCCCCGCCGACCCAAAAACGCTTCATTAGACCAGGGTAATAATGAAAACTTTATCACTCAACTATTAACGTCTTCGACAAGATTATTTTTCTCGAAACTCGAACTGTACCAGTTAATGTTGAGTGATAAAGTTAAGAGAACGAAAAATGATATTAGAAAAAAGGAAATTTAGGCGGTTCTGGTGATTCTAGAGTGTCTTCGCTCTCCGGTCCATCTCCCTCGTCTCGACTCGGCTCCCTGTCGATTCGTTCCCCAGCTTCCTCTCATCCTGTCGTTCTGAGCTTCCACTCGTCTTCTTGTTCCTCGCTTCCAACTCCGACCGCTTCTCGAGGACTCCAAACTAGAGCTAAGGACGTTCCGGGACTTCAAGCATTGAAGTTTGTGGGAACAGATGATGCTCCATGGAATGCTGTAGTTCCTCTTTCCTTGACCAACTCCTCGTCTCAGTGTGAATTTCCGCCTGAAAACAAATACAAGTTTATAAACGAGGTGATTGAATGGTTGTGGGGCTGGAGAATAAGTAGGGTTTTCAGACAGAAATGATGTACATGCGCGTCGGAAAAAAGATATGCTCTCTTCAATTGTCATCTTTTTCTTCTGAGTTGCTTAATAAGGATGTCGTCAATAATGGAGATTTCATTCTGAAAAACGTCAGCGCATCAGCACAGATTATTAAGAGCGTTCTCGGAGATGATGCACGTCACACAATATTCAGTAACATCAGTGAATCTACGGCTGCGTTATCTGGAGTGCATAAAAGAACCGTTCAACGAAACGCCTCTAGAAAACGTCAAGCAAAAAGTAAACAGGTTCAGAAGATGGGGAAGAAAGAGAAGGAACGTTACTATGCGTCTAAAATGAGTATCATCCAAAAGGTGGCTATTACCAAATATATCCATGCGATGTGGCAAAAGGATGAAAGAGTTACAATTGAAGGGCTGTTGGAATGGGCGAAGGAAAACATCGAGTTCAAAAGCGAGAAGACAGTAATGTACCATACTCTTCGCGGTCTTGGCTTTTGTTACAGAAAGAAAGATCATTGTACGATTGTCGAAGAGAGGATGGACATTGTCTTTAGAAGGAAATATTATTTGGATGAGAAAGAGAAGTGGGATAAAGCCAATGCTTATTATGGGAATTTTGATGAGACTTGGGGACATGAAGGAATGTGTGAAAGGAGTGCATGGCAGCACAAGAACACTAACATGTACAAAAGAATGAGGATGGTTGATGTTGGAACACCTATGGCTGGACCAAGGAAAGGGAAAGAAAAAGGGAGAAGAGGCATTGTCTTGGGAATCGTCACAGAAGATGGAATTTTGAAAGGATCGGAAAAGTTCATTGTCTCTGGTGGTAAAGTCGACGATCAAGCCGCCGACTACCACAAAGACATGAACTCTAGTAATTTTTAGAATTTCATGCTCAATACCTTGCCGCTCTTGAAAGCGGAAGCTGACAAAAAGGGAAGACCGGCGGTTCTCATCCAAGACAACGCCCCGTACCACAATGCAGCAATTTCTAAGGTTTAGGGAGGAGGAATTTAGTTGACAGTTTGTTAAACTCACATTTCAGCCACCGACAGGTTCCAGCAGACGTGAAGATATTGTTGAATTCCTTGTTCGCTATCGCATTCCTTTTGATCCTCAGTGTAACGCCAAGATTCTCCTGAAAGTGACCCAGGATTATGTGAAAAGGAATGGGGGACGTGGCGCGTTCACAAAGTACGAAGTTGATGAGGCAGCCAAACAATTGGGAGTTCATATTCTGCGACTCCCTCAATATCATTGTTTTTTGGCTCCCATTGAGTTAGTATGGAGTCAACTAAAGAAATACCTGCGCAAGGAAGGAAAGCCCGATGATAAAATTGAATTAGTACAGAACACAAGAAGCCTAGCAAATAGAAACCACTTCTTTTCAGGTGCGCGAAAGAATCTTGAACTTCCTTAAAAACTTCACTCCTGAAGCAGCTAGGAAGTTATTCGAGCACTGCCTCCAACTCGAAGTTGATCTTCGAGAAACTTTGCGCGAGAAAGAGCTTACCGAGGAAGATGACTTCGACCCACTCGAAATTGATGACGAGGGAAACCTGATTGAGGTAGTTCCCGTTCTTCCAGAAGACTCCGATGACGACGATTATGATTGGCCGGAGTGTTCCGATGACGAGTGGATAAGCGAGGACGAATCTTTCTGAAATAGCTTGTTTATGTCTTACTTTTTGTTAATTTCTCCTCACCTTTTATATCATTTTCCGTTGTTGAGCTACATTTATACACAATTTATAATCACATTAAGAGCAACTTTCTCTAAGAACGAGATTTGTACTGGCACAAAAACAAAACCCTATTCGAATCCAAATGATTATCAGTTAGTACCTACCCATAGGCAAAGTGTTTCCAGAAAAACATGCCACCAAGTCTCTATGACGTCATCACCATGAGATAAAGCTGAAAATAGGGTTTTCAGCTCAAAAAGTATAAATTTTTTCAACTTTGAGATAACTTTCTGAAATTTTTAGGGTATCCTTCGGCAAGTTTAGAGCATATCCTCTACAATTTTCAGCCCGATACAATCTCTGAAAACATGTTTTTTAAAAAAATTTTTCGGTTTTTTTGATTTTTCTCAAAATTTTTCAACTCTGGGGGTGTCCAAAAATTTTACCTCAGATTCCCCATCCGATTTGCTACAAAAAAGTTTCTTGGACCATCCCGAAAAAAACGGACTCTTTTTTGCTATACGCGATTTTCTGAAAAACACATAAGGGTCCCCCCTTATGAAAATTTATTTTTGGAAAAAAATTGAAAAATTTTTTTTCTTCGAATATTTGTTTTTCTTGTAGGATTACTCATAAAAAGGTGTCTGACAAAGTTTGAGACCTCAATTCCGAGTTTTAGCCGATTTTCAGTTGATGACCTAGAATCAATTGATTTGGCCATACATTTTTGTAGGATTTGCCTGACTGAACTATAAGCTGAGTAAAACTCGGATTTGAGAGCTCAAACTTTGTCAGACACTTTTTTATGAGTAATTCTACAAGAAAAACAATTATTCGAAGAAAAAAATTTTTCAGTTTTTTTTCCAAAAATAAATTTTCATAAGGGGGGACCCTTATGTGTTTTTCAGAAAATCGCGTATAGCAAAAAAGAGTCCGTTTTTTTCGGGATGGTCCAAGAAACTTTTTTGTAGCAAATCGGATGGGGAATCTGAGGTGAAATTTTTGGACACCCCCAGAGTTGAAAAATTTTGAGGAAAATCAAAAAAACCGAAAAATTTTTTTAAAAAACATGTTTTCAGAGATTGTATCGGGCTGAAAATTGTAGAGGATATGCTCTAAACTTGCCGAATGATACCCTAAAAATTTCAGAATGTTATCTCAAAGTTGAAAAAATTTATACTTTTTGAGCTGAAAACTCTATTTTCAGCTTTATCTCATGGTGATGACGTCATAGAGACTTGGTGGCATGTTTTTCTGGTAACACTTTGCCTATGGGTAGGTACTACCTGATAATCATTTGGATTCGAATAGGGTTTTGTTTTTGTGCCAAGGCTTAGTGGAGAAAGTCTCGTTCTTACAGAAAGTTCCTCTTAAAGAACTAGTTACATAAACAAATTACATTTAAAAATACATGAAAAGCGAGCGATAAATACATAAACTAAACGAAGAATATAATTACATAGAAATTAATAAGTTCAAAATACATGAGACATGAATGATTATTAAAAAAACTGTGAACATTTATACAAAGTCAAAATACAAGTTTAATATGGCACATGAATCGGTTTTAACCCAAGGTAATTTCAATTTTTGATTTAAAAGTATTTCTTTTATCGATTTTATACGAAAAACACATGAAAACACTGAACGAATCTTTATTTTGCCTGATTTAACTGAGAAACCGGGAAAGTAAATGCAGCGTTACGTTAAATGCGGCGGAGTGTGCGGTGGCATTGCAGATCCCGCCCACTTGGGGCGTGACTTAAATTCGAAGCGCGCCGCACCTGCAGAGGTGACAGCTTGTGTGAATTAACAATAGTTTTTCTAAAAACTGAACGAAAAAATTAAAAATTTATGAAAAAAAAAATTTCGGATCCGAAAATTTTTCCAAAAAAAAGTTGTAATCAAAAAATCATGCTAAACTTTGAAAAATAATAATTAAAACTAAATATTTACCAAAAAAAATCTTTAAAATAATTCGAAAAATTTTTTTTCCGATTGAAAACTTTTTGAAAATCAGAAAAAATTTTCCAAAATAAGCTCAAAAAATTAAATAAAAAACTCAATTTTTACAAAAAAACTGTCGAAAAAAAATTTTTTCAGGCTACAGTAATCTCCATCCGTGTCTGGATCTTCCAATCTTCACCCCTCACCCTATCAATATTCCTTATCAATATTATCAGTTTTGCTTCTTCTCTAATAGAAGAAGAACACGAAATATGGTACTATTTGGGGAGTACTGTAGTGGTGATACGAGTGATTCAACTGATTAGAAAACGGAGAAAAGAAGGCCTAAAATCTATAATTTTCTTGGGGATTTTTCATCGATTAGCCTATGGATATATGCAAAGTACACGAAGAAGATGGTCAATGGATCAGAATTTATTACCCGAAGCATTATTTTCAGAAGTTTTAGATGGAAAAGTACAGGATTTGAATACGATTTTAGGGTAAGTAAAGTAGGAAATTTTTTTGATTTTCAGAAAAAAATTATTTAGGGAGCATTTTCTGAAAATTCCCGTTCTAGAAACGGATTCATCACTCCTGAAAACGACTAGGAATCAATTTTTACATTGATCTGACAAATTTGAAACTTTAGGCTCCGCCCACTTTTTGATTTTTTTCCAAAATTATTTTTGGAGCATTTTCTCAAAGTTTCTATGTCAGAAACGAAATCAGCACCTCGGAAAACGAACGTCGGGATATCAATTTTTCTGACCATAACGAATTCAAAACTTTTTCGAAATTTTGAATTTGAATTTTTAGGCTCCGCCCACTTTTTGCAGGCTTGAGGCATTCGAAAAAAAATCCTGATTCACAAAAAAAAATTTTCCAGAAACCACCCCATCTACAACGTCATTCTTATGGGTCTTACCACTGGTTGGCTACTGATTTCACAAAGAAAAAATCCAACTTTTTTGCTGGTTATCCTCCCATTGATCTCTCAATATTTGCGGTTTTTCGAATTTCATGAGTGAGTTTTTTTTCTCGATTTTCGCAGTTCTATTATTTTCGTGGCGAGACCCAAAATTTGCAAATTTTCAAGAAAAATTTTTTATTCCAAAAATAATCTTTCGACATTTTTTTTCAAAATTAACCAAATTAGAACTTTTCTAATCCTCCCATTCTCTTTCTTTCAAATTTCCCGCCCAATTTTCAGGTCAAACTTCCATCTCGTCAACCTCATTCGAATCTCGATCATACCAATTGCCTATTCCACTGGCTCCGCCCCCTACGGACTCTGTCTCTTAATCCTTACAATTTGTCCAATTTCTCAGCTAATTTTGCTTTTTTTGATTTTTCAAATCGGAAAAATTTCAGCAAAGTTGAATTTAGGAATGGCTGAAAATGTGATTTTCTGCATGTCTTCTTTCTTTTATACGGTAAGTTACGGTATAAGAATACACCAAAAATGACGACAGAATGCACAAATTTTTTGAATTTCTGTGTAATCATCGAATGTATCAAATCTTACGACAAAATGCACAACTTTTCAAAATTTTTTTGAAATCACCAAATGCGCCATACCTTACGACAGATTACGCAGTTTTTTGAAACTTTGTGCAAACACCTTCACCCAAAAAAGCATCATGATTTACGACAGATTGCGGTTTTTAAATTTCTGTGCAAACACCACACACCACATCTCACGACAAAATGCACACTTATATTCCAGGGTAACTCCAACAGTTTGTCTGCCGTATCTCTGCCGCCGGCCTACGTTGGCCTATTCGATTATTATCCAATTATAGTCGGATTTCAACTATTTTTTTACACTTTCGCGGGTCCAATTGTGTTCATGTGTGGGCGGTAATTCAAATTTTTTTTGAAAATTTTGTAAAATAAAATTTTTTCAGAATCACCTCCTCGTCCAATAATTCTTGGCTCCATTTGCACTTCTCCTACCGTATCTCGGCTCTCGCCACCTCTTTAATTTGTCTTTTTATTTTTCAAAATCATCTTTTCGTGTGGAGTGTTTATTCTCCAAAAGTCGTGTATGATATGACTCATGTGATATTTTTCGGGTTATTTTTATTATGATAATACTAATAATAATATTGATAAAAGAGAAATTTTTTTCTGGACAATCGAGAGTGAGAGAGGATTAGAGATAGGGAAACCGAGAGGGAAAAAAATGGTATATCACAAGAAAAATGGGCGGGGAAAGAGGGATGAAAGAGAGAGAGATTGTAGAAAGTGCGCTCTATTGAAAAATTGAAAAGATTGGCGCGAAAATTGAAACTTCGAGAAAAAGCTCGTTTTCTCCACTTTTGATTGAAAAAGGTGTAGAAAACGCGCTGCATTGGCAATATGATCGAAACTGGCGCGAAATTCGAAAATTCTCAATGGAGCGCCCTTGCTATGAAGAGATTTTAGGAGTTTAGAAAAAACGCTCAATTGAGAATTTCTACAGCGATTGGCGCGAAATTCAAATTCATCGAATTCAAGAAATTGAAAAATCTCATTAGAGCGCACTTTCTACACATTATTATGGCACAAAATTATTTAAAGCAATTATTATATGAACAATCTATGGATATGCTCTTCCAGTGATATGCTCAAAGAGCTGATGATGCTCTTGTGGCCAATCCATTCGCTGCGGTGGTTGATTTTCCTTGTTTTCTTGTGCTTCTTGCTGATTATTCTGTGGTATCACTTGATATTGATAACCAGCGCGAATCATTGTTCTCATTTCAGAGTAGCTAACCAGCTGGAATGGCTTCTCGCCTGACATCACTTTTGCCATAAATGGCACATTTTTAGCGTTGAGCATTGCATCACAAATTTTGATGGCTTCTTGAATGATTAGTCGATAGTATTTGTAGTAAGTAAGAGAGTTTGGATGACCGAATCCGTGGGTTAAGAGAGAGAATACGTGATAGTGGATGTCCAGTGCGTTTCCTTTGACTTTTTCTTCGAGAGATTTTACTGCTGGTTGACGAGATTGAAGGGTTTTCAGAATGCATTCGATCATTTTTCTGAAAAAAAGATATTGTTGAGAGATTTTTGATTTTTTTTTAAATTTAGAATTATCAATGGAGCGCACTACCTCAAAAAAAGAAAAAGGAAAGGTGCAGAAAATGCGCCCCATTTAGAAATTTCAGAAGAAAATTTTTTTTTGCTGCCGGTTGACTTTTCACTTTTTCAAGAGGTGCGATTAGAGCGCACTTGCACCATTGTGAGATTTTGAAATTTTTCGTGGATAGAGCGCATTTTCTACATATTTTTAGATTATTTCTAGATTTTTCATGTTCCTGTGGGTGCGATTGGAGCGCATTTGGAGACTTTTGAAATTTCAAAATTTTTGTCGATAGAGCGCATTTTCTACATATTCAATGCTTTAAAGGGGAGGTTATGGTAGAAAACGCGCTCTATCGAAAATGAAATTTTTGAAAAAAGTTCTCAATGAAGCACAATTGCTAATCCTAATGGAGGGCGATTTTCATAGGTTATAGAAACCGCGCTCTATTGAGAAATTATAAAAAAGTTGGCGCGCAATTTGAATTTCCGAGAAGATTCTCAATAGAGCGCACTTTCTACGCTCATAATGAAGAAATCAATTGAGCAGTAAAAAACGCGCTCTGTTGATGGTTTTTGATCGCGATTGGCGCGAAGTTCGAAAATTGTAGAACGTGACTCATTCCGACCGTTATTCAGGCGGAATTAGCCAATTTTTGACTCAAATATGTCCCAAAAAAGCCCCAGAGCCCGTTTTTTTTTGTCCTAAACTCACTCAGTCTTTTTCAATTTCTCTTTGCACTGCTCCAATGTGATATTATTCTTTGCAAGAATATTCAAAAGCATTTGATGACCAATCGCAACGATCGGGAAGAACTTTTTGAAGATATTCTCCAAATCAGCAGATAATTGAAGACACTCTTCTTCCAATAAAGTAGAGAAAGTATTGAGTTTTCGAGCTCTCTGCATTCGTGGAACAATCACATCGTTGTCGGAGAGCACTTTTTTCATGTCGATCAGGGATTCGCGTTTTTTGGATCTGGAAAAAGGGGAGGTCTGTTTTTGAGCTGATTTCATTTTTGATGTTGAGAATGGTCAAAAATCGTTCTGGAGCGCCCAAACAGCGTTCAACCTTTTAAGTTACAGTTTGATGGCCTAGAATCCGACAAGACAGCCTTTTACGAGATTTTCATGGTTTCTCGACCTAAAAATTAGGCAGTTTTCTATTCAAAAAACAGTCTCAAAACCAGAAAAAACGAGCTAAAAGAGAGGATGAAAACCAGCTTTTCGTACGTTTCCTACCGAAAATCATTACAAATCACTGTTTTCTAAATGAGGAATAAGCGAAAAATCTAGATTTCTAGCCTAAAAACCCGGAATTTTTAGCGCTGAAAGCGAAATTCTCAAGTTTTTCTGCCACAAAATACCGGCTTTTAACTGATTTTTTTTTCTAAAAAGCTGAAATTTCTGGTACCCGAAAAGGAAAGAAAATCGGGATTTTTGAAAGTTTTTGACAAAAAAAATCGGTTTTTTTTTGTGAAAAATCACTCAACTCTGTGGTTTTTTCATACGATTTTTCGGTTTTTTTTTTCTTCATGAAATCAAGTTTTTGAGATCTTTTTCCAGGCTATTTTAGAGCTAAAAGCTGCCAAATTTCGTCATTTTTCTACTGAAAAAGCCACGTAAAGTCGGATTCTAGGCCACCGGCCGCGGCCGTGTAACTGCAATTTCATGATTCGGACGATATTCGCGCGCTCCGAAGTGTTTTTTTCTCCAGTCAAAACTCACTTTCTAAAGAACCCATAAATCCTGCTCAAATTCATAAATTCCGGACCACCGGTACGTCGTTTCATCTCATCCACAGTCAACAAGTACTTGGATCGATCCCCAACGGCAGGGAGTCGTCCATCAACCTCCTCAATGACCATAGCGCCCGCCGTAGTGGGTTCCGCGTCAAAAGTACGGTAGGCGAGGCGAGCTTCTTCGCGGCTCATCGCTGCATTGAGGCATTGACGAGCTCGAGCGGCGTAGAGGCTATTGTAGGGGTTCTCCTCTTTAACTTCCTCCTCTACTTCCTCTGGCTTTGACTCCATTTTCATTGGTTTGCTTCGCCGTTTTTTCGGGGGAACCCAGTTATCAGTGACTGATTTTTGATTCTGATTTTGGTGCTGGGAGCTGCTCTGTTGTGGGGGCGGAGCCTGAGCCATATATGGGACCATATACGGTGGTCTGTAGCACATTGGCTGATAGACTGGGACTGGAACGAGAGTGGCTCGCCGAGTCGCCGCCAACTCTTCTGGAGATTCTGGGGAGTACATGAGAGAGCTGCCTTGAGCCTGTGCGAGGGCCACGGTGGGCGTGGTTAGGGTGTGATAGCTCTGTGGAGCATCTTGTGTGAGCATTGGTGGCGTTTTTGCAGGTTGTGGACGAAGTTGCTGCTGTTGTTGCTGTTGGAGATGATGATGTGGTTGTGGAGGGAAGAAGGGTGGAGGGTTGGTCCAGTAGTTTGCAGCCATCTGGAAGAAAAAGAGGGGATTAGTGATTAAGAGGAGTCGAGAAGCGCGATGAGAGTGTGGAAAACGAAGAGACACAGAGATGATCCATCTCTGCGTCTCCTCATTCCGCACACTCTCTTACTGGAAAACGCGCGAAGAGAGGTGTTTTAGCACATTTGAAAGTTGGTTGAAAACGTGCTGATTACGATTATGAAAGCCGTTTTTGCCAAAGAAAAAAGTTGCCATATGACCGATTTCACCAGAAAATGGTCGAATCTGACTGCGGTCTTTCAACGCGTGTTATAGCTCATTTGGAAGCTAAAATCGCGCTGATCACGACCCTGAAGTCAGTTTTCGCTGTTTTTTTTTTCGACAAAATCTAGAAAAGTTCGACCTTTCTAGCTTCCAAAAACGACGAAAACTCACCAAAGGATCACCATAAACAGGCACCATCGCTGCTGGTCCTCTTGGTCCTCCCCACGTGGCTCTACTCAACATCGGATCCGTGTCATCATCGACACCAAACTTATAGTCTGGAATCGGTCGTTTTCGAGAGTTCTGCATATCGGCTGTCGTTGGCTTGCTTGATGACTCAGAAGACATTGTGTTGGAGTGATTGTTAGTGGTCGTTAGATCCGTCCACAAGAGATCGTCGTCGTCTGAGATCGGATCGATTTTGAACGACATTTCTTGGAGATGAAGAAGACGTTACGAGGGGAATATAATGAGAATGACGTGAAGGAGAAGATGTCTGTGCGGTTGGACCGGAGTGTCAAGACCCAAAGAGGTGGGGCTTGCTAAGCTCCACCCCTTTGAGTCCTAGTGACCGAGATATGTTCTGAATCGATACAGAATTCAAAATTTTGGCTGAAGCTTGAGCTTATCAGTGAGGAATCAGATGGGAAACTACTGTAAACTACTGGAAATGGTGGAAAAACTTTGAAATTTTTTTAAACGAAAAAATTAGGGTATTTTTGAGAAAAACAGTGTTTTTGGCGGTTTTTGAGCTGAAAACCAAGGAAATAACACACCGAAGCGTTGAAAATCGCTGAGAATCTAGCTTATCAAGAAGTTTTTTTTTCCAAAAAATGCAATTTTTTTCAGCCGAAAATCTAAATTTTTTCGGGTTTTCTACAAGAATATTTGATTTTTTAGGCTGATTTTCAGTCGACCCTCGAAATTCTATGAAGAAATCTAAGAAAATTGGTGAAAATCTACTGAAAATTTCGAATTTTCATTTTTGATTTGAACTCTCAAATTTTTCGGGGTTTTCAACGGTTTTTTGGTTTTTAAAATGCGAATTCTTTATTTAAACTGGCATTTTCACCTGCAGAACAAAAAAAATGGGGAAAATCGGCTGAAAACGCCTAGAAATCGGAGAGAAATGAATCGAAACTCCCGGTGATGACAAGCCAAAAAGCTACCGTAAGATTAAAGGCGCATAGACTTGTCCGGAAACTTTACGGAGTTCGTTGCGAGACCATTTAATTTTTTCTATCAATTTCATGGAATGAAAATGAAATTTCCGAGCGATTTCGGGGGTTCTAGCCAAGGAAAAAGTTTTAAAATTGTAGGGCAAAAAATAGTGTGTAAAACTAACAAAACGCAGAAAAACCTGTCTCTGCGTCTCCTACTTTTCCACGGTTTAAACGAAGTTACACTGATTTCAGCTTATACCTAACCGATTTTTGCCGTTCAAAAGCAACAAAAAAGACCAGATCCACTGAAAAATCGCTCTTTTCCCCCCGTCGTTGCCTCATAACCCAGACTCTTTCCCTGTTAGAACACCTGAAAGACAAATCTCATAGGCCAATCCATCATCCGTAATTTTCCGTCATCTTTACTATTACAACCCCGACATAATAATAAACCAGGTGTAGAGAAAAATGTGAAGACGTCACCTCTCTCTTTTAGCATTGTTTTGAATACAACACTGTCACGTTGTAGGGGGTTAACTCTGTAGTGACATCTTCAGATGGGTGACGTCTTCAGATCTTCTTCTGAGGCGCTAATGGCGGATTCAGATGGCTATGCAGATTGTTCTAGAAAGAAGGAAAATGACGACGAGGACAGGTTGGGGTAGACGGACGTCAAGGATGAGGGACGGAAACGGGATCTGACACAGTGGATATATATCGGGGGAAAAGTAAAAAGTAGTAAAAAAAAAGCGGCGATTTTGCCCGAGCTTCAGGTCATTTGAAAGCTTCAAATGTGCTGATTACGAAAATGTAATCCATTTTTGCCATGGAGACTTTATGAGTAAAGTTTAGCGCCTTTTTTACCGGTTTTACTCAAAAATCAGTGTTTTAAGGCCGTCATTTCTAAGAATAGAGATGGCGATGAATATGAAATTCTTTATCCCCATGAACGTTTCAGAAATTAGATTCTAGCGACTTTTTTTTTAGAGATTTCATACAAAACTTGGTTGCTTTAAGCTTTATTTTTTATTAGGAATTCAATTGAAATGGAGCCGAAAAGGAAAATTGTGAAAAAATCGAGAAATGTCAAAATACACTGCTTCACATAATCATTGTTCCATTTGGATTTTTCGGTTTTTTTTCGAAAAATTAGAATTAGGTCACGTTGCCATTCAATTTCTGGACCGATTAAAAACATTTTTCATGTTGACACCTTTCTCGAAAAGTTATCATTGATAGGTTGTTTCGGGGAAAAATCCAAGTGGAACAATGATTATGTGGAGTAGTGTAGTTACTTCAAGACGTTTTCTGCCTAGGATCCCAAACTTCAATAGACATCAGAGAAGGTATATCTTGAAGCTATGTATGCGAAGAAAAGTAGAACCTAAAATCGCAATTCCGCTGGAAACTTGGCTCTGAAACTTCAAAAAAAAAACTTAAGCTTCCATAAAAATGAATGTCATATTCAAAATCCGCACATTTTCAGTTTCATAATAAACTAAGACTACAGAAAAAAAGAATTTTCTTACCATTCCTTAGCTCAGACAACAAAGTAAAAGTCCAAGGAGGAATGTTCCCACTATCTTATCCTCTTATAACTTCAAAACAGTGCCCTTATAATAGAAGTTTTCAAAAACTGTTTTGAATCTTATCTCTACAAACTTCATGCCTTCTAACAGAGCAAAATCATTATGAAATGTTTTGAATCTTATCTTCCATAAGTTCCAGGGCAGTGCCCTTCTAATGCAAGTTCCCGAAGTTTGTCTTATCTAGATAAGATATATCTTCTGAAAAATTTTTGAATTCTTTCATTTCCCGCATTATCCCTCCATCTGGTTAGTTTACAACATCCTGTTTCTTTCTCATTGTAAATTCATCTTCCATATTCTCTTTTTCCAGTCCTTCTAGTTTCATATTATTGATTCTAGTCAGCCTCTGTGGTGAGGTCAAAGGGTGTGGTAAACTAATAATAATTGACGGGCTAATTTATTGTCCGGATGTGATGGAAAGGAAAAAAACAGATGTTTTATTGTAGGAAAGGGAAGATTTTTTTTGAAAATATCGGAAAATTTTTAAAAATATTTTGAAAATAATTCGATCGCAGGGACGTCGAGACCAAGCAAGCCATTTTTTGAATCGGTTGCGTTGCGTGTCGCGTCGCGGTTCTTAAATTTTATTCCGTGTTTCCAATGCAGTTTTTCATGCTGGTTTAATTTTTCTTGTAAAATTTACTCTATAATCGCTCGGACCATTTTGATAATGTTATGAAAATATTTGGATCGCGGGAACGTATATTTGGACCGCGGGAGCCCATGAAAACCGTTTTTCGAATCGGTCGCGTTGCGTGTCGCGTCGCAGTCCTGAAATTTTAGCCAGGGTTTCCAAATAAGTTTTTTATGCCGTTTCCATTTTACACGTCGAATTTGCAATAAAATCGCTCCGGAAATCATAAAATTCCAGGTCTTTCTCCCCCTCCAAGACCAGTCCAGCCTCTCTTAACTATAACCAGAACTAATCACTTTGAAAAAAGTCAAAATCTTCCGCCCGCCGGCGGCATCACCAGGTGTCAAAAGACTATCTGTCCGAAGGGAACAGAGCAAACATTGAGACTGGGTGGGTTGGTTGGATGACTGATTGCCCAGTTCTTTCTTATCAGTTAGGTGTTCGTTTGTTGCTCCAGTTTGCCTATCAGTTTTGGCTAGTTGGTGAGGTCTGGTAGGGGTTTTTTTTTACTTTTTTGAGCGTTGCCTTAGTATAGTTGTTTTTGGTATAATGTCTACAGACATCTACAGTCCAGAGGGAGCTTCTAGAGTGAAAATTTGTCAAATTCTCATATTTAATATTTGCAAATTTCACTAGAATCGCCCTAGAAGTAAGTCCGTATTCGAATTTTTTGAAATCTGAAAAACGTGATTGTTGTTCTTTACTGTCGAGTTTGCAATTTTCATATTCTTGTTACCATTTGAATACACGGAGAGAAAAACAGTCCATATGAGCTAGAGCGCACTTGCTAATTTATTTGGCGCGAAAAGTGCGCGTTTGAACATTTTTTGAAAATATTTTCGAACATTTTTGAAATTGCTTTCAAAAATCTTTTTGATTTTGATCAATCCGATTTCAATGCCAAAAAAATTTTTCGTCTTTTCTTTCCGGAGAACGAGCGATTTTCGAATTAACTACGTATCGAAACTAGTGATATAAGCCGCTGCTGCGCAGCCAAAGCAAGCGCGCTATACTGAACACTTTCAGAAACATGTTTTTTTTAAATCTCAATGGACTGTTTTTCACTCCGTGTGAATAGTTTCCAAACTCTTTGTCTTCAATATGAATTGCTCCATGTTTTCAGACATTTTCCTTGAAACACGGCGATCTTTTCTCAAAAATGATTCAAATTTTTCCCGCGATACATTCTTGGAATTAATCCTAGTTTTTTTTTTCAATTCTCTGCGAACATGTTAAAAAATATCACCCACCGTTTATAGGCTTCTGCAACCATAACAGTGTAATAAAGCCGAAAGTCCTCTTTTTCGCATTTTGTTTCCGTTTATCCTAAAATTATTTAAAAGTTGCTCTGAAGCCGAAAAATTGCGTTTAAAAACTCTAATAACCGACTGATGATAGCGGCCGTATAGCCGAAAATCCGGCCTTTCTGGTCCTTTTTTCTATACTTTTCGTCTTTTTTCCGTTCATTTACGAGAAAAACTAGTTGAAATTTGGAGAAACAATACGAAAATACGCGGAATGAATTTAAAAAAAGCGAAAAATATTTCGCGCTGTCGGATCCTCGGCCGCGGCCATCATTCTGTAACTTGCGATTTTGGACGCGATTTGTGCGCCTTCAGAGCGATTTTTGAATAACTTCTTATAGAAAGAACAGGCACTGTCCAATGTTTTATGTTTTTCGAAAAAATCTTCGTTTGAAATTCCCAAGGACCCAAATCAAAAATTCAAAAATCCCGTCTTGTTTTGAGTTTCTTCCCTCTTTTAAAAGCAGTTTTCCCATACTAAATACCCTCTCCGACTATACTGAAGAGAGCCTCCCATCCCTCTTCTTTTTCTCGTGGGTGTGCTAATTCAATTTACCCCCTTCTTCTTCATCTTCTTCTTTTCCTATTCCATCATGGTCCCTTTGCTATTTCTTCTCTTCTTTCTCCTCCACTTCTTCATCATTAGTTGCTCATCTCCCCTTCATTCTGGCGACGTCATCTAAGAGTTTCGGGTTCTTGGCTGAGTATCAAACTAGGTACGCAGCCAATTTCAAGCGGTTTTTCCTAGACCGTAAGAGTCCAGATGCATTAAAATTAGAATTCGATTTTTACCAATCGCGTGCTATATGGGCTCAAAAGCCTCCTAGAAAACCGGAAAATTCTAGAAAAAAAAAGTTTTTGGCTGAGTATCAAACTAGGTACGCAGCCAATTTGATTTTTTTGAAACTGAGTACTTTGACCACGTTTTAAGATCTTAAAAACCTGGAAAACTGGAATATCGGGTTTTAAAATGGGCGTTTTGACCGCTGTGTGAAGGCTCAAAACCGGAAATTTCTAGAAAAAATTTTTTTGACTGACATGTATTACTCCCCAAGTGTCACCCCTAGTTTCCAACGGGACTAGGGGCAAAAGTTAGACCCCCAGAGGAGTAAAACTTCGCCATACTTCGTTTTTTGAAAAGCGGCCTATTTTCAGATTTTCAGATGTTTTTCAATTTTCTGAAAATTTTGAGTCTTTTGACCGTAACTCGGTCAAATTTGAAGATTTTCACAAAGTTAAAAAATGAAAATGTAGAACAAAATAAGATCTTATTTTTTGTTCAACTAGCCGTTTGAGCCAAAAAACGCTAAAAGGACCAAAACGGACCACAAAGCAGAATCGAGAAAAAAAATTTGGTCAGTTTTTTTTGAATTCTATTTTATTCGATTTTACGTTCGAAATGAGGCAGAACCTCACTTTTCCTTTCTCCAAGTTATCGTCATCTAAGAGAGAAAAAATTGATTTTTTAGCTGAAAATGACTTTTTTGGCTTGGATTAGGGGGTTTTTGCCGATTTTTGATCGAACCAAGGGCTAATATGGTCAGAGATTATCTGTTTTGTCGCTCTAGCAACATTTTATAACGTTCCCCATCGAAATTTTTGAGTTTTGAAATTTTGATTTTTTTGCCAAACTGAGTTTACAAATTTTTTTGAAAAAAATCGAAATTTCAAAACTCAAAAACTTCGATGGGGATCGTTATAAAATGTTGTTAGAGAGGCAGAAATGATCATTTCTGACCATATTAGCCCTTGGTTCGATCAAAAATCGGCCTAAACCCCCTAATCCAAGCCAAAAAAGTCATTTTCAGCTAAAAAATCAATTTTTTCTCTCTTAGATGACGATAACTTGCAGAAAGGAAAAGTGAGGTTCTGCCTCATTTTGAACGTAAACTCGAATGAAATAAAATTCAGAAAAAACTGACCAAAATTTTTTTCTCGATTCTGCTTTGTGGTCCGTTTTGGTCCTTTTAGCGTTTTTTGGCTCAAACGGCTAGTTGAACAAAAAATAAAATCTTATTTTGTTCTACATTTTCATTTTTCAACTTTGTGAAAATCTTCAAATTTGACCGAGTTACGGTCAAAAGACTCAAAATTTTCAGAAAATTGAAAAACATCTGAAAATCTGAAAATAGGCCGCTTTTCAAAAAACGAAGTATGGCAAAGTTTTACCTCTCGGGGGGTCTAACTTTTGCCCCTAGTCCCGTTGGAATCTAGGGGTGACACTTGGGGAGTAATACATGTGAGTATTCAACGTAATCAGCCAATTTGACTTTTCTCATTAAGGCAATTTTTCGCAACTTTGAAGTTTCCAAAACATAGAAAACTGGAATGTTGTTTTTTTTAATAGGCGCTATATGGGCTCAAAAACCTTCTAAAATCCGGAATTTTCTGGGAAAAAAATTTTTTGCCTGAATATCAGCCAATTTCGCTCAACTTCAAGGGTTCAAAAACCTATGAACATTCTCGAGCTGACTGAGTATTCAACTAGGTAAGCAACCAAATTTTCAAAGATTCTTCTAGAACCAAAAAAAACCTTTTTCGAAAGTCAGAACCTTTCCGCGAAAAAACCCAAAACTCGTGAATATTTTATGTCACCGACCACTTTTTTCTTCTTCATTTTTCTCCGGGCGACCACACTCGTAAAATTGTTTCCCCGAGAATTTTTTGCTCGGCGCGGTGGAAAGCAAGAGTTCTTCTTCTCTGGGGAATGTGTGAAAAAGGGGGGGGGGGGTTCTACATATATAAAGGTCCCCCCGCTTTTTCCAGTCTATTGTCATTTTCCAGTTTTTGTATTTACGTACGAAGAAGTAGGACCGGGGATTAGGTCGTGTGTGACGTTTTTGTTTGTGCTCTCTGATTCCGTAGAAAAGTTCCCTCGAATTGAAACTTATAGTTAGGGCGGATGAAATCAATTTTTTTTTCATTTTTCTAAACAATTCCGATCAAAAATTTTATGGGAACAATCATCGAAATTTCGTTGAGTCGCACGTAGTCGCATTTCGTTGAGTCGCACGTTTAAAGCATTTATTTCATTTTGTTGGCCTAGAAACCTCTGACGACCGAACTCGTTTTTACTCCTTCTTGACTTTTTTCAAAAACTCTCGCAATTTTTTTTTGAAAAAAATTGAGATCGGTCAATGATGTTTAAATTAGCGCCAAAAAAGACCACGCATGTCGAAGACTTTCCCACCAACTGTGCCGTAGATACTTTCAACTATGCTGATTCCAATTTTTGTTCTTTTTTGAAGGAAAATGAGCAAAAGTTTCATCAGGGATCCGTCTTTTGTTTCGCCAGTTGGAGCTCATACAGTTTTCTTGGGTAAACGATAAAACCCAGTTAAAACCCCTAGCTAATGCAAATTTCCCAGAATTTCTCCATTTGGAAAATTTGAGATTTTTGAATTGGCGCCAGGTCAGTCGATGTTTGCTGGCTTTGCTTTTATGACCGTTATCGGGATTGTTGGAGCTATGAAAATTTCTAACTTTCAGTCGACGTTAAATTGAACTACTGAAAATTTGTGTCATTTTCTTCAATAGTTCGGCTGTTTCGTTTTCTAAATCCATAAAATTGCCTTTGAAAGCAGCCTGTGAAAATCTGGAAGGCTAAACTAATAAGGATTTATTTTTAACAAGTAATATTTAAAAATGGAGCGCTGGTTCGTTGAGCCCGCAAAGTTCATGATTTGAACGAAAGCGTTGCGTGTTGCGTCGCGTCTACTAGACTCTAGTTGATCTTGAAGTTGGCACAGTGCCAATAATTGAAAGCGAGATGGAGCGGGGTTGCAAATTTGTAAGTTCTCGGCTGCCCATGGCCGGCGAAGATAAAAAACTGTTTTGAGAACAAAAACATGCGTGATCCCAAGAATGGTCCCAAATCAAGTCCCTAGTCACTAGTCAACCCCATCTCTCTATCTATGCCAATTTCCGTCGTGAATTCATTATTCCCATCCTAACCCATCTCGTATCTCCCATCCTCTTTTCCGTTGACAACAACCCAATTTGATGACAAGTGGGTTGGAACCGTTAGACAACACCCGGAAGAAGACAGATGGTGATGCAAATTCCCCCTCTTTTGTTTTACCCTTTCCCCCTCCCTTTTCTTCTTCCCCCACGCACATCCCCACCCAAATGAAAATTGAATGTGACTCATTTCGTTACGATTTGTGTGTGTCGTTGTTTTTGTTTTCGACTCTCTGTCACCGACTCACAGCCACTTTCGTGACACTTTAGACATCTTCTTCTGAAGATGAGAAGAGAGAAGGGAGTGAATTCCTAATTGGCACAATCTTTTCCCTTCATGTTTTTCTCGATTTTCGAGATTCTCGAGAAAACAGAAAACATTGAAAATGAGAAGATTGTGATGAAAGCATACATTGCTCCACGGAGTTTCCGTCAAAAAGTTCCTGCTTTTTGATTCTCGCGACAGAACTATTTCAAATCTCGTTTTCCCTAACTTCTCAACAATGCCTAACAAGGGAACCCTTTTCAGAAAGACTTTGGGAATTTTCTGAAAATTTTTGGGCTAATGCACCTCATGCGTGGCAATTACGAAAAACAAAAATCTAGTCCGCAATAGTCGTTTTAAGCTCGAAATTAGGATTTTCGTTATTCCTCCAGTACATTTTTGCATGAAATTCTATAATTTTACACCGATTAAGGACGACTGAGAAAATTTGGTGGAATATGTTTTCGAGTTTCCTGCATCGATTGCGATACTTTTTAGAAAAAATTTTTTTGAAATTTTTTGCACCCTGCTCCGAGCTCGAAAAATAAAAAGTTTTTCAGAATTTTCCAAAATATTTACCACGTGTAAAGGACGTCTAGAAAAGGCTATTCACAAGTTTTCTCGTCCGCAAAACTATCTTGAGCACTTTTATTCCGATTTTTCTGAAACATCCAAATTCTGGCCCATCGACAGATTTTTTGAAAATAGTGCTAAAACGGCTAAAAATGTTTGGAATCGGCCTCAAATTAGTTGTAGACATCAATAGTGGACTTCAAGACGTAAAAAACATTGCTCTCAAAAGTCGAAAAAAAATGTTTAAAAATTTTTGGAGCAAAAAAAATCGAAATTTTTCAAAAACTTATTGCGGATCCAAAAACATGATTTTTAAATTCAGTGTGCTTGAAAATGTATGTGTACCAATTTTCAGCCAATTACCAAAGCCTTTCTAAAAAGGGTTCCCTTATAAAGCATCGGCGCCAAAACATTTTCCGATTTCGTTCGAATTTCGTTCTTCGCATGAACCGAAAATTGTATGGTCAAAAAAAATTAACCATTCTTGCTCCGGAAACTTTGTGGAGCACAAAAAGAGCCCAACATGAAAGTTGTCCAATCGGTCTGAAAATTGTTTTCCCGAGGTTTTTTGCCACGCAGATTACAAATTTCAAAATGAAAAGTCTTGAAAATTGTTTTCAAAGGTAGCTTTAGTGGAAAATTAACGTTTTTTTTCTCAGTTTTTCATAATTGTGATGGGCCGGGCCGGGCCGGGCCGACTCTGATAACTGGAGGAATCGTTTTCTAGAGAAAATTTTGAATACTTCTAGTTGGAAAAAGTCAGGATTTCATCAAAATAAAAAAATTGAAGCAATGACCCCAAATTAAAAAAAAAATTTATCCGTTCAGACCGGGCAAGGTCAAAGCCGGACCAAATCACATGTATACCGGTTTTTACATGTCCTGAAAAGTTTAGTACTCGATTGGGAAATGATTGCTCCGAACTAAATTTCTACGCACAAAAATACGTCGATTTGACTATAAAAAGTTGAAATCTGGATCGTCAAGCACCGTGATAAATCGCGTTTTTTTTTAATTTTTCGCATTTTCCCGATGTTTTTGTGATCCTCAGAAAGTCAAAACAGTATTGTCCATTCGCGAAGGATTGCCCGCTCAGAACAAAAATCGGCCAGCCACAGTAAAGGTTTTCGAACGGAGACGGAAAATGACTTACGTGTCAATTTACGCGTTACGTAATTCGTCACGCAAGTTATTTATTTCCTCTCTTCTGTGAGGGGACCTTAATTGTAGCTGGCCAAGTTTTTTTTAACCGAGCAGTCAGTCCTTCGCGAATGGACATTACCTACTGTCAAATTAATAATAGTTGTGCAAGGAATTCAAAATTTTCTTTTCGCGGGTGGTCCGCCCACTTTCACTTCGCACTGCGTAAAATTAAAAATAGCTTGGAGATCGAAAAAGGCGGACCGCCCGCGAAAATAAAAATTTGAATTCCTTGCACAACAATTATTAATTTGATAATAACTATTATTCGTTTTTAATGTAGTGTCACCTAGTACGACACTCCGCCGGGGACCCATTTTGAATAAGTTTACTTCCTACTGTAATTTATTTTTTAATTGGAAGCCGCGAAACTATTTTTAGACAGTTTTTGCGCGCAAACTATGTTTTTTCATGCCAAAAATCGTTTTTGATCGAATATTTAGCAAAAACAACAAAAATGCGCGCGAAAACTGCCTAAAAATAGTTTCGCGGCTTCCAATTAAAAAATAAATTACAGTAGGAAGTAAACTTATTCAATATGGGTCCACGGCGGAGTGTCGTACTGGGTGACACTACAATAAAACGAATAATAGAAAATCATCAATCCTTTACTCAAATCAGTCAGATATCCCCAAAAATGAAAAATGATGCTCCACAGCTCAAGTTTCTCAATCCTAAAAAGTGCAAATAGTTCTATATCCGTTCTCGATATCTCTTCTTCCGGGGGCCGCCCGCCTACTCTCTATATCGTCCTAATGGATCCCCTGGGACGAAACTTTCCCTTCACTTTCCCTTGTTTTCTCTTCTTCCAAACCCCCCCCCCCCCCCCCCCATGTTTCAATGCATTTCAGATAATCTCCGTTGTCTCATCTCTTCTTCTTTTCATGACCCTTCTTCTTTTGTTTAGATTCTTTGCCATTCCAGAAGACATTTCTTCTTCCCATCTGTTCCTCAATTCCTTCAAAAAAGCGAAATAGTATGGGCAAACGAGAGACGCAGACAGTGTTTGGTGCCCCATTTTGGTGCATTTCCTTTCCTTTTCCCTTCGTCTTCTTTTTCTTCTTATTTTCCGAAAGTTTTCCGAATTCTTCTTCTTCTTTCTGTTTACTTTTTTTTAGTCCCGTGGTCCTATGATTAGGAGAGGAAAAGTCGGCGGCTCTCTTTTTTTTTTATTCTAGAAGGATTCTGGAAAGGAGTGACGTCAGACAATTTTTCGAGATGTTTTTGAGATTTTTGGTTTTTGGGATTGCTGAAATTCTAGAATACTCTATGAGCTTGAAAATATCGAGAAATTTTTTTTCAACAAAAAGTTTTTCAGCTTTGAGGGCGTTTTTTTTTAAATATTTTTCTGAGATTTTTAGTTTTTGGAATTCCTAAGTTCTCCCAGAATTATCCATAAACATGGAGAAATCGGAAATTTCGAAATTTTTTAAATTTTTCAAAAACCCAGAAATTTTCGAAATGAAAAATCCTGCAACTTCAAATTCTGAAATCTTAGAATCTGAAATTCTGAAATTCTAAGATAATTTTTAATTCTAGACATTCAAATTCTGAAATTTCAGTATTTGAAAAATTTTGAAATTTTATTCCTCTCATAGAAAAATATTGTGGAGATCTAGGCCTGAAATACCGTATCTTCCATCATTTCCAAAAAAAAACTGTTATAATTTTAAAAAAATAAAATGTTCCGTAGTAAAATTTTAGATACTTCCGTAAATATTTTTGAAGAATCTAAAGTTTTGAATAAACTTCTTGGAAATATTTAAAGAAATTTTTCGATCATTCATTTTTTGTATACCGGTAATAAAACTTTTTTTCGTTTTGCAATATTGAATATTCGCTTTTTTGGCCTTTCAGAATTCAAAATCTACAAGAGCAAGTAACCGAAAAAGCTGATTTTCAGATTTTTCCAAAGAAAGACTTCAAATTTTTTAGATTTTTTAAAAATTCCACTGAAATTTTCTCAAAATTCACTACTTCACCCATTCAAATCTACTTTTGAACTGCCTCATTGTCAGGACTTTCAAACAAACCTGAAATTTCAAAAAGTTCTCAAACTTTCTAAAAATTATCAAGATTCAAAAAAAAGTGAAATCGAGAACTTTGTACGATGGTTGTGGTTGAATTGACATTAAGGTCATCTTCTCGCTTTCTCTTAATTCTCCCATTTCCACCCATTTTGTACACACCCATCACATTAGCCGAGAAACGATCAGGGTACTTGTGAATTAGCTGAACATCTTTCGCCATTTCATTTTGTACAACTTGTGAAAAAAAATTTCAAGAATTTCGAATTTCAAAAATTTTACGATTTCACTTTTCTAGTGCTTGGCTATGAAAATTCCAGAAAAATTTTTCAAAAAACAAATTTTCATTCACAAATGTATTCTTTTTTGAAAAGATATAGAAAATAAAAAATTCGAAATTTTTCAGTAAAAATGTTTTTTGGTTTGAACCTCTAAGCCTTGCAGCTAGCCCATAGCTTTCGGTTTTTCAACTTTTCCAACCCCTGGCCTAGCTTCCCACATGGTGGCCTAAAAAACTCCAAAACCATCTGACATCACTTTCTGTCCTCCTCTCCTCCCCCCTCAACCCATCACAAATAGCCTGTATACTTTTCTGACCATAAGTCTAGCCTACCTAGGGGCTGCGCCCCGTTCCCTTTTGATCCCCCCCCCCCCCCCCCCCCCTTCCCTTCTTTCGATTTATTTATGCTAGACAGTATCAAGTTTAGAGAGGGAACTAGAGAAAAAGAGCGAAAACGAAACCACAAAATAAACACTTCTGGTCTGTTTTTCACCCCCTCTTCGCTCTTTATGCGGGGGAAGAAATGACCAGCAAAGGTTTTTTTTGGAAAACTTTTTTTTGACAGTTTGTGGTATACTTGGAGTTGGGTTACAGTAATGTTGAGTACTGTAGTTTTTTTTTCAAATTGTTGTTTAGTCTCTTCTAGAGGACTCTAGTTCCTTGAAAATTCAAAAAAAAAACGTAATTTTTGTAAAAGTTTCAGTAATTTCTGTGAATTCCTAGCGTTGTACAAGGCCTCGAAACTTGGAGATTTTCAAGAAAATTTCAAAAAAAAGTTTTTTATTACAATTTTTTAAATCCCTAAAAATTGAAAAGGATTTTCAGTGATTGGAAAAAAAATTTTTTCTGCGAAAATTGATTTTTTTTACATGCTAAGTACTTATACAAAAACGAAAAAAAACCATGCTTTACCTAGTTTCTAGTGGTTCCCAGGGTTTGGGTCCCACCACGAAATTTGAATTTCTTACTGTAGCACGATTTTCAATTCAGTTTATTTTCATAATTTTTAACTGAATTTATCGGGCTAATGTTTAAAAAAGCCTGTTCAAAAAATCACTCGAAAATAACCTTGAATGGTACGAAGTGGCTAGTAAATGCATCCATGGCCTAGAACTTGCTGGCCTAGAATCCGACACAAGGTAACTGTAGCTCCTAGACAACTCAATTGAAACTCATTTCCTGTCTCTGTTTTTCTTCTTTTTTTTTTGCGACTTTTTTTTCCGAAGGACCCTCGCAACAAAGTCTTCCGCCCTTTAGATGGGGGGAAAACTTCTTTGATTACACTTTTCGCACGAAATTTTTTCCTTTTTTTCCTTCTTTTTCTTTTTTTTTCTTCCCTTTTCTCTTCTTCAGAAAACCCTTCCTCTTCCATGAATAGCTAACTTTTTCCCCTTCTTTTTACTCCTTTTTTTCTTTTTTTTTTCCATGGTTAGATTCGAAATTAGTTGTTCTCTCTCTCTCTTTTTTTTCTTTTTTCATTAAAAAGAGAAGAAGAAGGACACTTTTTATGAATAAAAATGAGAATAGAAGAGGGAGGACAAGCCCTGGAATATCTCAAGGTCCTTTATGGGGAAAGAAGAAGAACTTCTAAATGGCTAATGACAACTAATTTCAAATTGTTTCTTGAATTGGAAATGTGTGACCTTTTGGAAATTGTGGAGATTGTATAGAACTAAACTCCTCGCGAAGGACTAAAGTCACATTCGATTTGCTTCAGACTTGTCAAAACCCGGGCCTGAGCGGGCCGGGTTGATGAAAAATTTTCCGGCCCGGTCGGGCCGGGTTGGAAAATTTTTGAATTTTGGAGCACGTTTTTCCCGATTTTCAGCCCTTTTTCGAAACTTTTCCTGGGTATTATTACTCAAAAATCGATCAAAATTTCCTCCCTGAAAACATAGGCTAAAAAAGTAGGAAAAAAACCGCGAAAAAAAAATTTTCAAAAAAAAAGTTGAAGAAAACATGTTTTGCCTTGAACCCCGGGCCGACCGGGCCGGTAAAAATTTCTCCAGCGGCCCGGCCCGGCCCGTGACAAGTCTGATTTTTTTTGTTTCCCATGTGTTTTGACATGTTGTTTTTAACTTTTTTTTTGCGAATTTTTAGAAAAATAACTGGAAATGGTACAAAATTTCGTTTGAAGATAGTCAGATTGATGCCAAAAAAAACGATGCTACTCCTAATCAGAACTTGCCCTTATAAGAACCGATCGTTTAAGAACTGCCCCGGATAAGAACTTTTGCAAGTTTTTGCAAGTTTTTGGGTACTTTTGACATCTCGCAGGCCATTGCAGCAAAGTTGGGTCAGCAGTTCTGATATTTGGGCAATTCTTATTCGACCAGTTTTGGTTCGTCCGGTTCTGACTCGTCCAAAGTTCTGATTGGAGGTAGCACTATAGAAACAAATGGTCGTTAATCCGGGACTCTAGGCCGCCCTAGACAGGGAAAACTAGAATTGACATGAAAACATTTTCTGAACTGAGAAATTTTTTTCGTCGAAACCGAGAATAAAATGATGTAAGTCAAAGCTCTGATAATTTTGTCTACGTGAACTACAAAACTTGAAAACATGAAAAATTTTTGTGGTTGAGCTTCCTGATTTTCACTTTCCGAACTAATTTCGAAAAAAAAGTAGGAAGACATTCGCTCAAACTAGATTTTATTTTGTAATCTATGACCTCAAGCGTAGGATTACTGGGGGATTACTTTTGGATTACTGTAGCAATGATCTCTCCGGCTTGGTCCAAGGCCTGAATCCGATGGTCAGTTGAATCTTCCGCTCAATTTGTTCGTGAGAGTTTTTCCTAATTTTTAATCTCAAAGACTCCAAAAAAACCTTCCCGTTTTTCGTCCACATGTCCACATCTACCTTTTTTTTTCTACAAAAAAAAAGTATTTTTTGTTATTGTTACACAATTTTTTCTTTCTTGACCGGTGGGCAAACATTGCATTGTGACATTCGTTAGTTTTTTGTCGAACACATAGTTCCCGTCAGTTGTAACTTTTTTGTTTTCCAAAGTTATTGCAAAAACGATTTTGAAAGCGATCTGATCACTAACAAACGAATTTAGAAAAAAGAAATTCGAAAAAATCAGACTTGTCAAAATCCGGGTCGGGCCGTTGGCTCCGGGACATTTCGAAACCAGACGTCTCGAAAGCGCTGAGAAAGTAGTGAAAAAAGCTTGGGAAATGAGAAGATTTTCTAAAAATTTGCAGTAAAAATGAAAGTTTTTTAAATGAAAGTACCAAATGTTCACTGAATTGAGAATTAATTTCGAGAAAAAGTAGTTAAGAAAAAAAATATTTTTACTCTCGAAATAAATCTCTTTCAGAAATTATCTGCAGCTCAGTAAATATCTGGTATTTTCATAGCGAACTCTCTTTTTTTTTTTTTTAATATCTGGTAATTCAAAATTTCCAAAAATATCCCCGTTTTCCAAGCCTTTTTCGCGATTTTCTCAGCGGTTTCGAAATGTCGCAGTTTCGATACGTTTGGTTTCGAAGTGTCTCGGAGCCCGGCCGGGGCGGTAGAAGTTACTCCAGCGGCCCGGCGCACAAGTCTGCTTTTGAATCTTACCCCTTTGGCTTTGATTATCAAGCTTCTCTGGGTCTCTCGATTGTACACACTGTCTTGCCTTGACTGTCCGGCGCTGGCCTAGGTTTCCCAGTTTTTGTCTCTAGACCACCCCATCCTTTCAACTTTAAACTTCTCCCTTTCTTTCTCCCTCTCTCTCCTCCCTGGCAATTTAATACGAATCAATCTTTGTGTTTATTGTTGTTATTTATACTTTTCTGTGCTCATCCATCTCTTCTTCTCCTCCTCTTTCTTCTTCTATTTCATTGGATTCTTGTGTGTCTCTTCCCTTCTCTTCTAATCAACTCGCCATGTGTCATTTTTCTTTTGATCCTCAAGCAATTTTTTTGAGAAAAGTTCAACCGCCGTTTCGAAATCATCTCGCCTATCATCTGACATTTTGGCTCTCAGATGACTTTGTTTTGAGAATCATGGGTCCCGAAAATAAAACAGGATTTGTTGAAATCATCAATTTTTCATTGGTTTTCACTTTGGATTTTTTCAAATTTCAACTGAAAAATCAAAAAAGCCTTCCATTTTAACCTTAATTGCAACGGGCTGGTCCGGGCCAATTTGATAATTTCCTCAGGTCTGGCCTGGCCCGAATTCTGCAGGTCTCCAATTTTTTTTTACTACTTTTAGTTGTAAACAGTCAAATATTTTGTAGAGTTCGTATAAATAATGCGAAAAAAGAAGCTCGAAATTCCAAAATTTCTGAATCTGAATCCCTGGCCCGGCCTGGCCTGATCGGCCCGGAATATTGCAAGTATGGTTTTAATGAGTTATTTTTTTTTCAGACAGCAATGGAAATATGGAAACAAGGAAATAATCTAAGATTGAAATCAAAGCTCCGCCCACTTTTTGAAAAATTGCATTGCTTTTGTTAATTTTATGAGATTTTCAAATAATTCCGACTGGGATCAACGTCCGACTGGATTCCGACTGGATTTCTTTTTTTGAAGAAAAAAAATGAACGAAAATTGTAAAAGAAAAAAAATGTACGAAAAAGACTAGGAAAAGGGGCACAGAAAAAAAACCTGTAATAGAAGGGCACCCTCTTTTGAAAACATTTACGAGTTATTTTTCATCGGCATTCTAGTTGGTAAGTACATGTAAGTATGCCTTGGGTATCTCGGGTGGCCCGAACAAAAAGAACTTAAGCTCCGCCTCATTTCAGTACTAAAAAAATCTTCTAAATGATGAAAAATCGACTTTTTCGCTTGTAAAGATACTGTTTTGAACTCGAAAATTCCGCTCAAACGGAAAATATTACCATTTTTGGGTCTTTTTTTGAGTAAATTCATGACAAAAACTAGAATCAGCATGAAAAATACTTCAAAACTGGAAAATGCAATCTCTGAGTTACTGGATTTTTTCAAAAGCCTAACAATTTCCAAATCTATTCGTTCGAATGAAAAAATTCCAGGATTTTTTCAATATATTTCAGCTTTCCATCTCAATTTCGCAATTCCTGTCCCTCTAACCCCGCCCCTGATATTCTTTCCCTCTGCGGCTTCTTCTTGTTCTTTTCTTATATAATCCATTCGGGATTATTGGAACTCTCCCTTCCTTCTTCTCTTACATCACCACAGAACCCGTTTCTTCTCCTTCTTTTTTTCCCCTATTACAATACAATTGTGATCGTCGTCGTCGTCGTCGATGCGTATTATATATGTTATCAATGAAAAAAGGTCTACAGAGAGAGACAAATGTATTCTTACGTCTTCTTTTTAATTGATAGTTGACGATGACAACCATGTACTTCTTTTATATTACTTCTTCTGAGTTGTGGTATTTGGAATTTTGAATTTTCGATTTGTGGAAGATTTTAGAGGTCTAAAAATCTGGAAAGTCTGATAATTTGGACAACAAATGTTTTTTTTTCCTAAAACTTTCCGACAATTTTGGGAATTGGCTTGTTGGCGCTTCTTTAGACGGTTTAGTAACCACTACTAGAAAGTTTTCATTACATTCATATTCTTTTAAAATTGGACCGAACCGTTAGTTTCCAATACCTTATAGCCTTTCAAAACAAACTTTTCATCATAAAAGCTTCGAAAGCTCTAGAATTTTCTAAATTTTTTTCACTTACATTTTTCCGAGGTTTTCAAACAATTTTTGGCAAAAATTTCCGATTTTTTCATAAATTTCTGAAAATTTTCCAGTGTTTTGTGTTTTGAATACAAATTTTTTTTCAAAAATCGGGCACAGATTACAATTCCATGAGTTAAATTTGATAATTTCCAGACAAAAAGCATTTTTTAACTTGTTTTTGGAATTTCCCAAAATTTGACAGAATTGGCTGAAGTTTTTCGAACTCTGCCCAACAGTTCAGAACAATAACTTTGTTCAATTTTTCAGTTTTTTCAAGTGGAAACCTGAATGAAAAAGGAAAAAAAATTCAAGCTTTTCGTAAAATTTCAGACTTTCAGACTTTATTTGAAAATCTAAAATGTTCCTTCAAAATCTGAATTTAAAACTCCAAAATTGCCTATAACTGAATTTGAAAACATTCTGAAAAATCAGTGTTTAAATTTTGTCTGAAAATCAGTAAAAAATTCGAAATTTTCGGAATTTTGTGATGTGTCAGGTACCTAAAAGCTCAATTTCCTATCATCTGAAATTCCTAATTTTCAATCTTTCTAACTATTTTTCTCAATTTCTTGATTTATTCCTTTAACTTTAACGTCTTCTAATTCCAAAATTCCAATTCTTAAGATTTTAAGAATCTCAAAAATCTTCCCAAAAAACTATGCAAAAATGGTGGACACCATTGCCGTGCTGAACCCAATTCACTTGGAAATGTCTGTAGATTCACAGGATACCTTAAGGTTTCTTTCTTTTTTTTTCCTCCTAAAATTTCACCTTTTTTGATTTTTCAGAATCTCCGCCAGAAGCACCACATCATCCTCCGCTTCAACGTCTTCTGATTCAGAATTAATGAGCCCAAGAGCCGAGGAGCTTTTAAGGATGCAAGCAGAGCTCCGTGCCACTCGGACAGCATTAGCCGAGAAAGATAAGAAGATGTCACAGATTCAGACGACAGTCGACGAAGAAGTTCAGGAATTGACCGAGAAATTGTTTCAGGTGAGTCTCCCCCTTCTCTCCCCGGGCGGGAGGAGAGAGACGCCCCTCTTATCTACGCATTCCCGCACCCTGTCTCTCACGCTCCGTTGTGGTCTAGTGGTTAGGATTTATGGCTCTCACCCATAAGGCCGGGGTTCGATTCCCCGCAACGGAAGATGCTTTTTTTTTTTTTTTTTAATCTGGAAAAATTTACTGGGAACCCCAGCGTCAATTTTTGAAGATTCAAATTTTTGTCTGAAAACCAAGTTCCTGTTAGGCTCCTGAAAAATTTTTAAAATTTTGATCTTTTTTTTTAAATTTTCCGAAAAAATGGCCTAGGAAATTTTCGACCCATTTCGACTTTCTATTTTTTTTTGAGAGGCAAAAATGGACTTTACATTCGAAAACAGCACATTTTTAGCTTGCAAATTATCGTAAGACTTGAGCCAACACGCTTCTTTTTGACAATGTGAGAGACGCAGAGAAGTCAGACTGTCTAGCTTCTCTGCGTCTCTGCGCTCGCGCTCTAGAATCATTCTTGAGTGAATTCAATCAAAAAAACTTTCAGGAAGCCTACAAAATGGTGAATTCCGCAGAGGAGCGTCGCGAAAAAGCGGAGAAACTTCTCAACGAATCCAGACTAGAGGTGGAGGTGCTGCAAGCAGAAGTCAGGGCTCTAAAAGAGCTCATTTCGGCGCCCGGAATGGGAATGAATCATTTCAAGCAGACCACTTCGCCAGAGCACAAATCAACTTTATCGAAGCTTTTTAACACCACATCTTCATCCAAAAAACATACGATAACAGAGAAAAAGAAGGCGTCCTCCTTGCCCTCCACTTCCATCGTTCATCATCAGAATTCCACAGAGGAACGTGAGCAAAAAGAGGCAGATGCCGTCGAGGAAATTGATCCTATTCTTTTTTCTGAATTTGAATCATGGCGGGACTCTGGGCATCCTGATAAGTCCCACCCCTTTATCGATCGGGTTCTGATGGAAGAAATCGAGCCGTGTATGCTTTTTGAAAATTCAGCTTTGGCTTCTGAGCTTATGCTTGCGATAAGAGAAAATCGAGTACAATTGGAGCCATTGAATGAGCTGAAGCCATCTGTTAGAATATGCTCATTGACGAATGCTTCGAGATTTTGTCCGTATAGAGTGAGGACTGGCGATGATGAAGGACACGAATGGCACTTTGTTTCGTTGATCGCAAGGAATCGGGTACGGTAACTTTTTTTTTGTTTTTGGAAAATTTGATTACCCCTATTATAAGGGCACTTTTTTGAAGTTTTTTTTTTTTTTGAAAAAATGGTATTTTACTTGATTACGGCGGGTTCGGTAATTTATTTTTGGTTTTGAAAAATTCGAAATACCTCTATTATAAGGGCACTTTTCCTGGGTTTTTTTTCTGGAAAGTCGGTACTTGATTACGGCTGTATTTTTTGTTGATTTTGAAAAATTCGGATACCTCTATTATAAGGGCACTTTTTTGAAGTTTTTTTTTGAAAATAGGGTTTTTGGCTTTTCAAAGACCTAGAAATAGCTGAGATAAAACAGGACGGGTGCCGCTATATTAGAGGATTTTGTTCTTTTTTTTTCGGCTCGGAATCTCTCAATTTAGAAAATTTTGAAAAAAAGTTTCAGAAATTTTAATTTTTGGAAACTTTTTTTCCTACTGTAATTTTGATTTTGTGCCAAGACCCAAAGTATCAAAAGTGTAAAAAAAAAGTCAGGTACCGTAACCTCGATTACTGTAGTTTCCCTTTTTTGACGGAAAATCAAATTTTCGACACAGACACCCGGGTTACTGTAGTCAAATTTCCAATTTTGGTGGCCCCTGAAAATCTCGGGTTACTGTACTTTTTGAAACGAGGTTTTCGAAGTTTTGAAAGTTTTCGTGGCGGGACCTAAATTTGGCTAAACCTAAAAATTTTTGGTTGGAGTTCAAAACTTTTCAGACAGCAACTCGGGTTACTGTAATTGCGATCCGGGTTTTTCCTATTCGTGGCGAGACCCAAAAATCTCGGGTTACTGTACTTTTTCATACCGAGTTCGAAAAAAATTTCAGAATTTTCGTATCGGGACCCAGAAACCTCGGGTTACTGTAGCTTTTCCCGAGAAATTTTTGAAATTTCCAAAACTTTCGTGTCAAGACCCAATTTTTTCAAATCGTCTCAAAAATTCAAATTTTTTTCAGATCGCCGCCGTATGTGACTTCTTCACATGCATCCGTTATCTCTCCCAAGGGCTTATCAAACCCGGTCCTCGTGATTCATTTTTCCATTTGGTGAATCTTCGAAAAAACATGTCGTTGGCTAAGCTGGGCCTCGGATTCGTGCCACGTTCCAATATTCGCCATCATTGAAAAATCGGGTATTTTTTTGTTCTTTTTTACAATAATTAATTTTTTTTTCGAATAAATAAATATTTTTTACATCAAATAAGACAAAAAACCAAGGCATTTAAAGAAAAAACAACCAATTAGGGGGGGGGGGGGGGGGTCCAATAAAAACGAATATTGTGGAGAAATTTTTGAATGAAAAAAGAAAAAAAGCGATAGAGAAAACGGGATAAAGAGATAGAGAGAAAAAAAGAGGGAAAAATCACAGAATTTTAAGAAAAATGAAGGAAAGAGAATGAATGAATGAATGGGAGGGATAGAATGGGAAAGGGAATACACCTCGTGTTTTGCAGCGAAATTTTTTGAAGAAAAAAAAACAGAAATTATGTGATGGGAAAAGGAATTGAAAAGATGGAATTTGGAAGGTTTGGAGAAGAGAAAATGTTTGAAAAATTGGGGAAAAAATTTTTTTTTCCGAATTGAAAAATTTTTCAATTTTCGAATTTTGTTAAGAAACTGATTTTTCAAAAAATAAAAGAAAAACAGATAAAAAAAATTTTCTTGGATTTTTTATCAAAATCTAAATTGCATAATTTCGAGAAAAAAATCGGCTTTGAAAATTTTCCTCAAATCTAGAAAGATTCAAGGCATTGTTTTGAAAAACCCAATATTTTCCAAAATCAAGAAATTTTTTTTTCAAAATTTTTTTACTCATTTTTTAAAACTTTTAGGAAAAATCTTTTTTTATAAAATTTTTGGAAAAATACTACTGATAAGGACTGAAATATCACTTTAAAAAATGCTGATATATATTTTTTAAAGTTTTTTATTTTTTATTTTTCGCAATTAAAATTTTGAAGACAAAATTTTTTCGAAAAAAATTCCGGAAATTTTCTAAAATTTTTTCAAAAATTTTCCAATTTTTCAAACAATTTCCCCCTCTAAAAATCCGAAAAATCAACCAATCAATCAATCAATCAATAAATGAATCACTTTTTCTGTTGCAATTGATTAGCCAACCAATCCATTGCCGGATCCAAACCCTCTCCTTTCGATGCCGATGTTTTGAATATTTGAATTGTTCGATTACGAAGTGCATCTAATCCCAATGCTTTATAGACTTCTGTCTCTGTCAGACAACCCGCAATATCTTGTTTGTTAGCCAAAACGGCAAGAACCGCCCCTTGAAGCTCGTCTTCTTGAAGCATTGTGGCCAGTTCTTGACGTGAGATACCAACCTGGAAAAAAGAGGATAGGGTTACGGTAGGTACAGTAATCTACAGTAATCTACGATAAAGAAAAACTGGATGTTACTGTCAAACTAATAATAGTTGTGCAAGGAATTCAAATGTTTCTTTTCGCGGGTGGTCCGCCCACTTTTACTTCGCACTGCGAGAACTCAAAAACAGCTTGGAGATCAAAAAAGGCCGCCCGCGAAAATAAAAATTTGAATAAAATTTAAAAAAATAAAAAAACAACTATTATTAATTAGTCAATAGTGAGCTTCTAGGCTAATTTTGGTTTAAGGCTATAAAACTTTAAAACTTAGACTTCGGACTAAAATTTTGGATGAAAAATTGTTAAAATCGCATTCTAGGCTAGATTTACATTTGGTGGCCTAGAAAACTCTGGTGGCCGAATTCGCAAATGTAACTTTTTTTCGGTTTTTTTCTTTCGAAAATTTTTGAAAATTGCGAAAAAAACGAGTTTTCGCGAGTTCGGCCACCGGAGGTTTCTAGGCCATCAAAATGTGGGGATCGTCCCTATGAATTTTCAGATAGATCAAAACTAAACAATTCAAATATGGCCGTCGCCTAGGAATCCCAAAGTGCCATCCTGAAATTCCTAGGCAACGGCCGTGAAAGTCAGGGAAACTATTTGGGTTACTTATGGCCTAGAAAACTCCGAAGGCCGATTTTTTTGCAAATCAAAAATGTTTCAGGACTACAATAGCCCATCCTGGTAGGATTATTCGCGCGAATTTCAAACTTTCTGGACTATTCCTCTGAAAATTAGCTCAAAATTCGCTTTTTTTTCAAATTCCCGCCCAATCCAAAAAAACTCACTCGATCCCTATCAGCCGAATCGACGACATAAATGATAGCATCAGTGTTTGCATAATAACACCTCCAATATGGTCGAATCGACGTCTGTCCACCAAGATCCCATACTTGAAATTTCAGATTTTTGTATTCGACTTGTTCCACATTGAATCCAATCGTTGGAATGGTGGTGACAACTTCGCCGACCTGAAAAATAGTGATTTTCGTGGGAAAATAGAAATGTTTAATGAAGATTCCGCCTAAAAGAATGATTGTTAAGCCAAAAAACGCTAATTTTCAATCGAAAACAATCGAATAAATAGCTATTTTCAACGATAAAAAGGAGATTTTTCAATTAAAAATGGGGGTTTTAGATGTCTGAGAAGGTGTTTGTCTGAAACTTTTGTCTGAAAATCGTGATTTTTACGGTAAAAAAGGTAGTTTTTCCCCTGAAAAGATAGACTTTTAGTGGTAAAAAAGTCGCTTTCCCTTCAATAATAATGATTTTTAGGCCTGAAAACTGGGTTTGGCACACAAAATTCGTGGTTTTTCAAGGTAAAATGCGTCAATTTGCAGGCAAATTGAATAATTTATAAGGTCAAAAAAGGTCAGGTCTTTTTCACAAAAAAAGAGATGATTTTGAGGCCTCAAATAGCGTTTTTCTCCCGAACATGGTCAGTTTTCGGCCTAAAATTTTGATTTTTTCCGCTAACATCCGTTTTTTCATCTGATATACCATTTTTTGCACCTTTTTCCCGTACCTGCAGCCTATAGAGAATCGTCGTTTTACCGGCACCATCCAATCCGAGAATCAGAATTCGCATTTCGCGGGCACCGAATAGGCCACGGAAATATGACATCACTCCTCCCATTTTTTGTGTGTATTGGAGGATGCTGAAAAGAATGATAGTATTCGAGGGAAGTTTCGAGAGGAAAAAGAAGAGAAATTCCACGTTGAAAAGCGTGGGAAAAGTTGGAAAAAAACGAAGAAAAGTAGGGTATTGTTGTTGGAATTTCCAATTTGGAAAGCGGTAAAAAATGGAGCAAAAAAGGGAAAGTCCACGTTGAAATGCAAAATGTTTAGGATTTTATGAAGCTACTGTAGAGCTTGAAAAAGACAGAAAATTATGCTGTGGGCTGTCTTTGTTACTCCGTTCCTGCGTATTTTTTGAAAAAAATTCTTCGTGCAGATTCTAGTTTCCACTATGTATTCACTCGAAATTCCCTGAATGCTCTGAATTGTACAAAATCGCATTTGAAAGTAGCCAGATTCATACTTGTGATTTTCCGGGCCGGCCCGGGCCGATGGAAAATTCTGCCGGCCCGGATTGAAAAAATTTTGAAAAATTGGGGTCATTTTTTCAGTTTTTTTCGGTGATTTTGATGAAATTTCTGCCTTTTTCTTACTGGAAATATTCAAAATTTTCTCTAGAAAACCACTCCTACAATTATCGAAAAAAACGAAAAAAAATTTTTTTTTTCAGTGCAAAAAAATTTTGACTCCCCTCAGAGCCGGGCCGACCGGGCCGGGCCGGGCCGGTAGAAATTCCTCAGTCGGCCCGGCCCGGCCCATCACAAGTATGGCCAGATTGATGGTATAGAAAATTACGCCCATAAATGATCAACGGTTAAGATTCTAGGCCATTAATCTGTCAGATGCAAGTTTGTATCATTTAGAGCTATTACTGAGTTAATTTATAGTGAAAACTGAAAACTCCTGAAAAACCTGAAAACTGGCGCTTAGCGTCTTCAGCAGAAAAGCCTTAAAGTTATAATAAAAAAGCTCTAAACTTGTGAATTTTTTGTTTTTAATGAAACTAAAGATTTTTAGCGATTACTTTCTGGAAAATTATCATAATTCAAAATTCCCACAGCTATACTATGGAACTTTCTGTCAAATTTTTATGGCTTTGTTTACAGTTCTACAATTATCACTATCTGGAAAAATCATCCCATTTTGTCGGATGAGTTTTCAAGTGACAGATATCAGAACTTGTCATCGGACCTTTTTAGTGTTATTTCTAGCATAGAAATGACATTTTTCTGAAATAATCCAATCTATTGGCAAGTTTTGAAACTTTTAACGCTTTTTTTTTCAATTTTTCCGGTTGTGGCTTAGGAAATAGTATTTATACTTTTTGGATGTGAATTTTTCTATGAATTTTTTCTCAAAATCACTGCTTAAAAAATTCCAAATATTGCAAAACGAGAGAAGAAAGACGTAAGTTTTGCTCTTTATGGCAAAACCAGTGCCCCTTCTCCTTTCCATGGAAAAAGGAAAAGGAAGAAGAAATGGACTCTTGTCTTTTCGGTGGTTCTTCTTCTTCTTCTCTGGGAATGGGGGTGTCCTTTCTCAATTGGAGGAGGAGGCAGAGGCAAAGAGAAGGGGCTCACTGACTACTATTCTTCTTTACTAAATATGTGTGTATATATGAGGAAAAAAAAGATGGGAAAGAGGAAGAAAAAAGGAAAATTAATAGCAATTTGTTCCTTGCTTTTTTTGTGAAATAAACCCAAAAAAAAAGCGCGGAAAAAAGCGATCTTTTTACGATTTCTTGAAATAAAAGTTAGAAAAAATTGCGAAAAATTGAAAAAAATTCGAAATTTCTTCGGTTTTTTAATGAAAAAGCCTAAAAATGAGGAAAAATATAAATAAAAAGATATTTAGTACAGGTATCAAAACCTCCAAAAATAGCGATTTTTAAACTAAAAATTTTTCAAAATTTTCATTAAAAACTCAAAAAATCATAAAATAAGTATTAACTGGGGCAAAACAACAACAATAAAAGGCCAACAAATGGGCGAAAAAAAAACAACAAAAAATTCAAAAAATCCAATAAAAAGAAGGGGATTATTTTCCGTAGACGAGACCCTTCTTGAGACGAGCTGGATTGAGACCGTACGCCTTGACACGCGAATCGGTCATTCCTTCACCAAACTTTTCGGCGATCACGTTGTGCTGAAAATAGTGGGGGTTCGATGGAGGTAATTTATGAAAAAATTTATGAAGGACCAGGGTCTGAACATGCGCTCCAATCGTAACTTTGAAAAGAGTGTGTAAAATCGAGAGAATATAGAAAAAAAAGTCGCTGCGTCTCTCGATTTTTCGCAGAATTATCGGAGAAGCGATTGGAACGCATTTTCAGACTTTTGCTAAGAACGTAAAATCAAAATTTTGACTTACAAGACATACAAAAGAGCTGAAAATGAGAAATTTGTGAACTTTTGAATAATTTATTTGCTTTTTGCCAGAACTTTAGAATGGACATTTTTCTTCGTTTTGGACACAAATTCAGGCGAAAATTGAGCTAATTTTGGCAGTTTTTCGGCTCCGAAAGTCAGGAGATTGGCTCAAAAGAGGGGTAAAAAACTCAAAAAAAGGAAAATTCTTCCAGCTTTTTCATGTTTTCCCACCTGTTTTCCGGAGCTAATTTGGTGAAGATGAACAAAAGTTTAGGCTCCGAAACATATAAAAATTGCTCAAAAATTGAGCTAAGAAAGGTCAAAATATCCTTTCTTGAAACCATTCCACTTTTCTTCAGCTTTTTTTTCCGCTTTCCTCACTTTTTTTTAAGCCAAAAGTCAAGAAAAAAGGCGCCGAAATATGATTTCATCATTTTCGAAAAATAAGATATTTCCAAAATTTTGAGAAAAAAAAACGGACGAAGGTCATTTTTGTTACCTTATTCTTATTCCTCTTTCTAGCCTTCTTTTTGGGCGGAGCCCCCGAATTCTGGCCATTTTGTTGTGGGACAACGTCTTCCGAAGTCTCTTCTGGAGCATCCTCCTCTTTTTCAATAGCTTCTGGAGCTTCCTCTTCAGCTTCCTCAACGTCTTCAACAGGAGCTTCAGAAGCCACCACCTTGGCAACCGTCTTCTTTTTTCCTCTCTTCTTCTTCTTTTTCTTCTTCTCTCCCTCAACGTCTTCTGGAGCCTCCACGTCTTCAGCCATCATAGCCTCCTCCTCTTCCGCTTTTCTCTTCAACGACTTCTTCCCTCCAAAATCAATCGATAAAATCCGCTTTTTCTTATCAACGTCTTCAGCTTTTCTCTGATACGCTTTTCGATCGAAAAACTCCTCCTGAGAGGTACGATAAGCAGTCACCTTCTTCAGTGAAGCCCACGCATTCAATTGACGTTCATCTGCCTCCAGAATCTCTCCAGTGCTTAAGCCGAAGTCGTTTGCTTCAACGTCACGATACTTGAATCTTGTGGGCGTGTCTCCAATGATATCCTCATAATCCAGTGCATAATATTCATTGAAATACTCTTCAAATGTTTTTTCTTTCGGGTTGAAGAGGGGCTTCTTCTTGGCTAGAGCCTCTTTTAGAGCGTTTCGCTTGGATTTTCGACGGTTCTCTAGAAGAAATGTTTGCTGGTAAAGTGCTACTTTTATTCGTTTTCAGTGTTTTAAACTGGTCTGGACGAGCCCGGATGGACCTAGACGGGCCTGGTTAAGCCTATTCTAGCCTAGATGAGCCTGGTCAAGCTCGAGCCAGCCTAAGCCGATTTAGGCCAGTCTAAGCCAGCATAGAAGAGTCTAAGACAGTTAAAACCGGTCTCCAATATCCGTAGCTTGCCTAGAATGAGCCTAACGGATTCTAGTTCAGCCTAGACGAGTCGAGGCGAGTCTATCCCGACCTGGATGAGCCTAAGACAATCCTATACTAGCCTAGGCCAGCCTAGATGAACTAAGACACGCCTGAGTCGAATTGGGCCAAATTTAGGCCAATTTTGCCCAGACCAAGTCGGCCTAGACGAGCCAAAACCAACCTGGACCAGGTTCAGGCCAACTTAGGTCTGCCCAATCCAGCTTGAACCGGCCTAGGTCAGCCTAGATAATCCTAAACTAGTCTAGGCTAGACGAGCCTGAATCAGCCTATATGAAAATAGGGCTTTCTAGACAGGCCCAAACCAGTCTAGATCGGCCCAAAAGCCCACTTCCATTCTTACCATTTCTATCCTTATTCATTGCGTTTTGAGCGGCCGCGACCATATCGAACTTTCCGTTTTTCATGGCGGTCTTTTTGGCTCTTGGAACATCCTTTTCTTTTTCCTCTTCTTCGTCCTCATCATCTTCCCCATCATCACTTTCTTCAGCTTCAACTGCCTCTTTTTTCAGCTCATCCACATCCAAATTGTCATAGTCCTCAAAGTCACTGTCGTCCATCTGGAAATGATTTTTTGGTTTTTAGGATTACTGTAATCGTGGCGGGACCCGAATTCCATAGTGATTTTGCTCAAAAAAACAGCTAAAACTGTAGAAAACCACAGTAAGTATCCTTTTTATTGGCCTTGGGACCTAAGAACCTTAACGGTTAGTTCTGTGGCCTAGAAATCACCGAAGAGATTTCTAGGCCATCTCGTTCTATCTAAAAACACGGTAAGATTCTCAGGCCAGGAGACCGTTAAGGGGGTAATTCGTAGGTTTTTTCATACGGGATTTTCGAGTCGGATCGAAAATCGAGTTAAATTTAAAAACGGTTTTAAGCATACTTGCAATCCGGGCCGACCGGGCCGACGCCGGGCCGGGCGATAACTCCGTTTCAAAAAAACATTTTTGAATAGAAAAGATATTCAAAATGTAGAACTCGGCGAGTTCTACAACATCATGTTGTTCGAGCCGGGCCACGTGCCCAGTAACATAGCGCGGGCCGGGCTAGAATGGCCGGGCCGGCAAAAATGGTCGGCCCGGCGTTTCTAGCCCGGCCCGCGCTATGTTACTGGGCACGTGGCCCGGCTCGAACAACATGATGTTGTAGAACTCGCCGAGTTCTACATTTTGAATATCTTTTCTATTCAAAAATGTTTTTTTGAAACGGAGTTATCGCCCGGCCCGGCGTCGGCCCGGTCGGCCCGGATTGCAAGTATGGTTTTAAGGATCATGTCCTCCTGGCCTAGGAATCCTCCCGTGCTGTTCAAGAGGGTATCGTGGCCTAGAAATTTCGCCGGTGAATCCCAGGCTACAGAACTTCCCGGTAAGATTCCTAGGCCAATAAGGGGGCAATTTGTAGGCTTTTTCGACGAATTTTCGAGCAAGATCACTATAGAAAACGTTGATTATCACTGATAACTTACATCACTAAAAACGGGCTTCTCATCCTCATCCTCTTGCACATTCTCCTCAATTCCATAATACTCATCATTAAAGATTGACTTCATTTTCTTATCAAACTCTTTTGGATCAAAATCCTCATTCAACTCTTCAAGTGTCAATGGAATCTCCACTCCAGCCGCTTTTCTCAATTTCCCGAGTTTTTGCTCAATTTCCGATCGTTTCATTTTTTTGAGTTCAGCCAATTCTCTCTTTTTCTCATCTTTCTCTCGCTTCTTTCGTTCTTCTCTCTCGTGTCTTTTATCCTTTCGAGACGAATCATCGGTTCTCATTGATTCAGCTACAGTACGTGGATATTGTTTAATGAATTCTTGATCCGGATCCTCGAAACGAAAGTTGAATTTGTGTTCGTATTGACGGTTGGCGTCTAGGTCTTTTTCGTCTTCTTCTAGGGCCACAATTTCATCGTAGGTTGGATTTCTGGAAAAAAGGGAGGTTTGTAGGAAGAATGGTTTTTGTAGGTCGAGAAAATTCAAAAATCTGTCTGAACCATGTAAAAATGTTCGCTATCTGACCGAGAAATGATGGCCTGATGGTACCTTAGGCCATTATTTCTCACCCATTTCGCTCGATTTTTCACGGTTATGACGGCTTTTTAAATGTTTTTGACTGCCATAAATCGTCTCGAAAAACATAAAATTTTGATTCTGGTGGCCTAGGTTTTCCGATGGCCGTGGAAGAGAAAAATCCTGTATTAGATTTGAGGATCTTTTAGCCTCAATTTTCAGTGCTTTTTTGGGCGTTTTTGGGTAGTTAAAAACCATCAGAAAAGTAGCGTAAAACTGCGGCGGCCGAGAAAATCCGATGGGATTATTTCTTCCACGGCCAACAACATTCCTAGGCCATCAGGGCCAAAATGATGTTTTTTCTGGGCGTCTTTTCAATCATTTTTTGAAGCGATTTTCAACAGCTTTGTCATGGGCCGGGCCGGCCGTGGTTCAGGGCAAAACATTTTTTCTTTAATTTTTTTTTGAAAATTTTTTTTTCGCGGTTTTTTTTTCTAGTTTTTTGGCCTATGTTTTCAGGGAGGAAATTCTGATCTATTTTTGAGTAAAAAGACTCAGGAAAAGTTTCGAAATAGGGCTGAAAATCGAGAAAAACGTGCTTCAAAATTCAAAAATTTTTAAACCCGGGCCGGAGAATTTTTCATTAACCTGGCCTGGTGCGGCCCGGATTTTTACAAGTCTGATTTCTGGTAGTTTTTTGGTTATAATTGAATTTCACGCCTTTTCAAAAATTGAAATTCAAATTCTACAGTAGGCCTCGAACTACAGTACCCTGTCTTTATTCATGCTCCTTTAAACCATCCCAAAACTTACTCCTCATTTTCCCCTGGTTGATAGTCCTTATTCAACAAATAATCCCTCAAGAACTTCTCCGATTCATCCAATTTCTCATCATCTTTCCAGAACTTTTTCAAATGTTTCAGCTCTTTTGCCTTCTTTTTATCAGCTTTATCATCAGCAGTCTTCATCCATTCATAGAAGTCTTCATCCTCATCTTCAAGCTCTTTCGACGACTTTTTGCGTTCTTGTAGGATATCATCGTCTTCATCGTCATCTCCAAAGTTGATAGCGGCTGATAGGCTGGAAAAATTATCAGTGAGAAGGGTAAAATTGTCGAAAATGTCGCAAAAATCGGTCGAAATCGCGTAAAATGGCCGAGAAAAGGTGGCCAAGGAACTGATAGCAGTCGTGTATTCCTCGTGGATAAAAGAAGTTGTCCACGAGAAATACATGGCTGCCAGAATATTCTAGGCCATAATTTCTCGGTCTTGTCTCTGGATTAGGACGATTCCGACCGATTTTTGAGTGTTTTCGACTAGAAAAACGGAAGTTTCTGCGAGGCCGAAAAATCATAGCATAAGAAACCATTGCCGGATCCTAGGCCATCATTTCTCGACCAATTTTCGAGAGTTGGCCGTTTTGGAACGATTTTTGACCAGAAAAATGCGATTTTCCTCGTCAAAAAAGCCAGAAAATGCAGGGCTAAGAAACTACCGCTGGATCCTAGGCCATCATTTCTCGGCCATTTCGCAAGAATTTGCCATTTTTGGCCGAATTTTCGTGAAATGGCCTAAAAAAACCATCGCCGGGGCCTAGGCCACAATTTCTCGACTCTATTTTGATCAATTTCGAGCACTTTTGACGAGAAAAACGACATTTTTTTGCGAGTAGGCTGTAAATGATGGTCTAAGAAACCACCACCGGTTTCTAGGCCATCATTTCTCGGCCATTTTGAAGAAATTCGCTATTCCTAGGCTGATTTTTGAGCGTTTTTGACCAAATTTTTTGCTAAAATTTACCTTTTCCGAATCTCCTCTTGCTCCTCATAGTATCCTTTTTGATGGGTCTTTTGGATTTCAGCCTCCTCATCACTCTCGTCGATTTGTCTGGAAAAATTGGTGATAGAATAATGAAAAATGGAGTCCGGGGGTTAATTTTTATGAGGAATCTAATGGGATTTTTTGAATTTCAAGATTTTTTGTCTGAAAACTGAAAATTTGGAGGATTTTAATGCAAAATTAGAGTGGAGAACAAAACAATAGGGGAAAAAGGCGAGCTTCTTCGTGGAAAGAAGCCCAGATATTATCGGATTCTCATTTTCTCTGCGTCTCTTTATCTCTCTTTTCTTTTTCCCCCGATGGACTACACATGCAAATGGAAGCGAGAGAGACTATGCATTTCGAGGAGGGCGCAGAGAAAAAGAGAGGCGGAAAGCTTCTCTTGTCTTTTCGCCAGTTTCGTCAGTGAGTTGGATTATTTCAATGGAAGGGAGGAGGAGGACAAGGGAGGGACGAATTTCCCCCGAAATTTGTATGTTTAATGAAGACAAAACAACAGGGGGGAATTTATGGGAGTTTAGACCGATTTCTAGGCCTAAAAATGAGCTTCTAACTAGACTTTAATGATAAAATTCTTGGCAAGTTCAACAGGAAAATGGGGTTTTCTCTTATTTCATAACTTCAAACAAACTAGATCTTTATGAGAGAAAAAATGGGGATTTCGCAATATTTGAGAAGGTCAAAAAGGTGTTGAAATAGGGATTTTAATGGAGTTTAGGACATTTTCAGACGATTTTCAGGCGATTTCAGGATGCTTTGAAGGGATTTCCGAAGAGTTTTGATCGAATTTTAGCTATTTTGAGCCATTTGCAGACTGTTTTCAACCGATTTCTGACGATTTTTGCATATTTCCAGATACTTTCGGCAACTTCCCAAACGAAAAGGCAATTTTCGAGCCAATTCCTATCGTTTTCAGACATCTTTTTGCCAAATTTAGGAGTTTTCACAGAGTTTGAAGCCAATTTTAAGCCGATATCTGGTTTTCTACCGCCTATTTCAATGCGATTTCAGTCAATTTTCAGACGTTTTTCGGAAAGTTTCCAGACTATTTCTAGACAAATTCAGGCCAATTTTCTGCAGTTTTTTACTCGATTCCAGCCAGTCACACAAGATTTTCAGAAGATTCCCGACGATTTTTGGAGAGGTTCTACCGATTTCAGACGAATTTAGCCAAATTTCAGCCATTTTCCGACGGTTTTTAGCTTCTTGGAGCCAATTCCAAACAGCAATAAACCGGTTAGAGGCGGTTTTCTAGAACGAATTTCAGCCCTTTTTCGCGGATTCTGGACAATCTTTAACCGATTTGCGGTCTTTTTTTTTAGATAATTTTGAACTAATTTCTTTCGAACCAGTTTTCAGCCACTCCCAGATTATTTTCAGCCATTTCCAGCCAATCTTTCTATCACTTACCCTCCCTTCTCTAACACCAGCTTCCTTTCATAATCCTTAATTGTCATCTTCTCATCCTTCTTCTTCTTTGTCAACTTTTTCTTCTCTCCACCCTTTGCCTCCGAATTTTCCTCAACATCCTTGAAGAAACTCTTTCCATTGGCAAAAGCGGAACTATCACCAGCTTTCAGGGCTCCGAGAGTTCTTAGAAATGCCTCTTCATGCTCTTCAGTCCATTCGGGCTCCGATTCGCTGGAAGAGGAATCATCGTCGTCACCGACATCGCCGTATTTGTCTTTGACTGGAAAATTAAGAATTTTTAGTGGGAAATCGGAAAAATTTTGGGGGTTTTCTGGTGATTTTTGATATTCTTAAACTCATACTTGTCAAAAATCGGCATGGCCCGCGTCGGCCCGGCGGGCCGGGCCGGGCCGGTGGTCGAAGGTGTCGGCCCGGCCCGGCCCGCCCGGCCCGGGTTCCGGAATTTCATTTTTTCGAGCTCATTTTTCTCGATTTTCAGCTCAATTTCGAAACTTTTCCTGGGGTTTCATACTCGAAAACTGATGAAATTTTCATTCTAGAAAACATAGGCCAAATTAGAAGGTGAAAAACCGCGAAAAAAATAATTTTCGAGGTGCAAAACATGTTATGCCTTGAACCCCGGGCCGGGCGGGCCGGGCCGGGCCGGGTCGGGCCGGGCCGGGCCGGTAGAAATTTCTCAATCGGCCCGGCCCGGCCCGTGACAAGTATGCCTAAACTGGATTTTTGATGAAAAACCGTTGAAAATGAAAGAAAACTTGTTGAAAATTGACTTGAGTGAATAAAATTAGTGGGAAAACTCTGGAAAAAACTTGAAATTTAGAAAGAAAATATGTTCGAAATGGTGAAAATTGTCGATTTAAGGAGAAAAATTCAGGAAAAATCGGAAAAAAATTGCGGCCAAAGATTGGTTTTTACGGAAAAAGTGGTTTTTTAATACGAATTCTAGACCATTTGGAAGCTGAGAATATGCTGATTACGATTATGGAATAGATTTTTGCCCCAGAAGCTCCAGAAAAAAAAAACTTACAGGACCAAATCGGAAAAAAATTTCTGCATGAAAATTGTTTTTTCCGAATTTTGGCTCTTAATTTCTTGTTCGGAAGCCTCCGTCGTTAAAATAAACTTTATATTCGTAATCAGAATAATTTAGGCTTTCAAATGACTCCAAACTCGACACAAAACAAAAAAAAATATTTTTTTTCTGAAAAAAATTTGTTTTTCTCGAAAATCTTTTTTAAAAAGAATTTTTGTTTATTTTCACTCTTTCAATCATTTTCAGCACATTTTCTTTCTGTTTTCCCTATCTCAGCCTTATTTTTATTATTTTTTATTCCAAAAACCCTCACTTTTTTGCATTTCCTCCAATCGTCTCCAGTTATCGTATTTTTGAGCATAACCCTGCAAAAATTTACATTTTTCATCAATTTTAATCAAAAATATCACTTTATTAATCTCCCAACCGTTTCCAGCCGACTCCTCTTGCTCGTCATCGCCGAAAAGTGACACCTTTTTCTTTTTGTTCATTTTCTGCAAAAATCATTCGGTTTTTTGGGATTTTTTCAGGTTTTCGGGTGAATTCGATAATTTTCTTTCTGAAAATTAGGTTTTCTTGAGAAAAAATGATGTATTTTGATGAGAAATTCATGAAAATTGAAGAAAATCGAAGAAAAATTGGCCAGCAAGCTTAGAGTTCGGTGGAGCGCACTTGCTGCTTTCATCGTGGAAACGTTTCCACGGCACGGCGGCGACTACTCGCGGACTAGAAAAAACGGTTACTCTTCCATCACTTTTTCTTAACCATTGCGCTTTTTAAGGTTAACTTCAGACTCGTTTTTCTTTGTTTTTCTTGGTTTTTTCTCATTTATTTCACAAATATAGCATAAAAACGTTGATTCTGATCAGTTCAGGCCGTCTCCAGTAATCCGCCAACATAACACCTCCGAAAACGACGTGGGAAAAGTAAGGTAAGTTTTTTGCTTCATTTCTCAAAAAATCCTTGCTCAAACTTTCTCGAAAATAGCTTAAAAGATGCGCAAGAAAGTGCTCTTTCTAATAATGTAAAGGATATATACTGCTCATGGGCTCCCCGACGAGTTGAATTGAAAAATGTTGACAATTTTGGTCAAAAAAGCACATATTTTGGTATTTCTCGAAATTTTCTTGCTCAAACTTTCTAAATTTTAGCTTAAAAGATTTGTTGATTGTTGCTTCATAATAAACAAAAGCGTTTGACCGGGCTTCATGCGTTCCCTATCGAGATAAATCACAATATAACTATAAAATGCTGTAATTTTCGACTAACCGTTGTAAAACTCGAAAGTTTTTTATTGGATCTTTCTGAAAACTTGACAAAATACTCAAGATATTATGTTTGCAGATTTACAACACAAAACGTCGCCGCCCATGTCCGTTTTCAATGGAAAAACAGCGATAATAAGGTACATTTGAAAAACGCCTGTAATCTCAGGTTTTCTGTTAAATTGTTGAATAAATTTTGTTTGTGTGCATAATAAATGATTTATCAATTAATTTTTGTTATGTTTCTCTACACTCCCGCAATTTTAAAGTGCTATATTCTCACTTTTTAGAAAAAAATTGGTTAAAAAATTGAATTTTTCGTCAAGTCATGGTAAGCAATCGAGCGATTTGACGACACTTTGCACAGAAAACCATTTCGCTGCTGACGGCCACCGCTGAGTATTCAACGCATTTTTTTCGCGGCCATGAGTAGTCGCCGCCGTGCCGTGGGAAACGCAGGGTTTTTAGGGGGAATTTGAATTTGATTTTCAGCTTTTTCAAATTTTCAACTCACGGCCTCCCGCACGTCGAATGCGCCAGTGCCTTCCATTTTTGCCTACATTTTTTGCGTCAGCATAACCAACGTTTTATTGAGCACATTAAAAGCTACAAAATAAGCGTAAATCGGTCACATTTGGTTCACAATGAACGACACCCAATTCATTTGAAGTTTGCAACATGACGAAAACTGTGTCTCATATAAGAAAAACACGAAAATTACTGAAAGGAAATCTTCAAAAAGTTTTTATCTGTCAATTTTTCATAATGTTGAACATTCAAATATTTCGAAAACTAGTGTCCACCCGATAAAATGGAAGAACTTGGTCTCATTTCGACACATAAAATTTGAAAGCTAGTTATGATCAAACCTCCTTATTACTATGATTTGAGTCATAAAACAACAAAAACTCATAATTTAACCAACATTTATTAGTTCCAATTACATAAAAAAATATAGTTTAGAATTTAATTCAAAGAAGTAACTAATCTGGGGTCTGAATGGGCATGAAGATCACGATATCGGTGTCCTTCAACTTCTTTTTTCAACTGTTTATCGTTCGAAGAACCTGCAAGAGCTTTAGGGAGAAGTATCTTCTGTTCTTATCAACTAACCGCTCAAAAGAGACTTGTTGACGGCTTCTCCTCGGAAAATGATGTACTGTGTCAAAATCTGCAAACGACATGTTGAATAGAAGTACCAGAACTAACTTTGAACATTTTAGAACAATTAAATAACAAGAAAACAACAAAATTATAAAACAAAACGTGTGAAAAAGCTTATTTTCGCTGATTCTCGCAGGATACACCTCTTAAAAATCATGTATCACGAAACGCGCCAGGACGAGATGCGTGTCAGCCACCGTTGTGCACATTCGACGTGCGGGAGGCCGTGCAACTGAAAATGTCATTTTCAGAGCTAAATTTGAAATATTGAAAAGACATTTATTTATATTTTAAAAATGATTACATCATCAAATGGTGACAAAAGGGCGGGGCAAGAGTTTCAATGGAGAAGCGGGAACACTTGAACAAAAACCTTCAATTTAAGGGCACCCATAGTTATAAAGAAATGATAATATGCAAATGCGCTCAATAGGACAAACGTGGTTTTCAGGATTTTTGAATTTTTTTTAAATTTGGAATTTTTCATTTCCTGAAATTTCCAAGTTTGGAATTTTTTTGATGTAGTTTCCGATGTACTTTCTCACGCTGATTACAATTTTTGGTTGAATCCTTTCAAACATTGCTCTGAAAGGAGCAAACTTGTTTTCTGTCCAGTAGGTCTCGGCACGATTTCGGTCATGACATCGTATGGATCGATATTTTTGGCACTCTGCTCAAAACTAATCCATTTTACCCCGTATTCCCTATTAAAAAATGAATTTTTCAAAATTTCCCCGTCTAGTTCAATACAAAATTCTCGAATTAATGGATTATGAATCTATTTTTTTCATTTCTTTTACTTCGAAACGGATTAAAAAACTTATTCGATCATTACATTGGGACTTGACTGGAATTGGCTTGGGCTACACAAATAATTATTTAGATGCACTAATTTTTGACAAGAAAAGGAATGTTATGCACATTTGTCGAATTCGCAGTTTTGAAACGGGATCAACTTCCAGGTAAGTTCATTTTCTTGGACAAGAAGCGTCACTTTAGATCATACCTGTGATGAGCCGGGCTGGGCCCACTGAGGAATTTCTGCCGGCCCGGTCGGCTGGTCTCAGAGCGCGGTCAAAATTTTTTGCACTGAAAAAAGAAATTTATTTTTCGTCTTTTTTTTTCGATAACTGGATGAATGGTTTTCTAGAGAAAATTTCAGAAGTTTTTAGTAAGAAGAGGTCGGAGATTTTATCAAAATCACTAAAAATTTTGAAAAAATGACCCCGATTTTTCAAATTTTTTCAAATCCGGGTGACAAAATTTTCCATCGTCCCGCCAAATCACAAGTATGCTTTAGATAGTATTTGGGAATTTTCTATAAGTTCCTCCATGATTTCGGCTCCGCTACGAACGAATGGATTCGCATAAAAAGACCTAAGTTTTTCAAAAAGAAATTTTCAGAATGAGCTGAGATTTCTCGTATCTTTACCTAACTTTTTTTTCCTTAAAACTCCAGATTTTGGTACATCAGCGGTTTTTCCGAAAAATTAATTTTTTTTAAACTGTCAATAAAAGTCTCGGGTCACGTTCTGATGGCTCCAAAAAGAAGCCATCCGGCGAACTTCTATAATGAAGTTTTTAAGCGGATTTTATGACACTTTTGATATCGATTCCTGTTCTCAAGATATTAAAATTAGTCTCTTTGTCACTTTCTGGCATCTTTCGAATTTCGGTGAATATCCTAACTTTTCTGCCTCCTTTCTCTTTAAATACAATAGGTATTTTGACGTGAGTGTAAATTACCGTAATCCAAGAAATGTAGAAAATATTGTCCCGAGAAAATGTCCCAAAAATGTGTCCCACGAAATTTTTGTGAAACTTTCATCAATCATATCTCGGCTCATAATGGAGCTTTTTAGGTCGTCTTTTTTTCAAAAGATGGGTATTCTTTTTAATTTTAAGGATGTAAATTGGCTATTTTACCTGGGACATACAACAAGATTTACTAGCTTTTACGGGCCGGAGGTCCGGAAAAGCTAGTCGTTACTAGAAATATACAACTAGTTCTCTAGAAAGCCATTTCCCGATGGATATTTCGCTCCATACTTCAGTTTTGACTAAGTTTTGTTCACAAATTTTTTTTTAGAGAAATGATGAGCGACTGAGTATTCAACTTGTTTGTCATTAGGGCGCGTTTTGATACCCTGCAAGGGTCGAAATCCACAAGTATTGTCTAAATTAATGTCTTTTTTTTTTGAAAATTTTTCTTTTAAGTATTGTTTTTGCAGTGCAATCTATCATCAGAACGGGAAATTTCGATTCGATTACACTTGCAAGGGTAAAAGTTCCGATATTGCCCTCGAAATCCAACAGTATCTTTATTATTTATTCTCAAAATTCACAAAAATACCATTCACTGCTTGCACAGACTCTATTCAATTATATCGATTCATTCCATTTGTGGAAAGAATTGTATTTAGAAAAAATTGTGTGGAAGTGAAAGAAATGGAAAACTTTATCGATAATCATTCGGAGCTAAGATCTATGGCTCTCCATTACGATATAATTGGCGATCTGGCGCCAAATTTAAAATTTTTCCAAATGGGAAATTTGAATATTCGAAAACCGCGTAGACCTTTTCACGATTATTTGGAGCACTTTCAAGGCCAATTAATCGTTTTCGGGGCACAATCGAATTCTGCAGACTACTGTAGAGAGTTCACCAGTCGGTCATCGGCGCTCCGCGCCTCCTACCGCCTGGCTTCACTTTTTTTTAGAAATGAAAAATTTGTAAAAAGTTTTACGGGGTTTATTATATTCACGTGGCCCCCTGTGTGTCCCTCTCCCCCATGGAAGTTTTGAAAAAGGCCTGAAAACGTGGTTTTTTGAACCTGGCAACCTCATTTTTCTTACTTTCAAAAATTGAAATAGACGGGCATCATCGGGAAAGAATTCTACATCCAACTGTCTAAGTTTCAGAAAAAACGGTTCAGTAAGAAACTCGCTAGGGCCGGCGACATACACACAAACACACACACACACACAGACAGACACACAGAAGTTCTTGATTGTTATTAGTAAAGATAAGGGAATGGTTGAGAGGAGAATATTCTGAAACTATAAAGCACATTTGTGTGATTCATTATGAAGACAGTTTTTTTTATGCAGATACGCTAGGGAATTTACCCGTGAAGGAATGGGACCCGTCTATAATGCCGGAAGAGTTTCCATATGACCCAGAGTAAGTTATTTGTCCCTGTGAGGGGTAGGAAAGCGCGCTCTATTGATGAATCGAAGAAAATGGTAAATGACTGATTATTTAGCTTTCGATATTATTAGGTCGCGCTTTCCTACCATGTCCGCGATAAAGCTGCACATTCCTTGTTCAAGCCTCCCCATCGGACTGAGCACTTGAATTGTTCTGTTTTATCGAATGCATTTTTTTTCGGTAAACATCTGGCTTGCTCACCGAAAGCACATGTTTTATATTATTTTTAATCGAAAGCCGATAAAAATAGTAGAACTTTTGGATGGGAATTTCTATCTGATTCAAGTCGAAAAAAGTGTTAATTTCAGGAATGGTCAAAACCATACTTGTCAAAAATCGGCCCGGCTCGCGTCGGCCAGGCCTGGGCCCTTATACTTAAAGGAGGACTATACTCACATTTTTTTATTTCCATTTCTTGTTTATTTTTCCATGCTGATTCCATTGCGCATGAAGAAATTGCTCAAAAATCGCTCTGGAGCGCCCAAATTGCGATCAAAATCGCGCGTTACAGTCTGGCGGCCGCGGCCGTCTGGCCGAGTATCCGACAACGCGTGGCCGTTTCCTCCGTATTTTTCGTTTTTTTTCTACGTCGTTCATGCTAAAATAGAAGAAATTTTATGTTTCTTCACAAAAACATGTGAAATGAACGGAATAAAGGCGAAAAATACGTAGGAAACGACCACGCGTTGTCGGATACTCGGCCAGACGGCCGCGGCCGCCAGACTGTAACGCGCGATTTTGATCGCAATTTGGGCGCTTCAGAGCGATTTATGAGCAATTTCTTCATGCGCAATGGATACAGCATGAAAAAATAAACAAGAAATGGAAATAAAAAAATGTGACTATAGTCCTCCTTTAAAAAAATGTTTAAAATTTCCGAAATGCAAGACACGTTTCGCCCTAAACCCCAGGCCAGATCGGGTCGGACCGGGCTGGGCCGCTAGAAATTTCCCCATCGGCCCGGCCCGGCATAGCCCGTGAAAAATAAACTCGAGGTGAGCTTTTGGCACACGAAGGTCATTCATAAGCTGGGAGCACGCTGATCAAGAATCCAAAATCAGCTTCTGCTTATACCTCCCTCATACGGTCAAAAATTTCGGAAACTTTTTGGAAAAAATTTTTTTTGAGCTGAAGTTAGGCTTATGGATTTTCCTGGGATGAGCGTTACAGCTCAAAATGTTTTTTTTTCTCAAAAAGTTTCCAAAACTATTTGGAATGGTGGAGTCTAATTTGCATTATAGCGCGATTTGAGGATCTTAGTACCACCGGAACCTAGTCTATGACAGCTCCAAAGTAGCGCTTTTTATGATAATCGGCCATAATTGAGGTCAAAACTTTTTTCTGAAGGGTCGGTGGCAAAAACGGATTTCAGATGCGTGAGCAGCGTGCTTTCAGTTTTCGAATGAGCTATAGCACATGCCAAAAGCTCCCCTTAATTTCTGGCCATTCTTTAGTGAGTCCAATAGGGCGCGGTTGCTCATCACTTTGCCCGGCTAATTTTTAATGTAATTTTATTCAGATATGCATACTACTCTCAATTGGACCCAAAACTATTCAACCTCAAGAACTCATTTTATATTGAAAGAGAAAGCGATAAAAAAAGGGCTTCCATTCTTTTGAGCAAATATTATCTCATTTTTTCTGTATGGTAATTGTGGCTAAAAAGGTTTTTTTATTGAAAAATAAATTTTTTATTTATAAACAACATTTATTTATAGTCTTTGTGTTTAAATAATAATTAGATCATCAAATGATGAAAAGTGGACGGAGCGTATCTTTTTCAGTTAGGGAATCATCGATTTGGAAGAATCATCGATTTTCGAGGAATCATCGATTTCGAGGAATCATCGATTTTCAACCAGACGGTTTCCGAAATCCGAAATTTTTCGGGAATTTTCGAAACACGACTTCCGAAACACGAAAAATCGAAAAGTTTTTCCTAAAATTCGTGAAAATTCGTGTCACGCTTTTTGACTCTGAAACTTCGAAAAATGACCGAATTCATAGTAAATTTCACATTTTTGCTCCAAAAATCGAGCAAAATCCCATTTTCATCCGAACCTCATCGCAATGCGAGACCTTTTTCTCCGAAACATCATACTTGTCGCGGGCGGGCCGGGGCGGGCGGGGACGGGCAGTTCCCGAAGCTTTTCTCCCGCCCGCCCCTGCCCGCCCCGGCCCGCCCTGGCCCGCCCGCCCCGCTATCTGCCCCTCAAGGCGAAAGAAGTCAATTTTCAACCTTGAAGTGGGCGTGGTTTGCTGGAAGAGGGGCGGGGCCAAAAACGGAAAACGCCAAAATGTTCACAGGGTCTTATATGCCTACTGTAACCATTTTGACGGTCTAGTATTCACTTTTTGAAAATTCCTAATGCCATCCAGTGGTGAGAAATTCGAAAAAATGACAGTTTTCTTGAGTGCGGGCAGATGGGGCGGGAGGGGGCGGGAGAAATTTTTCTACCTGCCCGGCCCCGCCCGCCCCTGCCCGCCCCGCTTTCCGCCCGGAATTTCACAAGTATGCGGAACACGGAACACGAAACACGTTTTACGCGATTTTTCCTCTTCCGAAACACGGTTTACGAAACACGAAAAAAGTATGTTGTTTCCGAATTACGTTACACGAAATACGAAAACTATCACACTGTTCCGAAACACGATTTCCGAAACACGAAAAAAAAATTCCATTTCCGTGCAACTCTGGTGCATAGATAACACAGAGCTTATCAGTGATCTTTTCTGAAAACAACGGGCATCATCACGTCAGCATTCTCTATAGATCAGTCAAAATTTTATGAAAATCGGTTCAATAGGAGCTTAGTTAGGGCTCCTGACAGACAGACAAACACACACACACGGAAAACCTATGGTAATAATAGTAAAGATATAAGGGCACCCACAGCGATAAGGAAATGATAATATGCAAATGCGCTCTATAGAACTAGCGCGGTTTTCAGAAATTTGAATTTTATGAAAATTTGAAAATTTTAATTTCCAAGTTTTGATTTTTTTTGTGATGGTTTCCGTTTCACTTTCTCACGCTGACTTCAATTTTCATGTTGAATCAACCCGAAAATTGCTCTGAAAGGCCCTAATTTGTTTCTTTTTTATTCGATGGGTCTCGGCACGAAATAGGCCACGGCATCGTATGGATCGATATTCTCGGCACTCTGTTCAAAACTTGTTTTGCATACCCTCTCCCCCCCTCAAATTCTTAACTTAAAAAAATGAATTTTTCAAAATTTCCCCGTCTAGTTCAATACAAAATTCTCGAATTAACGGATTATGAATCTATATTTTTCATCTCTTTTACTTCGAAACGGATTAAGAAACTCATTCGACCACTGCATTGGGACTTGACTGGAATTGGCTTTTCCTACACAAAAGACTTTTTGTTAGTATTAATTTTAGACAAACAAATGAATGTTATGCAAATTTGTCGAATTCACAGTTTTCGAATGGGATCAACCTCCAGGTAAGTGCGCCTTACTTTCATCACTATGGAACACTTCCTGTACATTTTAACATAATTTGGTCCGGGATTATTTCAGATGTCCTCCAGTACGAAATTTAAAGGAGGACTGAAGTCAGAAATTTTTTTCATTTTTTCAGAATCATTTTGCGATGCTGAATTGAACAAAACACGTGAAAACTGCCGAAAATCTCTCTAAACGGCACAAAACCATGTCAAAAAACAGCGATTGATTCTGATGGAACAGTTTTCTTCCGCTGTGTACTACTCTCGGACAATCGAGTTTCTCGAAAGATCATTTTCTGATTGTTTTTTGTACAATAATTGGCACTGTTCCAGAATCGGGGACCGAGTTTCAAAATCGGGGACCGAAAAATCGGGGACCCAGAAATCGGGGACCGAAAAATGGGGGACCGAAAAATCGGGGACCGGAATAAAAACGATAATCAGAAGTTTGTCAAGGTGGTTCAGACTATGAGCCTACTTATAGAATGAGAGCAAAAAGAAGTTTAATGATATAGTAAGAGACGGGAAACTAGTTTGGAATGAATCAAATAAAGATTTGCTCTGTTGTTATGATGACATTCCATGCATTTGTAGCAGTGCAGTATGAGGCAAGAAATGTTCTACACATTACCTAAGCCTTTACTGAAGGTCCTGAAATTCATTGGAACTTGAAATAATATCAGTCTGAGCATTAGGCTTAGTTATCTTCATCCACAAACTTCTGATAAGACTCAAATATTTTGTAACCAGCTCTTTGAGACTTCTGACACTAGTTTTTGATGAGTTAAGTGGGGTTGTGGACTCGGAGAAATTTTCGGATACAGTTCTCCTGTTTTTCCTATGAGTTCAAAAAAGATGTTGATTTTTTCTCGGTCCCCGATTTTTCGGTCCCCCATTTTTCGGTCCCCGATTTCTGGGTCCCCGATTTTTCGGTCCCCGATTTCTCGGTCCCCGATTTTTCGGTCCCCGATTTTGATACACGGTCCCCGATTATGGAACAGTGCCCAATAATTTATGATTTTCCTTGACTTTCTGTTATCTGGAGCGAGATCCATGATGATTGTAGCATTTTCAATCAAAAAACAATCAGAAAGTGATCTTTTGAGGAATTCGATTGCCCGAGAGGAGAACAGGAGTACACAGCGGAAGAAAAACTGTTCCATCAGAATCAATCGCTGTTTTTTGACACGATTTTATGCCGTTCAGAGAGATTATTGGCAGTTTTCACGTGTTTTGTTCAATTCAGCATCGCAAAATGATTCTGAAAAAATGAAAAAAATTTCTGACTTCAGTCCTCCTTTAACCAAGGCATGAACTTTTGAAGCTTGTAGGACGTTTCAAAAATCTTTGAATAAACCAGACTTGTCAAAATGCGGACCGGTCCGGGCCGGTAGTCGAAAGTGTCGGCCCGGACCGGGTTCAAAAATTTTTGGTTTTTCAGCTTGTTTTTCTCAATTTTCAGCCCATTTTCGCAACTTTTCCCGGGTCTTTTTACTTGAAAATTCATCAAATGCTCCTTCTGGAAAACATAGACCAAAAAAGTAGAGAAAACCGCGAAAAAAAATTTTCAAAAAAAAACATGTTTTGCATGAAGAAATTTCTCGAGATTTTTCAAAATTTAGATGGGAGTTTTTTTAACGAAAGTTTTGGCGATTCTAATTTTAATATTTTGTTCAAAGGTCGCTCTGTCAAAAGAAAATTTTACCGAAAATTGCCAAGAGGTTTTGCTGTGAATATTGGACAATTCACGGAAAAAAGTTTATTCGCAGGGAAAAATTAAATCACAAAAATCAAATCACGGCAATTTTTTCCGTACGTCGTTTAAAATTTTCACGTTCGCGCGCTTTTTTCCAACTTTTTGCGTCAATTTAACTGAGTAGCGACTCACAATGATTAATATTACGAAGACACGGAAAAGTGAAGTTAATTCCGATGGAAAAAATTCCGATGTATTTTTCATTCTGATTCTTTTCATTCACTATGACTTCACTCAAAAATCACTCTAAACGGTGGAAAACGACATTTGAAAGCATGGCCGCGTATAGGTTGATGGCCTAGAATCCGACAATCGTGCAAATTAATAGGCCATCAATCTGTGTATTTGGCAATACTTTCAAACGTCTTTTTCTACTGTTCAGAGCGGTTTTCGAGTGAAGTCATAGTGAAAGAAAATGATCAGAATAAAAAACTGCATCAGAATTTGAAATAAAAACCCGAGTTCAGTCGAGCGCGGTTGCTCATAATTCCGTTCGACTAATATTCAATGTAACATTTCCAGGTATACATACTACACTACCTTGCACCCAAAACCCTTCAACCTCAAGGACTCATTTTATGTCGAAAGAGAAACCGATAAAAAAAGGGCTTCGATTATTATTAGCCCAGATTATCTTGTTTTTTCTGTATGGTGAACTCGATTCTCCTTGATATTGTCTTTTAATTGAAATAAATTATATATACAACATTTATTTATATTCTTTGTGTTTAAATAATAATTAGATCATCAAGTGGTGAAAAGTGGGCGGGGCGTATTTTCTTTTTCAATTATGGGAATCATCTATTGGGAGCTTCTGAACAATTTAGCTGTATTTTCCTTCTTTGGTTTCTCAGAATAAAAGGGCGGAGCCTCTCCAGTAGTTGGGATTTGTTTAGTCCGGCTCCGGGACATTTCGCACCCAAAAAAACGTGTTTTTAGCGGAACCAAGTCATTTTTCGAGCGTTTTTTTAATAAATGATGTGATTTTTGTAAGAATCAGAATATTCCATTAGTTTATTGATATTTTATCGCTATCGCCACGAAAAATCGTTGATTTTTGAGGTTGCCGGCAATCGTGTTGTAAATCATTGTTATTGTGGCGATAGCGATAAAATATCAATAAACCAATGGAATACTCTGATTCTTACAAAAATAACATCATTTATCAGAAAAAAAACGCTCGAAAAATGACATGTTTCCGCTAAAAACGCGTTTTTTTGGGTGCCTTGGGTTCGAAATGTCCCGGAGCCGTTTAGTCCAATCATCACTTTGCTCGTGACGAGCTGCCATGGAGGAACGGCGGACTCGGAAATTCTGAAAAAGAAAACTGTAATAGAAGAGCACCCACTTTTCAGAAATTTTCAGAAATCTGAAATTTTCCAAAAGGGGGGATTTTTCCATTCTGATTTCATTTTTCATGTGGTATTGTAATAGAAGGGTACTCACCGTGATAAAAAAATCAAAACATTTTCTGAAGTTTGAATTCTTGGGAATTTGAAAATTTCATTTTCGGAAATTTTTTATTTTGTAACTTTATTAAATGGTTTCCGATTCACTTTCTCACGCTGACTTCAATTTCAATGTTGAATCAACCCGAAAATTGCTCTGAAAGGTCCTAATTTGTTTCTTTTTTATTCAATGGGTCTCGGCACGAAATAGGCCACGGCATCGTGTGGATCGATATTCTTGGCACTCAACTCAAAACTACTCTATTTTCCCCCGTATTCCCTATTATTAAAAAAATGAATTTCCTAAAATTTCCCAGCCTAGTTCAATACAATATTCTCGAATTAATGGATTATGAATCTATATTTTTCATTTCTCTCTCATCGAAACAGATTCGAAACCTTATTCGATCATTACGTTGGGACTTGACTGGAATTTGCTTCGCGTACATAAAAGACTATTTGTTAGTATTAATTTTAAACAAACTGAATGCTATGCACATTTGTCGAATTCACAGTTTTGAAATAGGAACAACGTCCAGGTAAGTTCACTTTCAAAGTTTTTCGACTTGAAAACCCAGAAAAATAGAAACAGATTTTCCACTCAAAGGAAAGCCTTTCTTTCCACTTTCCACTCGGGAACAGACTATATCGACCACGCTGAATCCATTTTTGAAGTCAGTTTGGTCCGTTCTTCGGCATTTTGAAACAAAAATGAAAGTCTTGGGAAATTTTGGCTCATAAGGTTCTATAAGTCCATGATAGGCCAAAATGTTTCAAAAATTATCTCCGAAAATTTTTTTTTGAGGAGAGTTGTATTTTGCTCGAAAGGATAAGTGGCGAGATAGGGACCCAAAATTGACATTTCTGAAAATCTGTCTGAAAAATTTCGTGAAAAATTCTAAAGTTTTTTAATAGAACCCAAACCATTGTTTCCATTGAGCAAGGCTACTATCACTAACAAGGGAGGTGTTTTTAGAAAGGTCTTGGGAATCTCCTGGAATTTTGAGGGCATGTTCACACCACCACTGGCATTTACGAAAAAAATTTTTCGCTGCTTTTCTCCAAAACTAAGCTCAAAAAACGGATTTGAAGGTTTTTCTCAGTACATTTCAACATTATAATGTCAAAAATTAACCGGTTCCTGACCGTTTTGGACGCTCAAAATTGAGTGGGGATCTATTTGGACTCTAATTGACATTTTGGACGAGTTTCAGCCAAAAAAAAAATTTGAAATTTTTATCAAAAATTATGGCACCATAGGTCCACCCTGTTGATGGGTCCAAAAAATGAAAAATGAAAAAATTTTTCAGAAATTTCTGTAACTTTTTGTACGTATTCGTAGGTGTTAAAAATAAGTCCTGAAAAATTTTCTCGCCACGCAATCCATTTTTAACGGATATAGAGCGATTTTTCGAATAACTCAATTTTTTCATACATCCTGGAAAACAAAGTTGAAACCGGTCAAGATGAATTTGGCTCAGAATGGACCGGGACACTATTTGAGGGTCCTTCCAACTTGATTTGAGGACTAATAACAAGTTGGAAAAAAATTTCTGAAAATTTCCAGTCCGAGAAAAAAACGTTTTTTTTTTCATCGACTTAAAAGCAGCTAAAAAGTTGATTTTCGGATTCCCCGTGTCAAAAATAGTATTTCTGCCAATTTTCAGCCAATTCCCAAGACCTTTCTAAAAACACCTCCCTAGTAAGTCAAATTGGGCGACGGGCGACAAGCGCCCGTTTTCGCCCGCCCTGAATGGAAACCCTACTCGAAAACTTCCCTAGTGAGCCCAGTGGGGCTGTTCATTATTTAGAAAAGCTAATACATGTCACATGATGGTTGTTTTTCAGCGCGATCTCTCATTCGACCGAAAAGTTTCGATTCGATTACACTTGTAAGGATGAAAGCGCCGATGTTGTTTTAGAAATTCAACAGCATCTTTCTTTTTTGTTCTCAAAATTTTCAAAAGTACGCTTCACTGCTTGCACAGACGATATTCAAAAATATCGATTTCTTCCATTTGTGAAAAAAATGGGATTTCTACACAATTATGTGACAGTGGAAGAAGTCGAAAACTTTATCGATAATCATTCGGAGCTAAGGTCTATAGCTCTCCATTACGATATGATTGGTGATCTGGCGCCAAATTTGAAATTTTTCCAAATGGGAAATTTGAATATTCGAAAACCGCGTAGACCTTTTCATCAGTATTTGGAGCACTTTAATGGTGTGTTCAAAGTACCGCAAAAAGACAAAAAAAGACAAGAAAACGTGTTCAAAGTAACGCAAAATTTGCGTCTTTTTTGCAAGCCATTTTCAACTGAAAATAAACCAAAATTGTGAAATTTACGTGATCATAAAAATGTTGCTCTAAATTTTTGAATTTCCTGTTGGAAATATTCGCAAAAAAGACGCAAATTTTGCGTTACTTTGAACACGTTCTCTTGTCTTTTTTTGTCTTTTTGCGGTACTTTGAACACAACATAAAGGCCGAGTAATTGTTTTCGGTGCAGAATGGAATTTTCTGGAATACTGTCGAGAATTTATAAGAAATTGGTTGAGAGGAGAATATTCTGAAAACATAAAGCACATTTGTGTGATTCATTATGAAGAGAGAAGTTTTTTTTATGCGAGTACGCTACGGGATTTTCCCGTTAAAAAATGGGATCCATCCATAATGCCGGCAGTATTTCCATACGATCCAGAGTGAGTGTACGAAAATGGGCCCCATTGAGAAATTTGGCTGTCCGAGCTGAGTATTCAATGTTTTGCTGCTATATAGCTATACAGCTAATTATCAGTTTTATTTTTCCAGATATGCATACTACTCTCAATTGGACCTGAAACTATTCGACCTCAAGAACTCAGTTTATATTGAAAGAAAAACCGATAAAAAAAGGGCTTCGATTCTTCTACGTAAATTCTATCTCATTTTTTCTGTATGGTAATTTTGGTTAAAGTTTGATGTTAAGTACATTTTTTATTTATATACAACATTTATTTATAGTCTTTGTGTTTATATAATAATTACATCATCTTGTGGTGAAAAGTATGCCGGGCGTATCAACTTTTATCAACTCTCGGTAAAAGCCCATGGTCATTGAAAAGTTTAAAAAGAATGGAATATATCAATTTGACTAGAAATAAATACACCTAACAACGAAAACTTACAATTTGGCCAGTTTAATTTGGTATCAACTTATAGTCCAACTCCATAAAAACTGCTCTCCCAATCGCCTTTTTATCAACTTTCGGTAAAAGCCCATGGTCATTGTAAAGTTGAAAAAGAATGGAATATATCAGGTTGACTAAATATGAACACACCTAACAACGAAAATATTCAATTTGGCCAGTTTAATTTGGTATCAACTTATAGTCCAACTCCATGAAAACTGCTCTCCCAATCGCCTTTTTATCAACTCTCGGTAAAAGCCCATGGTCATTGAAAAGTTGAAAAAGAATGGAATATATCAGGTTGACTAAATATGAACACACCTAACAACGAAAATATTCAATTTGGCCAGTTTAATTTGGTATCAACTTATAGTCCAACTCCATAAAAACTGCTCTCCCAATCGCCTTTTTATCAACTTTCGGTAAAAGCCCATGGTCATTGTAAAGTTGAAAAATAATAGAATCTGACAATTTGACTAGAAATAAATACACCTAACAACGAAAATATTCAATTTGGCTAGTTTAATTTGGTATCAACTTATAGTCCAACTCCATAAAAACTGCTCTCCCAATCGCCTTTTTATCAACTTTCGGTAAAAGCCCATGGTCATTGTAAAGTTGAAAAATAATAGAATCTGACAATTTGACTAGAAATAAATACACCTAACAACGAAAATATTCAATTTGGCTAGTTTAATTTGGTATCAACTTATAGTCCAACTCCATGAAAACTGCTCTCCCAATCGCCTTTTTATCAACTTTCGGTAAAAGCCCATGGTCATTGTAAAGTTGAAAAAGAATGGAATTTGACAATTTGACTAGAAATAAAGACACCTAACAACGAAAATATTCAATTTGGCCAGTTTAATTTGGTATCAACTTATAGTCCAACTCCATGAAAACTGCTCTCCCAATCGCCTTTTTATCAACTTTCGGTAAAAGCCCATGGTCATTGTAAAGTTGAAAAAGAATGGAATTTGACAATTTGACTAGAAATAAATACACCTAACAACGAAAATATTCAATTTGGCCAGTTTAATTTGGTATCAACTTATAGTCCAACTCCATGAAAACTGCTCTCCCAATCGCCTTTTTATCAACTTTCGGTAAAAGCCCATGGTCATTGTAAAGTTGAAAAAGAATGGAATTTGACAATTTGACTAGAAATAAAGACACCTAACAACGAAAATATTCAATTTGGCCAGTTTAATTTGGTATCAACTTATAGTCCAACTCCATGAAAACTGCTCTCCCAATCGCCTTTTTATCAACTTTCGGTAAAAGCCCATGGTCATTGTAAAGTTTAAAAAGAATGGAATTTGACAATTTGACTAGAAATAAATACACCTAACAACGAAAATATTCAATTTGGCCAGTTTAATTTGGTATCAACTTATAGTCCAACTCCATGAAAACTGCTCTCCCAATCGCCTTTTTATCAACTTTCGGTAAAAGCCCATGGTCATTGTAAAGTTTAAAAAGAATGGAATATATCAATTTGACTAGAAATAAATACACCTAACAACGAAAATATTCAATTTGGCCAGTTTAATTTGGTATCAACTTATAGTCCAACTCCATGAAAACTGCTCTCCCAATCGCCTTTTTATCAACTCTCGGTAAAAGCCCATGGTCATTGTAAAGTTGAAAAAGAATGGAATATATCAGGTTGACTAAATATGAACACACCTAACAACGAAAATATTCAATTTGGCCAGTTTAATTTGGTATCAACTTATAGTCCAACTCCATAAAAACTGCTCTCCCAATCGCCTTTTTATCAACTTTCGGTAAAAGCCCATGGTCATTGTAAAGTTGAAAAATAATAGAATCTGACAATTTGACTAGAAATAAATACACCTAACAACGAAAATATTCAATTTGGCTAGTTTAATTTGGTATCAACTTATAGTCCAACTCCATGAAAACTGCTCTCCCAATCGCCTTTTTATCAACTTTCGGTAAAAGCCCATGGTCATTGTAAAGTTGAAAAAGAATGGAATTTGACAATTTGACTAGAAATAAATACACCTAACAACGAAAATATTCAATTTGGCCAGTTTAATTTGGTATCAACTTATAGTCCAACTCCATGAAAACTGCTCTCCCAATCGCCTTTTTATCAACTTTCGGTAAAAGCCCATGGTCATTGTAAAGTTGAAAAAGAATGGAATATATCAGGTTGACTAAATATGAACACACCTAACAACGAAAATATTCAATTTGGCTAGTTTAATTTGGTATCAACTTATAGTCCAACTTCATGAAAACTGCTCTCCCAATCGCCTTTTTATCAACTCTCGGTAAAAGCCCATGGTCATTGTAAAGTTGAAAAAGAATGGAATATATCAGGTTGACTAAATATGAACACACCTAACAACGAAAATATTCAATTTGGCTAGTTTAATTTGGTATCAACTTATAGTCCAACTCCATAAAAACTGCTCTCCCAATCGCCTTTTTATCAACTTTCGGTAAAAGCCCATGGTCATTGTAAAGTTGAAAAATAATAGAATCTGACAATTTGACTAGAAATAAATACACCTAACAACGAAAATATTCAATTTGGCTAGTTTAATTTGGTATCAACTTATAGTCCAACTCCATGAAAACTGCTCTCCCAATCGCCTTTTTATCAACTTTCGGTAAAAGCCCATGGTCATTGTAAAGTTGAAAAATAATAGAATCTGACAATTTGACTAGAAATAAATACACCTAACAACGAAAATATTCAATTTGGCTAGTTTAATTTGGTATCAACTTATAGTCCAACTCCATGAAAACTGCTCTCCCAATCGCCTTTTTATCAACTTTCGGTAAAAGCCCATGGTCATTGTAAAGTTGAAAAATAATAGAATCTGACAATTTGACTAGAAATAAATACACCTAACAACGAAAATATTCAATTTGGCTAGTTTAATTTGGTATCAACTTATAGTCCAACTCCATGAAAACTGCTCTCCCAATCGCCTTTTTATCAACTTTCGGTAAAAGCCCATGGTCATTGTAAAGTTGAAAAAGAATGGAATATATCAGGTTGACTAAATATGAACACACCTAACAACGAAAATATTCAATTTGGCTAGTTTAATTTGGTATCAACTTATAGTCCAACTTCATGAAAACTGCTCTCCCAATCGCCTTTTTATCAACTCTCGGTAAAAGCCCATGGTCATTGTAAAGTTGAAAAAGAATGGAATATATCAGGTTGACTAAATATGAACACACCTAACAACGAAAATATTCAATTTGGCTAGTTTAATTTGGTATCAACTTATAGTCCAACTCCATAAAAACTGCTCTCCCAATCGCCTTTTTATCAACTTTCGGTAAAAGCCCATGGTCATTGTAAAGTTGAAAAATAATAGAATCTGACAATTTGACTAGAAATAAATACACCTAACAACGAAAATATTCAATTTGGCTAGTTTAATTTGGTATCAACTTATAGTCCAACTCCATGAAAACTGCTCTCCCAATCGCCTTTTTATCAACTTTCGGTAAAAGCCCATGGTCATTGTAAAGTTGAAAAATAATAGAATCTGACAATTTGACTAGAAATAAATACACCTAACAACGAAAATATTCAATTTGGCTAGTTTAATTTGGTATCAACTTATAGTCCAACTCCATGAAAACTGCTCTCCCAATCGCCTTTTTATCAACTTTCGGTAAAAGCCCATGGTCATTGTAAAGTTGAAAAATAATAGAATCTGACAATTTGACTAGAAATAAATACACCTAACAACGAAAATATTCAATTTGGCTAGTTTAATTTGGTATCAACTTATAGTCCAACTCCATGAAAACTGCTCTCCCAATCGCCTTTTTATCAACTTTCGGTAAAAGCCCATGGTCATTGTAAAGTTGAAAAAGAATGGAATATATCAGGTTGACTAAATATGAACACACCTAACAACGAAAATATTCAATTTGGCTAGTTTAATTTGGTATCAACTTATAGTCCAACTTCATGAAAACTGCTCTCCCAATCGCCTTTTTATCAACTCTCGGTAAAAGCCCATGGTCATTGTAAAGTTGAAAAAGAATGGAATATATCAGGTTGACTAAATATGAACACACCTAACAACGAAAATATTCAATTTGGCTAGTTTAATTTGGTATCAACTTATAGTCCAACTCCATAAAAACTGCTCTCCCAATCGCCTTTTTATCAACTTTCGGTAAAAGCCCATGGTCATTGTAAAGTTGAAAAATAATAGAATCTGACAATTTGACTAGAAATAAATACACCTAACAACGAAAATATTCAATTTGGCTAGTTTAATTTGGTATCAACTTATAGTCCAACTCCATGAAAACTGCTCTCCCAATCGCCTTTTTATCAACTTTCGGTAAAAGCCCATGGTCATTGTAAAGTTGAAAAAGAATGGAATTTGACAATTTGACTAGAAATAAAGACACCTAACAACGAAAATATTCAATTTGGCTAGTTTAATTTGGTATCAACTTATAGTCCAACTCCATGAAAACTGCTCTCCCAATCGCCTTTTTATCAACTTTCGGTAAAAGCCCATGGTCATTGTAAAGTTGAAAAAGAATGGAATTTGACAATTTGACTAGAAATAAAGACACCTAACAACGAAAATATTCAATTTGGCCAGTTTAATTTGGTATCAACTTATAGTCCAACTCCATGAAAACTGCTCTCCCAATCGCCTTTTTATCAACTTTCGGTAAAAGCCCATGGTCATTGTAAAGTTGAAAAAAAATGGAATTTGACAATTTGACTAGAAATAAATACACCTAACAACGAAAATAATCAATTTGGCTAGTTTAATTTGGTATCAACTTATAGTCCAACTCCATGAAAACTGCTCTCCCAATCGCCTTTTTATCAACTTTCGGTAAAAGCCCATGGTCATTGTAAAGTTGAAAAAGAATGAGATTTGACAATTTGACTAGAAATAAATACACCTAACAACGAAAATATTCAATTTGGCTAGTTTAATTTGGTATCAACTTATAGTCCAACTTCATGAAAACTGCTCTCCCAATCGCCTTTTTATCAACTTTCGGTAAAAGCCCATGGTCATTGTAAAGTTGAAAAAGAATGGAATTTATCAATTTGACTAGAAATAAATACACCTAACAACGAAAACTTTCAATTTGGCTAGTTTAATTTGGTATCAACTTATAGTCCAACTTCATGAAAACTGCTCTCCCAATCGCCTTTTTATCAACTTTCGGTAAAAGCCCATGGTCATTGTAAAGTTGAAAAAGAATGGAATCTATCAATTTGACTAGAAATAAATACACCTAACAACGAAAACTTTCAATTTGGCCAGTTTAATTTGGTATCAACTTATAGTCCAACTCCATGAAAACTGCTCTCCCAATCGCCTTTTTATCAACTTTCGGTAAAAGCCCATGGTCATTGTAAAGTTGAAAAAGAATGGAATCTATCAATTTGACTAGAAATAAATACACCTAACAACGAAAATATTCAATTTGGCTAGTTTAATTTGGTATCAACTTATAGTCCAACTTCATGAAAACTGCTCTCCCAATCGCCTTTTTATCAACTTTCGGTAAAAGCCCATGGTCATTGTAAAGTTGAAAAAGAATGGAATCTATCAATTTGACTAGAAATAAATACACCTAACAACGAAAACTTTCAATTTGGCCAGTTTAATTTGGTATCAACTTATAGTCCAACTCCATGAAAACTGCTCTCCCAATCGCCTTTTTATCAACTTTCGGTAAAAGCCCATGGTTATTGTAAAGTTGAAAAAGAATGGAATTTGACAATTTGACTAGAAATAAAGACACCTAACAACGAAAATATTCAATTTGGCCAGTTTAATTTGGTATCAACTTATAGTCCAACTCCATGAAAACTGCTCTCCCAATCGCCTTTTTATCAACTTTCGGTAAAAGCCCATGGTCATTGTAAAGTTGAAAAAGAATGGAATCTATCAATTTGACTAGAAATAAATACACCTAACAACGAAAATATTCAATTTGGCTAGTTTAATTTGGTATCAACTTATAGTCCAACTTCATGAAAACTGCTCTCCCAATCGCCTTTTTATCAACTTTCGGTAAAAGCCCATGGTCATTGTAAAGTTGAAAAAGAATGGAATTTATCAATTTGACTAGAAATAAATACACCTAACAACGAAAACTTTCAATTTGGCCAGTTTAATTTGGTATCAACTTATAGTCCAACTCCATGAAAACTGCTCTCCCAATCGCCTTTTTATCAACTTTCGGTAAAAGCCCATGGTCATTGTAAAGTTGAAAAAGAATGGAATCTATCAATTTGACTAAATATAAATACACCTAACAACGAAAATATTCAATTTGGCCAGTTTAATTTGGTATCAACTTATAGTCCAACTCCATGAAAACTGCTCTCCCAATCGCCTTTTTATCAACTCTCGGTAAAAGCCCATGGTCATTGTAAAGTTGAAAAAGAATGGAATCTATCAATTTGACTAGAAATATATACACCTAACAACGAAAATATTCAATTTGGCCAGTTTAATTTTGTTTCAACTTATAGTCCAACTCCATGAAAACTGCTCTCCCAATCGCCATTCCATCAACTTTCGGTAAAAGCCCATGGTCATTGTAAAGTTGAAAAAGAATGGAATCTATCAATTTGACTAGAAATATATACACCTAACAACGAAAATATTCAATTTGGCCAGTTCAATTTGGTATCAACTTATAGTCCAACTCCATGAAAACTGCTCTCCCAATCGCCTTTTTATCAACTTTCGGTAAAAGCCCATGGTCATTGTAAAGTTGAAAAAGAATGGAATCTATCAATTTGACTAAAAATATATACACCTAACAACGAAAATATTCAATTTGGCCAGTTTAATTTTGTTTCAACTTATAGTCCAACTCCATGAAAACTGCTCTCCCAATCGCCATTCCATCAACTTTCGGTAAAAGCCCATGGTCATTGTAAAGTTGAAAAAGAATGGAATCTATCAATTTGACTAGAAATATATACACCTAACAACAAAAAATTTCAATTTGGCCAGTTTAATTTGGTATCAACTTATAGTCCAACTCCATGAAAACTGCTCTCCCAATCGCCTTTGTATCAACTCTCGTTAAAAGCCCATGGTCATTGTAAAGTTGAAAAAGAATGGAATCTATCAATTTGACTAGAAATAAATACACCTAACAACGAAAATATTCAATTTGGCCAGTTCAATTTGGTATCAACTTATAGTCCAACTCCATGAAAACTGCTCTCCCAATCGCCTTTGTATCAACTCTCGTTAAAAGCCCATGGTCATTGTGAAGTTGAAAAAGAATGGAATCTATCAATTTGACTAGAAATAAATACACCTAACAACGAAAACTTTCAATTTGGCCAGTTTAATTTGGTATCAACTTATAGTCCAACTCCATGAAAACTGCTCTCCCAATCGCCTTTGTATCAACTCTCGTTAAAAGCCCATGGTCATTGTGAAGTTGAAAAAGAATGGAATCTATCAATTTGACTAGAAATAAATACACCTAACAACGAAACGATTCAATTTGGCCAGTTTAATTTGGTATCAACTTATAGTCCAACTCCATAAAAACTGCTCTCCCAATCGCCTTTTTATCAACTTTCGGTAAAAGCCCATGGTCATTGTAAAGTTGAAAAAGAATGGAATCTATCAATTTGACTAGAAATAAATACACCTAACAACGAAACGATTCAATTTGGCCAGTTTAATTTGGTATCAACTTATAGTCCAACTCCATGAAAACTGCTCTCCCAATCGCCTTTTTATCAACTTTCGGTAAAAGCCCATGGTCATTGTAAAGTTGAAAAAGAATGGAATCTATCAATTTGACTAGAAATAAATACACCTAACAACGAAACGATTCAATTTGGCCAGTTTAATTTGGTATCAACTTATAGTCCAACTCCATGAAAACTGCTCTCCCAATCGCCTTTTTATCAACTTTCGGTAAAAGCCCATGGTCATTGTAAAGTTAAAAAAGAATGAAATCTGACAATTTGACTAGAAATAAATACACCTAACAACAAAAATATTCAATTTGGCCAGTTTAATTTGGTATCAACTTATAGTCCAACTCCATGAAAACTGCTCTCCCAATCGCCTTTTTATCAACTCTCGGTAAAAGCCCATGGTCATTGTAAAGTTGAAAAAGAATGAAATCTATCAATTTGACTAAATATAAACACACCTAACAACGAAAAATATTCAATTTGGCCAGTTTAATTTGGTATCAACTTATTGTCCAACTCCATGAAAACTGCTCTCCCAATCGCCTTTTTATCAACTCTCAGTAAAAGCCCATGGTCATTGTAAAGTTGAAAAAGAATGAAATCTATCAATTTGACTAAATATAAACACACCTAACAACGAAAAATATTCAATTTGGCCAGTTTAATTTGGTATCAACTTATTGTCCAACTCCATGAAAACTGCTCTCCCAATCGCCTTTTTATCAACTCTCAGTAAAAGCCCATGGTCATTGTAAAGTTGAAAAAGAATGAAATCTATCAATTTGACTAAATATAAACACACCTAACAACGAAAAATATTCAATTTGGCCAGTTTAATTTGGTATCAACTTATTGTCCAACTCCATGAAAACTGCTCTCCCAATCGCCTTTTTATCAACTCTCAGTAAAAGCCCATGGTCATTGTAAAGTTGAAAATGAATGAAATCTATCAATTTGACTAAATATAAACACACCTAACAACGAAAAATATTCAATTTGGCCAGTTTAATTTGGTATCAACTTATTGTCCAACTCCATGAAAACTGCTCTCCCAATCGCCTTTTTATCAACTCTCAGTAAAAGCCCATGGTCATTGTAAAGTTGAAAAAGAATGAAATCTATTAATTTGACTAAATATAAACACACCTAACAACGAAAAATATTCAATTTGGCCAGTTTATTTTGGTATCAACTTATTGTCCAACTCCATGAAAACTGCTCTCCCAATCGCCTTTTTATCAACTCTCAGTAAAAGCCCATGGTCATTGTAAAGTTGAAAAAGAATGAAATCTATCAATTTGTCTAGAGATAAACACACCTAACAACGAAAAATATTCAATTTGGCCAGTTTAATTTGGTATCAACTTATTGTCCAACTCCATGAAAACTGCTCTCCCAATCGCCTTTTTATCAACTCTCAGTAAAAGCCCATGGTCATTGTAAAGTTGAAAACGAATGAAATCTATTAATTTGACTAAATATAAACACACCTAACAACGAAAAATATTCAATTTGGCCAGTTTATTTTGGTATCAACTTATAGTCCAACTCCATGAAAACTGCTCTCCCAATCGCCTTTCTATCAACTCTCAGTAAAAGCCCATGGTCATTGTAAAGTTGAAAACGAATGAAATCTATCAATTTGTCTAGAGATAAACACACCTAACAACGAAAAATATTCAATTTGGCCAGTTTATTTTGGTATCAACTTATTGTCCAACTCCATGAAAACTGCTCTCCCAATCGCCTTTTTATCAACTTTCGGTAAAAGCCCATGGTCATTGTAAAGTTGAAAAAGAATGAAATCTATCAATTTGGCGAAAAATAAATACACCTAACAACGAAACGATTCAATTTGGCCAGTTTAATTTGGTATCAACTTATAGTCCAACTCCATGAAAACTGCTCTCCCAATCGCCTTTTTATCAACTTTCGGTAAAAGCCCATGGTCATTGTAAAGTTGAAAAAGAATGAAATCTATCAATTCGGCAAGAAATAAATACACCTAACAACGAAACGATTCAATTTGGCCAGTTTAATTTGGTATCAACTTATAGTCCAACTCCATGAAAACTGCTCTCCCAATCGCCTTTTTATCAACTTTCGGTAAAAGCCCATGGTCATTGTAAAGTTGAAAAAAAATGAAATCTATCAATTCGGCAAGAAATAAATACACCTAACAACGAAACGATTCAATTTGGCCAGTTTAATTTGGTATCAACTTATAGTCCAACTCCATGAAAACTGCTCTCCCAATCGCCTTTTTATCAACTTTCGGTAAAAGCCCATGGTCATTGTAAAGTTGAAAAAGAATGAAATCTATCAATTCGGCAAGAAATAAATACACCTAACAACGAAACGATTCAATTTGGCCAGTTTAATTTGGTATCAACTTATAGTCCAACTCCATGAAAACTGCTCTCCCAATCGCCTTTTTATCAACTTTCGGTAAAAGCCCATGGTCATTGTAAAGTTGAAAAAGAATGAAATCTGACAATTTGACTAGAAATAAATACACCTTACAACGAAAATATTCAATTTGGCCAGTTTAATTTGGTATCAACTTATAGTCCAACTCCATGAAAACTGCTCTCCCAATCGCCTTTTTATCAACTTTCGGTAAAAGCCCATGGTCATTGTAAAGTTGAAAAAGAATGGAATCTGACAATTTGACTAGAAATAAATACAGCTAACAACAAAACGATTCAATTTGGCCAGTTTAATTTGGTATCAACTTATAGTCCAACTCCATGAAAACTGCTCTCCCAATCGCCTTTTTATCAACTTTCGGTAAAAGCCCATGGTCATTGTAAAGTTGAAAAAGAATGAAATCTATCAATTTGGCAAGAAATAAACACATCTAACAACGAAAATATTCAATTTGGCCAGTTTAATTTGGTATCAACTTATAGTCCAACTCCATGAAAACTGCTCTCCCAATCGCCTTTTTATCAACTTTCGGTAAAAGCCCATGGTCATTGTAAAGTTGAAAAAGAATGGAATCTGACAATTTGACTAGAAATAAATACACCTAACAACGAAACGATTCAATTTGGCCAGTTTAATTTGGTATCAACTTATAGTCCAACTCCATGAAAACTGCTCTCCCAATCGCCTTTTTATCAACTTTCGGTAAAAGCCCATGGTCATTGTAAAGTTGAAAAAGAATGAAATCTATCAATTCGGCGAGAAATAAACACATCTAACAACGAAAATATTCAATTTGGCCAGTTTAATTTGGTATCAACTTATAGTCCAACTCCATGAAAACTGCTCTCCCAATCGCCTTTTTATCAACTTTCGGTAAAAGCCCATGGTCATTGTAAAGTTGAAAAAGAATGAAATCTATCAATTTGGCAAGAAATAAACACATCTAACAACGAAAATATTCAATTTGGCCAGTTTAATTTGGTATCAACTTATAGTCCAACTCCATGAAAACTGCTCTCCCAATCGCCTTTTTATCAACTTTCGGTAAAAGCCCATGGTCATTGTAAAGTTGAAAAAGAATGGAATCTGACAATTTGACTAGAAATAAATACACCTAACAACGAAAATATTCAATTTGGCCAGTTTAATTTGGTATCAACTTATAGTCCAACTCCATGAAAACTGCTCTCCCAATCGCCTTTTTATCAACTTTCGGTAAAAGCCCATGGTCATTGTAAAGTTGAAAAAGAATGAAATCTATCAATTCGGCGAGAAATAAACACATCTAACAACGAAAATATTCAATTTGGCCAGTTTAATTTGGTATCAACTTATAGTCCAACTCCATGAAAACTGCTCTCCCAATCGCCTTTTTATCAACTTTCGGTAAAAGCCCATGGTCATTGTAAAGTTGAAAAAGAATGAAATCTATCAATTCGGCAAGAAATAAACACATCTAACAACGAAAATATTCAATTTGGCCAGTTTAATTTGGTATCAACTTATAGTCCAACTCCATGAAAACTGCTCTCCCAATCGCCTTTTTATCAACTTTCGGTAAAAGCCCATGGTCATTGTAAAGTTGAAAAAGAATGAAATCTGACAATTTGACTAGAAATAAATACAGCTAACAACAAAACGATTCAATTTGGCCAGTTTAATTTGGTATCAACTTATAGTCCAACTCCATGAAAACTGCTCTCCCAATCGCCTTTTTATCAACTTTCGGTAAAAGCCCATGGTCATTGTAAAGTTGAAAAAGAATGAAATCTATCAATTTGGCGAGAAATAAATACACCTAACAACAAAACGATTCAATTTGGCCAGTTTAATTTGGTATCAACTTATAGTCCAACTCCATGAAAACTGCTCTCCCAATCGCCTTTTTATCAACTTTCGGTAAAAGCCCATGGTCATTGTAAAGTTGAAAAAGAATGAAATCTATCAATTCGGCGAGAAATAAATACACCTAACAACAAAACGATTCAATTTGGCCAGTTTAATTTGGTATCAACTTATAGTCCAACTCCATGAAAACTGCTCTCCCAATCGCCTTTTTATCAACTTTCGGTAAAAGCCCATGGTCATTGTAAAGTTGAAAAAGAATGAAATCTATAATTTGACTAGAAATAAATACACCTAACAACAAAATCTATCAATTTGGCCAGTTTAATTTGGTATCAACTTATAGTCCAACTCCATGAAAACTGCTCTCCCAATCGCCTTTTTATCAACTTTCGGTAAAAGCCCATGGTCATTGTAAAGTTGAAAAAGAATGAAATCTATCAATTTGACTAGAAATAATAACACCTAACAACAAAATCTATCAATTTGGCCAGTTTAATTTGGTATCAACTTATAGTCCAACTCCATGAAAACTGCTCTACCAATCGCCTTTTTATCAACTTTCGGTAAAAGCCCATGGTCATTGTAAAGTTGAAAAAGAATGAAATCTATCAATTTGACTAGAAATAAATACACCTAACAACAAAATCTATCAATTTGGCCAGTTTAATTTGGTATCAACTTATAGTCCAACTCCATGAAAACTGCTCTCCCAATCGCCTTTTTATCAACTTTCGGTAAAAGCCCATGGTCATTGTAAAGTTGAAAAAGAATGAAATCTATTAATTTGACTAGAAATAAATACACCTAACAACAAAATCTATCAATTTGGCCAGTTTAATTTGGTATCAACTTATAGTCCAACTCCATGAAAACTGCTCTCCCAATCGCCTTTTTATCAACTTTCGGTAAAAGCCCATGGTCATTGTAAAGTTGAAAAAGAATGAAATCTATAATTTGACTAGAAATAAATACACCTAACAACAAAATCTATCAATTTGGCCAGTTTAATTTGGTATCAACTTATAGTCCAACTCCATGAAAACTGCTCTCCCAATCGCCTTTTTATCAACTTTCGGTAAAAGCCCATGGTCATTGTAAAGTTGAAAAAGAATGAAATCTATCAATTTGACTAGAAATAATAACACCTAACAACAAAATCTATCAATTTGGCCAGTTTAATTTGGTATCAACTTATAGTCCAACTCCATGAAAACTGCTCTACCAATCGCCTTTTTATCAACTTTCGGTAAAAGCCCATGGTCATTGTAAAGTTGAAAAAGAATGAAATCTATCAATTTGACTAGAAATAAATACACCTAACAACAAAATCTATCAATTTGGCCAGTTTAATTTGGTATCAACTTATAGTCCAACTCCATGAAAACTGCTCTCCCAATCGCCTTTTTATCAACTTTCGGTAAAAGCCCATGGTCATTGTAAAGTTGAAAAAGAATGAAATCTATTAATTTGACTAGAAATAAATACACCTAACAACAAAATCTATCAATTTGGCCAGTTTAATTTGGTATCAACTTATAGTCCAACTCCATGAAAACTGCTCTCCCAATCGCCTTTTTATCAACTTTCGGTAAAAGCCCATGGTCATTGTAAAGTTGAAAAAGAATGAAATCTATCAATTTGACTAGATATAAGCACACCTAACAACAAAATCTATCAATTTGGCCAGTTTAATTTTGTTTCAACTTATAGTCCAACTCCATGAAAACTGCTCTCCCAATCGCCTTTTTATCAACTTTCGGTAAAAGCCCATGGTCATTGTAAAGTTGAAAAAGAATGAAATCTATCAATTTGACTAGATATAAGCACACCTAACAACAAAATCTATCAATTTGGCCAGTTTAATTTTGGTATCAACTTATAGTCCAACTCCATGAAAACTGCTCTCCCAATCGCCTTTTTATCAACTTTCGGTAAAAGCCCATGGTCATTGTAAAGTTGAAAAAGAATGGAATCTATCAATTTGGCGAGAAATAAATACACCTAACAACGAAAATATTCAATTTGGCCAGTTTAATTTGGTATCAACTTATAGTCCAACTCCATGAAAACTGCTCTCCCAATCGCCTTTTTATCAACTTTCGGTAAAAGCCCATGGTCATTGTAAAGTTGAAAAAGAATGGAATCTATCAATTTGACTAAATATAAACACACCTAACAACAAAATCTATCAATTTGGCCAGTTTAATTTGGTATCAACTTATAGTCCAACTCCATGAAAACTGCTCTCCCAATCGCCTTTTTATCAACTTTCGGTAAAAGCCCATGGTCATTGTAAAGTTGAAAAAGAATGGAATCTATCAATTTGACTAAATATAAACACACCTAACAACAAAATCTATCAATTTGGCCAGTTTAATTTTGTTTCAACTTATAGTCCAACTCCATGAAAACTGCTCTCCCAATCGCCTTTTTATCAACTTTCGGTAAAAGCCCATGGTCATTGTAAAGTTGAAAAAGAATGAAATCTATCAATTTGACTAGATATAAGCACACCTAACAACAAAATCTATCAATTTGGCCAGTTTAATTTTGGTATCAACTTATAGTCCAACTCCATGAAAACTGCTCTCCCAATCGCCTTTTTATCAACTTTCGGTAAAAGCCCATGGTCATTGTAAAGTTGAAAAAGAATGGAATCTATCAATTTGGCGAGAAATAAATACACCTAACAACGAAAATATTCAATTTGGCCAGTTTAATTTGGTATCAACTTATAGTCCAACTCCATGAAAACTGCTCTCCCAATCGCCTTTTTATCAACTTTCGGTAAAAGCCCATGGTCATTGTAAAGTTGAAAAAGAATGGAATCTATCAATTTGACTAAATATAAACACACCTAACAACAAAATCTATCAATTTGGCCAGTTTAATTTGGTATCAACTTATAGTCCAACTCCATGAAAACTGCTCTCCCAATCGCCTTTTTATCAACTTTCGGTAAAAGCCCATGGTCATTGTAAAGTTGAAAAAGAATGGAATCTATCAATTTGACTAAATATAAACACACCTAACAACAAAATCTATCAATTTGGCCAGTTTAATTTTGTTTCAACTTATAGTCCAACTCCATGAAAACTGCTCTCCCAATCGCCTTTTTATCAACTTTCGGTAAAAGCCCATGGTCATTGTAAAGTTGAAAAAGAATGGAATCTATCAATTTGACTAAATATAAACACACCTAACAACAAAATCTATCAATTTGGCCAGTTTAATTTTGTTTCAACTTATAGTCCAACTCCATGAAAACTGCTCTCCCAATCGCCTTTTTATCAACTTTCGGTAAAAGCCCATGGTCATTGTAAAGTTGAAAAAGAATGAAATCTATCAATTTGACTAGATATAAGCACACCTAACAACAAAATCTATCAATTTGGCCAGTTTAATTTTGTTTCAACTTATAGTCCAACTCCATGAAAACTGCTCTCCCAATCGCCTTTTTATCAACTTTCGGTAAAAGCCCATGGTCATTGTAAAGTTGAAAAAAAATGGAATCTATCAATTTGGCGAGAAATAAATACACCTAACAACGAAAATATTCAATTTGGCCAGTTTAATTTGGTATCAACTTATAGTCCAACTCCATGAAAACTGCTCTCCCAATCGCCTTTTTATCAACTTTCGGTAAAAGCCCATGGTGATTGTAAAGATGAAAAAGAATGGAATCTATCAATTTGACTAAATATAAACACACCTAACAACAAAATCTATCAATTTGGCCAGTTTAATTTTGTTTCAACTTATAGTCCAACTCCATGAAAACTGCTCTCCCAATCGCCTTTTTATCAACTTTCGGTAAAAGCCCATGGTCATTGTAAAGTTGAAAAAGAATGGAATCTATCAATTTGGCGAGAAATAAATACACCTAACAACGAAAATATTCAATTTGGCCAGTTTAATTTGGTATCAACTTATAGTCCAACTCCATGAAAACTGCTCTCCCAATCGCCTTTTTATCAACTTTCGGTAAAAGCCCATGGTCATTGTAAAGTTGAAAAAGAATGGAATCTATCAATTTGACTAAATATAAACACACCTAACAACAAAATCTATCAATTTGGCCAGTTTAATTTTGTTTCAACTTATAGTCCAACTCCATGAAAACTGCTCTCCCAATCGCCTTTTTATCAACTTTCGGTAAAAGCCCATGGTCATTGTAAAGTTGAAAAAGAATGAAATCTATCAATTTGACTAGATATAAGCACACCTAACAACAAAATCTATCAATTTGGCCAGTTTAATTTTGTTTCAACTTATAGTCCAACTCCATGAAAACTGCTCTCCCAATCGCCTTTTTATCAACTTTCGGTAAAAGCCCATGGTCATTGTAAAGTTGAAAAAAAATGGAATCTATCAATTTGGCGAGAAATAAATACACCTAACAACGAAAATATTCAATTTGGCCAGTTTAATTTTGTTTCAACTTATAGTCCAACTCCATGAAAACTGCTCTCCCAATCGCCTTTTTATCAACTTTCGGTAAAAGCCCATGGTCATTGTAAAGTTGAAAAAGAATGAAATCTATCAATTTGACTAGATATAAGCACACCTAACAACAAAATCTATCAATTTGGCCAGTTTAATTTTGGTATCAGCTTATAGTCCAACTCCATGAAAACTGCTCTCCCAATCGCCTTTTTATCAACTTTCGGTAAAAGCCCATGGTCATTGTAAAGTTGAAAAAGAATGGAATCTATCAATTTGGCGAGAAATAAATACACCTAACAACGAAAATATTCAATTTGGCCAGTTTAATTTGGTATCAACTTATAGTCCAACTCCATGAAAACTGCTCTCCCAATCGCCTTTTTATCAACTTTCGGTAAAAGCCCATGGTCATTGTAAAGTTGAAAAAGAATGGAATCTATCAATTTGACTAAATATAAACACACCTAACAACAAAATCTATCAATTTGGCCAGTTTAATTTTGTTTCAACTTATAGTCCAACTCCATGAAAACTGCTCTCCCAATCGCCTTTTTATCAACTTTCGGTAAAAGCCCATGGTCATTGTAAAGTTGAAAAAGAATGAAATCTATCAATTTGACTAGATATAAGCACACCTAACAACAAAATCTATCAATTTGGCCAGTTTAATTTTGTTTCAACTTATAGTCCAACTCCATGAAAACTGCTCTCCCAATCGCCTTTTTATCAACTTTCGGTAAAAGCCCATGGTCATTGTAAAGTTGAAAAAGAATGAAATCTATCAATTTGACTAGATATAAGCACACCTAACAACAAAATCTATCAATTTGGCCAGTTTAATTTTGGTATCAACTTATAGTCCAACTCCATGAAAACTGCTCTCCCAATCGCCTTTTTATCAACTTTCGGTAAAAGCCCATGGTCATTGTAAAGTTGAAAAAGAATGGAATCTATCAATTTGGCGAGAAATAAATACACCTAACAACGAAAATATTCAATTTGGCCAGTTTAATTTGGTATCAACTTATAGTCCAACTCCATGAAAACTGCTCTCCCAATCGCCTTTTTATCAACTTTCGGTAAAAGCCCATGGTCATTGTAAAGTTGAAAAAGAATGGAATCTATCAATTTGACTAAATATAAACACACCTAACAACAAAATCTATCAATTTGGCCAGTTTAATTTGGTATCAACTTATAGTCCAACTCCATGAAAACTGCTCTCCCAATCGCCTTTTTATCAACTTTCGGTAAAAGCCCATGGTCATTGTAAAGTTGAAAAAGAATGGAATCTATCAATTTGACTAAATATAAACACACCTAACAACAAAATCTATCAATTTGGCCAGTTTAATTTTGTTTCAACTTATAGTCCAACTCCATGAAAACTGCTCTCCCAATCGCCTTTTTATCAACTTTCGGTAAAAGCCCATGGTCATTGTAAAGTTGAAAAAGAATGGAATCTATCAATTTGACTAAATATAAACACACCTAACAACAAAATCTATCAATTTGGCCAGTTTAATTTTGTTTCAACTTATAGTCCAACTCCATGAAAACTGCTCTCCCAATCGCCTTTTTATCAACTTTCGGTAAAAGCCCATGGTCATTGTAAAGTTGAAAAAGAATGAAATCTATCAATTTGACTAGATATAAGCACACCTAACAACAAAATCTATCAATTTGGCCAGTTTAATTTTGTTTCAACTTATAGTCCAACTCCATGAAAACTGCTCTCCCAATCGCCTTTTTATCAACTTTCGGTAAAAGCCCATGGTCATTGTAAAGTTGAAAAAAAATGGAATCTATCAATTTGGCGAGAAATAAATACACCTAACAACGAAAATATTCAATTTGGCCAGTTTAATTTGGTATCAACTTATAGTCCAACTCCATGAAAACTGCTCTCCCAATCGCCTTTTTATCAACTTTCGGTAAAAGCCCATGGTGATTGTAAAGATGAAAAAGAATGGAATCTATCAATTTGACTAAATATAAACACACCTAACAACAAAATCTATCAATTTGGCCAGTTTAATTTTGTTTCAACTTATAGTCCAACTCCATGAAAACTGCTCTCCCAATCGCCTTTTTATCAACTTTCGGTAAAAGCCCATGGTCATTGTAAAGTTGAAAAAGAATGGAATCTATCAATTTGGCGAGAAATAAATACACCTAACAACGAAAATATTCAATTTGGCCAGTTTAATTTGGTATCAACTTATAGTCCAACTCCATGAAAACTGCTCTCCCAATCGCCTTTTTATCAACTTTCGGTAAAAGCCCATGGTCATTGTAAAGTTGAAAAAGAATGGAATCTATCAATTTGACTAAATATAAACACACCTAACAACAAAATCTATCAATTTGGCCAGTTTAATTTTGTTTCAACTTATAGTCCAACTCCATGAAAACTGCTTTCCCAATCGCCTTTTTATCAACTTTCGGTAAAAGCCCATGGTCATTGTAAAGTTGAAAAAGAATGAAATCTATCAATTTGACTAGATATAAGCACACCTAACAACAAAATCTATCAATTTGGCCAGTTTAATTTTGTTTCAACTTATAGTCCAACTCCATGAAAACTGCTCTCCCAATCGCCTTTTTATCAACTTTCGGTAAAAGCCCATGGTCATTGTAAAGTTGAAAAAAAATGGAATCTATCAATTTGGCGAGAAATAAATACACCTAACAACGAAAATATTCAATTTGGCCAGTTTAATTTTGTTTCAACTTATAGTCCAACTCCATGAAAACTGCTCTCCCAATCGCCTTTTTATCAACTTTCGGTAAAAGCCCATGGTCATTGTAAAGTTGAAAAAGAATGAAATCTATCAATTTGACTAGATATAAGCACACCTAACAACAAAATCTATCAATTTGGCCAGTTTAATTTTGGTATCAACTTATAGTCCAACTCCATGAAAACTGCTCTCCCAATCGCCTTTTTATCAACTTTCGGTAAAAGCCCATGGTCATTGTAAAGTTGAAAAAGAATGGAATCTATCAATTTGGCGAGAAATAAATACACCTAACAACGAAAATATTCAATTTGGCCAGTTTAATTTGGTATCAACTTATAGTCCAACTCCATGAAAACTGCTCTCCCAATCGCCTTTTTATCAACTTTCGGTAAAAGCCCATGGTCATTGTAAAGTTGAAAAAGAATGGAATCTATCAATTTGACTAAATATAAACACACCTAACAACAAAATCTATCAATTTGGCCAGTTTAATTTGGTATCAACTTATAGTCCAACTCCATGAAAACTGCTCTCCCAATCGCCTTTTTATCAACTTTCGGTAAAAGCCCATGGTCATTGTAAAGTTGAAAAAGAATGGAATCTATCAATTTGACTAAATATAAACACACCTAACAACAAAATCTATCAATTTGGCCAGTTTAATTTGGTATCAACTTATAGTCCAACTCCATGAAAACTGCTCTCCCAATCGCCTTTTTATCAACTTTCGGTAAAAGCCCATGGTCATTGTAAAGTTGAAAAAGAATGGAATCTATCAATTTGACTAAATATAAACACACCTAACAACAAAATCTATCAATTTGGCCAGTTTAATTTTGTTTCAACTTATAGTCCAACTCCATGAAAACTGCTCTCCCAATCGCCTTTTTATCAACTTTCGGTAAAAGCCCATGGTCATTGTAAAGTTGAAAAAGAATGAAATCTATCAATTTGACTAGATATAAGCACACCTAACAACAAAATCTATCAATTTGGCCAGTTTAATTTTGTTTCAACTTATAGTCCAACTCCATGAAAACTGCTCTCCCAATCGCCTTTTTATCAACTTTCGGTAAAAGCCCATGGTCATTGTAAAGTTGAAAAAAAATGGAATCTATCAATTTGGCGAGAAATAAATACACCTAACAACGAAAATATTCAATTTGGCCAGTTTAATTTGGTATCAACTTATAGTCCAACTTCATGAAAACTGCTCTCCCAATCGCCTTTTTATCAACTTTCGGTAAAAGCCCATGGTGATTGTAAAGATGAAAAAGAATGGAATCTATCAATTTGACTAAATATAAACACACCTAACAACAAAATCTATCAATTTGGCCAGTTTAATTTTGTTTCAACTTATAGTCCAACTCCATGAAAACTGCTCTCCCAATCGCCTTTTTATCAACTTTCGGTAAAAGCCCATGGTCAGTCGGAGCGCCCTTGACCACCTGGTGTCATTTATTTCGAGTCCAACCCAGTCCACGACATAATACATACCCCGATTACTGGTCCCATTACATGCCCCCGTTACGTGTCGCTGCGCGGCTCCTAAACTGAACGGGGCTCTCAAATTGAGTGGCGCCAAGTGATAGCAGCGCAATCATTCGTACCTGCTTCACTTGTTGTTGCTAGGGGGCTCCGTGGCTTGATCCCTCTCCATCCCTCTCCATCCATCTCCTTGCTCCGCGACCATTCCATCCCAAGACGTCCATTCCGAGAGTCGAAGAAGTTGAGGAATAAACGGATTTTCCTTTCTTTTTTCATCCCGGGAATGACGACGTGGGATGACCTTTTGAGATAACGATCAGTTCAAAAAGAGTTCAAATAAATGCTTATTTTGCGTGAGTTATTTTCTTCAAAAATTTTGAAAATTTTACAAAAAAAATGTTTTATTTTGGAAAACAAACGTGAGAAGGAGGGCGATGTGGCGGCACCTATACGCCCACTACCATTACGAAAAAAAGTTGTACGATTGGCGCAGTGGTTGAGCGCGCGGTTGTGGTGCTGAAGGTCAGAAGTTCGATTATTTTTGCAAAACTTTTTTTGTTTTTTTTTTTCACTAAAACTACTCTGTATAAAAGCGATAAAAGAAATGGCGTCGATTCTTTTCAGCAAATATTATCTCATTTTTTCTGTATGGTATTTTTGGCTAAAAATTTTTTTTCAATTGAAAAATAAATTTTTTATTTATATACATAATTTATTTATAGTCGTTGTGTTTAAATAATAAAAAATAATAGTCGTTGTGAAAAAAAAAATAATAATAGTCGTTGTGTTTAATGATTTGTTTAGTCCAATCATCACTTTGCTCGTGGCGAGCACCCATGGAAGAGCGGCGGACTCGGGAATTCTGAAAATCTAACCTTTAATAGAAGGGCACCAACAGTGGTGGAAATGAGCAGGTGGGCAGGTGCGCTCTATAGGCTTACGCGAATTTTTGAGCTTTTCAAATTTTTAAATTTTTTTTAACTTTTTTTGTTTTTTTTTCACTAAAACTACTCTGTATAAAAGCGACAAAAGAAATGGCGTCGATTCTTTTCAGCAAATATTATCTCATTTTTTCTGTATGGTAATTTTGGATAAAATTTTTTTTCAATTGAAAAATAAATTTTTTATTTATATACAACATTTATTTATAGTCTTTGTGTTTATATAATAATTACATCATCAAAAAGTGGGCGGGGCGTATTTTCTTTTTCCGTTTAGGGAATCATCTATTGGGAACTTCTGAACAGTTTAGCTGTATTTTTCTTATCTGGTTTTTCGGAATAAAAGGGCGGAGCCTCTCCAGTTGTTGGAATTTGTTTAGTCCAATCATCACTTTGTTCGTGACGAGCACCCATGGATGAACGACGGACTCGGGAATTCTGAAAAAAAAATACTTTTAATAAAAGGGCACCCTTAGTGGTGAAAACGGGGAGGTGGGCAAGTGCGCTCTATAGGACAAGTGCGGTTTTCAGAATTTTTTCTTAATGGAAATTTGAAAATTTTGATTTTTTGCTTTTTTTCAAGTTTCAAATTCATTCATGCTGATTTCATTTTCCATGTTAAATTTTGCCAAAAAATCGTCCAAGAACGCACAAACAGGTTCCAAATTCTCAATTTACAATTTGCTGGCCGTGGCCTAGAATCCGACAGCTCGCGGCATTTTTCAATTTTTCTCGGCTTTTTTCATGAATTTCATACGGTTTTTCCCTTGTTTCTGGTGCGAAATCAACGGAAAAGGAAAAAAAGAGTGCTGTCGGACTCTAGGCCACGGCCATTAAACTGTAAATCGAGATTTTGATGCCGTTAGCGCGTTTCGAAGTGATTTTTTCTTTCAAATTCAGCATGAAAAACAAAAAAATGCACTGAAAAATGCATTAGCACAACTTTTTTCAAAAATTTGAAATATTTGGATTTTGTGATGAAGCTCTATTTCACCTTTTTTTCAAACTTTCAAAAATTATCAAATTTGGCTTGTACGAAAGAGCGCGATTGCACCCTCCGCTTTTTCGAATAGCCGCCAGCTAAAAGAGCCGCGACGCGACACGCAACGCACCTGGCAAACTCTATGTGCCTTTAAACTCACCTTAATAGTCAAATAATTGTGCCGTAATTTCATACAAACACAAAGCATAAAACTGCACAACATGAAGAACATGAAGGAAATTAAAGTGAAATGTTGCTCTCGGAACTCTCCAGACTGGTCCAAAAGATCATCCATATTGAACACCATTCCCTTGTCTGAAAGTTTCAAAGATTACTGTAATCGTGTCGAGACCCAATTCCCTTACAAATAATAACTTCCTTCGGACGATACTGTAATTCAGTGATATCTTTGACAACTGGTCCATGTGGACCATGTTCCACTAGTCGGGGGCCAATGTAATCGATACTGGAGATTCCATCGAAACGCCGAGGGGACATACTCGAGATTTCTTGACGAACTTTTTCCAACATCTCCATCATTATGGTCTGCATGGCACGGCTATCCGCATCGTAGACGTTTAGGTTGGGGCTGGAAATATGAAGGGGTCAGAGATTACATTTGATGGCCTAGAAACCTTCGATGGCCGAACTAGCGGGGTTCATTGTTTTTTGACATTTTTTGAGAAAAAAACGAAAAATGAATTTCTTCAAAAATAGTAAAATCAGCGGTTTTGTGAGTTCGGCCACCAGAGGTTTCTAGACCACGCTTCCCTAAAAAAGACCTCGTTTCTGCACTAAAATTTAAAGTTCATGATGTGCGTTTGGCGGCCTAGAAACTCTTGATGGCCGAACTAGCGGAAACGCTAATTTTACGGTTTTTTTTACTTGTACTGGAAGAAAAAAAGATGAATTCTGATGGAAGAGTAAAATCTCGCGAGTTCGGTCACCAGAGATTTCTAGGCCAAGCCTTCCTGAAATAAGCCTCGTTTCTGCACTAAAATTATAAGATGAGCAAAATTTTCATAGCGGTTCCGCTTGAAAATTGTTCTTAACTGCATTAAAACAACGCACAAAATATCACATTCCTCGTGGCCTAGAAATCCCAGTTCGAGAGGACAAGGTGGCCTAGAATTTTTGTTTGTGCTTCCTAGGCCATCTAGTGGTGTTTTTAGTTTAATGTACCATATTGGAAGGTTCAGCCTGTGATTTCTAGGCCATCTTCTCCTCTCGTACTACATGGTGGGATTCCTAGGCCACGGTCATCAAGTCGAGTATTCCGTACGCGTTTTCCACGGTTTTCAAGCAAAATCACTAGAATTTTAATGCAGAATTACTCCCAAAACTACAGTAATCTTCCTCCCAAGCCCTCTTCATTCAAATTTTAAAAAATCCCAAAGAAAAACTCACAATCTCAACTTGCTACTCGGATCCATGAAAAAGTGATTGCGACGAAGGACCACCGTACTGATAAGATCATCATATTCTAGGGCTTCACTTGAAACCCTATGGCCATCCGATATAATTCTTTCGAAATTCCAAATCGGTTCACCAGAACGAAGATCAATGTAGACGTTCCACTAAAACTAGTGTGTAAAATGGAGAGACGCAGAGAAAAATTTATCTTGTTACGCCTATATCTCGGCTATCAGTGAAGATATCAAAAAATTCTCAACTGATAAAATGTGCCAAACTTTATGATAAACATTTTATCAGTTGAAACTTTTTTGATATCTCCACTGATAGCCGAGATATATCAGTTTTCCCCTACCGTACCCTTATTTTGGTCTTATACGGAAGTCTGCAAGCATGTAGACAAGCCTCCCAGGCCCGATTAATGAAATCTGTGTTGTTCCCTTTTTCAGCGTAGTTTACACGAAAACGGGCTTCACAGGCACCGAGACAAGATTGGAAGGGGTTGAGACGTTCACGGATTCCGGTACGGTGTTGGCAACCGTATTGACATTCTTCCTGAAAAAAAGTTTGAAATTGGCGCCAAAAATGAAATGGTGGCCTAGGATTTTCATACTTGGCCATTGGTGGCCGAGGGTTGGTAGCCGAGGGTTGGTGGCCTAGGGTTTTCATATTTGGTTTTTTTGTGGCCGAGGATTTTTCAAATTGGACTTTGGTGGCCTAGGATTTCCAAAAATAGTTTTTGGTGTTAAAAAATTTTTAGTTGTTGCTACCCTAGCATTTCTAGTCATTAATAGCCCAGATTTTTCAGACTTGACTTTTGGTGGCCTAGGATTTTCATATCTAGCAATTGGTGGCCTAGCTTTTCCCAAGTGAAGTTTCTACGCCATGTTTTTCGGAAATTCGCGCCAAAAATAGAAAAAGTATAGAAAAACTCAAACTGCCCCATAAATCCATCACACTCTAGAAAAAAAATTTGAATTTGGCGCCAATTTTTTTTTCTCTCGGACAAAGTGGTGAAATCCCATAAATCCATCACATTAGGCACTCTCTTCCGGTTTCTTGCCCACACGCGTTTAGACCAAAATAGAAAATGAATTTAGAAAAATGGCCTAGAAATTCCTAGGCCACCAAAACCTAACTAAGAAAATCCTATGCCACCGACAACTGAGAATCCCGGACCACCAAAAAACTCAAGATCCTAGGCCACCAGAAGCCAACTTTAGAAATCCTAGGCCACGAAAAATCCATTATCAGAATCCTAGGCTACCAAAAACAACAAAAACTTACCACAATATCCGAATAATTGTGATGACAGAATCCATCACAAACATCATTATCATTCTCCACAATCACTCCATTGGCATCTCTTATAGTGTGACGCGTGGCAGTTGCCACGTCACGTGGCAACCAAATTGCCAAGAAAAGGACCCCAAGAATAGAGGAAAGGTTCATTTCCTGAAATGAGAAAAAAGGTTTTTAGAGCCGGATTTCGGGAAGAAATAGTATGAAAAAGTTGGAACTCAGAAAAATGGAAGAGGTGGCCTAACTTTTTTTGTGGCCTAACTGTTTCAACGTGTAGCCCGGACTGTTCTCGGCCATGAAAAAGAGGATTATAGAAATCGAATATATCTGGCCTAACTTTTTCAGACTTTACTTATCTAGATTACGCAAAGTGCCACATGGCCTAAATTTCGCAGCTTATCTTTTCTTGGCCATGAAAGTCAGCTTTAAAAATTCTGATTTTCTAGACCTGGTCTAACTTTCACAATCAGTTCAAACTAGTCCTCTAATATCTAATCTAATATCTAATCCAACTAAAAATGATCTAAATCTTCCAGAAAAAAAGTAGCCTTCCTGGCCTATCTTTCTCAATTCAACCGAAACTAGGCCATGAAAGTCCAAACTAGTATTTAGCCTTATCCATAGTGTCGCATGGCCTAAGTTTTGGACTTCAAGTTTTTTCTAGGCCATCAAAGCCTTTCTAAATCTGGCCAGCTTAATCCTCCTTATCATCGATTTTGTCACGCGGATTATCTTCCGTTACAGCTTCTTCTGGCCTAGACACTCAAAGAAAGTGGTATTTTCCTGGCCTAACTTTCTCAGTTTGGGGGTTTTCTAGGCCACGATTAACCTCTTCAAGATCTGGCTTGCGCCATAATTCGGTCATGAAAACTTTTTCTTCAATTTTGAATTTTATCGCTTCCTAAGGCTCTTTTAGATCTGCAGGTTTATCTCAGGTTACTGTAGATCCGAAATTCAAAAAAACTCATTTCAAAATAGAAAAAAAATTCCTTTAAAAAAAGCAAAGAGCTCGGAGCACGGGCGGTCTGAGCAACTCCTCTTCAGGAAAAGAAGAAGAAGAAAAAGAAGCTGTCCTCTTTTTCTTTTTTTTTCTCTAACCTCTCTCGGTCTCTGTCTCTCTCATCCATAAACACTCTCTATTTTCAGTGCACGCGCACGCGCCTCGTTATGCCTAATTTAAGAGGGGGCGCCTGGCGCCCCCTTCTCGGCAAAATCGATGGCGCTAAGGGTCCCGAAGAGGGGGGGGGGGGGGGGGGGGGAAGCAAAAAAAAAAAGAAAAAAAAGGAGAAAAAAAAATCTAAAATGAAACTAATTATTTATATCTTACTGCCTAAAAATTTTTCGAAAAAAAAACCTAAAAAAACAAAAAAAATTTCAAAAAAAAAATTCAAACATTTCTAAACATATTCCGAACATTATCAATGGCGCCACGTGGATCCTCTTTATGCATCAAAAAGTGTCCTTGAATCGATGCCGGTGATAGGTCCTTCTCGTGCTCACGGACTTTTTGCACAAAATGCTCGGCGAGCTCCGAATCCGATGGTTGACGGTAGAAGCGAGCAAACATCTGGAATAAGGGAAGATTGGCTTGATTTTCTTTCTTTAAGGGGGAAACTTTTTTTGACGAAGCTACTATTACTCAATTGCTAGAGTATGACCCCTCTGTTTAAAGGCGCAGCGCCAAATGCGTCAGTTACGGTTATCGTGACGGGACCCAGAAATACATTTGTTGCTGTGCCTTCAAACGGGACTGACACATTTTCCTGAGTGAGTAATAATAGGTTCTGAGAGAAAAGTGGTTGCCTGAAGAGGGATTTTTCAAAACTGAGGTGAAACAAAATTTTGAAAAAGGCAAATTTTTGAATTTCGGAGAAAGGGTATACTTTTGATCAGAATCACAGCGCTTTTTTTTTTGTTTTGAACAAAAAATTCCTTGATCGAAAAAATAAAACTTTGCAAAAATAAAAAAAATTTTTCTGTAGCAAAAAAATTAATTTTCCGAAATTTTTTTCAAAAACTGGCGGAAAAAATGAACAATTTCCAAGCAATTTCGTCAAAAAAATTCGGTTTCAAGAATAAAATTTTTTCAAAAAGTTATACCAATCTCTACTATGAACATGGTGAAAAATCTTTTTTCTGCAGAAATCGAGAAAAAAACCCGGATTTTCATCATAATCTGCTGCAAAAAAAGAGTCTAAAAATATCCCGCTTCAGAGAAAAAAAATCCAGATTCTAAAAATTATTTTTCTGCAAAAAAAAAACCGGAAATTCGTTCTAAAAATAACTCCGAAATCGGTCACAAACCTTTCTCAACATCTCTTCAGTCGCATTTCCAAAGAATTGCTTCCGATCGACTCTTCCGGGACGAATTAACGCCGGATCGAGTCTCTCCACATAGTTTGTCGTCATAAATGTGATCCGCTCTTCGGCACACGCAACACCGTCTAATGCATTTAGAAGACCTGAAAAGAGGGGAAATGGTTTTTGATGGTCTAGGATATTAGGTGTTGGTGGCCTAGGATTTCCAGTTTTGCCTGCCCTAAGATTTCCGCTTGCTGGTGGTCTAGGAATTTCATTTTTTTTTGTGACCTAGGAATTTCAATTCTTGGTAGCCTAAGATTTCTCTTTGTTTATGGCCTAGGATTTTTAGTTGATGGTGGCCTAGGATCCTTAATTATTGATGGCCTACGATTGCATAACTAGGTTTAGGTGGTCTAGGATTTTCAGTTGTGCCTGGCCTAGGATTTTCAATTATTGATGACCTAGAAGTTTCAGGTTTCGGTAGCATTTTCATTTTTTAGATTTTCATTTTTTTGGGTGGCCTAGGATTTTCAATCATTGGTGGCTTAGGATTCTCATAACTAGCTTTTGGTGGCCTAGGATTCTCATCTCTCGGTGGTCTAGATTTTTCATAATTAGCTCTTCGTCGCCTAGAATTTTCCGTTATTTGTGGCCTAGAACTTTCAGTTATTGGTGACCTAGGATTTTCAGTTACTCGTGGCCTAAAAATTTTACTTTTTGGTGGCCTAAGATTCTTATAGAAGGTTTGCGATGGCCTAGAATTTACAGTTGTGAATGGCCTAGAATCCTTCATATCTAACTTTCGCTGGCCTAGAATTCACACCTGAAAAAGTGACACGAGATAGTCCTTGATATGCTGGATGATTCGACATTGGATCCTCACGACTGACGAAAGCGGCGTCAATATCCTCTAGAATTACAACACTGTTTGGTGGAGCCGTGTTCAGGAGATGGTTTAGTCTGAAAAAGAGAGGAATTTGGGGCTTTGGAGAATATTGGAGATGGAAGTTTTGTGGGTTTGGAGGTGTTTGGAAACTTTATAATTGAAAAAATTCGGAAAAATTTTTTTCACGAATTTTTTGAAAGTATTTTTTTCTACATAAAAAAATTACAGGAAGAAAAATTTGAAAACATTTTTTCGATTTTTTGTGTTGTGAACCACGATTTTTTGAAAAAAAAAAGGATTTTCGAAAAAAAAAACCATTTTTTTGCTAAATTGTTTTATAATTTTTTGTCACGGAAGAATCAGAATTTTTCGAAAAAGCAACTTTATCACCGAGTTTCCTATCGATCTGATTGTGTTTTGAAGACGAATTATTTCGAAGGAAAATTGAAAAAAAAATTTTTTTCTGGAATTTTTCAAGCTGAAAATTCTGAGACTGTGAGAGAAACCCCGAATTTTTTCCATAGTTTGTCAGTATTTTAGAGGTCTGAAACAAGCTTTTTGAGTCAAATTCTGTTGGAGGAAATGTCGAAAAAAAATGCCAATAAAATTATTTTTTGAAATAATTCTGCTGATTTCCCGCTTGAAATATGTCTAATTTTGATGGAACTTTTCAGAAAAATTCCAAAGGGCAATTTTTTTCAGAAAATGTTTCAATCTGAAAATTCTGAAAAAACCAAAACTCTCCGAAAAAACTTCAGCTTTTTCCAGTTTCCAAACACCTCGGAGCTCTTTCCAAGCTCCCCAGAGCCTTTTTCAAACCTACCTATCATCATCCAACGTTCTCTCACTCAACGACAAAAGACACACACTATAACCAAAATGGCTAGCCAACGCAGAAATAAAGCTGGATTTTCCGGTTCCCGGTGGTCCATAGAACAAATAACCACGTCGATAAGGAACCCCTCGATCCGCATACCACGTGGCAGAACCAATAAATTCTTTGAAATCCGATATCAATTCCTCACAAATTCGCCCATCTAAAACCACCGATTCAATGTCTCTCTTCTTTCGAGGCACCCCAAATCGAACCCATTGAGGACCAACGGCCTGATATATCACCAGACCAGTTTCAGCGTTATCGATAGCCTCTTGCGCCGATTTTTCCAGCATTTTTTTGAAAAATTTCACGTCTGAACCCAGTGTTGTTAGGGTGACAGTCTCAAAAGGAGTCCGAACACCGTCACGCTGAATCACTTGCTTCTCGCGTTGCCTTTCCACTTTAATCCATCGATAATTGTGAACGAAAAAATGGGTTCCGTGCCCAGGTAAGAATGATATTGATAGCTCTGTTTTTCCACTTTCCGCCTGATGAACCACTGTGTTGGCTGACAGATTTCGGGTTTGTGTGGCGCTTCGCTTGTTTATAAAGTCCAGAAGCCAAGGATAGGCGCTGAAAATCCCTCTTTTATTAGCTTTTCCAGTATAGAAAAAGCCTTACGCGTCTTCGTTATTGACCTGAAGAGTAATCATGAACCTTCTTCGAAAATAGGTATTGCTTATTTGAGCTGTCCTTCTCAAGAAACTCATCGCTATACCTATTCCGGCCAGCCCGGCACCCGCATTGAAATATGGATTTTGATTCAGGTTCTCGTAGAGATTTGCGAAGAAGGATGGATCTTTGGAGGAACTAGGAGTTACTTCGGAAGTTGTCAGCTCCGACATCTACAAGATGGCTTGCTTTCTGATGACTACTTCCCATGCCCATATATTGGTCTTATCGTTTTTAACAAATTGTAACAGAAAACTCGACTAAGTCAACAATTATATTCATTTGGAAACAAAATAACAAGTTGAGATTTACTCTTGTTGTTGCTCCTTGAGTTGAAGAAGGAGAGCCTTCTTGTTGGCGACGGCCTGCTTTCTCTCATCATAGGTCAATTTCTTGGCGGTGTGTCTCTTGGATGGCTTGGCAGCCTTCTTGGCGGCTGGTGATGGATCGGCACGGATGCTAGAGTGAACCTTTTGGTAAGTCTGGAAAAAAGAAGAAGTTAATCAGAAATGATTGGGAATAAACTTACTCCGACGAGGTTATCAGCGTTCAATCCAGCGCTGATGAACTTGGAGAATTGGCGCTTGTAACGGTCCTCGTCCTCCTCCTTCAAGAGAGACATGTAGTCGGCGACGTGCTTTCCGAGAATGCGGTCACGGTGAGCCTCGGCGTTGTATTCTTTTGACTCTTGGTCGAATCCGAAGAATCTGTTCTCACTGTGTGGAACGTTGATTCCTCCATCAGCAACTCCCTTCATGACGGCGAAGATCTTGGATCCGGTGGTGGTACGGGCAAGTCCGATGTCGAGGACAGCCTTGAATGGAGCGCGATCTCCCTCCTCCTCAACGTTGTAGTCTTCTCCGGTGAGCTGGAAAGACAAAACGTTCATATTCAGAGTGAGTAAAAGCTTCTTGGCCTGATTCAGAAGATCCCAAGCAAGGATTCCATGCTATATTGCTAAATAATCTTACCTCTTCGTGTCCCTTGTAGGTGGAATCGAGTCCGATAGCCTTCAAGTGACGGCGAGCAAGAAGGAGCCCGGTGGCGTAGGCGGCAGCGTAGTTGGTAAGTCCAGCCTTGAGTCCGTAACGTGGGAGCTCATGAGAGTAGGCGGAGGCGACGACGACGTCTCCCTCGATCTTGGAGTAGGCGAGCTGAAAAATTAATAAATTAAAATCAAAAATTACTTCGAAATCTTTCTTACTTGAGCGACGATGTCCTTGTTGGTAAGACGGACGATGAGACGGTACTTTGGTGTGTTGTACTTGTTCTTGTCCTGGACGGTAAGACGCTTTCTGGCGTAGTAGTCAGTCTTTCCCTCACGTCTGCGCTTCAGCTTAACCTGGTAGCGCTTGAAGTAGGCCTTGTTTTTAATGACCTTGACGAGACCCATGTTTCCTCTGAAAAAATGGAAAAATGAATTTGAAACCGGCGGAACGGAGACAATTGATAGAGGAAACACGTAAAAGAAACGGCAAACGAGCGAAAAGTAAGAAAAAAGTGACAAAAAATTCGAAAAGCCCGAAAATTCAGCGAAAACAGCTTGAAAATGCGAATTTCATCACAAAAAGCCTACTCACAGTGAGAATAACTCACAAACGAATACAATATCACGAAATTTTAGGAGAAAAAATGAAGAAAAACTAAAATCCGACAAATTTCAATTTTTCAAAACTTTCCCGGCGAAAAAATGGCAAAAACAACAGAAATAATGACGCAAATTAATTATTTTTCGCTTTTTGTCATCGAATTTTATTTATTTTGTGAATTTTAATTGAAAAAATTGCAAAAATATCAGCGAAACAGGCGAAAAAACCCAAAAAAGTAGGAAAAAATTTAGGCCAACGCAAATACACTGAAAGTCCGCAGTGCATCTCAAAAGCGGCGGTGTTTGCACAGAAAAAGTTAGATGCGCAGGCGCGGGAACTCAAACGCCAAAAATACGATAGGAAATTGGAAAAATGAGAGAAACTGATGGAAAATCGTGTGGGAAGTGGGATTTTTTGTGAAAAAGTGAGAAAAAATGAAAGAAATTTATTTGAAAACTAATTTTTAACATAAAAATGCCAAAAAATGCAGTAAAAAAGCTAAAAAACTAAAAAAAAAATAAAAAAAGACAGAAAAATAAATTCGAAAAAACTTGAAAAATTAATTTTCAGTTGAAAAATCAGAAGCCCAACAATAAAATTCACTTTAAAACAGTGATTTTCAGCATAAAAATCAAAAATTTAAAAGAAAACCTGAAAAATTTAAAAAAAACCGTGAGAACCAGCAAAAATTCTTTTAAAAGAACCTGTTCTCTTATCACTAATGGTTTTTTTTTGGTACCAAAAACTGTCGTCCGAAACGCCTTTCTCATACGGCCCGTAACTTTTTATTCGATTCTTTTATTCGGCGCATTTTCGAAAAAAGTGGATGCGCTTCCAGTACCGTCACAAATATCTCTCAAATCTCCATAATGTCTCATCACCACGAAATTCACTATTAAAAGCGAAGCCATTTTCAATGGAACATCATTCAGACAAACACTCTGAATTATCATGTCAAAGTATTTAGTTCCCGTTTGTGCCTCTATTTCGTTGGCCGCCGTTTTCGGCGCCCTGGTTGCCATGCATTCGATTGTCGTGGATATTGACACGATGAGAGATGAGATTGTCACTGGAGTTCATGAGATGAAGGTGGGTCTGAAAATCTGAAATTTGAATCTAGGTTGCCCGGTGAAAAGCGGACTCTTTTCTGCGCACTGGGCCCGCGCTCCAACCGAGGGCGCGCGGTTTTATCATAGACAATTAGGGCAGACGTCGAGGCTGACCATGTAGCTTATTGGTTAGCACTCTTGGCTACAATTCTGAGACGTTTTGGTTCGATTCCACCTAGAGGCCAAAGTTTTTTGCTTTTCTTCTCTACCCCTTCTAGACATTTTCAACCATTTTTCACCAATTTCAGATGATGTCCGACGACGCCTGGAACCGTATGATCGGAATGACCAAGCCAAACAATCTCGAAGCCGATTCCCGCTCCGCCGCCTTCGCCAGCATCTTCCGTCACAAACGTTCCGCCTACCCATCCCAGTGTAACTGCGATGCCAACTCTCTTGGATGCCCAGCCGGACCACCAGGACCACCAGGACTTCCAGGAGGACGTGGAGAGCAAGGACCATCCGGAGACAAGGGACGTGACGGAGCTTCCGGAATCTCCCTGGCCGTCACCCATGAACTTCCAGGAGGATGCATTCAATGCCCACAAGGACCACCAGGAGAGCCAGGAGTTGATGGAGAGGTCGGAGAGCCAGGATTCCCAGGAGCATCCGGATCAGCCGGACAATGCGGTGAGGACGGAGCACCAGGAGAGCCGGGAATTAATGGAGAGCAAGGACCACCAGGAGAGCCAGGAATCGAGGGATCCCAGGGACCGACTGGACAAGACGGAACTATCGGAGGACCAGGACTTCCAGGACAACCAGGAACACCAGGATGGCCAGGATCTCAAGGAGAACCAGGAAAGAACGGAGAGTCGGGAACTGATGGAGAGCAAGGACCACAAGGACCACAGGGACCAGCTGGACAACCAGGACGTGATGCTGATGATGGGCAACCAGGACTACCAGGAAAGGATGGATCCATTGGACCAGACGCCAACTACTGTCCATGCCCAGCTAGAGCCAAGAAGCACTAATTTATTTTTGAAATTTTTTGAAAAAATGAAGATTTTTGTATTATTTTGTTTTCTTTTTTCAAATTTAAGAAAGATGCAAATGTGACCACTGGACTTTTCTTATTTTGATGTGGCGCGAAATCAAAATTTTCGAAATTTTGAATTTGATTTTATCAAAAATGGAGATGTAACAGAGAAAATCAGGAGCACCCATCAAGGCTAAATTCACTTTTGATGGCCTAGAAATTCACTGGTGGCCGAACTTGTGAAATCGCTGTTTTTTGACTATTTTTTGGATAAAAATGGTCAGAAAAAATGTCAAAAAGCATAAAAACAGGGTTTGGGCGAGTTCGGCCACCGGAGGTTTCTAGGCCACCAAAAGTGAATCATGCAATTTTCATGATTTTTCCTTATGAAATCTCAGTTTTAGACTTTGAATATGAAAAAGATGCAAATGTGGACCACTGGACTTTCTTCTGCTTTAGCGGGAGTTCAAAATTTTCCTCACTTTCCATCAGTTCCTGCGCCTAAATGGCAAGTTCTAGCCATGATGCAAACGTGGACCACTGGAATTTTTTTTTTAATTTCGTTTGGCGGGAATTCAAATTTTTCACAACTTTCCATTAAACCTTGTGCGACGTAAACAACGTAAACATGCGGAAATGACAATGTCAGTTGAAGATGCATACGTGGACCACTGAACTTTTTTTTTCGATTTCGTTTGGCGGGAATTCAAATTCCTGTAAATCAAAGAAAAAGTCCCGAGTTTTCTAGAATCTTCCTTCCAATTTTCCTGCTATAAATCGTAAAATTGACAGGGCAACATCATCAACTTCTTCTTATCAACTGTGATTTTGTGCCTAACAAAGAAAACACACCCACTCGGGCGATTAGCGTGTCTGCGTCTCTTATCACCACACACTCTCTAATAGAGTCATTTATCAAAATTTATCAATATTATAGATAGGCCGTGTTGTGTATAAAATGGACTGTCAGGTGACTGATTTTTTCATTTATGGTCACCTTTTTTGTTGATTTTCATTCAGTTTTTTCTCTTTTTTTTTTTGAATTTCAGCCAATTTCAGCTTAAATTTTTCCAGAATGTCCACCACCTCTACCCCACCGAAGGAAGATGAAGTCGTCGAGGGCGAGTACGTCAACGTTGGAAGAGCCAGAAGTGCCACGGCGACGTCGACGTCTTCAAGAAAAGATTATGAGACGTTGGAGGACTTTTTGAAGAGAAATGAGTATTATTCGGCTGAAAGCAAAAGGGACAAGTTCAGAAGTGTTCAAGTGCAAAGTTTGGATAATTCTTACAAGTTCCGGAAGAATGATTTGTCATTGCAATAATTGATTTTTTGAATTTGATTTTCATGGGTTTTTGAATTTTTTTATTTGTATATTTTCTTGGGTTGTAAATAAATTTTGTAGATTTTGAAATTGCGCCTTTTTAGTTTTTATCATAAAATAGCTCAAAAATTGGTCTGAAAAGTACAAAATGCGTCTAAAATCGCAAGTTACTGATTGGTGGCCGCGGCCGAGAATCCGTCAATCTAGGAAAAAAACTGCTTTGTCGGATCTAGGCTACGGCCATCAGTTTGTAACTAGCGATACTGGACGCGATTTGTGCTTTTCAGAAAAATTTTCTTTGAAAAACGATATCAGCAAGGGAAAATTAACCAGAAAAAAACGTGAATTTAGTCATCAAAGTTACGGTACCTAAAAAATTAAAATATTGAAAATTGACTCGAATCCGCTAAAAAACATTTTAAATCTCTACAATCATCTGAAAATCATCGAAAAAGTCAAAAAACCCCTCAAAAAACGAAGAAAAAATTTCCCACCTCAAAATGTCAATTTAAACACCCGCGCTTTTCCCCGCCTCAATGGAGCGCGCTTGCATCATTTTTTCCGCAAAGCCATTATTTTTTGACACACGTCACCGTCTGAAAACGCTCATTTTCTTCGGATTTTCTCAATTTTTTCACAGAATTTTTTCACAAAAAATATTTTTCAGAGTATATGGAAAGTATATAACAATGGCAGGTTCCACAGGCTCACTTATAGGTCAGTTTTTGTCGTTTTTTTCAATTTTTTCAAGAAAAAAACCAAAAAAAAATTACAGGCGGCGGTATATTAATCTTATTATTAGCCGGATGGTTGGGACAAAAGTACGGGTTGCCCCCGCCGCCACCAAAGATCGCCGGCATCGATTTAGGCACCACTTATTCGTCAATTGGTATTTATCACGCTGTCACTGGCGAGACGATCATTCTACCTGATGATATTGGAAAAAAATCCGTGCCCAGTGTCGTCGCGTTCTTGTAAGATTTGGCGGGAATTTGAATTTTTCGAAAAAAAAACGGGAAAAATCACTTAAAAATGGCATAATTTGCTTTTGGTGGCCTAGAAACCTCCGGTGGCCTAACTCCGGATTTCTTGACATTTTCTGAAAGAAAAAACTTACAGTTTTCCGAAAGTTCGGCCACCAGAGGTTTCTAGGCCACCAAAATGCTTTTCGTTGAAAAAAAGACCAATTTTTCCAGGCCAAACGGCACAGTGATCATCGGAACACGGGCTGTTGAGCAGCAGGAGCACAATCCGAAACGAACAATTTATGATGCGAAACGATTTATTGGCAGAAATTTCGAGCAGGATAACAAGGATTTTTTGGTTAGAAAAAGGCACTTTTTGAGAAAAAAACTTAGGTTTTTTTGAGAATTTTTCATGTTAAAATTGCGCAAAAAGTCGGTTTGAAGCGCGCCAAAAGCGTCTGGAATTTCAACTTGGATATTGGTGGCCGTGGCCTAGAATCCGACAACTCGGTCCTTCGATCCAAGATTTTTTCAGCTTCTTAATAATTTTAGATGGCAGAGAAGTGGATAATCGGATCGAAAACACACAAAACATGAAACGAAAAACGGAAAGTAAAGAAATAAGGGTCCAGTCGGATTCTAGGCCACGGCCACCAAACTTTCTTTCTGCCAGTTTCAGTGCCAAAAATAGGTCAAAAATAGGTCTAGAGCAGGTAAAAAAGCGCCGAAAATCGTAATCTGCCTGTTGGTGACCGTGGCCTGGGATCCGACGAAAAAACGCTGCCGGATTCTAGGCCACGGCCATCGCACTGTATCTTGAGATTTCGTACGCTACCTGCGTGTTTCAAAGCGGTTTTTGACGATTTTCTGCACGAACAAAAGATTTCAGCGTAGAAAAACTCACCGAAAACAAAGTTTGAAAAAATTATTATTTTTTCCAAATATTTTTTCCGAAATCACACAAAAATACACCAAAAACAACAGTTTCGAATAAAACATTTTCCAAAAAAAAAACGGTTTTTTTCAACAAAAATTCCTATTTTTTGCCTATTTTCGCTAATTTCCCCCATTTTCAGGCCGACCAAAAACGCTACCCCTTCACCATTGAACTCGACGACGACGGCCGGGCAATGTTCGAAATTCCCCTGGACTCTGGGGTCAAATATGTGTATCCCGAAGAAATTGGAGCCCTTATTATCGGATATTTGAAGGAGGCGGCCGCCAAACAACTAGGTGTTTCTCTAGGCCAAGTAGTCATCTCTTGTCCGGCGGAATTCAATGAAAAACAACGGAATTATACTGCAAAAGCCGCTGAGTTGGCTGAAATGGAGGTGCGAAGAGTGATTTCTGAGCCAACTGCTGCTGCGTTGGCTTATGGATTACACAAGAAGGAAGGAGTGGAGAATATAGTTGTGGTGGATTTGGGTGAGTTTTTGGAATGCGAGAAAAATCGACGTTTCCAGAGGTTTCAGTGTAAAAACCGGTTTTTAGGTTCCGAAAATATAATTTTTCAGCTGATAAAAGGATCTAAAAAAGTTTTTCTAGTCAGAAATAACTAACTTAGGATCGCCTAAAAACGACAATTTTGACAGGAAATCAGCTTATTCCAGGGGGAAAATAGCGGCGTTTTCACACTTTTCAAGCAGTTTTTAAGCTATTTTCAACGTTTTCGAGCGATTTTCTACACTTTAATATGGCTTAACCAATTTATTTTATCGGTTTATCCTTCTGAAATATAATGTAAAACAGTACTTTCAGTTGCATTTTCATGCGATTCTCTATAATTTTCTGAAAAGTTTTCAGTACTGAAAATGCCAGTTTCGAGCACTTACCCCACAAAAAAAAAAGATCCGGAAACTAGCCAGAAATCGATTTTAGATAAGAAAGGATAATAAAGAATGATAGCGTTTTCTTGTGATATTCCGCTCGGATGCCCAATTTACTACGCTATTTCCACACGAATTATCATATTTGAATACATGTTTCTAGGATTATCGAAGTTTTTTCTTCATTTTCGACTAAGAAACCCGAAAGAAGCTATCAATCTTTGCAGTATAATAGGCCGTTTGGAAGCTGACAATACACTGTTCACGATTCTGAAAGCAATAATAGAGCATGATTCAGTGATAGTTCTACTGTTGAAAAAATAAAGTTTGGGCAAGGAATTCAAACTTTTATTTTCGCGTGCGGTCCGCCCACTTCAACTGGTAACTATCGAAATTCAAATTTAGCTTGCAGACGAAAATGAGCGGACCGCCCATGAAAATAAAAGTTTGAATTCCTTGCCCAAACTTTATTTTTTCAACAGTAATCCCCTTGCAAGGTCATTCTCTTTATTCGGGTTGGTTTTGACAAAAATCTTTCAGTTCTGAAATTTCTTCTGAAGCAAAAATCTAAAGCATCAGATTCGGAACCACTATGTTTTTCGCTTCCAAATGAGACATAGTAAAAGCTTATTTTGAGTTCAAACTCCAGGTTTTGAAAGCCTATAGTTCTTTTTTTGTTAACTTCCAACTCGGTTCCGGAGATTATTGTGAAGGCTTTCATTTCAACATAGAAATCAGCGTTACCGAAAGTACCTCAGAAACGATCTATAGCTACCCTCGCTAATTCCGAGGTTTCCACACTAAATTCCACCTCAATCATTCTCATTCTCTTCCAGGCGGTGGCACATTGGACGTCTCTGTCCTTTGGCTTCAAGGCGGCGTCTTCGTCACTCAATCAATGGCCGGCAACAATCGTCTCGGCGGCCAGGACTTCAACGAACGTGTCCAGAAGCATCTCATTCAAAAAATCTCAGAATCCCTTGGAAAAACCATCGAAGACAAAGAGGATATTCAACAGATTCGTCTGGAAGTTGAAAAAGGGAAAATCCGTCTGACAACTATTCCCACAACAACAATTTCATTGAATTTAAAAACCATCGGAAAATGGAAATACGAGTTGACAAGAGACGAATTTGAGGCCCTAAATGAGGATTTGTTGAAGTCGATTGAGCTTCCCATTGCTGCCGCATTAGAGGATGCAAAGTACGGTCCTTGATTGGGTCCCCGCCACGATTACAGTACTGTAGTCGCGACGAGACCCATTACGTTGTGCCTTTACAGATGCCAAAATTAACGAAAAATTGCAGATTAAACACTGAAGACGTCGACGAGATCGTGCTGGTCGGTGGATCGACTCAAGTGCCGGCTGTCCGCAAAATTGTTGGACGGTTTTTCAAGTAAATTTTATCACTTTTTGAAAGCGTTTTCGAAGTTTTGGGAAATTGGACTTTTCTCGAGGCAGGAAGCTTATAAAACGGCTTGGAATATAGAAAAAGACAGAAAAAGTGGCACTTTTTACCGAATATTAGGTCATTTTGAAGCTAAACATGTGCTGATTTCAAATATAAAACTCATTTTTGGCACGGTGGATGCCAAATTCGACCGATTTTGGCTAAAATTGTGACCTCTTTCCAGCTAGTTTTAAATATTTTTCAATTTCTTTTTTTTCCCAATTTTCCACATGATTCGACTCGGAAAATGAACCTGAATCTATCATTTCAGTGGAATTTTCGGCTTCATTTTTCTCCCATTTTTGCTTCAAACTTGCATTTTTAATTATATTCAGGCAGAAAATTATAAAAATTTCGAAAATTTCATCAAAAATTCCCATTTCAATTCTTCAAAATCTTCCATATATGATGAAAAAACCAAAATCTTCAGGTTGGCTCAATTCTGAGCTTCCAGACCTTATTTTCAACATAGAAATCAAAGAAATTAGTCCTTTTTATCGAAATTTGATGCTGAAACTCAAAATTTTGAGCCGAAATTGATAATTCATAGAAAAAATAATGAAAATGGGTCGTTTAAAGCATGATTTACAGTCTAATGGCCTAGAAACCTCTGATGGCCAAAATCGCGAAAACACTGTTTATTTTGCTTTCTGGGAAGTTTTTGAAAGAAAAAACCTAAAAAAGAAGGAAAATCAGCGAGTTCGGCCATCGGAAGTTTCTAGGCCATCAAACTGTGAACCATGGCCTCAACGAAGCGATTTTCATAATTTTTTTTTGGAAAATCCAGTCTTCCGCGGCCGTTTTATAGTTCAATTGGAAGCTAAAAATCTGCTGACAACGTGTCTAAAAACCGTTTTTTCCAGAAAATCAGCCAACTACGGTGTGGATCCAGAGCTTGCCGTCGTCACGGGAGCCTCTGTTCAAGCCGGAGTCATCGGTGGCGGTTGGCCTCTTCAAGTGGCGGCTATGGAGCTTCCAGCAAAGAGGCGGAAACGTCACTTTTTCACAGAGCAACAAAAAGAGAATGAGCAGGATCGATCGACGACAAAGGAGCTATAATTTATTGATTTTCAGTTTTATATCTTTTTCTTTTTCTGTATGTACGGGATATCTCATTTATTATTATCTAGTTGTTGTAATGTGAAGACTGCTCTTCTATTACAGGTATTTTCTTATTTATTTATTAGTATTTTCCATTGCTTTTTAGCCGGTTTAGCACACCCAATGTTTGTCATTTTAGGCCGTTTCTTTCACTGTGATAATTTATTTTCCCCTTCTTTCCTGTGCAATTTCCCTTTCCCGATATATATTAAAAAAGGCATTTTCCTCATCAATTTTAGGTCATTTTTGAGAGCTGAAAATCTGAAATTTTCAGCCAAATTTTGAAAATTGAAGACGGATTTTGCTCTGGTTTGAAAAGTTTCTAATTTTTGAGATGTTTTTTTGAAAAAAATGTTTTTTATAAGCCAAAAAGCCAAAAATTCCGAAAATTTCAAGGATTCAAAAAATTGAAACTTTTCAAATGAAAATCAGCAAAATATCCCAATTTGCGGCTAAAAAAAAGCCAAAAAATATTTTTTTCCATATTTTTTTCGCTGAAATTTGGAAAAAAAACCAGTGAAAATCTTAGAAATTTTAGCCAAAATATCTGAAAAAATTTAAAAAGAAAATTAATTTCAGCCAAAAAAAATCTGAAAAAGGCTTCAAAAATTTTGGCTGTAAAAAAATTTTCCAAAACAGAAAAAATCGATTTTCAGCGCATTTACAGCTTCAAAAAAAACTGAAACTGAAAAAAAAAGAAAAAAAAATCCAGAAAATTGTTTTTTCCAAACCAATTTATTCATTTAAAAATTCATCCAGATGTATTATAAGAATTCACGAGACGATTCTCATCTGAAGACGTCGACGACGTCTTCTTCGGAGACGTTGACGGCGACGACGCCTTTGTCGGCTTCATTTGAGAATCTGGTGGATGCAACGACGCCTTCTTCTGGTCCTTCTGGTCCTTCTGCTTTTTTGGCGTCTTCAAATTAATCGGATGCGATGGACTTGTGGCCGAGAGTTGACTGTGTGATGACATTGACGTCAACGACATCGTCCCCTCCAGAAGGCTTAACGTTGATGACGTCGTTTTTGCCGTCTGCAAATCGTCCTCTTTTTCGGGCTTTGGAGCTTCTTTTTTCGACGGAGCCTTTTTTGATTTTTCAATGACGACGGCGAATTTGTGACGTGGTGGGAAGGGGTTGTGGTGAAGAATGTGCTGGAAAAAAAATGGGAAATCGTGGTGGGACCCAAAAATTTTAAATTTTTCAAAATAGTTTTTAGAACCGCCTTGAGCAGCTGAATCCGAATATGGTATTGCTTTTATTTGGCGAGCTATTTTAGAAAAGTTACTGTAGAAAACATGCTTTCGTGGTGAGACCCAAAAACCCAAACATTTTCAAAAATAAGTCATGATTATACTTTTCTGAACCGCCTTGATTAGCTGAATCTAAATATGGAATCGCCTTGAAATCGCGTCCTCCTATAGAAAAGTAACAGTAGGAAACAAGATTTCGTGGCGAGACCCAAAAACCCGACGTTTTTAGAACATGGTCATGATTATACTTTTCTGAACCGTCTAAACTAGCGAAATTTGAATACGTTAATCACAGCGTCTCTGGGTTACCGTGAGAAGAGTTGCAAGACCAACAAAGATTTCGAAATGGGGGTACAATAAGAATCGTGGTGTGACCCTAGAAAGCGAAAATTACAGAACATATTCATGATTATATTTTTCTGAACCGTCTTGATTGGTGGGAAACTAACAACCACCCAAAATTAATTTCTAGTTAGAAAAACAAGATTACTGTAGAAAATAAATGTTCGTGACGAGACCCAAAAACTGCAAAATTATCGGAACCTGGTCTTGTTTACATTTTTCTAAACCGCCTAAACAAGCTGAAATGAAATATACCGGTTAGAAAAAGTTTCAAGTTCAAAATATAAGTATACGGTAGGAAAATCGTGGTGAGACCCGAAAAATCCAAGTTTACAAAAAGTGGCCATGATTATACTTTTTTGAATCGTCTCGATGAGCTGATTTTGAAAAATTTAACTAAAATGGCACTAGGTTACTGTAGAAAGCGTTGCAAGACCCATAAAGATTTTAACCATAACAATCATAAAGACGAAGGAACAGTAGGAATCGTAATCCGGCTCATCGGAAAACGCGAATTGGGTCCCGCCACGATTACAGTCATTTTCAACTGTGAATGACTGTAATCGTGGCGGGACCCAATGCGCCTTTAAACTACAGTAATCTTCTCAAAATTTCTAGCCCCGCCCCTTTTCAAAACCATACCTCATTATAAAACCTCTTCGCCTTGGCACACCCTTCATGAAGTGATTTTCGATTATCAGCCAAATTGAATGCCGCCTCAAAACAATGAGAATCAGCCAATTGGATTGCAGTTCGACGTGAAATTTCGTTCATACTAATCGAAATAAACTTTTTTCCAATGTCCGTTTGACCACATGTGATTGTTAGACGTTGAGGGACACGAGCCGATTCCCCGAGGTATTGGTTTACAGAGTTGTAGGCCATCTGAAAATAGAATGGGTACAGTAGGAATCGTGGTGGGACCCAAATTTTGGAAAATTTGTGAAAAGTTACTGTAGCTTGTAATCGTGGCGAGACCCTAATTTAAAAAATTTCAGAACCCGGCCATAATTATACTTTTCTGAACCCTATATACTGGTAAAATTTGTCTTTAAAGGTCCCTAAGCTTGACTATCATTTTGAAAAAATCTACGGTAGAAAAAAAAACGATTTCGTGCCGAGACCCAAGTTTCAAAATTGTCAGAACTAGGCCATGTTTGTACTTTTCTGAACCGTTTTTACCAGCTGAATTCGAATTTATCAACTAGAACTAACTTTCTGTCAATTCCAGTGAATTACGATAGAAAACAAGATTTTCGTGGCGAGACCCAAATTCCGTAATTTTCAGAACCTAAGCATGTTTATGCTTTTTTGAATCGTCTCGACTAGCTGTTTTCAAATACAGCAACTAGATTAGATTTCCAGGAAGTTCTGGAAGATTACGATAGAAACCAAGTTTTCGTGACGAGACCCAAAAAGCCTAAAAACTTCAAAACCAAGTCATGTTTATACTTTTCTGGACCGTCTTGACGAGCTGATAAAAAAATTAAACCTAAAGTCAGCTCGCAGTTAACTTTAGAAGATTACGGTGAAAAATAAGATTTCGTGGCGAGACCCAAAAGTTCCGTGGCTTTCCAAAAAAATTCAAAACCCGGTATTTTTAGTTTTTTTCTGAGCCCTCTTGAGTGGCCTAATCCAAAAATTTTGACTAAAACTGAATTCCAGTCTTGCTACGGTGAAAAGCACTTTTCGTGGCGAGACCGAAACAACCCAAATTGCCCAAACCTAGTCTTGTTTATACTCTTCTGAACCATCTTGACTAGCTGATTTCAGATATAGCAACTAGATTCGAGAATTCCCAGGAAATCTTAGAAGATTACAGTAGAAATCAAGTTTCCGAGGTACTGTAAGAATCGTGGCGGGACCTTTTTTCGTAAATATGCCGTGATCATACCTCTCTGGACCGTATTGACTAGCTGATTTCAAATATAGCAGCTAGCTTAGATTCCCAGAAAGTACTGGAGTGTTACGGTAGAAACCAATTTTTCGTGGCGAGACCCAAAAAGCCTAAAAGCTTCAAAGCCAAGTCATGTTTATACTTTTCTGGACCGTATTGACTAGCTGACTCCAAATATAGAAACTAGATTAGATTCCCAGAAACTTCTGGAGGATTACGGTAGAAAACAAGATTTTCGTGGTGAGACCCAAAAATTTCGTGGCTTTCCAAATATTCAAAACCCGGTATTTTTGAACTTTTCTGAACCCTCTCGACAGGCCTTGGCCAAAAATTTCGACTAAAACTGAACTCCGGTCTTGCTACGGTAAGAAACACTTTTCGTGGAGAGACCCAATCGCCCAAACCTAGTTTTGTTTATACTCTTCTGAACCCTCTTGACTAGCTGATTTCAGATATAACAACCAGATTAGATGCCCAGGAAATTCTGGAGGATTACGGTAGAAACCAAGTTTTCGTTGCGAGACCCAAAAAAACTCCCAAAACTAGCCTTGTTTATACTTTTCTGAACCGCCGTGACCCACTGAATTCAAATTTCCCATAATTTTCAAACCCAAACAGACCGAAAACGGCGAATGATCGTCGATTCGTTTCGTGGCGACGGGTCCGGATTTTGTTTGAATCACTCGTTGCGAGTTCGCCTTCATACATGCTGTCATTGCTTTTTTTTGGTGTTGTTGAAAGAACGAGAAATTGAGAAATGAAAGATTTGGCGGAATGTTCGAATTTTTAATTTTGTGGGAAAATAGAAATGGAAAAAAGGAGTTTACGTGAAAAAAAAACATTGTGAAAATTTTTGAAAAATTCAATTTGGCGCCAGATCTGATGAAAAGCTAGAGTGGCCTAATTTTCCAAGTGTTTTCTATTCCATTTAAGCTTTTTTCCTTTCGTGACCTAACTTTCCAATTTTTTGTTTTTCTAGTCCACAAAACTTCAAATTTTGAAACTCCGTGCAACTTCATTCATAAAGACGACCAAATGATTTAAAAAACAAGTTACCTACGGACAAAATATATATAAAAAAATCAATAAAACAATCAAAAATAGTGAATTGTGGAGGTGTTTTTAGTAAATATATCTGTGATGGAATATGATAAAAATAGAACGACTCAAAACTTTCTGATAATTTATTTTTTATAAGAAAAGTTTCGAAGCCAAAAAAAAAATGGAAAACAAGGAAAAATGTAACACGAGCACTTGATGGGACATATAGGCTTGTCTCTCAAGGCTTAAGCCCTCTCTAGCGGGATCTAAAGGGGGCGTGGCCTTTCGAGCGGGCCGCACGACACATAGTGAAAGTTTCAGATGGGATTGGATTAGGGGGCGGGGCGTGGGGAAGTGGGCGGGGCGATGAGCTTGGGGGTACGGTAGAGACGAAGTTTCAGAAACCAAAGAAAGATTTATTCCTTGGTGCTGACCTTCCATCCGAGAACAGCCTCCTCTCCGATGGCGGAGACGACTTGGACCAAAACGGATCCCTCGTCCTTCTCGAAAGCGTCACGGATTTGTTGTCCGATCTCGTTGTCTGGAATCTTCAAATCGTCCTTTTGGTCACAGGTTTCTGGGTCCATAAGGGAGCAGTATCCGTCATCGATGGCCATCAACTGGAAAAATAATTGGGTTAGAAGGCTTAAAATGGAGTTTTCAAGGCCTAGAAACTTTAAAATCGCTAAAAATAGGCCTAGCAAATCATAGAGAGGGTCGCTATGTACTTGAGAAAAAAAGTAAAAAAGATTTCCCTCCTAAAAATTTCGAACCCGCGACCCTTTGGACGAAAAACAGACGCCCACCCAACTGCGCCACTCGGCCAACTCCAGCGTGGGCGCCAATTTGCCTATAGGTGCCCGCTAGTCGCGCGCTCCCTGAGGAGCCCCTTGCGGGGGCGCTCCTCCTCCTCAAAAAAAAACCCCGACCCGAAATTTGTTTTCCGCGGACTAGATTTCCCCCAGTATTTTCCTCTTCCACCTAGAACTTACCAAGTACTCGCGACGCTTGACGACTGGAACATCCATGTTGTGAGTGGATGGGCAGATATCCTCAAGCTTCTTTCCGGTGAAGATGTCGATGGCGACCATGTGAACCTTGGCGTGACCATGCTTTCCGGTCTTCGAGGTCGACATTTCGACGATCTGCAAATGGGGAGTTTTTTGGGATTATAGATTTGAGACACTATACAGGGTCCAAGTAGGGTTCAGAGCCTCAATGGCCACCAAAAAGGCTTAGGCGTAGGCTTAGGCGCCGAGGGTTCGGGCCCCTAACAAGAGCTAAGGACTCAAAAGTCTGCCTTTTGGGTCTTTAAACAGGCCTATTATGGGGTTTAAAGCACAGAAAAATGCTAAGGATCGGTCCCAAACAAGGACCCATTGGCTTAGCTCACAGTCTGAACCAAGAATCCGGTGTCAAAACAAAAAATTTGACCTTTAAGGTGGACCCATTAAGGTTAAGGTTAACTCGTAGGCTGACCCCTCAACTTGGACCCCACAAGGTTCATCCCTTGAAAAATTTTTAGGGGAAAAAAGTGCTCAGCATAATAAAAAGTTGGCATCAATATCAATCAGCCGAAACTTATCCAAGTCATTCATCGCACAATTTTCCCCCTTTTCCCTCCTTTTTTTGGTCCTTTTTGACCCTTTTTCCTCTTACGAAATACATACCTTGCATGGACGTCCCTTGATCATGACGTGCTCGTTCTTACGAAGAGCCGAGCATTGTTTTGGGAACGTGGCGGCGGCTCCCGAGTCTCCGGTGTGGAAGTGCTCGTCGTCGTGATGATCGTCAGACATCGTTGAATACCCTGGAAAAAACTATTTGGGATTAGGGGGAAAAATTTCGAAATCAGTTGACAACAAAGAGAAAAAATGACATAAAATGATGACAATTATCGATTGAATGAAAAAATCATTTGTAAATCGTTTTTCTGCATTGGAATTGATAAAGATTATAGAAAATTCAAGAATTTAATTCACAAAATTTCAATTCCGAAAAATTCCGTAAAAAATTCCATGAAAAAAGGTAAAAAAAGACTTTCAAAAGTTGCCCCAAAACAGTTGCCCGCGCTTGCGTAAATAATCACCAAACTCCGTATCCTATTCCTATGTCCGAGTCGCTACGCAGCCAATTCGCGACCGCGTGGCCGCCGACGGAGCGCACTTGCCGACCGGCCGTCGCGCGATGGATAGACGTGGCCGGTGGAGACGCAGACGAGGCCGACGGGTTTGCAGTTTTTAAGGGGGGAGGAGAAGGGGAGAAGGGGGAGAAGGACAAACAAGGTTGGAGTGGAAAAGGAGGTGGTTATAAAAGATAAGATAAGATGTTTTCTGTTTTAAAAACGAAGAGAGAATTATGTACAAATTGGAATGTGTCAACATGTTTATTGATAGGTTAGCATTTTCTTTGGAAATTTTCTGTTAGGTGAAAAGAGAACATTTGAAGTTGAAAATTTCTGAAAAAAAAACCGGAGATAAATTTGAAGCGAGATCAACCGATTTAAATGAAATTGTGGAACTTATATAAGAAAGAAGAAAAATCAAAAAATTTTATAAGAAAAAAAGAAGAGGAATGGATAATGAGGTGAGAAAGGCCAATTTTGAGGTGTTCCCAGACAATAAATCAACATAACCAAGAGGGCTGTCAATTAGAGGACCCCTTCAGAGTAGGAGGGGTGAATGAGTCAAAAATTGGAATGCAGAAAGTTCACGAGATGAGTCGCAAGATTAAACTAGGATGTAAGACTTTAAAAGTCAAAAGATCAAAAAATGGGCAGTTTTACAGTATGTTGTATCATACTATAGCATTTTTGATATCTATGGTACTTCATACCAGAGTTGCCACGGGCCGGGCTGTGACGCTAGAAAAATTTCTGGGGTTAATGTAAAAAATTTTTCCAAAAGGAAATTTTCACCGATTTTTCAGAATAGAAATCCCAGAAAAAGCCCCGAAATCAGGCTGAATATCGGGGAAAACATGCTCCAAAAATCAAATGCTTTCAAACTCGGGCCGGCTCGGATTTTGATAAGTCTGCTTTATACTGATTTACATTATTCAGTTAAAAAACGTAAGAATGAGCGGTCAGGAAACTATAGACACAGGACTTTTCGTAAATGTAAAGGAACAATTTTACCAAATTTTATTTGAACACCAGCCAGAAAGCATTTTTTCTGCGAATATTTTCCAAAATAGTCAAAATGAATTATGAGATTACAAACATGTAACTTTTAAAGAAATGATTTGTAAAACTATATCAGTGATACTGTGCCAAAACTACAAGCAGTGTGCATTTTTTAACTTCATCTTATCTTACAACTGCAATCGGCTTAATCTTGATGGAACATGATATGACAAATGCCTAAATTAAGAACGTCGATTGATAAAAATCTGTGAATTTTCTCCGGGATTCCAACGGAGCCTGCTAATAGTTTCATGCCGCAATTTATTGATTTTCGTATTGCCAACTTTTTTACATGTTGGCTGAGAGTTGCTCGCTGATATAGTTTTTATTCTGTGACCTTTATTCTCAGTACAAGCTTCCTATTGCTTCCGAAACGATCTCTCTTTGATTTTTGTTCGATCCTCCGTGATGTGAATCATCCTTATATCAAAACAGACGCAAAATTTTCTGATTTTCGATTCCCCAATCTATTGAGAAGTCTATCCAAAGTGAATCTTATCGAGGAGAAGAATCCAATCGTCAGAAGAAGACTTCATTTCCGGAGATGAAGCTCGTCAGAAGTTAGTTACGGACACTCTTTTCTTTTGTTTTTAGCTTATACTTCTTCTGAATTGTGACGTCTTCTAGGACTTCTAAACCTTATTTCGAACAATTCGACGTCTCCTGAAACTAGAATCATTTGAACTTCTATGAAGCCGTTAGCAGAAGTTCTTAGGCCTCTCCCCCGAGGAATTAGTATTCCACGTGTGCCTTGCGAAAGTCGAATTGACGTCATATGGGGTACTTGTAGACCTTCTTGCACACTTGAAAAATGAGATCATTTTTCAATTCATGATACTTTTATTTTTTATTTTCTAACATGAAAGATCAAATTTATTCTTTAATGTGCAGGTGTTCTTTCTTGCATAGCAGCACATTCTGTCTGGTCTTTAACCCACTTTTTTATGATTGATTGTGACTTTCCATGTTGAGAACCAGGCTTTTCTACGATACCGTAAAAGTCTATTACCGTAAAAGGCTTTGGGCTTTGACTAGTAAAAATGTAGTTTTTTTGATTGAAGTTGGAATATCATTTTATTTCTGATAAGTTATAGATGTTAAAAAAAAACTTTTAGGTGCCCTATTATTGGAGGGAGGTCTTCTATTAGAGGCATACTTACTAAAACTGAAATCCGCGGTTTTTGAACCGTTGTTTCCCTAAAAGTTAAAAACTGAACATTTTTAATGGGTCAAAACGGCGCAAAATAATCATTTAGAGCTTAAAAGTTGAAAACTTTCATAATATTATCAATACTATTTTTTTTAACGTGCTAGATTTTTCGTTTGTTGACCTATGGTCCACTTTGGTCCATTTATCTATTGAGCCCATGATGAGTTCTAAACTTTTTTTCAGCAATTTTTCAGACCACATTTTTCTTTGGAAACCACGCGTTCCGTGTTTTGATCTTTCAGAAATGCCAAATTAGGTTATCTGCTCAAGTAGCCTTGAAAATGAGGCCCTCGACCCTAAAATAATAACAGTTTCCTAGAATTTCAAAAAAAGTCCGTCCAAATAACTCTGCCTTGAAAAATTCATAGAATTCATTTTCAGAATTTCATAAGAAAAACAAAATCCTAGACATGGATCATGGTCCTCCTCTCCTCCTTCCTCTCATATTCACTCATCTCCCGACGGACCTCCTCTCCCTCTCTCTTTTGAAAAAAAAAGAAATTGTCGTCCAGCACCGTTGGCGTCCTTCCGTCAAAAAATAGAATAACAAGCATCCATTCAGCAATTCCTTCTCTCTTTAGACGTTCGTTCGTTGAGAAAAAAGAATACACTAAAAAGTTGTCTCTTTTTTTTGACATGACATGAAAATGAGATGATGTTTTTGATGACAAATTTTTTTTTGAGAATTTTCCGCTCGAATTGGTTTTTTTTCGGAGGAAGAAGATGTTGTTTTGTCCTTTTTGTTTGAAGTATGAGGTTTCTATAGTTTCGAGAGTGAGGTTTTTGAGAGGACTATGTGAAGCTTGTACTTTATTTTTTGCTGAAAACTTGCTCGGAACTTTTATTGTTTAAAAACGGGGGAAAAAGTAGGATTGCACGGTAGGTCAAAACTGAATTGCGTTTTTTCGTCTAGCTCCATAAGTTTTGAAGTAGATTAGTTCAGAGAAAAAAATTTTCCCGATTTCTGAGCATCAGTTCCAAAACAGAACTAACTAGTCATTCTATCTTTTGCACCGAAACCACCCAAACAGTACCGGTAAGGACCACCTGTCAAGTTCTAGGCGCTTTTTTGGGAGTGCAAACGGACTAAAGCGACACTAATTGATCTGAAATTCTACGGAATATCTCGGCTCGGGTCTAATAACGAAAATTCCGCTGCAGAGCTGACAGCAGAGCTGAAATACTATTCATTAATGAGTATCTTTTTAAAAAATTGTTCGAAATTTGTTTCTTGTCAGTTGAAAATTATCTAGGGGCGAGAACTAAATCAAGACCGTTCCGCTTGTCTATCTAACATGCCTCAGATGCCAAAAAACAGCTTTAAAGGTTGGGGGGGACATGAAAGTTTTGTAGACTTTTCCGTAGACTTTGTATGTGATTTGTCGTAAGATGTGGTGTATACACTATTTTTTCAAATTTGATTATTTTCAATTTTTTTTCATGTCCCGCCACCTTTAACATTGCCTCTCTGTAATTACTCAACAATCTCTGAAGTACTAATTCACCGGCGCCCAAATGTTTTCTGATTCAGCTAATTTTTGCTGCAGTGTGTTATCCAGGACCCATATTGTCAGAAAACTTTAGTTTCGAGTCCATCACTGTCTTGCTCCAGGAGCTGGAGGACCAAAAAGGACCAAAAACAAAAGTTGCCCAATCGATCTGAAAAGTGTTTTCTAGACGTATTTCAGCACGCTGAACACGAATTTCACAATAACAATGCTCGAAACCAACTTTAAAGAGTACCTGTAGTGCTAAATTTTCGATTTTTGACAATTTTTGGGCGTTTTTTTTTTTGTTCCTGAAAAATTTAGTATGGGACGTGCACGAACGAACTTCAGATTCGGATTCAGCACTCAGAAATACGTCGATTTCCTTTTGAAAATCAAAAATCGAGGTATACACTTTTTGAGATAAATCCACTTTTATGCATTTTCACAACGTACCCCCCTCCATGGTGAAAAAAGTCATAGTCTCAGATCCGTACAAAAATTTTGTGACATGTTCCCCTATCCAAATGTGATTCACTCACCAATTTTTAGAATCTGGAATTTCGATTTGTTGGCGTGGCGACACTTGAAAAAATCTATCTCCCGATCCTGGATCAAAAAAACCAAAAATTCCGAAACTTGATTTTTCGGGTAGAACTTTTTAGATTAGTGCTCAGTAAGTCCTAAATAGTTGTTTTAGACAAAAATCTTTCCATGAAACCTGACATTACTGGCAAAAATAATTTTCAAACCAACTTTTTGAAGAAATCTGTGAATTTCTGATGTCATATTGAGAAAGAAATGTGTATGTGGCAAGTTTTTTGTCTAAAACATATACTTAGGACTTACTAAGCACTTTCCAACACATTTCGCTCAAAAATAACTGATTTTAAAATTTTTCGTTTTTTTGATCCAGGATCGGGAGATAGATTTTTTCAAGTGTCGCCACGCCAACAAATCGAATTTTCAGGAGCTTAGAATTGGTGAGTGAGTCACATTTGGATAGTGGAACATGTCACAAAATTTTTGTACGGATCTGAGACTATGACTTTTTTCACCATGGAGGGGGGTACGTTGTGAAAATGCATAAAAGTGGATTTATCTCAAAAGGTGTATACCTCGATTTTTGATTTTTTTTTTCACGTCCCATACTAAATTTTTCAGGAACAAAAAAAACGCCCAAAAATTGTCAAAAATCGAAAATTTAGCACTATAGGTGCTCTTTAAAGTTGGTTTCGAGCATTGTTATTGTGAAATTCGTGTTCAGCGTGCTGAAATACGTCTAGAAAACACTTTTCAGATCGATTGGGCAACTTTTGTTTTTGGTCCTTTTTGGTCCTCCAGCTCCTGGAGCAAGACAGTGTTGGACTCAAAACTAAAGTTTTCTGACTATATGGGTCCTGGATAACAGGCTGAAGCAAAAATAGCCAAATCGAAGAACATTCGGGCGCCGGTGAATTTTGTTTTTCAGTAATAACAGAGAGGCAGTGTTAAAAAACTTCGGAACATGTAACTGTTGGATTCCTAAATAAGAAAGTGATCAGTCGTAAGGTTTGGTGTATACAGGAAATCGGTAAGAGCGGTTTCCCTGAGAAACCGTACCGATTTGACGATCGAGTGTGTCACTGGTTGAGCCATAGGTACCAAGACGCGCTTGACTGCTGTCGGCGCGCATGAACTTGTACCTCGCACTTGCAGTCTCAGCATCCTGATAGTTTTATTCCCGTTTTTGGGGTTTAAAAACATTTTTTTTCAACAAAATCCGTTTTTTTTAGAATCTTACCGCCCTCTCTGCATACTTCTGATTTTTTTCAGTGCAAAAAATTTTGACCCCACTCAGAACCTGCCGACCGGGCCGGGCCGGTAATAATTTACCAGACGGTCTCCGGCGCTTCGCGTCTCAGCCGCCTGGCTTCCGCTGGGGAACGCGGTTTTGACTATGTGCATAGATAGCACAGAGCTTATCAGTGATTTTATCAAAAAACGGAAATGACGGGCATCATCGCGTCAACCTTCTCTATCGATCATTCAAAATTTTATGAAAATCGGTTCAGTAGGAGCCTCGCTAGGGCATCCGACAAACGAACAAACACACACACACACACAGAATCTTTACAGTAATAATAGTAAAGATCAGTCGGCCCGGCCCGGCTCATCGCAAGTATGCCTCTCTGTGCACCTCAATTCGTTCTTTGCTTCCGAATCAATCATTGATTTCCACGCTTCTGTTCTTGAGAAGCTTCTTATTCTCTGACGTATGTAACAATTTGCCCTACACTTAGTCACTTTTCCCTTTGACATGACACGGAAGACGTATTATTATGTGTATGTTTTGTTGCTCCTCTTACACTTTTGTTCAAACCTTTTTCGCGAACTTCCGCTCAATTTCATTTTGCTCTTTTTGTTCCGAAAGTGTCTATTTACACACCGTCTAGAGGCAGTGATTCACCCATTTCCGTTCTCCATTTTTATAGAATTATTCACTTTTTTTCCCTCTTATGATGTGTCATTGGCATATAACATGAATGAAAAAAGGAAGGAAGAAAAAATCTCAAAGAAAAAAGCAAAATAATTAAAGGATGGGTGCTGGAAGAAAAATGAAAAAACATGCTGAAAAAGATTCATTTCTCCTTGTTTTTTCTCTTTTTTCCCATTCATTCAAAGGTTTTTGATCCTTACCAACCTGAGAAAAATATGACTCTTTTTTTCTCATGCCATAGTCTTAGTGGCTCTTTTATTAGAGGTTTTTTGGTGGCTCATTTTTTTTTCTTATTTTCTTAATCATGTAAGGATTATTTTCAGAGCCATGACAAAATTTTCGCCCCTATATTAGAGGTTTTTTGGAGCAATTCTTTGACCTCGGAAGTTCACGGAAAAAGTCAAAAAGTTCAAAACCTGGCATCATTTCCGGTCTAGATGAACTCATAGGTAGTATAAAACTTGTTCCTCGCATGACAGATTTTCCTGTTTTTTTTTTCTTCAAATTTCACGTTGAGCTTTAGTTCAAGCCCAGACCAGAGACTCTTAAGTTCAGAAGAGCAGAGTGCTTAGAAGGATCAGGTTCAGTTTAGGCATGTACATGTAATGTCGGAGCCTAAGCTACATAGACATGGGTGGTTTGTTCATTGGCTGTTTTCTTGAACTGAACCAAAAAAATTTTCGGCCCAAGACTTCCTGTCATTTCATTTCACAAAGTTTAGAAATTATTGTGGAGTGTTGCGACAGGTTTCCTCCAAGATATGAATTTCTGAAAAATTTCGGGAAAATTTTCAAATTTTATTTTTGCTAGTAGTGCTATAAGCTGAAAATGAATTAAAATCGTGGCGAGGGACTCATTGAAAAAAAATTCGATGCGTCTTTAACCGAACCTTCACCTTTTTTTGAACGCATAATACCACAATTTCCGCCAATTTTTGTAACTTTTTTTACCTTTTGTGAAGTGATCTGGCTACTGATTCACTTTTGTCGTATCTTTTTTGCACTTTTTGGTTTTTTCAATTGTGTGATTGTTATCTTTTTCATTAAAATTAATATTCGTGACACATTTAGCGTATTACGATCTCTAAAGAGTGAACTGATGGAGTGTTATCGGGCTTCTGATTGTTTTTGGGAAGGATCTTAGCCGACTGTATTATGAACTGTTGTGAGCGGAAGAAGTCTACGGAGTTTGTTCCAAAACGTGGTACAATTTCTGGAGAGTATAATAATATGGATGTTTTTATATTTTTGTGTTTTAATTGTTTACGGAAAGACTTCTGGCCTCGACACAAAGCTCATATGAGACTAATCAGTAGTTTTTCTGGTTTGCGATTTCTGACGATGATTGTGTTAGAGTAGCATGGTCAGAATCTAGAACGTCTGTATGACTATCTGCAATTAGATTTATAGATTACCGGTGCGATTACACTTTAATTTGACCTAGTTTTACGATCACATATGACCTTCATGCCTAGATCCCTTGTTCCCATTCAAAATCAGCTCATCAAAAAACCTTTCGGTTTGTGTGATACATTAAAATAGTATAGTAAAACACATCTCTTTTTGATCGTCTAGACTAATCTCTATGGAGTTTTTCTTATTTTCTTCATTGAAATCCATTATTCGAATCCTTTTGTCTACCTCTTTTCATTTCCTTATCCATGTTCGTGACGCTTGTCTTTTCATGTTTTCTTTAAATTTCAAATATCTAATCCCGGTTAATATTCTTGACCTTCACATATGGGATGTTCTTTTTCAATCCATTTCAACCCTGGGTTAATGGAAAATCTTCAGAAAATTTGCCAAAAAATTCTTTTCGAAAATAGCTAAAACTTCCGCAACAGTGCATGCCCTTCTATTAGAGGTGAATTATTTTTAAGCTCTTTCCCAGCTTTCTAATACTTTATTAACCTTACAAAATGAGGAGAAACCGCGCCCCACTGGACTCAGTACTTGAATTTTTTCCATTTTTACGAATGAACTATTTTTCGCTGAACTTTTTGGCTTTCGCACCAAAAAAGCCAAAAAAACCAAAAATTGAAAAAAAAGTCGAAATTCCGAGTTTTCATTTTTCTTGGTTTTCGACCAGCTTCAGTTCAAAAAAGGGGGCTGAAACTATCATTTTCAGGCAAAAAAAGAATGAAGTTTTCAGATAATTATAGTCAAAAGAAAACAAGGTTTTATTTGGAGAAAATCGGGAACACCGTAAAACCTGTATTAGTAGTGCATGCACTATTTCTCAAAGCCATCGCTAGGAGGCAATACTATAGGACAGGCAATTCTAAAACTGGGGCAATACTAATATAGATTTCACGGTGTCTCTAAAAATGCAATCGCTGAAAATAAAAAAAATCCAAAAATTTATTGAGTCCAGTGGGGTGCGGTTTCTCCTTATTTTGCAAGGCGAATAGCTCAAGCGCTAGAACTTACACATGCCCTTTTATTAGAGATAATTTTTTTTTTTGAACTTTGCTCATAGCTCCCTTTTACCGTAATCCTCAGATTTTTAAACGACATTTTTCATCCGAACACAATTTCGTTTCCTGTTAAATTAACCCAATTAAAATTTGCGAAAAAAAAACCACTAAAAATAAAAGTTTTGTGTGTGCACCAACCGATTCCATCAAATATTCAAACACCCTCTCTCCCTCTCTCTCTTCTCTTTTTCCTCTCATTATATATATCGACTACTGACATCTTCCCCCTTTTTTTTCGGGTACCTCTCAAGTTCCATTTAACGCATTCTGATAGCACTTTTATGAATTTTTCGGTGAAAAAAATCTCAGAAAACACGCGATTTGCATTTGACCAAAACTCCTGACTTCTACACTTTCGGAAAACTATTTTTCTCCAAAAAATAAAAAATCTCAAAAATTTGAAACTTTTTTCTAAATTATTTATTTTTTTTTCGTTTCCTAAAAAAAAACGTCATTTAGAGGTCAAAGCTCTGTCCCGGACTATATAAACGCAATCAGATTCCACTTTTTTTCTTTTTTTTTTTCAAAAATGTTATTTTTAGAAACTTTTTTTTGCAGAACCGTCTGGAACAAACAATGTTGAAGCAAAAGGCTCAATCTGTCAAGTACCCGAGGAACTCGCGGCCAAGAAAAGGTGAGTAATAAAAAGGGGGTCTTCAGTCGAGAAGGGGCATGCTTTTAATTGAAATTTATCACCTGTGGAGGGACAAGAATTTGCAGACGTAAATGCAGAAAGTACTAAAAGGGGTAACTTCCAGATTGTTTAGCAGGCACAGTGTTAGGTGTCTCTCTATCAAAAGCTTAACTGACTGTAATTGTTATCATTTGATGAGTTGAGAAGAGCTTATTCTTTTTCGTACAACTGACAATGTGAGGAAAATCGATCCTCAAAATTTGATCCTCAAACTGATTTGACTGTTCTCCTTATTACCATACTAATCTCGAACAAACCGATATTTCAACCGTTTTTTTCGTTCGTTAATTTCTTTTCTATAGTTAAAGGAGGAGTCACATTTTTTTTAATTTCCATTTCTTGCTCATTTTTTCATACTGATTCCATTGATCATGAAGAAAATGCCCGAAAATCGCTCTGAAGAGCACAAATTGCGCCCAAAATGGCGCGTAACAGATTGGCGGCCGTCTGGCCGAGAATCCGACAGCACACGGTCGTTTTCTCTATATTTTTCGCCTATATTTTGTTTGTTTCACATGTTCTTGTGACGAAACATCAAGATTATTCTTTATTAGCATGTGAAATGTAGGAAAAATGTAGAGAAAACAGCCCCGCGCTGTGGAATTCTCGGCCAGACGGCCGCGACCGCCAACCTGTAACGCGCGAATTTGAGCGCAATTTGTGCGCTTCAAAGCGATTTTTGAGCAATTTCTTCATGGAATCAGCATGGAAAAATGAACAAGAAATGGAAATAAAAAATGTGACTATAGTCCTCCTTTAGATTACGAACTTTTCTTCCACTGCTTAGTACCGTGCTGTTGACTCTATAAGGGTTGATGGTTCCTATCATAAGATATCGTTAGAACTCTCATTTTTTTTGTTAATTTTTAACTCTAAAATAGTGATAGAACAAGATTATTCTGAACTTTTTTTGAACTTTGAGGAAGCAGCTTTGAGATCAAAACCGATTTCATGAGCTTCGGCGGGGAATTCTACTTTCCAATCTTATCTATTCCTGCTAGTTGAAGATCGCTTTAGTAGATTACGACAATATTTGGTCCATACATTGTTTCGTTCTGAACATTCCTTTTTTAAATGAAAATTACTGCGAATTTATTTGCGCTATTAATTTTTCGTTAAAAACCCAGAATTCTGTGGATTTCATTCTCAAAAGCCAACATCGGAACATTAAAAAACTTGGTAATCTTTCTGAGAATTTCATATTCAGAGTTAAGTTTTTTCGCGGTGCCCAATCTTTAGTTCAAAACATCAAAGTTCTTTTCGAGACTGTCTTACCGTACTGAACATGGCAGCTCTAACCTAAGTTTTACTTGTCAGCCTACCGTTGGCTTTTGTTCTCAGTTCAACACTTTCAGATTGTCCGATTTTACTAGGGAAGTGTTTGAGGAGACCATTTTGGAATGGGCTGAAAATTTGTTTCTAGGGTATATCGACCCTCCTGATTTCATTTCTGGAGTCAGTTTGGTCCGATCGGCATTTTGAAGCATACTTTACTAGACACCTGCCTGATTCTTATGTCTTCAAATCCGATTTTGAGTGTTGTTATTCACCCAGAGTGTCTTGAAACAAAGTTAAAACTCTTTTTTGATCATCCTCAACCACTTCTGCCAAGCTAGGAGACATTTTTCGAAAAAAAAAATGTTCCCCAATTTTTCAGCCCTTTCCAAAATGGTGTCGTCAAACACTTCCCTAGTTACGGTTTTCAAATCGTTCGTTTTATCGAGCTTCGAGATCTAATTGTCAAGTTCTTTTTTTTGACAGTAATCACTTCTCCGACCATCTTGACCATCCACATTATCATGTGAAATCAGATCAATAAGGTTGACATACTCACATTACCTAAAATACTTTATCCAATTATTAAATTAGATTGATCTATTACATTCGGATCATTTGTTGCCATCTTACTGTAGAATCCATCGTTGTGCCTATTGCCACGATTCAGTTAAAACAATTTATGTTGACTACTTTTTTGATCCACCTGAACCCCCTGAACCCTATACTTAATTTTGTATCTAAATCTAATAAAACCAATCATCCCATCATTCTTCACAACCCCAATCCACCAAAACGAAAAAAAAAAGAAACCGGAACCACCAATATACATGACGAAATAAAAGACAAGATGATGTGACATCCTCCTTCCGGGGATGAGATGACCTCTTCAAAAAAAGGAGAGGACCCCCTAAAAATAATTGTCTTCTTCTCCTTATTTTCGCCCCTTTTGGTCCATATAGAAAAAGGGGAAAACGTGACAAAATTCATACATATCAGATGACGTTGTTTTTTCTTTTCCTCATCTCCAGGATGATGTCTCATCCTTTATGGTCCCTTTTCTTTCCCAATTAATTTGTGCCGCAGTGGTGGTCCCTTATTTTTGATGGGGAAAAAGAGATAAAACCAGACGCAATGCAGCTTTTTTTGTGCATAATAAAATTGAAAAACAAGTGGGGGTCATAATAATTATTTAGAGAGTGTTGAAATTGGAGAGGACTAGAGAAACATACAGTTTTGTTGTTAAGGGGGCGAGGCTTATTTTGGTATAAAAGGGAGGTTTTGATCTACCGATTAGTCTGCCATGTCAATAAGATTGCTATTGATTTACCGGTAAATTTATCGGTAAATTTTATGTTAATTAACCGGTGAATTACCAAAATTCTATGACTCAAAATTTAAAAAAAAATTGGCAACGACGCTCCGAAATTTTGCTAGCGCGCTTTGTTTAGCAGATTTACCGGTAAATTTGTCGAAAAATCGGTAAATTACCGATGAATTTATCGGTAAATTTTGGGTTAATTAACCGGTGAATTTCCAAAATTCTATGACTCAAAATTAAAAAAAAAATTGGCAACGACGCTCCGAAATCACTCTACCGCGCGTTGTTTAGCAGATTCACCGGTAAATTTTTTGAAAAATTGGTAAACTAGAGATGACGGTAAATTTTCGGTAATTTTACCGGTAAATTTCCAGCATTTTACAATTTGATATTGAAAAACTTTTGAGCAACGACGCTTCAAAACAACGCAAGTTTGCATCGTTTAGCAGATTCACCGGTAAATTAGTCAAAAAATCGGTAATTTACTAATTAATTTACCGGTAAATTTTTGATAAATTTACCGGTTAATTTCCAAATTTCTACAATAGGATTTTTATTTGAGAATGAAATCAACGATACTTCGTATTTACGCCAGTGGCCATTGTTTAGCAGATTTACCGGTAAATATTTTTGATAAATTATCAATGAATTTACCGGTATATTTTTTAAAATAAAATTCTTGTTTTTTTTGGAAAAAATCGAAAAAAGTTTGTCTGCGTCTCTCATCTGCTCATACTCTTTTTCTGTTGCCTCTACTGACTCATATCAATGATATCACCTATCACTGAATTTAACACTTCATGCACTGATAACCTTGAAAAACAAAATCTTATCAATTTCCACTTGAATTGGTAATTTTTGTATCAGATATGAAAATTTCAGCCAAAATTTCAGCCAAGTACGCCTACCTAATTTTACAGTTGACGGGATTTTCAGAAGCCAAAGGTTCAAAAAGGGGCGGTGCCTAATTTTTTTGTATAAAAACTGACCGTAAATAGCTAATTTGACTAGATGATTAGGTCAAGCTGAAATTCGCTGCGCCACAATGTTAAAAATGAGTTTTGTGATACGGAGTTTAATATTTTTGTACCAGGAAGCCATGTTTATTTTGAGACAGGTTTCGAACAAAGACCAATCCGGCGCCAATTTCAAAATTTTTGTCCAAAAATAGAAAACAGATGAATTTGTGCCTATTTTCATCTGTCTCTTATACCTGGAAATATCTGAAAATAGTAGGAAAATTATGATGAATATTCTAAAAGTTGACCGCAGGTGATTTTTTCGCCAAAATTTGGTACTTAAAGGTGCAAGAAGTGGCTGCATTTTGAGCTCATTTTGGGCTGAAAATCGGCTTTTCATGAGATATTGAGCTAGATTTTCAGAATTTGGCTTTTTCTTTTGAAAATGATTTCATGGCATTTTCTAAAAAATTTCTAATAAAAATGGGGAATCTAGGATTATGATTCTCCTTATTTTTTTGGAAAGCGATGACATTTTTTTATTTTTTCAAGCCAAAATTTTCTATCGAAATTAAAAAAAAAATGTTTTTTCTTGATTTTTTTGGATCAAAAATAGCTTTAACTGATTGGTGGCCGAGGAATCGGTGGCCTAGAAATTGCTGGCCTAGAGCCCGACACGTTGGTTCTAGGCCACCAATCAGCCCGTTTTCAAACGCGATTTTGTACCAATTCAAGTTATAAAAATGAGTAAAAATAATTTTAATTGGTACGAAATCGCGTTTGAAACTGTCTAGATTGATGACCTCAAAACCGCTGGCCTAGAAACAACGTGTCGGGTTCTAGGCCAGTAGCTTCTAGGCCAGCAATTTCTAAGCCATAGCTGCTTTCAAACGCAATGGCGCAAAATTTAGAGCTAGTTTTTTTCTTAGAAATTCATAGTGATAACAAGAATCATAACAAAAATTTTGAAAATTTTCGAAAATAAAATTTTTTCAATTTCCCAGAAGAACCCTTTTTCCTGTACTTCTGACATCATTTTCTAATTTCCCTTCTGTTTTTAGTCCATTTTTCGATCGAAAAAATACCTGTTTTCTTCTCCGTTTGGGAAAGACGGAAGAGAAGAATGTATCTATTTCGGGGAAGGAACCCCGTTCATTCACTCATAACAAGCCATTCAGGAAGTAGTTTTTTTTGGAACAAGAAAAAGGGTGATTTGGGAGTCCTAGGCTAATTTTTTTTTTTGGAGAACATGTCAATTTCGATGAAAAATTTCATAGAAAAAAAATCATAAATATCGCTTTTTCGACATGATCTACGTTTGATGGCCTCGAAACCTCTTATGGTCGAACTTCCGAGAAAATGTTTTTTGATTTTTTTTTACATTTTTCGAAAGAAAAAAACCGGAAGATGAAAGTCCAAAAAGTAAAAAAAAACAGTATTTTCAAAAATTCGGCCACCGGAGGTTTCTAGGCCCCAAATGTAAATCATCCCAAAAGAGCATTTTTTAAAATTTTTTTCTGAAATCACAATTTTATATCGAAATCAACTGCAAAAATAGACAATTTCGAGTTAATTCTTCTATTGAGGCAAAAAGAATTTTCGTGGCCTAGAAAAACGCAGGTGGCCGAACTTTTCCTAACCTGGATTTTCCGCTTTTTTGTGCGCCAACACCCAAGTCAATTGATCTTCTGAAACTTAGTCCCTTCTCCCCAACTTCCGGCTCATCATTTCCTCCCCAAAAAGTGATCTGAAAAAAGCTCAAAAAAAGGAGTCATCAACTGAAATTGGACACCTTGGTTCTTCCCTATTTTCTTTTATTATCCTTCTTCTAATTCTCTATCTACGTAATATAAGCCTTTCTTACACTAATCCTGGTGTCTATTGGGGGTGGAGCCTAGGGGAGAAAAAGAAGACGTTCTTCTTTTATTATTTTCTTTTTTTTTTGAGGCAAACCATGGAGAAGTTCCTTCGAAAACATCGCGCACTTCTACGCCCTTCGCCTTCCACGTTTCAGTAGCACGACTGGTCTAGCCGTTAGCCTTTTTGTCTTCCACACAACCAACCCGGGTTCGAACCCACCCTGTGGCAAATCTTTTTTCTTTTTTTCCCTAGCCTTTCCAAAACTATTTCTCTTAAAAAAACGTCACAAAAACGTCATAAAAAACTTCCGCCCAAGCCAAAGAAAAAACTTCCAAAATCGCTGGGACCACGTTAATTCCATCACAATAGCCGCCGCCTCCGGAAAAGGGGGGAGGAGGGTCTGAAAATGAAATTTCAGCGTAAAAACTTCCCCCTTTTTTTTTTGGTTGTTTACAACCAATGCACACATTGTTCCGCTTCTCTTTTTTCTTCTCCTGATGTGTTCTCCCATAAAACATTTGCACTATTTTTGGGAGAAGAAAGACGTGGTTTACCTTTCTTTTTTTTTAGTCTGGAATTCTAGAACTTTTTAGTTGGAAATAATCTAGAAATGAGTTTTTTTTACGAGACCAGGGTCCTAAAACCAAAAAAAAGTAACGAAAATGACTGAAAAATTGTAATTTTCGGAAAACTTTTTTTTTCAATGTTTCAAAAATTTATGATTTTCTGAAAAATTCCGAGGTATTTACTCATGCAGGTTCTAATTTTCACTACGAATATACTCAAAAATAACTTCAAATAATACAAAATCGGGTTTGAAAGCAGCAAAATTGATGGCCTAGAAATCGCTGGCCTAGAATCGGACAAACTGAAAATTACGCTTATTATGCGTACACGAAGTGGTGAAGGCTCGGTTAAAGGCGCATCGAATTTTCTCAAACGAACTGGAAAATACGGTTTCACAGCGGTTCTTACTGTAATCGTTGCGGGGAACACATTGAGAAAATTCGATGCGCCTTTAACCGAACCTTCACCACTACGTGTACGCATAATACATTTGTTTTTCTTTCGCATTTCTTGTACTTTGAAACCTGTAGAAAAAAACAAAAATATAAGATTTTTTGAGAACCAAAACTAAGTAATTCGCCCATAAATCGACAATTTGACGGATTCTAGGCCTTGGTAACGCAATTTTTCATTTTTTAGAGTTATTTTTTGAGTAAAATAGTAGTGAAAACTAGAATCAGAATGAAAAAATACATCGGAATTTCAGATTTTGGTTTCGATTTTTCTGAAAAATTTCAATATTTCGACTCCGCAACCTGTACCTAATGTAGTTTTGGCTCTAGAAAACTCGTAAACTTCTTTTTTCTGTGATGCCTTTCTATTAGGGGTGCAACTCTATTAGAGGTATTCTTCCTTAACTTATTCTCCTTACCTCTCTTAAGACCCACTCCGGTATAATCCCATAAAAAGTCCAATTTCTCACGTATTTTTATTTGTCTCACAATAATATTAACCCACAACACCACACTAAAAATCGCTTCTTGAAATCGCATACTGAAGCGGGGAAACCAGGCTTCTTGAAATCAGATATCCTTTATTTTCTCCACCTCAAAAAAGTGAGAGACCTTCCCCCACTCATCGTTGCCCCCCCCCCCCCCCCCCCTCTTATCCGGAAGAAAAAAAAAAGATTCTGAATTTCGATTAACTTTTTTTTTGTTTTTGTTTTTCGCTTCTCAAAAATGTTTTTTCAGAAATGATCTCGTTGTCCGTTCCGCGTACGTCTCGTTCGTTGAGCCCAGCGATGGCTCGAAGTGCTCCAAGCTCGCCAATGACAAGATATGGACCAGGTGGAATGGGTGAGTTTATGGGGTGTGGGATAGAGAATTACGGTGTTTTAGGTATAAATTTGGCTGAAAATTGAAAAAAAACAGTTTTGGAAAATTTTTGAGGAGCACCAAAGATATTGTCCACGTGGACTACACGACTAAAAAATCTGAAAATTGTTGAAAGAGCCCTTAGACGGTGTCTTGTGGTGACTAAGAAAGAGTTGAAATATGAAAAAAAATTTCTGAAAATTTTGAACTTTTACCTGAAGTTTTGTCCACGAGGACTACACGACTAAAAATATGAAAATGTTGTAAAAGCTCTTAGACAGTGTGCCTGTGCCTTGTGGTGACTAAAAATCGAGAAATGGAAATTTTTTTGAATTTCGATCAAGGTGTTGTCCACGAGGACTACACGGGATGGAAACTGAAAAGTTCCAAAGTTAGGGTTTTCTGGGTTTTACCGGTGAAGTGAATGTCTTCGGACAAAAAATTTTAACTTTTTTGTTTTTTTTTAATTCGAAAAATTGTCTACGAGGACTACACGATCGAATAATTTTCAAAATTTTGTCCACGAGAACTACACAAAAAAACCAAAAATTTTCGAAATTCCCTACCGAAAACAAAAAATTACGTCAGTCCAATATGTCTCATCTATCAAATAAATTGAGAGAACTTTTTTTCCAAAAAAGAAAAAAAAAAGAGAGTAAACGTCAGAGCTCAAATTTAGTGAGCTTATCTATCTATCCCCCGTTGCACATGTCATTGAGTTCATCCTCTTTTTTTTTGAAAAAAAAAGAGAAACAACTTTCACCTCTTTTTTTTCTTTCGGAATCCTCTGATGAGGTCACCCGGAGATGATCCGGTTTTGCCACGTTTTGAGTACGTAAATTGTCGTAAGGTTAGGTGTATTGCCCTGAAATAGTGTTTGCACAGAATCAAAGTTACAGTAGTCGAAAACTGAGAAATTCTGAGCTTTTTCGTAAAGTTACGTCACGCTATTCGCAACTTTCTGTATACTGTCGTGAGATACGGTGTATTTTGCAAAACGTGTTTGCACAAAATCAAAAGTACAGTAATCGAACAAAAAAAAACAATTCTAAAATTTTCCGTTGAGTCATTTTTGAGGGTTGTTGTGAACAGCTTGTCAACAGTCTGTAAATTGTCGTGAGATTAGGTGTACTGCCCTAATGGTGTTTGCACAGAAACCAAGTTACAGTAACCCAACATTTTTGAGCTTTTGCCTAAAATTAAGTGCATTTTAACGATGAATGCACACGATTTCGAAATTTTTTTCAAATTTTCCAAAATCCCAAAAAAAAGTCACCATAGATTTATATCTTTGAACCCTTCTGTCGCATACTCATAAAAAACACGTCAACCCCTATATTTCTAGACAAAAAATAAAGGAACATAAACCACAAAAACGGCGTCTTCTTTTCTTATTGATGCGCATCTCCACGAAAATAAACGCTTCAGTTGTTTTTTTTTTTGCAAAAAAAGAAAAAGAGAATGTCTTTTTTCTTTGTCTCGTAAATACGTCATTTTAACATTACTAAAAAAGTAAAAAGAAAAAAAGCAAATTTCCATAAGCTGGGTTCGAACCTGCGACCATACTGATGGAAAGCAAAAGCGTTAGCCACTTGGCCACGCGGCCTCATACACATAGAGGGCGAGAGGCAGGTTATAAAAGCGAGGTAATTAGCCGCCGCTCCTCCCTTTTCCAGAATTTTCTTCAAAAATTTTGAACTTCCCGGTTTTGCAAAACTTTTCTTTTTTTTCCAAAAAAAAAAAAAAGAAAAATCAAAAAAGAAACGAAACAAACGGAAGTTCTCTTGTCCTTTTCTCTGCAAACAATCCACGTCTGATTTCGTTTACGAATCTCTTTTCGACCGTGAAAAATCCCTTTTTTGGTTTTTGAGGCTTTAGGGTTTAGGTCTCCATGACTTTTTCCTACCGGAAAACCCGCGTGTGTCCGAGGTTTGAGACATTAAATTTTGATTTTTTATGTTGTTGAAAAAGTAGCTAGTTTGTAGGGAAACGGTGTTTGTTCGGCTAGATTTCCGTTGTGTGTTCTGATCATTCTGCGAAGATTCTAGTTTCGATGGTGTAGCGTAAATTCAAAAATTTTATTTATTTTACAAGACTCGCTGGCAATTTTTAGCATTTTCACACTAACTTTGAAATCGTTTTTTTTTAATTCTAAATGAAATTCAAACTTTCGAGGATTTTTTGAATTTCAAAACGATCTCCAATCCAAGTAAAAAGTCTTATTTCAAGGTTCGATTTGACCAAAGTTCCCACAAAAAAAGCTTTCGAAAAAAGAGCCTAAATTCTGTCAAAACATCCTTACCCTCTTTTTTTGCCGTTTTTTGAAATTAAGCGAAATTGTGTGAAAAGCTCTTACTGTCCGTTTCTTCCAAATTTTGAATTTTGAGCCGGAATCGAAAAATTTCGCGTAGAAATTGTTCAGTAGAGCGCACTTTCTTCACACAGAAAATGCAGCGGCTTTATCATTAGTTTCGATACGTAGTTTAATCGAAAATCGCTGGTTCTCCGGAAAGCAAAACCGGAACAGTTTGTTTTGTATTGAATTCAGACTTAGCAGAATCAGAAAGATTTTTGAAAAGAATTTGAAAAATTTTTGAAAAATTTCCTAAAAAAGTCAAACTTAAAAAAAAACTTAGCAAGTGTTCACACATATAGACTGTTTTTCACTCCGTGTTCGGCTCGTTCGTTTGATGTAGTTCTCGGTGAAATGATTGAAAAATGCAAGAAAAAATTATTAGGTCGCGACCACCAAACTGTATATTGAAAGTTTGGAAGCTGTTATCACGTTTCAGAGGGATTTTTGAGTGAATTAAACTTGAAAATTGAGAACAGCATTGAAAATTTCATCGGGTTTCATTTAAAAAAAATTTTCTATAATTATCTAACCCCTTGTCAATCCACCTAAATTCCCTCATCCTTAACCTAGCTTCGTAGTCTTTTGAACCAAACTTTTTATCCTAAACTTTCTCACGTTTTTTCGGCATTCACTCAGTCCCCTCCCGTTGATTATCTATGTCATTGACCCCTCCCCTCTTTTATTTACGTACTTCCCCCCCCCCCCCCCCCCCCCCCTTAATCCCCTTAAGCCCCTCTATTCTTGTGATAACCGAGAAACCCCATGGATAATATATAACAAGTCCATTCATCTATTTTTGATCTTAGCCCCCCCCCTTTCTAGACAGGACACCCAAAAGTTCAAGGCTATTTTCAGTCTAGTGATGTCAGAGAAGGAAGTATTTATCCTTTTTTTGTTTTTTTATTTAAAAATAGTTCCGAAAAATTTCTAATCCGTCTCATTGATCTTTATATTTAAAGAAATGTTTTTTTCGGAAAAATAGAAAAAAAAGAAAAAAATCTGACTCATTTTTCATTCTCGTAATTCTATCTAAAGATCCGTTCTTTTTTAAGAAAAAAAAATGAATAAATTTATTTCGAAACAAAAAAAAGAAAAAAGGATTCTTTCCAATTTTTTATTTACTCATTCTAGGGGTGGTCTTTTTGGATGTTATTGGTTTCGGTAGAAATTTTTTCTCGATGTTTCGGAGATGTTTTTTTGGTCCCAGCGACTTCAGATTTTCGAAAATCTGAAATTGAATTTTTTTTTCGTGGGTTACTGTAGTTTTGGAGTTGTGTGAACACCGACAAAATAAACGCTTTTTTTTAAACTCAGAAAATGTATTTGCCATTCTGTAGCTTAATTTTTCGCGACAAATCGCAAAAAATCCATTTTTAGAACTCACTTATCAGATTTTTGAATTCTGCAAAAATTGTACAACGAAAGCTCAAAAGGTTAGCACTTTCGTTTTTTTTTTAAATTATTCTCAAGATTACTGTATCTTCGTTCCTGTGCATTCACCACACGGCGCACCATGTCTTACGTAAAAATGCAGAAAGCAGTTTTATTTTTGTATTTCTGCAAACTTTCCTTTAAGTTCAATCGTAGCATTTTCGCCTGAATTTTTTTTAGTGTTTTGGAAGAAAATATTTTGGTTCCTCCATTTCTGTGCATTCACCAATTACCCAGTACACCATATATTACGACAAAGTGCAGAGAACTTCAAGTTTGGAGTTACAATGTTCCAAAATGGGCCTAAGCTCTCGTTTTTTGTGTTCCGAGGCACAGTATTTCCGTACCTCCAGTACTGTGCTACCACCATGACCCAATGCACCATACCTTACGACTAAATGCAGAAAACTCTGTATCGAACTAAACACGTCTGGAATGGTCTCACGTCTTCCGATTTTCATCATTTTTTTACCAGATTTTCAAAGTTTTTTTCTAATTCGAATTTCGAAAAAACCATAAAAGTACAACGCATTTTTCCCTAAAAAACCCATACAAACCAAAGTGCAAGACACAAAAATTACGTAGTTTCTACTCTTCTAGCCCCCGTGTGTAGTCTAATTTCCCAATGGGTGCAATTAGTTTTGTCTCCTTCAATGTCCTCTTCACTCCTCCTCTTCCTCTTGACGCCCTCACTTTGATATAGAAATGGAGGTGTCCGATTACAAATTATTATACTTTATATCTTCTTTTTTGTTGTTTTTCACATTATGACGTACATAAATCATACTTTGGTAATTTGAATAAGGAGGACAGAAGTTAGTCATTTTGTAGGGTTAAGCCTCGAAAATCTTAAAAATTAGTCATTTTTAAAGGAGGATTGAACTCACTTTATTCTATTCTCACGTACTTGAAAATCCGGCAAAAATTTTTGAATTTTTAAAAAAGTTTTACCAGAGCAGTTTTCACTACGAACTCGGATAAAAATACCTCTAAATAGTACAAAATTGCGCTTAAAATCGGCCAAGGCCTAGGATCCGACTTTTTGATTTTCTAGGTCACCGACTTCTAGGCCACTTTACTCAAAAATAGCTATAAATGGTGCCAAATGACGTTCGAAACAGCCATGGCCTAGAATCCGACTTTTTCTAGGCCAGCGACTTCTAGGCCACCAATCTGACTGCTTTCAAATCCTTTATTTGTACTCTTTAGAGTTATTTTATCACGGACCCCATTTATTTTCGAAAAATAATTTTGAAATTTTTTTTTCACAATTTCAAAATAACATGTTTTTTTGGGCCTAAAACCAGATTCGTATAGAAAAATTATACGCTTTTTTTGTTATTTAGAACCGGATTCGTTATTTCTATTTTTGAAATATACCTCCTACCCGGTAATTTTCATGTAAAAACCAAACCAGCAGAAGACGTCATCTATACGAAGACGTCTTCTGATTTTTTGGAGAAAAAAAAGGTGTCGAAAAGATATTTTTGGCATGAGATGCTAGTGTTATTTTGGTGTCGGAAAAGGTGTAAAAATTGCTAAATTTTGAAAAAATATTAGAAAAAAAAAAGAAATTTTTAGAATTTTCCAGAATCTCAAAAAGTCCAAGTTGTCAAAAATTCAAAATTTTTTGAAAATTCCAAATTTTCAAAATTTTTATAGAAAAATAAACCCAGCTTCCCATCGGATCTATGGTTAGAGTCTCAAAAGCTAGCTTTCATAGGAGTGCCCTTATATTAGAGGTACTTTATGAAGTGCCCTTATATTAGAGGTGTTTTACAGAAGTGCCCTTATATTAGAGCCCAAAAATTATGAAATGTTGTCCTTTTTGGACTTTTTTTCAAAGAAAATTCAGAATGTGATTTACTTTTTTTTCTGACCTTCCTGTCACCTGATATTTTCATTTCTATTTTCACGTTTTCTCTTTTTTCTTAGGTTCGTACCTCAGACTCCCCTTGTCCCCCCAAGGACCCGTAGTCTAGGACCCCCCCCCCCCCTCCCTTGGGTTCATTTCCTGTACTATGTAGTTAATAATTTCATCTTTTCACCCTTTTCTCTCTGTTTGTTTAAACCTTCCCCCTTAACGAATTCCTATAAATATCCTCTCGATTTCTGGAAATTCTCTTCCATTTCCTTCCAAGAGCCCCGAGGCTAGAAACTCGTGATTCGCGGAAAGAAACTGCTGGTTTTGTGTAGTTTCGATGTAAAATCCGTTGTAAAATCCTTAAAATCTTCCCAAAAAAAATGACGTTCAAAATCTGGCGGTTAAGCAGATTTCGGCTGACTAGGAGGGACCGCCCATCTTGTATAGTTTTTTGGTTTATCCAGACATCTTCTTCTTTTTGAGGACTAATTGAATAGAGTTCCTACGATCTATTTTGGTCTTTGTAGTGAGCTTTTTTGGACCGAAATCTGAACTCCCGCCGAATCCTAAAAGTTTTCGATAAATTTTGAAATTGCTTTTTTTTTTGAAATCGCCAAATCAAGACCTGACCCACTCCAGCTGAAAAATTAGTAGGCCCGCATTCTTGTACGCCCTCCCGAGTCAACGTTTCTAGTGCTCCGATGGCCGGATGGTTAACCGTTTTGTCTTCCGTCCACAAGGTCCCGGGTTCAATTCCACCTAGCGGCAAATTCTTTTTACTTTTTTTTTCATACTATTCTTGTTGATATTTTTTGGAAAAAATTCAAAGTTTCCGAATTTTTGCCACTTCCTGAATTATTGAGATAATACGATGAACTCAATTTATGAGACCCAAAATCGTAAATTTTCGAAACTTCTCACATCAAAACCTATTTTCAAAGAAATTATAGCGATTCATCTGAAAATTTATATTGAAATTCCAGGCTCGAAATCTGAAATTTATCAGGAAAACTCTTTTTTCAAAAATCAACGCCATTGAAAATATGATTTTAGTTCTGACTAGTTCAAAAATGACGAAATTGTTAGTTTTCAGAAAGTTTTCGATTACTACAAAAAATTGTTTGAATTCCCGCCAAATTCTGAAATCGGTCCTAAATTTTTAGCGATGGTACCGCTACCCCATCTAGAGCTCGCCTGAAAGAACAGCCAGTGCTTTCTTATACGCCCTCCTCCCGCTTCGTTTCCAGTAACGTCATGGTCGAATGGTTAACCTTTTTGCCCTTCATCCACAAGGTCACGGGTTCAATTCCACCTTGGGGCAAAACCTTTTTTTCTTTTTTCTAACCAATTTTCACAAGTTCCCCACCTTCTCAAAAGGTTAAAAAGGAACCCCTCCCCAGCTGCCACCATTCAACCGGAAGCCAAAATAAACATTGGCATCACTTTTTTTTCAACACGAGAGAGAAACATGATTTGTGGTGTGCCCCTCCCCTTTCTTAGTATAGTCATGGGTGGGGCTCAGACTTTCTTTTCTTATTCCTATTTTTCCCCCAAAAATTTTTTTCTATATAATTATGGCCGCCCGGCCGATGTGCAAAATAACATAATTAGGCGCGGAGCCCAGTCTGCGCATTCTATTCTTTGGTGTTCTAAGATTCAAAAAACGTCTTTAAATCTGATTTTTTTTCAGAATCCATGTCAGCTCGTGATCGTTCGGGAAGCATCTCCTTATCACCACGGAATATCATTCCGGTTTGTCACACATTGACTCCGTCGCAGGTGTCTGTGGTTCGTCGGTCATGGAGACACATCAACACCAAGGGACTCATCATTGTCTTGACTCGTTGTTTTTCAAGAGTGAGTTACTGGGATAAGGAAGTGATTCAAAATCTTCTTATCACTCAAATCATAGGGGTGATAACATCACTTTTGAAAAAAAATCACGAGCTATGATGACTAAGCTATCTGATCCGGATCGGATCCTATGGTCTGGGATAAAGTCGGTCGAAATTTTTTTTTTCAATTTTCATATTGAAAAGCCGATGATTCTAGAAGATTTGAGGGTGGTGAGATCCGATTTTAGAATTATAATTTTCAACACATGACTCCCAAATAAAAGATCACTGATAAGGCGCTAAGACAGATTTTCATCTCATGACTCACCGTAGACTGGGGATTTTTAGGAACCATTATGGGGACCAATTTTTTCCAACCTTCAAACTCCCCAAACTATCAATTTTTCAGCTTGAATCCAACTGTCCGATCGTCTCTCAGTGCTTCCAATCGGCTACCTACTCTCTATCAACCAACCCAAATGGGGTTCGCACCGTCGCCGATCATGCCAAGTATCTTCTCCAACTCTTGGACAAAATCATCGAGGGCGATGTGGTAAGGGCTCATTCTCGGATTCTGTGATGGGACTTTTCAGCCTGTTGCCGGTTTTAGAGAAGGAAACTAGACAGATCAATAGACAAATTACTGGGGATTAGGATGGTTCATTTGAATTCCTGATAGGTAACAAAATAAGGTCTCCATGGTCAAAAAACGCGTTTCCAAGCTTTTTCGGAACTTCTGTCTTTTCTGTTGAACCGATTTTCCTGAAAACTAGACAGATCGTTAGAGAGTTTTTCGGGGATTACGACCGTTCGTTTAAACTTCTGATAATTTCAAAAAAAGCCTCGAAAAAACTACTTGAAAGTGTACTGTAGGTCCTTCTCAGGGTTGTCAAATGAAAACATGGGTTGTATTTACATTTCGAACAACATCGATATCACTTTAAACCTTTGGCGCTAGTGTATTTCAGTAACACTGAAGTCTGGAGGTGACGCGACACGCAACGCGATCCAAGCAAGACTGGTGCAGTTTGAAAAATAATAAAATCACGATCAAATCCATTCGACTCGCCAACATCCCGACGTTTTTCAAACCAAAAACTAACACTAAATCCATTACAGGACTCTGACTTCCTCCGTGAAATCGGTGCCAATCACGTCAATCTCAAACACGAGAACGGTTTCAGCACCCAAGAGTGGGATCGCTTCCAAGAGATCATGGTCGAAGTGATTCTGAAGCAAGACGGTGTCAAGCAGAGCAAAGAGGCCAGTCGTGCCTGGCGTCTTCTCATCTGCTCGTTCATCGAGCTCATCCGCGACGGATTCGATGCACAAGTTCGTCAATTCAGAAGAAAGCACTCGTTCAATGCTCATGTTCAGTATTTCGAGAATATTGAGAAGTGAGTTTTGGAGAAAGCCTTGGCGGGAATTCAAAAAAATTTTCAGACGCGTCGGTGTGTGCCCAAGCCGCAAAATCTCGTTGAACGTCGATCCACGTGCACCACCAAATGGCGCAAGAAAATATTCTCAATATTGATTTTTTGATCTACCGAAAACTTCTAAATGCACCTTTAAATATCCCCCCATCGAGACTCCTTCATTTCTTTCCCAGTTCTTATTGATTCCAGCACCTGTGATCTCGTTTTCTGGCACCCTTTCCCCTCATTGATATTTGGCTTACTGTAATAGTTCTCTCCTCCGATTTTGTTGCATCCTTCTCCGAAAAAATTTCACATCATTTCTCTAAAAAAAAAGATAATCTCTCAACACTTTGACTCTACTTTGAATATCAGATCTCTATTATATTTTGAAACCGAATAAACTTTAATCTTATGAATAGTGATATATGTAGGTAATTTGGAAGATCAAAACTAGCTGATAAAGAATCTGGAATCAGTTTGAATGGAAAAAAGCAAAAATGATTCAAAATTTAGAAAAATCTCTCGGGAGAATTCGGAATCCGGAAATCGGAAAAAATTCCTACAGCACGTCACTAGGGCCATCCCGAAGGAATAACCACCAAGAGATACGTGTAGAACTAACCATAAAGGATTCCCATGAAATCAACGGAAGATATCATTTTGAAATGATAATTACTGATAATGAAATCAGCATGGTAATGACTGGTAATGAAATCTGGGAGATAGTTGGTGTTCTATCAGTTCATACCGGATTTCCATCTGACTAATCCCAAGAGACTAACCATCAAGAGATACGTGTATAACTAACCCGAAGGATTCCCATGAAATCAACAGAAGATATAATTTTGAAATGATAGTGACTGATACTAAAATCAGGAGGTAATACTGACTGATACTGAATTCAGGGAGATAGTTGGTGTTCTATCAGTTCATACCGGATTTCCATCTGACTAATCCCAAAAGACTAACCATCAAGAGATACGTGTATAACTAACCCAAAGGGGATTCCCATGAAATCAACAGAAGATATCATTTTGAAATGATAGTGACTGATACTAAAATCAATAGGAAATTGACTGATACTGAATTCAGGGAGATAGTTGGTGTTCTATCAGTTCATACCGGATTTCCATCTGACTAATCCCAAGAGACTAACCATCAAGAGATACGTGTATAACTAACCCGAAGGATTCCCATGAAATCAACAGAAGATATCATTTTGAAATGATAGTGACTGATACTAAAATCAGGAGGTAATACTGACTGATACTGAATTCAGGGAGATAGTTGGTGTTCTATCAGTTCATACCGGATTTCCATCAGACTAATCCCAAGAGACTAACCATCAAGAGATACGTGTATAACTAACCCAAAGGGGATTCCCATGAAATCAACAGAAGATATCATTTTGAAATGATAGTGACTGATACTAAAATCAGGAGGTAATACTGACTGATACAGAATTCAGGGAGATAGTTGGTGTTCTATCAGTTCATACCGGATTTCCATCTGACTAATCCCAAGAGACTAACCATCAAGAGATACGTGTATAACTAACCCGAAGGATTCCCATGAAATCAACAGAAGATATCATTTTGAAATGATAGTGACTGATACTAAAATCAATAGGAAATTGACTGATACTGAATTCAGGGAGATAGTTGGTGTTCTATCAGTTCATACCGGATTTCCATCTGACTAATCCCAAGAGACTAACCATCAAGAGATACGTGTATAACTAACCCGAAGGATTCCCATGAAATCAACAGAAGATATCATTTTGAAATGATAGTGACTGATACTAAAATCAGGAGGTAATACTGACTGATACTGAATTCGGGGAGATAGTTGGTGTTCTATCAGTTCATACCGGATTTCCATCAGACTAATCCCAAGAGACTAACCATCAAGAGATACGTGTATAACTAACCCAAAGGGGATTCCCATGAAATCAACAGAAGATATCATTTTGAAATGATAGTGACTGATACTAAAATCAGGAGGTAATACTGACTGATACAGAATTCAGGGAGATAGTTGGTGTTCTATCAGTTCATACCGGATTTCCATCTGACTAATCCCAAGAGACTAACCATCAAGAGATACGTGTATAACTAACCCGAAGGATTCCCATGAAATCAACAGAAGATATCATTTTGAAATGATAGTGACTGATACTAAAATCAGGAGGTAATACTGACTGATACAGAATTCAGGGAGATAGTTGGTGTTCTATCAGTTCATACCGGATTTCCATCTGACTAATCCCAAGAGACTAACCATCAAGAGATACGTGTATAACTAACCCGAAGGATTCCCATGAAATCAACAGAAGATATCATTTTGAAATGATAGTGACTGATACTAAAATCAGGAGGTAATACTGACTGATACAGAATTCAGGGAGATAGTTGGTGTTCTATCAGTTCATTCCGGATTTCCATCTGACTAATCCCAAAAGACTAACCATCAAGAGATACGTGTATAACTAACCCGAAGGATTCCCATGAAATCAACAGAAGATATCATTTTGAAATGATAGTGACTGATACTAAAATCAGGAGGTAATACTGACTGATACAGAATTCAGGGAGATAGTTGGTGTTCTATCAGTTCATTCCGGATTTCCATCTGACTAATCCCAAAAGACTAACCATCAAGAGATACGTGTATAACTAACCCAAAGGGGATTCCCATGAAATCAACAGAAGATATCATTTTGAAATGATAGTGACTGATACTAAAATCAATAGGAAATTGACTGATACTGAATTCAGGGAGATAGTTGGTGTTCTATCAGTTCATACCGGATTTCCATCAGACTAATCCCAAGAGACTAACCATCAAGAGATACGTGTATAACTAACCCGAAGGATTCCCATGAAATCAACAGAAGATATCATTTTGAAATGATAGTGACTGATACTAAAATCAATAGGAAATTGACTGATACTGAATTCAGGGAGATAGTTGGTGTTCTATCAGTTCATACCGGATTTCCATCTGACTAATCCCAAGAGACTAACCATCAAGAGATACGTGTATAACTAACACGAAGGATTCCCATGAAATCAACAGAAGATATCATTTTGAAATGATAGTGACTGATACTAAAATCAGGAGGTAATACTGACTGATACAGAATTCAGGGAGATAGTTGGTGTTCTATCAGTTCATACCGGATTTCCATCTGACTAATCCCAAAAGACTAACCATCAAGAGATACGTGTATAACTAACCCAAAGGGGATTCCCATGAAATCAACAGAAGATATCATTTTGAAATGATAGTGACTGATACTAAAATCAGGAGGTAATACTGACTGATACTGAATTCAGGGAGATAGTTGGTGTTCTATCAGTTCATACCGGATTTTCATCAGACTAATCCCAAGAGACTAACCATCAAGAGATACGTGTATAACTAACACGAAGGATTCCCATGAAATCAACAGAAGATATCATTTTGAAATGATAGTGACTGATACTAAAATCAGGAGGTAATACTGACTGATACAGAATTCAGGGAGATAGTTGGTGTTCTATCAGTTCATACCGGATTTCCATCAGACTAATCCCAAGAGACTAACCATCAAGAGATACGTGTATAACTAACACGAAGGATTCCCATGAAATCAACAGAAGATATCATTTTGAAATGATAGTGACTGATACTAAAATCAATAGGAAATTGACTGATACTGAATTCAGGGAGATAGTTGGTGTTCTATCAGTTCATACCGGATTTCCATCAGACTAATCCCAAGAGACTAACCATCAAGAGATACGTGTATAACTAACCCGAAGGATTCCCATGAAATCAACAGAAGATATGATTTTGAAATGATAGTGACTGATACTAAAATCAGGAGGTAATACTGACTGATACAGAATTCAGGGAGATAGTTGGTGTTCTATCAGTTCATACCGGATTTCCATCTGACTAATCCCAAGAGACTAACCATCAAGAGATACGTGTATAACTAACCCGAAGGATTCCCATGAAATCAACAGAAGATATCATTTTGAAATGATAGTGACTGATACTAAAATCAGGAGGTAATACTGACTGATACTGAATTCAGGGAGATAGTTGGTGTTCTATCAGTTCATACCGGATTTCCATCTGACTAATCCCAAGGGACTAACCATCAAGAGATACGTGTATAACTAACCCGAAGGATTCCCATGAAATCAACAGAAGATATCATTTTGAAATGATAGTGACTGATACTAAAATCAGGAGGTAATACTGACTGATACAGAATTCAGGGAGATAGTTGGTGTTCTATCAGTTCATACCGGATTTCCATCAGACTAATCCCAAGAGACTAACCATCAAGAGATACGTGTATAACTAACCCGAAGGATTCCCATAAAATCAACAGAAGATATCATTTTGAAATGATAGTGACTGATACTAAAATCAGGAGGTAATACTGACTGATACTGAATTCAGGGAGATAGTTGGTGTTCTATCAGTTCATACCGGATTTCCATCTGACTAATCCCAAGGGACTAACCATCAAGAGATACGTGTATAACTAACCCGAAGGATTCCCATGAAATCAACAGAAGATATCATTTTGAAATGATAGTGACTGATACTAAAATCAGGAGGTAATACTGACTGATACAGAATTCAGGGAGATAGTTGGTGTTCTATCAGTTCATACCGGATTTCCATCAGACTAATCCCAAGAGACTAACCATCAAGAGATACGTGTATAACTAACCCGAAGGATTCCCATAAAATCAACAGAAGATATCATTTTGAAATGATAGTGACTGATACTAAAATCAGGAGGTAATACTGACTGATACTGAATTCAGGGAGATAGTTGGTGTTCTATCAGTTCATACCGGATTTCCATCTGACTAATCCCAAGGGACTAACCATCAAGAGATACGTGTATAACTAACCCGAAGGATTCCCATGAAATCAACAGAAGATATCATTTTGAAATGATAGTGACTGATACTAAAATCAGGAGGTAATACTGACTGATACAGAATTCAGGGAGATAGTTGGTGTTCTATCAGTTCATACCGGATTTCCATCAGACTAATCCCAAGAGACTAACCATCAAGAGATACGTGTATAACTAACCCGAAGGATTCCCATAAAATCAACAGAAGATATCATTTTGAAATGATAGTGACTGATACTAAAATCAGGAGGTAATACTGACTGATACTGAATTCAGGGAGATAGTTGGTGTTCTATCAGTTCATACCGGATTTCTATCTGACTAATCCCAAGAGACTAACCATCAAGAGATACGTGTATAACTAACCCGAAGGATTCCCATAAAATCAACAGAAGATATCATTTTGAAATGATAGTGACTGATACTAAAATCAGGAGGTAATACTGACTGATACTGAATTCAGGGAGATAGTTGGTGTTCTATCAGTTCATACCGGATTTCCATCTGACTAATCCCAAAAGACTAACCATCAAGAGATACGTGTATAACTAACCCGAAGGATTCCCATGAAATCAACAGAAGATATCATTTTGAAATGATAGTGACTGATACTAAAATCAGGAGGTAATACTGACTGATACTGAATTCAGGGAGATAGTTGGTGTTCTATCAGTTCATACCGGATTTCCATCTGACTAATCCCAAGGGACTAACCATCAAGAGATACGTGTATAACTAACCCGAAGGATTCCCATGAAATCAACAGAAGATATCATTTTGAAATGATAGTGACTGATACTAAAATCAATAGGAAATTGACTGATACTGAATTCAGGGAGATAGTTGGTGTTCTATCAGTTCATATCGGATTTCCATCTGACTAATCCCAAAAGACTAACCATCAAGAGATACGTGTATAACTAACCCGAAGGATTCCCATGAAATCAACAGAAGATATCATTTTGAAATGATAGTGACTGATACTAAAATCAGGAGGTAATACTGACTGATACTGAATTCGGGGAGATAGTTGGTGTTCTATCAGTTCATACCGGATTTCCATCTGACTAATCCCAAAAGACTAACCATCAAGAGATACGTGTATAACTAACCCGAAGGATTCCCATGAAATCAACAGAAGATATCATTTTGAAATGATAGTGACTGATACTAAAATCAGGAGGTAATACTGACTGATACTGAATTCGGGGAGATAGTTGGTGTTCTATCAGTTCATACCGGATTTCCATCTGACTAATCCCAAAAGACTAACCATCAAGAGATACGTGTATAACTAACACGAAGGATTCCCATGAAATCAACAGAAGATATCATTTTGAAATGATAGTGACTGATACTAAAATCAGGAGGTAATACTGACTGATACAGAATTCAGGGAGATAGTTGGTGTTCTATCAGTTCATTCCGGATTTCCATCTGACTAATCCCAAAAGACTAACCATCAAGAGATACGTGTATAACTAACCCAAAGGGGATTCCCATGAAATCAACAGAAGATATCATTTTGAAATGATAGTGACTGATACTAAAATCAGGAGGTAATACTGACTGATACTGAATTCAGGGAGATAGTTGGTGTTCTATCAGTTCATATCGGATTTCCATCTGACTAATCCCAAAAGACTAACCATCAAGAGATACGTGTATAACTAACCCAAAGGGGATTCCCATGAAATCAACAGAAGATATCATTTTGAAATGATAGTGACTGATACTAAAATCAGGAGGTAATACTGACTGATACTGAATTCAGGGAGATAGTTGGTGTTCTATCAGTTCATATCGGATTTCCATCTGACTAATCCCAAAAGACTAACCATCAAGAGATACGTGTATAACTAACCCAAAGGGGATTCCCATGAAATCAACAGAAGATATCATTTTGAAATGATAGTGACTGATACTAAAATCAGGAGGTAATACTGACTGATACAGAATTCAGGGAGATAGTTGGTGTTCTATCAGTGGCTAAGGCCTAGTGGGAAAATGCTTGTTCTTACAAAAAAATTTTTTTAAGCTAATCATCATTCTTATATATAAAAAGCCAGAGGGGTATGTCTGTACGTCCGGATGTTCGCACTTTTCGGGCAAGAAGAAAGAAAGGGGTTTTGCCCCAAAAGGGTTTGAACCCGACCCCATGCGAACGACAGCCGCGCACTCACCCACTACACCACCGGACCACGAAAAAGAGGGGACCTGTTCGCCTACAGGTGTCGACGGGTTTTAGTTCTATGGAGCGGCGAAGCCGCGACCAGTGAAAAAAATGAGGAGCGCAGCGACGAACAGTAAAAAACAGCCTGTTGGAACGCCGGAGGCGCGAAAAGCAGGCTGGTATAAAGGAAAATATGAATAAAAAAATGAATCAATAAAAAAGATCAGTGATAAACGATGGCGCTGCAACGGGCCGCAGTGTGAGGATTTCGAAAGTCTTTTTTCCGCCCTCGCCCGCCAAATAAATCTCGGTGTCGCTAAGAACTGCGTTATTGATAAAGGGGCTGGATATTTGAATATTTGAAATTATCGACTTTCGAAGGAGAAAAAGAAAAGAGACGAAAAAAGAGACTGAAGACGGGTTACCAACCCGCACAAAAAAGACGAAAGAATGCAATTGTTATGTGGGATTGTACCTGGTTTAGATGGGCGGAGTCTCTCTTTGAGAGGGCCGGAAGTGAGCGTATTCCTACGGGAAAAATTGACGTCACGCGAAATCAAAAGGCTCTCGGAGAACAAAGGGGTTACGTGGCAATAAAAACGTGAAGATAGAATCCCCTTTTGGCGGGAGACAGTGTTGTGTGTATTGATTTTTTGAGACAAAACTGGGCATGGGAACTCGTGTCAAATTAATAATAGGTGTGCGAAAAGTTCAAATTTTTCTTTTTCGCGGGCAGCCTTTCTTTTGATCTCCAAGCTATTTTTGAATTCAAGTACCCGCGAAAATAAAAATTTGAATTTCTTGCCTAACTATTACTAATTTGACAGTAATAGGAAAGTACCCATAATACAAAACGGCATTTGAAAACATGACCGCGATGGCCTAGAATTCTTTTTTTCAAATTCCTTTGCCATCAATCTGTACTTAGGCCATGCTTTCCAGCGCCGTTTTGTACAGTTTAGAGTGGCTTTTAACTGGAGAATGGATTTTTAAGAACATGGAGCTGAACAACATTCCCCGTGAAATTTCTATTACATCCTTATAGAACGGCACATCTAATATACCGGCAGCCAGAAAAAATTAAAAAGTATATTACACTGCCCCTCAAAATATCTATTTTAGGATTACAAAACATGCTTTCTCAACAGAGCGCGTTTACACATCACACGTTTTAGCATACCGTGTGCCCATGGATAAATCTTGTCACTGAAAACACTGTGAAAAGTGCTAAAATAACATTCAACGGTTACATGTCCCTCTTATAGAAGGGCAGCGCCAATTGGTGCCCTTCTGCTAAAGACATTTTCCTGACCTTGCCATCTCCTTCTGCCCTCACTCCCTCTCAACGCGCCACCGGTTTCTTAGACTCCCTCTAGCCGCCTCTCTACATTTGCCCGCGTGGCCGAGCGGCTAGCACTCCTGCCTGCCGCCCAACAGGTCGCGAGTTCAACTCCCCGCCACTCAACGCACGCTTATTTCGCGCCGCCCGTTCTTCCATGACGTTGTGGCTAAAGTGTTGTGCAATAAAGAATTCACTCTGGCGTTGCGGTCCACTGTTTCTGAATTTGGCTCGCGTTTATAGGAGTGATACAATAATAATGAATGCGATCACTTTTATTTTTCTTTGCCATTTTGAATTTTTCTTCTTCTAGAGAAGAAGAGAGGTTCACTTTTCTTTTCCGGTTCTACCACGAATCAAGTTCTCCGTTTGCTCCCAAGTATTTTGGTCCCAAGTGTGCAAAAACTCTCCCATATGAACTCCATGATTCATATGACGCTGTCCTCCGTCGATATCAATGATAACGCCATTCAAGAAAGACATATGATCCGATGAGACGAATGCAACGAGATTGGCGACCTCCTCAGTGGTGCCAACTCGCCCTTCCGGATTCACTTGGGCAACTATACCGGCAGCATCCTGGACCTCCCCCTGGAAAAGTCTTCCCCATGCGCCTTTAGTTGGAATTGGTCCAGGTGAGATCGCATTGAAACGAAGGCCATGTTTAGCCCATTCAACTGCCAAGGATTTCGTCATAATCTCAACTCCGGCTTTCGAAACTGCCGATGGGACAACAAATGGGCAACCGGAACGGGCGTATGCGGCAGTAATAGAGGTAACGGCGGCTCCGGTTTTGTTCTGTAAAACATATATGAATTGGGACAGTTTTGAGGGTTACTGTACCTGAATACAGCGTCTTCCAAGCTCTGTTGTCACATTCAAAGTCCCCTTGAGAACGATATCAATGATGGTACCGTAGGCGTTGGCTGAGAGGCGTTCGGTGGCCATGATGAAGTTGCCGGCAGCGTTGTTCACCAGGACTTCTGGGTCTTTGCCAAATCTAGAAAGTCACAAATATGATGTTTGGTTTTAAAAAATCAGGCCGAAACTTCTGAAAATGACTTTTAAAGCGATTCTCGTGGCTTTAATTTGACTTTTTAAAGCTATTTTTGACACTGATCCAACCAGATTTTCTACTTTTTCCCACATTTTCACCAAAAAAACCCCACTAACTTCTCCTTAATCTCACCAAAAGCCTTGCTGACAAGCTGTGGATCCTTAATATCCATTTGAAATGGCTCACAAACTCCACCGGTGCTCTTTTGAATCTCCGAAGCAGTCTTCTCCAATTTTTCCATATTTCTTGAGGCGATAGCGACGGTGGCACCGAGTTGGGACAGAGTCGAGGCGATCGCTTTGCCAATGCCCGTTCCTCCGCCAGTGACAAGGGCTAGTTTTCCCTGAAAATTTTCCAAATTTTTCAGCTAATTTACCGGCTTCTGGAAGAATTTATCGGTAAACCTGGCTACTAGCTAGCCCTAACTTTATTTCGCAGCATCGTTGCTCAATTTTTTAGAAAGTATGCCAAAAATTTGCTGCTTTGTATAGTTGAAACTTTGAAATTCACCGGTCAACTCGCCGATAAATTTACCGGTAACTTCATAGTTCCACGGAAAGTTTACCGGTGAATCTGCTAAATAATAGTCGCTAACTTAAATTCAAAGCATCGTGGCACAAAATGTTTTGCACTCAGAGTTTTCTGTAGGAACTTTAAAATTTACCGGTAAATTGCCGATAAATTTTTGATATTTACAGGTAAACTTTGAAGTTTCTAAGTCGTTTTTGGCTCGATATGAAGTAATATTGAGCAACGACACTCCGAAATTACGCCAGTGTTCATTTTTAGCAGATTTATCGGTGAATTTTTTGATTTCTCTGATGATTTACCGATATAATTGCCGGTTCCTTCACGGAGGAATTCACGGAAATTTTACCGGTAAAGCACCTGATTACGTCTAGTCAAAAACTAGAGAAAGAGACGCGGAGAAGCTAGACACTCTAGCATCTCTACGTCTCCTTTATCAGTGGAGGGCAGTTCCTACCTTAAACGCTCCATCGCGAAGAGCCGGTGACGTGCAAATTGGGAAAAACTTTTCCGGATTCTTACAGAAGGCCATTGTGAATTTGACAGAACTTGAATTGAAATTTTTGAATTTTTGATTTTGATTTCGAAAAAAAGTCAATACGTGGAACTTTTTTCGCTTTTTGAAAGGTCAGGTTAATGTGCCACGGTGATAGAAAAATTTAAAAAAAAACGAATTTTGAAAAATTAAAAAATTTTTCACGTGTGAAAAACACCATTTCTTGATTTTTGACAAACATGAACGTAAGTTTTTCACCAAAAAAATTTTCAGCAAATTTCAGCCAAAATTAAGTTCCAGCGAAACCGGCATGCCCACCATAAACTAAACGGTGGTGGTTTTCAACAACAAAAACACTTGCCCGGCAACGGCCAACATCCGTTGAAACCGGCAGAATTGCGTGGAAAAAATGCGCCGGCCTACATGGAAAAAGACACGTTGCTCGGCAAAAATGAGAATATTCTGATTGAGAAAATGATCGCTGGCGGCGGATTTGGACAGGTTTATCGAGCCAGACATTTGGTGAGTCTGGGAGGTGGAGGGTCCTCTATTATAAGGGCATGTCAAAGGGAATTCATGTTTTGAAATTTTTTCCGGATTTGAGAAGACAAAGTATTGTTTCATGCTGATTCTAGTTTTCACTATGAAATAACTCAAAAAAAACTCTGGTAAATTTTTGAAAGCAGACGAATTGATGGTCTAGAATAGAGCATACTTGTGATATACTTGTGCCCAATTTCTCAATTTTCTTGTTCAGTTAGGAGTTCAGTTAGAGAAATAGTTCGGAGTAAATAGTTTCTAGCTTATTTGGGAGCATTTTTCGACTCTTTTTCAGTGTTTTGTTCGAAGACTTTCATCAGGTTTTCCGGTCTATTTAAAACAATTTTTAATCAGTTTCCGAAATTTTTGGAATATCTTGACGTCTAAACTTTTTTGCGAGCGTTAAAGTTCCGGAAAGTAACTAAAAAATTGTTAGAAATTCAATGTTGCTTTATGTGTACGTTCATTAAAAAAATTCAAAAATTATAATTATGAAAATGACTAATTGTTTGCATATGCACTATTTATGTCCTTTTTCGTTCCGGAATCCCATTTGAAAACGGCATTCGCTTCTCATCAAAGAGAATTATAATAAGCCCAGCAGTCCTGAAACAAGGAGTTCAAATGATTTGCATTATTATCTGAAGCTCACATGTATTTTGCCCAACAGTTTTTCGATCTCTTCTCCAACATTATTGGTACTGTTCAGTCCACTCTCGCAGAGAGCCCTTTTTCCATAGCATCGCATTGAAACTTTTGAAACTTCTTATAGGTTTCAGAAGCTATTTCCAAATTATACCAGTAGCTCGTAGTTGTGTAAGCATCGATATATTTTTCGTAAGATTTTGAGAAGCGGTCAATATTTTCACAGTCCCAGCTCCGCCACAAATTCTTCAATACTCCGACAAAACAACCTTTTGAGTTTTTATAATTAATTTTCTTTTGGGTTGAGTTTATCTGCAAAAAAAAACATTTGCCTATAAATGACTTGGGGATGGTCAGAGATTAAAGTGATATTTTTGAACATGGGATAAATCATTTGAAAACTGAAAAAACGCTGATTACAAATTTGAAGTAACTCTTAAGCTTTTGACCCTTCGGAGAAACGTTTTGGCCGCAATCCTGGCCGATTTTGGTCAAAATCAGTTAGTAAAGTTCTCGAAACACTCCACGACATACTTGTCGCGGGCGGGCCGGGGCGGGCGGGGGCGGGCAGCTTCCGGAGCTTTTCCTCCGCCCGCCCCCGCCCGCCCTGGCCCGCCCGCCCCGCTATCTGCCCCCCAAAGAGAAAAAAGTCAATTTTCAATCTTGAAGTGGACGTGGCTTGCTGGAAAAGGGGCGGGGCCAAAAACTAAAAGTGCCAAAATGTTCCTATGGTCTTATATGCCCACTGTAAGCATTCTGACGGTCTAGTATTTACTTTTTGAAAATCACTAGTGCCGTCGAGTGGTGAGAAATTCAAAAAAATAATTAATTTCTTGAGTGCGGGCAGGTGGGGCGGGCGGGGGCGGGAGAATTTTTTTTACCTGCCCGCCCTGCCCGCCCCGGCCCGCCCCGGCCCGCCCCGGCCCCGCCCGCCCCTGCCCGCCCCGCTGTCCGCCCGGAATTTCACAAGTATGCTCCACGAAGATTGGAACGTTTTTGCGCAAATTTTGCGCCTCACTAAAATTTTCGAGCAATTTATTTGAGTTTAGTCCTCCTCTAACTTCCGGACATTCACTGATAAAACAAACTCACAGTAAAAAGGTCGTATTCCTCTGCACACGGATGCTTCTTTTCATAAATCTCTTGCAATGCTGGACTAATGCATTCTTTCTCGAATTTGTGAGTTTGCGCGCCAAATTTTTTGCATGTTTCCGGTAAATCTCTCAACTGACAATCATCGGTATCACATTTCTTAAAAATGATTTGAAAAAATTAGATCATATTTCTTATAGTCTTACCATAGCTTCGTCACAGTATTTCTTTGCGGATTCCAGAACATCTTGAGTGGGGGGTAACGAAGAGATTGCGTAATTTTTGATCAATGTTTTGGCCATGAATATGTATCTTTCACATTCCGTAGTGCAGATACAGACGACAGTCGAGAAAAGAGTCATACAGATGATCAATATTGGTAGTATTTTCATGACTAAAAAAAAATAAAGTTTATATTATAAATTTAAAAAAAAATGATGAAAAAAAAATCAGATAAAATTGCGGTCAACTCCGCAGAGCTCCGCAGATACTGATTGTGAGAGGGCTCTCAAACTTTTAGTTCAATTGAACAACTGACATCAAATTTCATTAAACTTTTCCATCCGTATTGCTCAGCTTAAATCCTAGAAATTTTTTGGGATGAGCAAGGGACGAAAAATCAACTAATTTATCATTGAGAGGATACGTCGTCTTCACTAAAGGAGGTTTTAGACTAGGGAGTTTGAAAATCAGATATTTCTATGGTTAAAAGTAGTGTGGAATCAGGAATCCGATAAAAGAAATCGTCATGATTATCATTTGTTTCCGCAGTTTCCACAATGAAACACGGTGAGTTTACCGGTATTTTTCCGATTCATCCAGAAATTTACCGGTAAATCTGCTAAATAATGCGCGCTGGCATTTTGGCGGGTCGTTGCGAGATTGAACAGAAACCCCCGGCTGTGAAAACTGTAAATTATATACCGGGAAACGTTCCGATTTTCTGGTTTTCAGCAAATTTATCAAATTTTTACCAATACATTTACCGGTAAATTTTTCGACGATTTACTGGAGAAGTACACTGATAATAACTGACCTATGCTACAGTTGTGCTGAATAAGAGCTGGTCTAAAATTACCGGAATTACAATGCTTTCGTTTGAAACAGTTCTAAAAGAAAAGATTATGATTCGGAACACCAAAAATTTCAAAATGATCAAAATTTTTAAAAAATCAGCGTTTCCGGAACTTCTGACATCTGAGGTTTTCTGGGTCATCAAACGTACATCGCACTTTGAAAATCATACTTGGTTCAACTCGGTTTTCGTAATTTTTTCTATGAAATTTCATATCGAAAACGAATGCAAATATAACAAAAATCGAGTTCAGACCTCGTTGAAACCAACCCCCGATTAAAAGTCCCAACTTTACCACTTTCTCATTTCAGGAAACCCAAGAAGAAGTAGCAGTAAAAGTGGAGCGAGCCAAAACGCATGACTCGCAGCGAATGATTCTCGAGTCAAAAGTGTTGGATGATATGCTCGGAACAAAACATTTCCCAATGCTTTACTACATTGGTCCACACTCCACATACAATTATATTGTAATGCAAATGCTCGGAAAGAATTTGGGAGATATTCGAAAAATGATGTCATCAAGAAAGATATCGATCACTTCGGCAGTCCGAATTGGTATTCAAATTGTCGAAGCATTGTCGTTGCTTCACTCAAAAGGATGGCTTCATCGTGACCTTAAGCCCACAAACTGTTGCCTGGGCCTTGATGAAAAACGTAAAACCGTCTATCTCGTGGATTTCGGAATGTCTCGAAAATTCCGAAACGATGACGGAAGCCTTCGAGAGAGTCGTCATTATTGTGGATTCCGTGGCACCACCCGTTACTGTTCGTATCGTATGCATGATCGTCGCGAGCAGGGACCTGTCGATGATTTGTGGTGTTTGTATTACTCGTTGGCCGAATTGATTGAGGGACACTTGCCGTGGCGTGATATGGAGTCGGTGGATGAGATGGCGCAAACGAAGAAGGTTTTGAAGCATGAAATGATTTTTCCGTGAGTTTTACCGTGGGTAGGGCTGGGGGTGGGTAGGGCTCCTTATTTTACCGTGGGTAGGGCTCCTTATTTGATTGTGGGACTCACACCGGCTCTCTGCGAGGATAGGAAAGCGCGCCCTAATGCTAAAAAAGTTTAATACTCAGTCTAGCTCTATTTCCGCAAAAATGCGATTGAAAAAATTCTGTCAAAATTGAGGTACCGAGCGAAGTCTACAATTTAGTATTAGGGCGCGCTTTCCTACCTCCGCGGGAACCATTTTGGGGACTAAATTGATAGCGCTTAGAACATCTTTGGGGACCTGTCGAAGGGTATTTGAAGCACCTAGGTCAAACCCCCCCCCCCCCCCCCCCGCACCTAGGTCAAACCCCCCCCCCCCTCCCCTTGAAGGTTAGGGCCTAGTTCCAGCCCTTTTTAGCTGGTATGGCCTAGGTTTTAGATTGGAAATTTTTTGAACGAAATATTTTTCAGACAAACGTTTTTTCTTTAAAATTCGATTTTTTCTCATTTTTGAAACTCGCCTTATATTCGCCGTATTCTTCTAATGTTGCTACGGCGATGTTTTCCACTCTTTTTTTTTCAAATTCTTGTTTCAAATTTCAAGCAATCACACTTAAAATTAGGCCCCGCCCCTTGAAATGATGATGATAGCGGTCTAAAAATTTTTGAAACTTCGAAAATTCAAAATTTTTCAACCCTCAATCATATTTATGTCCCAAAAAAAACTATCAAAATCTGAAAAACAGTTCGGAAAATTTGAAAATTTTTCGACCGCGCCCACTTTTTGTTCGGCCTAAACGATTTTACTTATCATAAACACCTGAAATTTTTTTTCGGATTTTTCGGATTTTCAAACATTTCCCTGTCTTGATTATTATTTCGCGGATATAAAATCACAAAATCAACGAAGAAAAAACTGATTCGCATTGAAAAATTTCGAAAAATTTTGGGCCGCGGCCAACATTTTTTCGACCGTTTGAGCTTCCGAAAAGGGCACAAGGCTTCAAAATTTAATAAATTTTTATCTTTTTTGTTGAAAATTTTCCAAAAATTTCACCAATATCTTCCCCCAACCCCATTTTCTTCCAGATCAATGCCCTCCCGCTTCGCCAGTTTCGACCGTAATCTCCGCCGTCTTCGCCAAACCGACACTCCGGATTATGTGAAATTCCAAAATATTCTGGCGAGTTGTATCAAATTTGTGGACGATAACGCCGAACTCGAATGGGATATTTTGGGTGTCTGAACTTGTAAAAGAGCAACTTGAATAAAGTATTTATTTGTGTATAAAAATTTGAGTACATAAAAATTTTCAAAAAAAGGAAAAAAATAAATTAAGAACTATAAAGCGAATAATTATCATATCACAGAATGAATTAAAAAATTGCGTAAAAATCAATGAAAATTTGAAAATTTAAGTAACATTTGGTCTTTATTATACATTGGACTAGCATTGTAATTCAGCTACTTTCGCACCCCAACGGTGTCTAGGAGGACTCTTCTAGAAAATAAAAGAGAGCTTTAGTTTTTTTGAGCATTTTGGAATGGAGTTGTGTGTTTGGAGAAAGAGGTAAATATGTTAACAAAAAATGGGTTGAGAAAAAAAAGCACAAAAAATTTAGAAATATTACTTAAAAATGCGGCCTTGTCTTGAGAGAGCATCTGGGCGATTCGGTTGAGAATAGGTTGGGACGTTGTAGTTGACGGGCTCGACGTCTGGACGGTAGCTTGGTGGATTGCCCTGGAAATTTGAAGATTTGACGGGATTTTGAAAATTTGGAAAAATTTTTTTTGAGAAATTTCGAGAAATTAGTGTGAAGGGACCTAGATTTGGACCAGTGTGCCTTACCGAAAAACATTTTTACCGGTAAACTGGTGTTTCGATAAATTGGCTATAAATTTACCGGAAAAAACTAATTTTTCGAAAAAAGTTCGATAAATTTATCAAACTTTTTCAGCTAAATTTTCCGGTAAATTTAACGGAATTTTGCCTGTAAGGCACACTGGTTTGGATCAGGACAGATTTGGCTGATTTGACTAGGTTTGGTGCCTTACTGGTGAAACTTATCGGAAAAACACCGGAAAAATTTCCGGAAAAAGTCCGGTAAATTTTCTAGTAAATTTTCTGGTAAATTGTTCGGAAATTTTCTAAGTTTTTTCAGTAACTTTTTGGCGCGAAAGTTAAAAAAAAACACCGAGCGACGATGCTCCAAAATTACGCTAAGGTGCACTGTTAAGCGGATTTTCCGGAAAATTTTCCGATGAACCGGAAAGTTATAGGAAAATTTAGCGAACTTTTATTGGAAAATTTATAGGAAAAATTTTGTAAAAAAAGTCCGATAAATTCTCTAATAAATTTTTAGGAAAATTTCAATTTTTTTCAGAAGCTTTTAGCGCGAAATTTGAAAAAAACACCGAGAAACGCTGCTCCGAAATTACGCAATGGCGTACTGTTTAGCGACTGTTCTGGGAAATTTACCGACCATTTTCGGAAAAACTTTCCGGAAAATAAAAATGACTGAAACTCCTCAAAAAAACCAAAAATGAGCTCCGAAAAGCCCGTTTTTCCCTCAAAAAGACTAACCATCAACTGCTGAAGTCTCTGCGAGAATACATCCCCGTCATCGGGAGCAACACCTCCGGAAGTGGAAATGTAGTTGGGATTAGTCACTTGACCACCATAAGACTGTGGCATTTGTCCCATTTGTTGAATATTTTGAAGATTTTGAGGAGTTTGGGACGATTGATGGGAAGGATTGACGTTCACAGGGTTGCCGAATTCGTTGAGGACACTGGAAATAGACATTAAGGTCGTAAGAGGGGGGGGGGGGGGGCTTGTGTGAGAGTTGCGAAAGATGCTTTGGATTTTACGACAAAATGCAGACTTTAATAAGGGCTTCCAGGTTTAAAAGCGCGGTGGACTCCGACACGATTACAGTAACCTGAAATTCAGAATAACTGTCATCATGATAAGACCCATGCGCGCTGTCAATAAAAATCTGCGTTTTGTCGTAAAATCTGGTGCAATTTTTCAAAACATCTGCATTTTGTCGTCAAATTCTGTGCACACTTTTTCATCCTACAGTACCCCAAACTTACGTTCCAATCCTCGGAGCATTCGTATGAGCACTGGGATTTATCTGATGCTGACTATTCACATTGCTCCCTAATCCACCACCGTTAAGCCCGCCTACTTGATTTCTTGGGTCATTACTAAAATTTTTCGAAAGTTTTCAAAAATAAATTCTAGATAAACTTACTTATTGAACCCATACTGCTGGGTTTGATAGCTTGGATTCGCTCCAAACCCATTCATGTTTGTTCGAGTGTTAGTGCTTCCCGAGGAGACTTGGGGTCTGAAACAAAGAGGATTTGATAACGAAAAAAATGAATCGTATTATCAGAAGGGCGCACAAGTGAAAAATGCCAAAAAAAAGATATAAATGCACTCACTGCTGATTAGTGTATCCACTGTTGATGTTGGAGTTGAAGGTGTAGGGCTAAAAATGAAATTTTTTTAAATAATAGTTTTTTATAGAAAATTTTTAAAATTTGGCGTCATTTTTCATAGAAAACGAGGCATTTGAAGCGTTCTGGATTACCGCTGTGAAAAAGTTTAGAATGTATAACAAAGCCAGAAAAAAGCACTTTTTTTTAATTTGTGAAAATTTGTACGAAATTCAAAAAAAAACCGCCGTAAGCTCCTAAGTTTCCAATTGGGATTAAAGAATCAGCGCGTTAAATCGGTTCGAATGAGCTTTAATGTGACCAATTTGGAGTATTTTAAACTTTTCAGTGTCCATGCGTCTTTAAACTCAAACTTTGAGTTCATACAAGGCTGTCAAACGGCCGCCCGTGACTCAGTGATAATTCTTCAAAGGCCGCGGGCGGCTGACCGCGAGATCTGACAGCGTTGAGTTCATATCAAAAAACCAGAGTTTACGGGGTCTCACACGAAAGTCATATGATCACTGTAACCTTAGGAAAAAAATAGGGAATTCTAAAAAAATATCTTCAAAGTCAGTTTCCAATTCTTCAACTTTCTCAAACTATTATGAATTGTATTTTTCCTGGGATCATGAAAGTTTGCAGGAACCTACTTTGAGAGTTTGTGAACTTTTTCATAACTTGATTTTCTGGAGATTTTCCAGCTTTTTCCATGGTAGCTCTAGTTTTTTTCGGAGAACTTTATCAAAAAGACTTGAAAGATACTAAATTGCGTTTTAAAGCAGCAAGATTGATGGCTAAACTTGTTTTACTATGCCAAAAAAGTGAATTTTCGAACAAATCAAAAAAAAAATATGTGCATAAATTTCCAAATTTTTGGATTCTAGCCACCAATCTCCGTACCAAGAGTTATTTTTAGGTATTCAACATGAAAAATGAAATCATCAATTAAAAAAAAAGATCGGAAACCACCAATCAAAGTTCGCTTACCACTTGTCTTCTCATCTCGGGCTGAATCGCAGTTGGAACTTGCCCATTTCCTTGATACGGTTGCACATTGTACTCGTTACCACTGCTTTGCCCATTAACCCCATTCAAATTCACGACTCCATTAACAGCTGGATGGTATCCAGATGGTTGACGAGAGTTTTGCATTTGTTGTTGGATGTTTTGTTGTTGAAGTTGTTGCATTTGGGCAACAGTTGGATTTTGCCCATTTGGAATTTGCCCGTTTGAGTATTGCCCTTGATTGAGGGGAGTTCCATAGTTTTGGAGTTGTTGGGCAGCTTGCACGCTTTGCACGGGTTGTTGCCCTTGTCCTTGCCCAGTAATAGCTCCATAAATATTAGATCTCAAGTCCCCGATAGCATTGCCCACTTGCCCAATTAATTGCCCAGTTGCATTCATCATTTGCCTGGGCAACCCACTCAGAGGAATCCATCTACTATCATTTGGTCCATTGCTACCATAAGACACTTGCATGTGTTGCCGATTACGGTAGTAATTCTCAAAATCTTGTTGATTTTGCTCGATAGTATTAGCCTGAGCATAGGTTCTCCACTCGGGGACGAAGAGATAGAAGCAGTCTTGTTGTTTGATGTTCAGGTAGGCGTCGTTGTTGTCGGAGGCGTTTCGCATGATACCGTACTGGGGGAGACAGAAGTCGTAGCAGTCGGTGCAACGGCGGTCTGGAAAAGAGGTGTTTTTGTGGCTTTTGGAACTGGAGGCTTGAAAATTTTGGAAAAAACGTGGAAATTTTTTTTTAATTCGAACTCTGAAATCCGAAGTCAAGCCCAGGCTTTAAAAGGAAAAATTAGTTAAATTTCTGAGAAGTAACTGAAAGAAACGGAAAAGATCATAGACTAGGGTGAGGCATAACACAAGGGTTTTCCGGTAAATTTATGGGAAAATTTCCCAGAGAAAGTTCAGTAAATTTGTCAAAAAAAGTTTTCCCAGTAGCTGGTTTGGAGCGAAATCTAAAGAAAAACGATTGGAAAATTCACAGAACTTTTACCGGAAACTTTTTCCGGAAATATTTCCAGTAATTTGTTTTCGGTAAATTTGTAAAAATTTGTAGAATTTTAAGCTTCGAATTATGAAAACGGGGGTCAATCCCAGACAAGAGTTGCCTGGTAAATTTATCGAAAAATTTGATACATTTTCCAATAATTGTTCGGTAAATTTATCAAAAATGTTTCAAAAAAAAGTTCGGTAAATTTTCCGGAAATATTCCAAGTTATTCCAGTACTTTTTTTGGCGAGAAGTTAAGAAAAACCTCGCCCAACGATGCTCCGAAATTACGCTAAGGATTGTTTGGGGGATTTTCCGTACTCCGATAAAACAGAAAACTATCCAAAAAATTACCGAACTTCTACCAGAAAATTGATTTATTTTCGGTAATTTTCCGGTAAATTTTTCGATAATTTTCCGGTGATTTTTTCTGGTGAATTTGCCAATAATTTATCGAAACACTCGTTTAACGTTAAATTTTTTCTGGTAAGTCACTTTTTTCTGAAATTCCAAACTCATTTTTTCGGAAATTCGCGAAAGTAAGCCACTTTTTTTTTGGAATTCAAAATTCTAAAATTCTAAAATTTCCAAATTCCAATAACTTCATTCGTGATATACTAACTGTTTTTTTTTATGTAAAGTTTGTGAAAGCTTTGAATTTGAACTTACTTCTCTGATCGGAAGTCGCTTGAAGCTGTACAATTCGAGATCCATTACACTCCGGAATTGGTGGGTTGAACATGCTTTGACCCTGAAAATTTTTTGGCTCGAAAATTTTTTTTTGTCCTGAGCAACCTCCCCCCCCCCCCCCCCCTCTCCAAATATTCTTACCGAACTACTCATCTGCAATGGCGACGGAATCCATGACCAGACTTGTTGCCATCCGTCGGTTTGATCATGTTTCAGCACTGAACTTTTAGCGGCTTTTCGAACATCTCCAACATTTGGCATAGATGATCTGTCTAGTGGGAGAATGAAACAATAAAGGTTCTTTCCGTTGGCACTCAGAGATTGGTCAATGACAATTGCTTGGTTCTGGAAATAGAGGGTTACTGTAGAGGTTTTAACTTTGTTGGGATAGGAGATATCAAAAAGTGGTCAATTAGAAAAATGTTTATTATAAAATTTGGCACAATTTACTAGTTGACCTCATTTTGATGTCATGAATTCTAGCCGAGTTATAGCCAATGCGACACTGTGCCAGCTTTGTTATTAGCTGATATAGAATTATACAGGTTCATTCGGCCTAAATATCAGAACCAAAATCCCAACCAGTGTGCCTTACCGGCAAAATTTCGTTCAGTTTTCCGGAAAAAACTCCGGTAAATTTTCCGATAAATTTACCGGAAAATGTTTGATAAATTTAGCAAATTTTTCCGGTAAGTTTTCCGGAAAATTTGTCGAAATTTCACCAGAAATTTTTTCGGAAAATTTTTCGGAAAATTATTTTTTGCCGATGAATTTTTCCGGTAAATTTGTCAAAAATTTATCGAAACACCTGTCCAATTTTTTCGGTAAGCCATATTGGCCCCAACCAAAATAAAAAAAGCTCTGCGATCTGGCTCACCTGATTAAAATCATAATAATTGATATAATTCCCTTTGATCGGTGGCGCTCCAGTAATCTGGAATCGAACCCTCTCCTTATCCGCTTTCATCTCAACCCTTGACGATGAATTCTGCCCGTTAGTAAGAGCCAATGGAGCATTCCAAGTAAATGAGGCTTGTTTTGGAGATGGTAGGACTTGGGAGAGGATGATGATAATAATGATTGCGATGATAAGAGCCAAAAGGAGACACAGACAACATCCCATGATACTGGGCTTTTTGCAGCTGAAATTAGAGAGAGGTGAAAGGGGTTTGAAGATGATTAGTGAGTAAAAATTAAGAAATTTTAAAAAATCAATCCAATAATTTGATTGGAAAGTTGATCAAAAGCCTGCTGTGATCAGTAAAAAAAATTACGAAAAAAAAAGAAAATTTTGGCCAAACCCCTCAAAAAAATGTTTGAAACGCCGATTTCTAGAATCGGTCTAGGTTGAACGAACGTCTAATTTGCCTTAAAACTGAAAAATGCAAAATCTGTAATATAAGGGCACCTCTAACAGAAGGGCACCTCAAATAGCAGGGCACTTCTAATAAAAGAGCGCTTCTTATAGAGCGGAATTTTTGATAGAGTGGCCGATACTTTTCGCCAGGCACAAAAAATAAAGCATTTCAAAAAAAAAATTTTCAAAAAAAAAAACACAGCCACAAAGCGAATTTTTGAACTTGTAGTAAACTGGCTAATATAATGGCACCTCTAATAAAAAGGCACTTTCAAATTGTTTTGGAAACTAACCCATGCCCCTATAATAGAGTTTTTATCCCCAACAACTCACAAATTTTTAATATCCTGCAACCGATTCCTTCTCGGCTTATTCGAATCCTTTTTCTTATTTACTCTCGCATCCTTCCCCCTCTTCTTCTCCCGTGGAGGTGTTATATTTGGACCAGTGATAATGGATCCAGACCGTGAAGCTGGCATACTTCCAGTGCTATGAATGGTACCAGCTGGCCGGGGGATTGAGACCAGTCGCGGGTCCGTTGAGTACACTTTTTGGGGTTGAAGGGGATTTCCTTGGGCCTGGAAATGGAAAAAATATAGAAAAAAGAAAAAAATTGAATTGAATTTAAAAAATGCGAAATTTAAAGGCGCAGAGGTAAGGTTCTGATTACAATAATCCTGAGCCCCTGCACCTTTAAGTTTAGAAAATGCGCACCTCGGTTACGGTATCCCGACTGGTGCTTCTACCACTATCATCCCCATTCTCATCAATGTAGCGGACCGACTGAATTCGCGCATGAACTGTCTCAACCTCCTAGACCAAGAACAAAAAAGAACACATTACAATATTGAAGGAAGGCTACGGTACCGTAACCAGACGGTTTTTGACCTACCGAGAATTGTGTTGTGAATACGGTTGGTTGTTGAAGGCCCATCAACGAAGAAGTTCGAGAGTTGACGGAGAAGGTGGTGGATGTTGGAGCAGCGGGGCGTGGTGGCTGGAAAATTTTTTTTGCTCGCGGTCGCGGGAATCGTGGATCTCTAGATTTCCTCGAGAGTCAGTGTAGAAAGTGAAGAGAGTTTAGAAAACGTGAAGAAAATCTTACCGGTTGTTTCGGTACCATTGGATCTCCACCGACCTGTACCAGGTTTTGCCAGCTGTTTCTTCGTTGGCCGGACATTGCTTCTGTAATTTCAAATTTAAAAAAGTTGGAGAAAAATTGGGAACTTTCGTTATTAGACCGGCTTAATTTAAGAACAAGCTTTAGGGAGAGGCTGACGAAGATCTCTAAATCTCTATATTTCGACTGACCGATTTACGAATAGTGGATTTCATTTTGAAATTCAAAATTTCCATCAAGTTATACCGAACTTGTGGTTCAATTCAAAATGCTTCGAATTTCCGGCGTACTTTTTTGGGCTATTTCTAGTTTTCACTATAAATTTTTTAGAAAACAATTCCAAATGATACAGAAAGCAGCTAGATTGATGGCCAAAAATCTGACAACTTGCAAAACGGGTCCCGCTTTCAAACGAGGTTTTGTAGCAGTCAGGGTTTTTGTTTAGTAAATTCATAATGAAAACGTGAAACTGTATGAAAAAATACATCAGGATCCGGAACAAAGTCCGCGATTTCTTTCCCCGCTAATCCATCCTAAGCTGAACTTTAGCTCAACTTCAGTAAAATTCTGGAAACTATGGCCGAGGTCTACAATTTTGAACCTTCGCGAAATTCGTTCTCCTTTTTCTCGTTTTTTTAATTCGTTCTCCTTTCGTTCTGTGTTCTCCAACTCTAACTACACTAATCCCCCAAAAATCCTCTCAAGAAAAACTCACGATTAGGTCCACTTCCAGACATGGTACTCCATGAGTCCTCAGTTGCCGCAGAGTTTCGATACGATGGTGGTGGTCCTGCAAAATTCGAAATGTCATTTGATATACATACCTAAAATGGGGGGAGGAGGTGGGTGAGTCAACAATATAACTCATTGTGGTTGACTGACTGGAGGGAAAGGGGGGGATGCTCTCTTATTCTTGCTCCCGATTTGATTCACAGAACACAATAACAGTTGTGTTCTCTCTTGAGAAGAGAGGAAGAGAATAATGGGAATGAATCAAAAGAAGGTGTTTGTTTAGGTATAGGGATAATCTTGAAAGTTTTTCTTTATAAAAGTCGTGTATTGTTTTTGACCAAGAAAACAGTTTTTTCTGCAGTTTTTTTTCAAGATTTTGGGCAAAATGGGGAATTTTTCCGTTTTTCATAAGTTTTTTTCTAGATCAACCCCGTCTCTAAATCAATAAAAAAAAAAGGGTTTGCAAAATTTTGAATTAGGTATGTGGAAAAGGATAAACTGATAAAACATCGAGTTGTCCTCGTCTCGGACAAATTGGAATCGGTTTTTCTGAACTTTCATAGATTTTGAACTGTTATCGAAATGTTGAGGAAATTATGAACTTTTTCCGCGATTTTCTTGATGTTTTTTCAACCGCAAAAACGGAAAGTTGAAAATATGGACTTTGACATTTTCAATTTGTACTTCTCTCGAACAAGTTTCATCAAAACTTTTGAAAATTTTTGAAAAATTTTTAGGTCATATTTATCATTCCGTGAAAAGTGTAAGCCGTCGAGTTTAGGTGAACAGTTAGAAAAACTTTCGTGTACTTCTCTCGGACAAAATTTCAAAAACATTCAAATTTCGAAAATAAAACTTCTGAAAATTTTCGAAAATTTAAAGTAAAAAACTTCTGGATTTGTGAAAAATGTGCGGATTTTCAGAATTTCATAACCACAAGACCGGAAATACAAAGATAGTAAAAATTTTCGAACGTTTCTCAGGAAATTTTTAAACGTCTCTTTCAGAAACATCTTTCCAATGTAGAAAAATCACTTTTTGAAATCAGTACCTGCGGAAATTGAAGTCTATCTTACCTGGCCAAAACATCATATTTATCATATCAGAATAGTCACAGAGAGTATCAAAAAATAGTGTATTCTGAAGAAATATACTGAACTAGGGTTACCCTTTACCTAATCTAGCTGACAGACAGGTGCACAGTTTCATATTACCCCAGGGTGGACTCCTTAAGGAAATGAGACGAGAAGGGAAGAATCTATTAAGCTAATGGCGGCGTTTAATAGAGAGGAAATGAGAAATGAAGAGGAAATTAAAAAAGATTATGGTATTTTACTATACCAAAACACCTCTAATACAAGGGCAGTCTTTTTTTTTTGTTTTCATTAAAATTAGGAGGGAAACCCCTGTTTATAATCAATTCAGAACCATCCTCGATTCGATTCTTTAAATTTAAAAAAATATTTTCAAAAATATACAATTACCGAAAGTCAGTTCGAGAATAGTGACCTCTTTCCCTGCACCTCTCTTCAAATGAACAAACTAGTGTATTTGCATATATGATTAGATTATGGTTCAAGTGGCATCGGATCCCCCCTCCTTTGATGCGATTCCATTTTACATAACAAACTTTTGAACTCCCGCCAAACCTTTAGCGGGATTTAAAAGTTTTTAAATGAAAAAATGAGTTACAAGTACCTTGTCCCCTTGGTTCGTGATCCAATGCCGGAAACTGGGTGACTATCTGATTGGGTCGAGACATGGCGGCCTAAATGGCCCAGTTGTAAGTGGTCTGGAAAAGAGAAGAGTGAGTAGGGCAAGGGAACAATAGCAGAAAAAAGAATCTGAGAAAGCTTCAAGCATAAAACTTGGGAGAAGAAAAAAAGGAATCAACGGAAAGCAGGTAAAATCATGAGACAGAATTTTTGAGAAAAGCAAGTTTTTCTCTGCGTCTTCTTGTCACACGTACTCTGTAATGAACAGTGTAAAACGAATCAAACGAAAAGCTACTATTAAATTAACGGCCAAAATACAAAAAATCAACTGTGGAGTGATTGGCTGAATAAAAATTTGTATTTCTGAAATCCAAATTCCAAATTTTATTATGATTTTGAATTTACAATATGAACGAAGTTTGGACTGAGTGGGTTTTTGAATAAAAATGAAGCTGCAGTATTTCGATAAATTCAGTTACTTTGACGTTCTAGACTGCCAATTTTCGAGGGTTCAAGGTAGTTGAGAGTAAAAATAAATGAGAACCAGTATTGGAAAAACTGGCAAAAACTGCGCGAAAAAGTCACTTCACACAAAATGTTCAAAAACTTTACTAGTGAAAATCCTGTGACAGAGGAGAAACTGTCAAAAAAGCAAGTTTGTCTTGAAAATGGGCTGAGAGTGTTCGAAGAAGTCCGAGTGGTCCAAATGCACGCCGGGCCGGGGTGGACAATTTTGCCGACCTGGCCCACGATAAGTCGGAAAAAAAGTTCTAAAAAAATCAGCTTTTTCAAAGATCTTCTAGTCCTCATGCAAATTTTCTCATTGAGAACTGTACGCATCAAAGATGAAAAGTGAAACAAAAGAGCAACAATATTCTCGGAGTTATATTCGATTCGGGTGGGGGAAAACATAATAAATAAGCATACTACCATCCTTCAGGGCGGTATGCGCGGGAAGAAGAAGGGACTGTATACATTTGCAAATGTAGAAGCTTCTTGCTTCTCTCACTCTTTTATTCACAAACGACGGCCCTCTCCCCCGTATATCAAAACAAATAGAAACGGAATAAGAATAAGAAGAAGAAGCGTAATCTTGAGCTCTCCCCGACGTTCAGGGGGGCTCCCGGGGGGAGAGGGGAAGTTATGCGTGCGGAAGGGGAATGCCGAACACATCAGTTGCATATTTTTACGGTTTGAAGTTTGTATGGTCTGAGCAGGGAAACATAATTAGGGCAGAACAGAGGGGTTTACAAGACCATCAAAACAAGACCTGCATTAGAATTGCACCAGGAGCATCGAAAAAAGAGCATCAAAAAAGAAATTTAGTATTTTTAGTTCATTTTGAAAACCGTAATATTTTTTCCATTTCAAAAAATGGGCGGAGTCTACCTCAGAGTTTTCTGATTCTTAGATTTGAAGCTTCATACTACCTAGGTTCATGAAGCCCCTTGAGCATTTTTCCGCTTTCAGTTTAAGGCTCCGCCCCTTTTCTAGCTGACCACGCCCACTTCCAGTTTTTTAAGAAAATTCTGATTATAACTCAAGAGTTGGTAAGTTTTTTAATTTGATACTTCCCAAAGTGGGCGGAGTCAACTTTTTATGTTCAAAAAAATTTGAAAAGGAGAGTATTGTGCCTAGTCAGGTGTTTTTTTATGATGGTGTTTGCACGAAAACGAGTTTACAGTAATCCATAATCAAGACTGATGAATTTTTGATGAAAACGGTGCTTTAGGTTCAAAATTTGAGAGTCGCAGGACGATCCGCAAATTGTCGTAAATTCAGGTGTTTCTTGCAGCGGTGTTTGCACAAATGCAAAACTACAGTAATCCGGAAAATTACAAAAAAAAAAGAAATAGAAACTAGGGAAAACAGATCGGGCTACTGAATCGAAATGGAGGTTCAAACTTTTGGGCGGTCCAAAAATCCGAAACGCAGAGAAGTCTCGAAAAAAAAGGTGCCCTTCTATTACAGGTCCTTCCCTTAGCCACAATTCAGGTCCAAAAAAAGTGTAATAGATGTGTCAAAAATGCGGCAAAAACATCCATTCTTTCCGCTCGCGGAAAGACCCTAAAGAGCCCCCACTTAACGGGAGGATTACGGTAGAACGAGGCAACCCGGAAGTCGGGGGACATCCGAAAAAAAAACTCGAGGCGGAAAAAATGAACATAAAAACATGGATTCATTCATAAAATCTATATAAAATTTTGAAGAGTTATTCATAGTCTGGGTGAAAATGTTGGTGGTGGAAATCGGGAGGTAGGTGGTCAGTTGGAGAGAAGGTCAAAGGCAAATATTTGGTGTTTCTCTCTCCCGAAAGGGAGAGAGAGAGAGAGAGATGGAAATGTTGTGTTGGCTCGGAAGAGAAAGGGAGAGGAGGCTCTGGGAGCTGCTGCTGCTGCTGTTGGGGGGGGGGGGGGGGGGGGGGCTGTACTACTAGAACACGGGAACACCTTGGTGGGTACACAAACATAACAGGAAAATATATATATGTGCAGGGAAAAGAAGGGAAAAAGGGAAGCTCTCTTTGCGGAACTGAACTATGAGGGGAATCGGAAAGAAAGGAAACATGAACATTTTGGACATGGAAAAGTTGAAAATTTTCAGATTTTCATGAGCCATGAGCACGTTTCCGTGATTCTGTCAGTATGTCTGCCCGTTGCCGATCCTGGAGCCTTACCTAGTAATCCGATTTTGATGTGATTTCGATAGGTCGATACGGAATTTCTCCGCGATGATGCCCGTCTTTTTCATTTTTAATTGGAGCTTTGAAGAGCTCTATACTCCAAACCTAAGCTCTGCCTCCCGTCAACTGTCGGCTGCTTGATTTATTTATTTTAGAGTGTTTGCTGGAGTCGCCGGTTAACTACACATCTCTGGAGGTAGAAAAACATGAACATTTTGGACATGGAAAAGTTGAATATTTTCAGATTTTCACAAATCGAAGCTGAAAAATCATTAGTCGAATTGGCAGCCGTCAGAATTTCACATTTTCTGAGGGTTGATTTTCTCTTTGGTCCCAAAAGTAAGACTTCTATTCGAAAGTATATTCATTTTTGACAGCTTTTCTTCTTTCTTCTTTTCTTCGAAACATATTTATTGTATCTGGCATTGTCGTTTTTGTAGTTTCCGTGAAAAATTAATAGTTTTTTATATCCAAAAACGTGTCCCACCTCGCCGTTTCCGTCCGACCCCGTGACCCCGCCCCCAAAAAAAGAAATAAAGTTTTCGAATTATCGGGTTTTTTGTGATTATTTCGAATCGAAAGTTTAATATTTGATTTTTTTCTGAGAATCAAACTGTTGCTGCCACGGTTCAACTAAAAGTGAGTTTAAAAAGAGGTTTTCGGGGGAAAAAATCGAAACATACGAGAAATTTTTAAAACAAAAACAAAAAAAACTCTGCAAAAAACGCTAAGTTTTCTAAAAGTTTTTTTTGCAGAATGAAAACATCGATATGGGTTATCTTCCTCTTGATGATCATTCCAATTTTTTCATGGGGTTTAGCCCAATATCAATATGATAAAGATGATCCGATGAATCGATTTAATCGAGCAGTCGCAACTTCAAAACCTAATCCACCGTCACAAAAAGGAGGCCAAAAACGTTCGTTTTCATTTTTGAAAATTTCAGAAAAATCAAATTTTCAGAATCCGTTCCTGAATTGGTAAAGCGCCACATGGCACTGGCAAGAATATTCAATGCATTATATTTACAACAACAACTATCGAATGACCGAATTGGTCCTTATGATTTGATTGCTGGTTTATGGAATTTGAAGAATAAGACTGTTGTTGAGAAGTTAGTCTCTCTGAAAGTCGATGGATTATCTGATTCGTTGACACAATTGGAAACGGCTATCAAAACAGTTCCTGATGATTTGACGGTGATTGCGGATGTGCAAACTATAAATGCAAAGCTGTCATCTGTGAAGGAGATTACTGATGAGAATCGAGCAAGTTTATTGAAAGCAAGCGATCAGAAATATCTCCCTATATGCATTACTGATCAGCATCTTCTCAACAATTTCAACTTTCAAGATGATCGTGCTGCAAAGGCACTCGGTCAATTTGACACGCTGAAAAACACTCCCCCTGACCAGTTTAGCGAGCATAATGCCAGAAATTTCGGGGAAGCATTGTTTCAAATTCGTTTCGCTTTTGAACATCTTCCAGACTTTTTGCAAAAAGTCGGTTCAGAATCTGGAAAAAGCCTGAGTATATTGGTTGATGGTCTGAGTGTAGCGGAAGTTGTGAAGCAGAAAAAAGCTGATCTGGATGAGCTCTCACAACAATTCACTGGAATAGTTAGTCGTCTGAATGACGTTGATTCTCTGAAAAGCGGTTTCGATACAGTCAAAACAAAACAGGATTTGAATGAGCTTCAGAATGTTTTGGAAGAACTTCATCAAAACCATTCTTATAAGTCGATTACTTCCGCTTTCATTTCGAGTCAAGATTTTGCAAAAGTCACTCAGGACTTGCAGGACAAATGGTTGATGCAAGTGTTCAACAATGGACGTTATTTGAATGCTCTAAGAAAGAATGTCAGCTCGGTGAACACTTTTTCGAACAAGTTCACCGAAATTGAAAAGCACCAAAATGAACTATGGGAATTAAATCACTTCAACGGCATAAATAGCGCATCTCAGGTTTTGGGGGATATCGAAAAGTTGCGCCAGTACTCGGACAAGCCTCATCCACTTCCAAGCATAGACTGCAATCAATTTGATGAGAGTGGGGCGCCCCTTGCTTCGTCGGATATCACTTCGTTATCAGCCGCTGTGGACGAGTTTCTTAAGGCCGTTCCTGCAATCCAGAAAACTCTCAGCAATTATCCCGATCTGACGACAATTGTTAGCGATTTGGATGAACACGAGAGCAAAATAAAAGTTTTGCGAAAACCGGAGCAGTTTGAAAGTTGGCTCAATTCGACAGCACCTGAAGAGCTGAAGACCATTTTGGACAAATCGGAAAAATTGTTCAAGTCTTTAAAACAATCAGACGAGTTCATGAAGGCTGTCAAACTTTTGATTGACAACAAGGTTAAGATTTTGAATACTCAAAAATGGATTGCAACAATAAAAATTGGAGCTTCGAGTTGTGATACTTTATTTTCTTTCACCCCTGATCCGTTGGCCAAACTCAATGGACTTCCAAGAAGTATTAAAAACCTGAAGACTGGTAGCCTCATTTCCAAACTCCAACCTCTTCTAACAACAATATCAAAAGTCAGTGCAGGCCTTAAAAAGCTTAATTTCGCTTCCACAACTACAGAAGTGACTTTGAAACCTCCATCCGTACCTTCCAAAGAAGTTACACCAAAACCAACAGTTCCATCAAAGCCAAAAAGGTCCACCGATGAAGATTCAGGAATAGTGAAAAATCCAGAGAATCTTCTTGAATTTGCATTTGCCGCCAAAAGTATTCAGCAGATGGAATTAATTAATCAATACGACAAAGATATTTCGACGATCATAGGTGCAAATGGTCCAGTGTCGAAAGCAATTTCAAAAGTTTCGGATCCTGAGAAAAAACAAAAATTGAGCAATATTTGGAAGGATTTCAACGTTTTTGAAGCAAAATTGAAAGCTATTCAGGCTAATAACAAACTGGCGATAGCCAAATTATCGGAGCAAAAACTGGAGAAAAATCTTCAAGAAGTTGCATATGTCTACAGTAATCTGACCACTCTGAAACCATCTGAAAGGGCGGAGCTTCGAAAGTATAGAGAATCTTTGATACTATTAGACCCACGGCACGATGATGTTGAAAAGGCAATGGAAAGATTGGAAGGACCTCTGGCAACGGATTGGGCAATGGCTCATGCAAGTTTTAAGAAGATGCCGGATGCTTTGGTGGAGTTACAAAAGGATTTTGCAAAGTTTTTCGGAGGCACTGGAGAAGATGAGTCTGGAGCTGAAAAGTGAGTTTTTCATACTTTTAGAGAAGAGCCAAGATCCGAGAAATGCGCCAAGGCACCAGAAATGTGCCAATGATTTCGAAATTTTCAGCGTACTCGGCGTATCCATCGGAGGTGGATTCTTTCTCATATTCATAATTGTTTTAATAGTTGGATGCGCCTGTTATTGTCACCATTATTATGATCCGGCACTGAAAAAGAAGTTGCCCAAGGAAGCAAGTGAGTTGATTTTGGACATTTTTTTATTTTCGGAATCAGCTCGTCGAGACCTTTCATTTGAGTATAAACAAGACTAGGTTTGGGAAAAGTCGGATCTCGCCACGAAAAATACGGATTACTGTAGTTTAAAGACGCAGATTACTCAAAACCTAGTCATGATTATACTCAAATGAAAGGTCTTGAAAAGCTGAATCCAAACTTTTATTTTTCAAGGGTCTTGCAACGAAAATTTTTTTTTCAATTTGAAATTTGGATTTTCAGTGTACACGCCGACGGATGAGGCTGTTGAGAAGGCATACACGTACATGCAGTTTCAAGACTCTCGTCTACCATTGAATAAACGTGACAAAACGACAGGCAACACGCCAATTTTCGATGCAATTGTTGCAAGAGATTGGGATAAAGTGAAAGAATTAATTGGGAAAGGAGCCATTTTGGATGCCACAAACAATGGAAACAAGAATCGGACGGCGTTGTTCGAATTGGTTCTTATGAAGGAAGTTCATGTGGGTCGATTGTTTTTAAAAGCGGACGCTGATCGTGAAGTTCATGATTATGTTGGTGAAGATTGTGACACTTGGGGAGATGAGAACGGATTTCGGGGTCTTTTTGATAAAGACTATCATAGACATAGGACGGAACCACACGAGAGTGAGTTGGATTTGAAATATTGTCTTTAGGCCGAAAATCGGGAATATGCTGAATCAGAACCGTGTTCCGCATTAGAACCGTGTCCCGCATTAGAACTATTACGCAGGGTCGCCGATGCGCATGCACCTTTAAACTGCCGTAAATCTACATGAGGGAGAACGCGTTGCGTGTGCCGCGTCGCGGTTTTCGCTTTGTAGCGACTCGGACACGCATTAAGTGATACGGAGCTATTTTTTCTCACTGCGTTGGCCTGCTGCCAACTGCCGCAACGCGGCGCACGCAACGCGTCTCCCCTAATGTAGATTTACGGCAGTTTAAAGGTGCATGCGCATCGGCGACCCTGTGCTATTATTTCACGTGAAGTAGTTCTGATTCGGGACAGTTCTGATTCGGCTTCACCACTCGAAAATCATCAAAAATAGTAAAAACTAGCTTGTAATGCTTGCGAAATGTAATTCTAGGCAAAAAATTCGAATTTTAAAATTTTGAGTTTTTATGCAACTTTTTTTTTATTATTTATTGAAAATTTTAAGATTCGAATTTTCCGTCTGGTATCGATTGACAACTTCATTTTAAGTTATAAAAAATTTTAGAATTTTTCGTGGCGAGACCCAACGTTTTTCGAAAAAAAAAATTTCAAGTTTTGTTGCAAGACCATCGAACAGTACATATTTGAATTCAGCTCATCAAGACCTCTCATTTGAATATAATCATGACCTGGTTTGGAGAAATCTGCGCCTTCAAACTACAGTAATCTGTGGTTTTCGTGGCGAGACCCAACTTTTCCAAACCGAGTCTTGTTTATACTCAAATGAAAGGTCTCGACGAGCTGATTTCAAAAAATACATTTTCAGGGGTTTTGGAGCAATTTTTTCAGAATATGGTAGAAAAAATAACTTATTTTTCCAGGATATCTGCCAGAAGTAGCACGTCCATGGAACATTCTGGTGTTCGATGCGAAATGTTTCCCGCGTAAACTTCGAAAACGGCTTCCACTCCGTATCAGAAAATTCATCACGTGGGGCTACAAACCGGAAATGGATCTCGATGAGTTTACCACAATCATTGTGCCGCCAAAATACATTCATGGCGAAAAGGCGTTGATTCTAAAGGATAATAATATAATGCCGTGGAAGTTTTACGGATGGTAAGTGTTTGACAAGAAATTTGGATTCAGCGCGGCGAGGCGGTTCAGAAAAGAATAATCATGACTAGGTTCCTTTCTAGGCTAGAGACGCAGTGTGTCTGGTTTCTCTGCACACTGGAAACTTTTTTTTTTGGTTTTCTCTTTTTGGTTTTACTAGTCCCAAGCCCTATACCCGGGTCCCAAAGCCTCGACCCGGGTCCTAACGACCCAACACGGGTCCCAACGACCCAACGCGGGTCCCAACGACCCAACACGGGTCCCAAGGTCCCAAGGTTCCAAAAAGTAGGCTGGTCCCAAGGAAAAAAGACTCGTCCCAAAGAAAAAAAGAGAATTTCCCTCAGTAAAAATAGCTTGAATAGAAGTTTGACATTGTTCCGAATAGTTCCTTCAATAAAATTACTCATGGTTAAGAAGAATGCGTAATGTACTGTGGTAAATTTTGGACTTAAAAATGACTCTGGAAGAGACCTAGGCTTGTAAAACAGCTTGCACTTTTTTCTAACGGCTTAGTTTTCTTCTAGAATACGAACCACAGTCATATGAAGATTTTTGACTGCATAAGAGGAAATGAATAATGAGTGTGATGCAGGAAGATTTTGATTGAGCCAGTGTTTTTTGGAGCTTCATCGCTGATACCTATCGGTTTTCTCGTGAGACCAGCTTCTTTGATTGCGGTCGCTCCTAATTGTTGGGACCACTTTTCTCTTGGGACCCGTGTTGGGTTGTTGGGACCCGGGTCGGGTCGTTGGGACCCGTGTTGGACCGTTGGGACCCGTGTCGAGGCTTTGGGACCCGTGTTGGGTCGTTGGGACCCGGGTCGAGGCTTTGGGACCCGGGTATAGGGCTTGGGACCAGTAAAACCATAAAGAGCCGAAACTTCAAAGTGCGCGGAGCCTAGGCATGATTATACTTTTCTGAACCGTCTTGAACCGCTGGTTACGTAACAAAAGGACTTGGGCCAAAACTGATTGATTTTTCAATTGCCCCTAACCATAATATTTCAGCAAAGCCGTTCTTCAAAAAGTGAGCTGGTTCCACTGGTTCCTTGCCAAGGACGATATTTCGGAGCAGACAAAGATTCAAGAAGACTACAAGCACTGGCTCTTTGACACGTATTACAAGGAGAAAACATACGAAAATACGATTATCAAATTGAAGACTGGACACCATAGAATGCTTCCGAAATTATTGACCAATGTTCGTGCTACACTATTGGAGACTGAGAATGCGGAAATGAAAGCCCGTAAGTGTTTTTTTGCAATTATCGGAAAATTACCGATAATTGTCCGATTCATCGCAAATTTTTCCGATGTGTCCGCTAAACAATGTACGGTAGCGTAATTTCGGAGCATCGTTGCTCAGTGTTTTTAAGCTCCGGGCCCAAACGCTACTTTTCTTTAGTGTAACGGCAAATTTTCATGAAAAATTTACGAAATTTTTTCCAACAAATTTTTCTGCCGGCCCTCATAAATTTTCATGTGTTTTCAGTACGAAAAGGATGGCTTGAGATCATTGAGTTGTTTGGTGGAGTGATAAACGATGTACCAGTATTTGACAAGGAGGGTGAAGTTCTACCGTACCACATTCAATCGTTTGATGATGTCGAGGTATTCTATAGGTCCAATAACTCGTGTTGGATTGTGAAGTACGAAGACAGTATGGTTAAAAAATCATGGGTAAAAGACTGGGGTTGGTGCTCAACTGTCGACTTTTCGTACCTTTCAATGTGCCTGGCTCGTTTCAAGATGTTCGCTATTTTCGATGAAGAATTCCCGTTGTTGGCAATATCAGACATTAAGCCAGAATATATGATTGATGATCTGAAGGAAAATGGAGATCCAAAATCAGTGGGAAGCAGCACAACTACATCGAAAGTCGAAACCAAATCTGTTGCTTCAGTCGTATCAAATATGGAGGGTCCAACTGTGAAGAAAAAGAAAGGAAAGCAGGCGCCAACGACACAAGAAATTCAAAATCGATTGAAGTTGCCTGGAAGAGGTCCAAAAGCTACAAAGAGCAAAGAGACTACCGCTGCGCCGAAATCAATTGCAGGAGTGGTTGATAAGCCTGTAGAGATTGCAGATGTTGATTTGAAAAGACGAAGAGGGTCGGTTGAGGGAACTTCTATTCAAACGAACTTGACTAAATGAATGATGTTTTTTTGTTCTTTTTTTTTGTTATTATCGGGGAGTCGTGGCACTAGAAATGCGCCAAGGTATTGTATTTTTTTGTTCATGAGCAAGCGCGCCCCACTAGACTCAGTTCATTTTTCGGAAAAATTTTTTTCAGTTTCGCCAAATGAGTTTTCTGGATATATTTCCGATTTTCGCTGAAAAAACACCTATTTCTGTCATTTTTCGACTATTACCAATTGAAATATGCATTTCTCGATTAAAAATAACATTTTCAGCCCTCACTTCGACCTAAATCTGGTCAAAAACCTAGAAAAAAAGAAAAGTTTTCCATTCAAAAAGTTTACTTTTTTCGGTGAAAAAATCTTTAGAATATGTGCTCTTCTTGCGAAAACCGGAAAATTCACCAAAAAAACTTCATTCGGCGAAAGTGAGAAAAATTGAAGTACTGAGTCTAGTGGGGCGCGCTTGCTCACGAACAAAAATAAACAATACCAAAAATAAGGCTCTCCAGATGCGGCTGGACACTAAAAACGTGCCAAGGCATTAAAAAAATTGGGAAAACATTAAAAAATTTGTTGAAAAGCCGGTAAGTATCAACCAGTCGGTCATCGGCGCTTCGCGCCTCCCACCTTCTGGCTTCAAAATACTTTTTTAGGAACGAAAAAACTGTGAAAATTTTTACGGGGTTTATTATATTCACGTGGCTCCCTGTGCGTCTCTCTTACCAATGGGCATTTCAAAAAAGGCCTGAAAACACGGGTTTTTGAGCCTGGTGATCTTATTCTTTTTGATTGCAAAAATTAGAGAAATACAAGTCATTTTTCGAGATTTTTTTTTGATAGATGATATTATTTCTCAAGCATCAGAATATTCCATTAGTTTATTGATATTTTATCGCTATCGCCACAATAAAAGTGATATACAACACGATTGCCTGCCACCTCAAAAATCGAAGATTTTTCGTGGCGATAGCGATAAAATATCAATAAACCAATAGAATATTCTGATTCTTACAAAAATAATATCATTTATAAAAAAAAATCTCGAAAAATGACTTGTTTCCGCTAAAAACGCGTTTTTTGGGTGCGAGGTGTCTTGGGTTCAAAATTTCAGGGTGCGAAATGTCCCGGAGCCGAATTTGTCCAATATGAATAGTAAAGGTTAAATAACCTTCCAGAATTTTTTTTCAGCTTTCAGCCCCAACTTTGAAACGAAGGTTCATCCGGAAGGATCCGGGAGGTGTTTGGTCCCTTCACGTTCACAACTTCCCTTTTTCCTTTTGTCACAAGTTATTTTTCCTTTGCCCAAAAAGTGAGCAAACATACCGTATCCCATGATTTTCCCCTTTCTTTTTTTTCTTTTCCTTTTTTTTATTGCTATTGTTATCTCTACCTATGTAAAGTTCACACGATCACAAATGACGCTCATTTCCCGCGTCGTTTAATATCCTTCGTTTTTGAATGGGAAATGTGGGTTACGGTAGGTGTTGTGCGGGAAAATGAATAGCAAGAAAGAGATGATTGGAGAAAATTAGTGGAAGTTACAGTAATAACTATAGGACCAAAAGAGAAAGGACATACATGGATAAAACTATTCGCTCAAAAAGAAGGAGGGGCTTGAGCAGTTTTCTACCATTCCTGAAATGACTTTTGTCGGCTAGCGTGGTAATGAACTATCGAAAAACCTGTATTATAGGGGCATGTCCTTCTATTCTCCACACCTCTATCCTTACCTTACAGGTGTCCTTCTATTACAGGATTTTCGGTGCTCTGGTCGGGGCAACAAAACATTTTGAAGCGTCCGTTACTGTGTTGAATTATGTCCTCTCAAGATATCTGTTTTTTTTCTTTTTTTCGTTTTCAGTTTGATCGTCCTTGTGTATAGAAGTTTTGTAATACGTTTTCTTCTATATTTTTTGGGATTCTCAGAAAATTCTCAAAAACGTTTTTTTTCCCATGACCATTTTTTATTATTCAAAATCGATTCATAACAAGATGAATGATAGATGCTCAACACTTTTGAGAGAGAATTGGAACAATTTCAGTGCGGAAGGATAAATGCTCGAAGGGGTCATACTTTAAGAAGGAGGGACTGGGTGATGGGATCAGGGAGAAATGGGCTGATGGAGAAAAAGAATCGGTAAAATATGGTACTCAAAATTGAAGAGATACTGGAAAAGTTAAGATTTTTACGGGAGCAATGAATGGGAAAATTGAGAATCGAAAAACAAAAAAATATTGAAAGATGGGGTCTTTTTGAGGTATGTATTACTTCAAAAAGAGGTAGGAAATGCATTTGAAAAATAGGGGAGGAAGATAGAGATGGAGTGGTTTTTCGGGAAAAAATTCTGGTATCTGGGGACAATTCATATGCCACAATGATTTTAAAAAAACAGGAAATCAATGAAAAATCGGGAGAGGGGCTATTCCTTAAACGATCATGGACCAAGAGAAAATCGATGAAATCAATGAAAAGATGGGGAAGAGCTGTGAAGAATCGATTACCAGGGACTACTTTTGGGAGGATTTGTAGTCCAGGAGACACGGTTCGATAAGTGATAACAGAAATAAAACATGTGATGAGGGAGAATGATTTGGGAGGGGAAAACAGGGGGCTGTACAGTTCGAAATCAGTTGGAGCAGAAATTAGAGCCTGAGCCTTCATACGCCGAAACTCAAGATAGAAAAGAAGATCGGTGGATAAACGGAACAGTAAGAGCTTAAGCTAAGGGAGTTGCTCAGAATAAAAAGCTCGAAAGCTCAGAAGTAAGTGGGGTTGATCAAAAGTTCAGGGGAACTGAAGAATCTTCAGATATGATTTTGAGAAAGGGGGGGGGATCCAAAGGAAGGGGGTTGGGACTGAAGATGGAGGCCTTTTTGGGAAATTTGGTGAAGAAAAAAGAGTCAAAGGCTCGGAATTTGAAAAGTTGGGGCGAATTTGGATCATTTGGAATCAGTTAGAATAAATTATTTTCAAGCAAAGGAGAAGAATGTCAGAAAGAAAAGGACAGAGCAATAAGAATCTGAGCATGGAAGAACACAAAAAGGTACAATAATAAAACTGGAAGAGAAGGATCATAATCTCAATGGGATAGACATCAAAACCGGAGCACCATAAAGTCTGTAGTAGAGGAAAACCTCTGTTTGAAGGACACGTCCCATAGAAGGGAACTTCCAACGAGGACACCTCTATAACGGATTTCATGGACTCTTGGTCTCTAGCAACATCAAGGTAACTAGGTGAAAAACGTCTAAGCCCAGAAATTGCGTCCAGAGATTGTGAGTCCGTTGACTTCATTGGAGATTTCATTAATGTAGGCGTCAACGAAAGCGTCTTGCATATCTCCCGGAGCAATCTCGTCCTTGTGCTTCTCTTTGAGAATGTTCACGTAGTCGCGTGTGTCGATGAGGCGGCTGAAAGTGATAGAAAATTAAAAGGTGATATGGGCGGGATAAGGAAGTAAAGACATAATTGTCGAGATTTTGAAAACGCCATTATTAGGTCAAAGCATACGTTCAAGAAAAAAAGACCTTCTCTAGAAAATAGGACCTTTGCTCTACTAGGCGCAAAGCTTTAATAGACAATAGACATTACTAGGCCAGAAATGCCACGTCTTACTAGACTTCTCAAGGATTTACAAGGCCCAAAGAAGCACTACCTTAACTCGGGTTCCTAGACCGTACTAGGCTTTCATAGACCCTAGTCGCTAGGTAAGACTAGGCAATACTAGGCACTAGGGAGAGGCCTCATTGATAACTAAGCACTATGCACTAGGTACGAGGTGCTAGATCTTACTTGGTACTAGATACTAGATCCTGCTAAGGTACTACGCGCTGGGCCTTATTAGGTACTCTTAAGATATATTCGATGCGCCATGCTAGTGATCTTTTTAGAAAGCCTAAAATCGCGTTAATTACCTCAACCTAACCCTCGTTCTCAGTCCCTTTCAACCCGAAACCCTTAAGTAACCTTAACCCTTACCTGTGAATCTTGTAATTGTTGTGCCCTCTCTTTGCCAGATTGGCGGCGGCATACAAGACGTTTGGCACGGCCGGCGGTGCGTAGGATACTTGGTGGGCGAATGATAGTTGGTACGTGGCATTCATAATCTCATTCTTGGACCATCTGGCGTCGTTGACAAGAACCGTGTAGCGTGTAGGGCGAACGGTACCCTGAAAAAAAGAGATTGAAGCAGGCAGGAGCCTATTTTCAGAGAGCGGAGCTTAAACCAACTCCCGCATAGATGATCCCCAGGACTCACAATCAATGGCGTCTGGCAGCATAACACGAATTCCATGTGTCCATGTGCAGATCCGATGGTGTCCACGCAGGTTCCTGACGGAACATTTTGGTCCGAAGCTTTTCCCGGGCGAATTTGTTGAGGGAAGACTCTCACTCGGGATCTTCTTTGAGTAAGGATCACCACGAAGTTCGGTGCATAGCCCTCTTTCAAACTCGCCGCAGAATCTCTCATCTCATCAACTTCCTTGATGATGGCCTTGTAGTCTCCCTCTCCAGAGCCAACTCTGTAGATACAGATGGTCTCTGGGAGTCTACCAGAGGACTCATCATAAGCCTTGAGGCATATCGGAAGCTTGTCTTGAAGGTTGCTGAAAATCAGAATTTTAAAAACAGAACCTTACAGCCAAAAAATTTACCTGAGCTTATGAAGCCGTGTATCCTGGAAATAGGAAAAACCTCCAAGTTGAGAATTGTGCCTCATCGAATAGGCCACACCAACCACTGTCGGATCACCGTCGAAGTTCTTCTTTTCAATGTCATAACGAGTTCTCGAGCCAGAGTGGGAGAGCTCGAATCCAAGAAATTGGGTGCGCTTGTAGAGCCGTGCCTCCATGGTGTCACTGCTGTTGCACACAGTGCGGCCATTGATGACGGATGGCACCTCGACGTAAAAATTGGTTCCTCCACACTTGGGATTGAGTTTGCGGATGATATTATCGATTGTCTGTTTTCCTCCTCCACCTCGTCCAATCTTGGTGGCCGTGTCGGTGGTGATCTGCATGGTTAGTTGGCCGAATTTTTCCTCATAATACTTGAGGTAGTCTGGAAGAAATATGGGATTAGAAGGTTGACTGAAATTTAAGGAAGAAGAGTGGTTTTCGGCACCCAATCGGGTAGGAAGAAGGGTTTTTGGTAACTCTCGGTCAGGATTAGAGTTTAGGTAGGATGTGAAAAATCAGATGTTTTTTTTTCTATTGGAAAATTAGGTTTTAGCCATTAGATGCAAGCTTTACGGTATCCCATTTAGATTCTATAGGTGCCCATGTTTGTTTTTGAATAATCTAAAGTTCCCGATGCAACATGTTCGACGACAATTTGCAGACACGATCTTCAATGCAGATCCCTAAGCTTCGGTGCCCTCTGATATAAAAATCAAAACATGCCTGAGATGAAAGCGCCATCACTAGTCCCACTGAATATCACCGTCTCGCGCTCCCTTCTACAAAACCACTCGGTGTGTAGAAGGGTTCCAAGTAGTTTAAGCTCTAGCGTGTCTTTCACTTCCAAATGACCTCAGAAAGTCCTAAAATCTCTAGTCCTGACCGTTCCCTTGCTCACCGAGCCCTCCACCACCTATCCTTACACCCTTCCGACCACCCCACTACCCAGCTCTACTCACCATGAATGGCTGGCTTCTTGTCATAAGCGATGCCAATCACAATAGTGGCTTCCTTGTCCTTGGCCCTTTCCATCAACTTCTTTGTCTTGTCGATTTCATCAGGATGCACACCATGGATCTCCCACTCCGCGGCCTTCTTCTTGAAGCTCATTCCCTGATCCTCGCAGTGACGTTGAAGGCCACGAGTGAATTGTCTGAAAATCATAGAATGAAAGGGGGATTTCTAATGATTGGCTTACTCTGTGTCTCTGAATTTTTCATCGTAATTGATTACGAAGACATTTCGAATGCGAGCTGGCTTCACAAAGCGGCCATTGGACTGGAAGCGGACGCCAGGGTGATTCATGACATATGGTTTTTTGTCCTCGAAACGGATGTTGGGTGGAGCCAGAATCTTGGCTTGCATGGTGATCGGGCTCATGCTCTTGAAGCCAATGTTGAAAGCTTCGAAATACTTGTTCTTGGTGACTTTCAGGTAGTCCTGGAGGATACGATTGCCTTCCTCGACATGTTGAAGAGGAAGCGAGGCATTGCGTCCGGTCATGTGGGCTTGCTGAAAAAATATCGTTATTTTCATTACTTAACTCATAGAAACTTACAATTTCTGGAGTCATTTTGGACAACTTGACTCTCTGGCCTGGGATAATCTCCAGTACTTCCATGGGGAATAAACTCTCATGTCCCATTCTCTTTGCGCTGACCAATGGCAGGTCTGGATACTTCAGGCGGATGTTGTAAGCGTCCAAGAAATGGTTTTTCACACTGATCTGCTTTTCTTCGCCATTCTGGTCCTTTCTCATGAACACAGTGTTACGAGCACTAGATTCTGCAATTCCAAAGACAGTGACTCGACGATTGGCACCTGCATTCTCCAGGTGAAGTGGCATGAGGTCCAAGCCTTTGAGAGCTGCGGCAATGGTGCGGAGCTGCTGGCAAGTGTTCTGGTTTTTGTCCTTGAAGTCTCTTTGGAGGTCCTTAACGGCTCTTTCGTCGTAATCTACTTTGCCGAATTCCGGGCGTTGGCGTTCCTCGCTGCGGTCTCGGCTGCGGTCTCGGCTGGAATCTCGGCGACGGTCATCGCGGTGGCGATCGCGGTCGCTGTCTCGGCCATCTCGGCGGTCTCGGTCATCTCGGCGGTCTCGGTCATCTCGGCGGTCTCGATCATCCCGGCGATCTCGATCTCCATAGTTACGGTCTCCTCCGAATCCTCCACGATGCGATCCTCCGAATCCTCCGCGACCACCTCCTCCACCATATCCTCCACCATATCCTCCACGATCACCTCCGAATCCACCACGTCCTCCACCACGACCTCCGAATCCACGACCTCCACGTCCACCTCCGCGTCCTCCACGACCTCCACTGAATCCATTTCGAGCTTCATCCAGTTTAGCAGTCACGAACTTCAGCACTGATGTAGCTTTCCAGAAAGGGGAACTCGCTGTATCCACGGTCATGATTGCTTGCGGCTCGCCATTTGGTCCTTCGATGACTCGGGTTACCTTGGAAAATCCGGACTTGATCTCCGTCACAGAATCGGCTTCAGAGAGAACTCCTTCATCCAACGAATAAGTTCCTGTGTTGTACAACAGGAACTTATCCGTATGTAGTATTTGATTGGAGATCGTCTCCAGAAGGCGAGTGAGCTCTGGGCGATTCTCCTCAGTAAGTGCCTTCGATCCTCTGGTATATACGTTACCAACAGACTCGAACCGAATCTCAAATTTGGAGTTTCGAGTTCGAGACAGTCTATTAATAATCTTCCAATCTTTTGGAGCAAAATCTTTCTCAGTGAAGACAGGGTTATCCTCTAATTGCCATCCGCCAATTTTATCAGCCCCCACATAAACCATATCAGCCGCATCGTAGGCCACAATGGCGCTGTTCTCCGAGCCTTTGAAGATCTCGGAGTTTTTCTTGAACCAGGTCTCGAAGAGGAGACACCGGGATCGTCGGTTTATCTGACGACCGGCGTCTCCTGCCTGGGCCGAGGTCCCTTCCGAGAGGTCTATGCGCTTCTCTCCGCATATTAGGGTGACCTTGAACAACAATTTTTTGACCACTGGATCCATTTTTGAAATGTCCAGTGGCCATGAATTTAATTGGACCCCGATTTTGTTGATGGGTTGGAAGGAATCGTTTCGTGGGTCCTCACGGGGGATTGCGGTGGCTGTCGATAGTGATGAGCCTGAAAATGGATCTTATATTAGAGATGATTTTATCTATACTGTGCTTCCTGAAAATTTTTTATGCGGTGTTATCAAAAGTGAAATCGGAAAGAGCTATCAACCTCCAGGTATCTCTCAACTAATTTACTTTGGAATTGCTGAAACTAGCTACAGTTTCGGTCAAAAATATTTGAATTTTTGCGTTTTTTTTTGACATACATCCGTTAAAACTGGCTCTAAAACACTATAAGCGGACCCTAGGACCCTAGACTGAAATGAAACCTCGATTGATAAGTCGCTAAGTAGCTCTAGGTTGCTTTCCCTCGAAATCGCTCAAATTAAGCATGACTCTGATCAAAAAACGAGGATTTTTGACTTTTTTTCTGTAGAAAATTGGATCAAATCGCTTGAACTAGCTATAGATTCGGTGAAATTTTGTCGAAAATCGGAGATTAGGCAGCTCTCTACTACTTCAGCTCGGAACCTCTCAAACCAGCTAAAATATAGGTCAGAAAGCCCGGAATTTTGTGTATTTCCAATCGGCTATGATCGATTGAAATATGCTCTATAGCCCCGGTAAGCTGTTCCCAGAAACCTAGACCCCCCCCCCTTTAAGCTCCCCCCGTTATCAAAACTAACCTTCATGTCTCTTCTCCCTCTTGACGTCCGGTCCCTCCAACCCTGCTCCAGAAGTGCGTCTCGATTCGTCATAGTCTCTCTTGGATGTGCTCTCACGTCTTGTTGACTCCTTTTTGATTCTCTCCTCCTCTTGTCTAGCTCGGCTCTCCGGAGTCGAGAACATCACTGGCGGTTGGCGGGTTTTCTGTTGGCTGATTGATGGCTTCGGGGTTCCTTCTTTGCTGATTGATGGCTGAAGGGATCTCTGATAGGTAGTTGAAGACTCTGGAGTCGAGTAAACCGGCTGATGTGTGGTCCTGACTGGTGTCTCCTCTTTAAGTTCCTCTTTTTTCGGCGGATCGATATCAGCCCAGACATCGGAATAGTCCATTCTCGGTGGTGGTGGTCTCTCACGTGGTTGTGGAGCAGCTTGTTGGCCGTAGCTTGATCGTTGAGGAGCTGGAGCTGCTGGAGCATAGCGATCCATGTGGGCGTGGCCTATTCCTGGTGGCGGTGGAAGTGGCTGATGGCGGTCCTGTTGTTGTGGAGCATAGCGAGGCTCCTCACGACGATGACTTGAAGATCCTTGAGCCGAGCGAGGTGGTTCAATAATTTGAAGATCATCGTCAGAATCATCTTTGTGCGGTGGTGGATGCTGGCGAGCTCTTGGCTCAGCTCGGCCATCTCTTCCATAATCTCTTCCAGCATGTTCTGGCTCATAGCGAGCTCTTGGATCATCTCGGCGATCTCTTCCAGCATCTCGATGGTCTCTCTGTTGGCGCTGATCTTGTGCGCGATCCCTCGGTGGAGGCGGAGAAGGCTCGGATGGTGCAGTGTTCAGAATGTCGTCCCAATCCATGATTGGTACCTGAAGAGTTGGAAAATGAGTCCGGGATTTGAAGGAAAAAGGTGAAAATGGAGCCAGGGTAAAAAAGAAAAAGGAGCGGGTAGCTGAGGGGTAGCTGACACTTAGAGAAAAGTAAGAGAAAAGGGGCGGAGCCTAGATTGAATTGCTAGCCGACGGAGAAGCTTTGAAGGGATAGTGTCACTAGATGTATAGATAACCTAGAGAGATAAGAAGTAAAAGTCACGCTAATGGATAAAAAGAGAAAAGGAGGCGGAGCTTAGATCGTACTGATATCGCGGAGAGAAGCTTCGAAGGGATAGAGTCATAAGAAGTGAAAGTAACTCAACTAGAATGCGCGGGACTTCAGAACGAATAAACTAAACGAGCGAATATGTTTTCGACGGCGAAGGGTATGTGGCCTTGAAGTAAGGATACGGTATTAGGCAAAAAGCGTCGAATTGATTGCGTGACAAAAGACAAAGAATCGCGCAATCAAGTTTGGCGGGACTTTAGAAGTGTTCAATGCTCAACCTTGATTGCGCAGGCTTTCTCAAAAAACCACAAGGCTAAAGGGACGGAGTTTAGGGCCACCTGCCCAAAAAAAGGCTTGTTTTGTTTTTGTTGGGGCATGAAGGAGGAACAAGAAAAGTTTCTAGCACCTGATTTTTGTTTTTATTTTTGAGAGGGACAGCTGGCCACAGTAAGAAACATGGCTAGTCTGGACTTTTGAAACTTGGCCCCGAAAATTGAAAAGTTTATGTCTTGAATCTTAAAATCTTAAAAATTGGATCTAAAAGTTGCTCGGAGAAACCCGATAAGATAGGTACTGCTAGGTTACGCGTTTCCTTATAGATTTGAGCATTCTCTCTAATGATCCTACTGCTAGCTTTGTGGCTAAACCTGCACATAATTAGTGACCCTTATTATGTATAATCCCAGATTATGCAGCCAAGAGCTAGGAGTAATTAACCCGCATCATTCAGCCGAAAACGGTATAAGCTTCTAATAAGCCTGAGGCCCACAACCCAAAAATTCGAAAGCCTAAGCACACAATCCATATCCCAGAGCCCCCTGGCCCTCCCAAATTCAAGATAATGAACCACAACCTTGCAGCCCACATCCCACAGCACACTCAGGAATGGCCCACATAACTCCCGAGAAAAAAGGCAGGGGAGAGTGAAAAAAGTGCGCACACCTCCCCGCGAGTCGTCTACATGAATGACGATGGGGAGGTGACAATAACACGGATAGTGGGCGGAGCCTCCGACAACTCAGGAGGCGGGACGTGTGCGGCGGAGCGTTGTTGCAGAGTTGTAACAGGAAGAGATCAACGATCTATTTAAATGGGAGACGATGCCCTTTTGTTTATGAGTAATGGGAAAAAGGGCACGCGCGGTGAAATGAGTGACGAGCGCCGAGAGTGACTATGAAAAGGGGTGATGAGAATAGTAATGGAATGGTGAGTAAGGATTTGATGGGGAGCCGCGCATTCGTTTGTAAAGTGATTTGAAAATGATGATAATGGGGTACGGTAATATGTGCGATGCGACTTGAACACTCTGTTCGATAATGAGCTGAAAACTGGTGGGTATAATATATCAACCATGCTGTTTCCATTTCTGAAGTCCAAATCTGCTAAAGGCCTATTCAATTTATCCGAATTTTTCGGGCTTTCGCAGGCTCTTCTAGTCTCACGTTCAGCCGCGTTCTTATACGGATCGGAGGAAAAATAGGCCGGATTTTCACATTTGGAATCGATGAGCTTAACCTTGGATAACGTATAAATATAAGGACCAGTTCTGATTTATTTGATTTTCAGTCGTTTTTTTTCGGATTTCATAGTGGACCAAGTATTTAGAACCGGGGGTCCCAGAAAATGGTCAAAAAAAGTGATTGCAGCTCCTGAAGTTGATCAGTTCAAGCCATTTAATTATGAAAATTAGTGGTGATTTCATTAATTTTTAGCCCTTTTTTTCTAGAAACACGTTCGATCCGTAAACAATTATCCACTGATGGAAGGGGATATGAGTCACCCCCCTATCGGCTGGTTCAGACACAAGCCTAAGCCTAATCAGAATCACTGATTAAAGCGCTAGATTATCCTCGCTAATCGAAAAGTTATCAGAACTTCCTCTATATGCACTATCGATACTCTATATACAGCACAATGGGGGTCAATCGAACAACCCCCATTTCGTTCCCCTCGTGTCGCCACGCCGTTGAGTTGTCACCGCGCGGCAATAAAAAACCCCTGCGCCCTCCCTTCACTCATACTATCTTTCAATTCATTGTGTGTGCATATGCAAAAATTTATGAGAACGATGATCGGTAGAGGGAGATTTGATGATGCACATAGAACGGAAAGAACGACGTACAGAGGATCGATAAAAAAATGAAGGGGGGGGGGGGGGGGGGGGGGAGGGTCAGAGGAGCACGGAGTGGGGGGTTGCGAGGTGGTCTGTGGAAGTGAGCCGAATTGGAAAATGAACAGATTGGAATCAAATTTTGTTTCAGAATATCTTGTATGTAATCTGAGATGGGGTCTGGTGAAAAAAGGGCTCGAAAAAACAGGCTAAAAAGTAGAACAGGCCTAAAAAAGAGCAAAAAGAGGGCTAAAAACGGACTAAAAGCGCTTGAAAAAAAAACCAAAAAAGGATCGACAGCCCCGATGAAGTTTGAAAAACAACTTAGAAGTTTACGGAAAGTCGAGAGTCAGGACGAGATAGTTCTGCGGACCGGGTTCAAAAATTTCGAGAGTTTCCACACCTGAAAAAACCCCCGTCTTTTTCCCAAAGTTCTCAGAAAGTTTTACAGTTTCGGATACAGATACTATCGGCGAAATCATAAGATCAACTCACAGATGGCGGTATTCGAATTGTTTATCTTAACCATCCATATATCTCTGGCAATCTTCAAAAAAAAAGCCGCGAAATACTATCCGGCAACGATGCCGCTAATTATTATAAACAATTCTTTACGACTGTATCCTCCGGACCGTCTCTATCAAACGTCTCGAAACGGAGCACAGGTGTGTGGAAGAGGGGTGTGTTGCAGAAAGAGGTCAATCTCACTCAATTCTATTCGATTACGTCATATTATTATGGTACTTCGTTGGTGTCTTCCCCAGATTGCAACGTTTCGAGCAAGAGTGAGAGGGGTCAAACGGAAAATAGTGTTGTGTGGAAGAGGATACAGAAGTTAGTGAGAAAAAGGAAGTCAGGTCAATGGGACCAAAGAGTTAAGGGACCAATTTAGAGAGTATAATCAACGGACAAACAGTTATTTTTTAGAATGTAATCGGGATAAAGTAGTCAGTTGGATATCACTAGTTTTAGAGTAAATTTTTTGAAAGTCAGAACTTCACCGACGCAAACAAACCATGGGCTCATGACAGTGCTCATCAAACGTGGTACATTGAGTTCTGTGATAATTGTTATAGAGCCTAAAAAAGTACGTAGGTACCAAAACAAGTTGCACCTACTTGCTGGTTCGACAAATTAGAGATTTCAACTTTTCTTTTTTTTTTCTGAAGAAAAGAGCTTTTCAAAATGTTATCATTCGGAAGTAAATACCCCTTTCCGTTTGAAACAACCGGAACTCAATAGGCTCTACATAATCTCATCGACGCACATGAAACCATGGAAACCGATAATTTTCAAATGCGAAATTTTATAGAAGGTCTAATGAAGTGCGACTCGAAAAGTACATATGACTCAAGACTGAGCTTGGCCGTGGTCAGAAAGATATCTTTTGGACGGTGGTCTGACTCGTACGATTGCGTTAATTGTCTTCGCTACATTGTGTCATTTCGAGCAAAATCACTCGAAAAGAAATGTGTCGTCTGGACGGAGTGTTCGATTGCGTCATAATATTGTGATACTCTTCCTCGATGCCTTCCGCAGGTGGCAAAATTAAGAGCAATAGAGAGAAGGTCACTCGGAGAAAAAGTGTGCGTCGAGGGATGCGATGCACACCTGTATTGTGTGGGTCTGATGGGAAAAAAATGAAATAGAGTAGTCGATGTGTGATGAGAGAGGAGAACGGAGCGAAAGACAAATGGATAATTGGATAATTTACGAGAAAAAGTAGAAAGATGAATTAAGGGTAAGGCTTGAATTCCGTTCAATTTTCGCGCTGTGAACATCCATGCAGATCGACAAACAAACCCGACTAGAGTTAATTTTGTGGATATCCAATTTTTCAATATCCACTTTGATCACTAGAAATGCTTTCAATTTCTGTAAGAAAAGCGCAAGAATATATGAACAATTTGTTAGATAATCACTAGAAACGGTCACATTGAGAATTTTCTGAAAAAAACAGTTCTCATACGCTTTCAGATTTTAAATAAAATCATAAAAAGACATGAAAAAGGTCGCTGACTTGAAGACACATCTATGGAAGTCATCAAAGGAACGATGTAAATAATATAGCAGAAAAAACTGAAAAAAGGTAAATTCCTTCTCTTCTGAATTGGTTGTCATCAGATAAACAGAGATTGAAAGCGTTCTAAATGATCAAATTGGATATCAAAAAATTGGATATCCACAAAACTGAAGTACAATTTTCCATTAATTAGGTATTACGAAAACGAAATCATATTGTATTTTTCAAATTGTAACTACAATTTTCCTCCACGCACTACAAAATATCACTACAAATAAAAGTAAGTTATAATTTTAAAATTCTTACCTTTTTTTCTTATCCTTTTTGATGTTGAAGTTGGTCTAGTTGAGTTGCATTCAGTACCTATTGGTTTCAACCTGAAAAATAGTAGCGTTTTATAATAAAGAAGGAAAAAAAGAGAATAGTAATAAAACGGGAAACAAAAAGAAGAGAGTGGTGATAAGCCTGAACTGATAAGCCGGTAATTGTGGGGCAAGAGAAGCGGAAAAAAAAAAGAAGAAAAAAGAGCGTCGTGTTGGCGAGCGTTCAAAAATCAAATGAAAAAATTGGCTGCGTGGCAGAGATAAGAATAGGGATACGGAGCCTATAACGATGATAAGAAATCACCATATATCACACATCTTGAACTTATGAAGGGTGAAGCAAAAAAGCTCAGAGGCTCCGCCCCCTGCCAAGACTAGAAGTTCATGAAATTTGAAAATTCGAAGTTCTAATATAGTGTCAAAATTTATTGAAGGAGAGCTGAAAACAAAAAAAAATTTGCTATTTTTTCTGCGTGAAAATCCTAAGCTGATCTTGATTTTTATAGCGATGTTTCTTGAAAATTGTTCTGAAAAAAGTGCGTAATACAGATATCACTTTAATTACCGTGGCCTCCTGACCTAGGAATCCCACCGTGTAGTCCGAGAGGACAACGTGGCCTAGAGATTTCACCTGTGATTCCTAGACTCAGGCCAGGAGTCCATGGCTATTAAAGCGATATCTGAATTTCCTATTTTTTTAGAACAATTTTCATGGTTTAGAACGATTTTCAAGCAAAAAAAATATTGTGACCGGCGTAGAATTTCAAAGCAAAGACAACATTTCTAAATTGCAGTTTTCCATTTTCAAGATCCTGTCCGGCGAAATGTTCAAAAGTGCAAATTACTCATTTTCGCCGTAAATATGGAAAATAGTCATATGCCTCATGAGATAATGAGGGATTAATGAAAAGGTGAATTTATTTCTAAATTCGCGAAAAAGGTGCAAAAGCGAGAGAGTGTGCTAATTGAAGAGTTGCAGAGAAATGAGAGCGAAGTTAGTACTTGTTTGGCCGATTTCGAGGCAAGAGAGTTGAAAAATTTTCTGAATTCGATACTCATGATCAACTGAAAACAAAAAAAGGGATCCAATTTTTCGGCCGAAAAGATTCTTCAGACTAATGCTCCGTGGGTGTCACAGAGTGTACTACTTATGATGTCTACACTTGTTTTTCGACATTTCACCTTTTGTGAAATGTGATTTTTGGAAAAAAAATCTTCCTGACAAGTGCTCATTTGACGTCAAAGAGGGGTGTCTAGGGATGTCTACATCCAATTTGTGACTAATTTTGAATATTTCTAGCCATCTAAATTTCTATTTTCGAAAATTTTTGACTTGCGCTAAAATTTTTAAACACCGCCGGATTACTTGGGCCCAAGATAGTATATGGCGCTGTATATGGAGGGATTAATGATCAGGATGAAGTGCTTATTTCTAATTTAGGCCCAAAAACGAAATATCGAGAGAGTGGATAACTAGAAGAGACAAAGAATAAAATGAAGAAATTTCTCTGCGTCTCTTACTGGCACACTCTCTTTTCTTATTAGTGCGAACGGAGGCAGGTAGGCCTAGCGGAAGCCCATGTTACTTATATGCGAAAACCTGACACCTCGGTTTAAAGGCGCAGCGACAAATATTCCTCGGGTCCTGTCACGTTTACAGTTATTTTCAATAGAGAATTACTGTAATCGTGGCGGGACCCAAGACACATTTGTTGCTGCGCCTTTAAACCAAGGTGTCAGGCTTTCACAAATAAGTAATAGAAAAAACTAAAAACGAATTTTAATTTCAAAAAATCATAAGGTTTGTGCAGTATAAAGAAAAAAAATCAAGCGAAAAAAAAGGGAGTTCCAAGAAAAAAACGGGAGGAGAATACTTTTTTTTCGATTTTTTCGCGTTTTTTTGGCAAACAAAAACGGGTTCAGACACTAGCTTAGCACATAGCTAACCTTTGACAAAAAATGATTTTTCACAAAAAAAAACCACATAAAATATATGAAAAGATGGAAAAAATGATAAAATCGCATATCACCGGTTCGGTTTTCCGGTCTCATGCTCTTTCCTCTCTTCGTAGTTCTTTAGCGCGGAGAAGTCATTTATTTTGTTTCTGCACCTCTTTTTCTCTTTCCTTCTTTTCTTTTTTTCTCTAATTCTCTCAAATGCCAATAGTTTCAATGGGGTTTGGCAGCAAAACGGATAGAAAGAAGAACACAATATTTCAATTTTTCGTTGGCGGAGAAAATGAAGATGGAGGTCATTGATGTTCAAAAATGATTTTATTATTGAGAAAAAAATACAATAAATAAGTTAAAAATCCCAAAAAAAATAGACAATTATGGATTCCGCACCTCAATAAAATACTTGACCGTCTTAGATCTAAATGTGCTATGCGTGTTATCAAAAATAAATTTATAAACTCCCGGCTCCTCTGCTTCGACTTCCCCATCCTCAGGAACAAATTCAGTTTGAAGCTTAAACTTCGGGTGGACCATATAATCATCGTCATGCTCAGCGACCTTCTCCTGTCCTTCTGCTGCTCGATGAATGGAGAAATTGATGTCGTTGTTTTCGAGTCTCCACCACCAATAGAGTTTTCGGCCGGGGACTGTTCCTTCGAGGGTGATTGGGACAAAAGAGGTTGAGCGGGAGGAGACGATGAGTTTTGTTAGCTTCTCGGCAGGGAGATCGTTGGCAGGGTCGTATCTGGAAGTAAATGAATTAAACGAAAACTTCATGGAGGGATGGTTTTTTTGTAGTTTCGTGAAACAATTTCGTACGAATCGAATAAATTCTTTATCACAAGCTTTTTAACTGTTTATTATGAGTATAATAAAAAATGCCACCGGTTTTCTTTTTTTGTTCTGAATCAAATGAATTTTACAGATATTTCTTTTTTTTTCACTTTCACTACAGTTCTAAAGAATTTCTATCAAATCGCTCTTGGTGCGCAAATTTGAAAAATCGGGAAAGTTTTGTAAGTTTTCATAGTACTGTATGGCCTTCATACGGTTAGGGGGTTTTTTAGGCAATTGCAATTTGTACCACGAGACTACAGATTGTAAAGCTTGTCAGTTTTAAAACCCCAATGGGAAGCTAGAACATTTTCAGTTCCGTCTGAACTTTTTCAAATAGTACCAAATGAAGCCGAAGTTTGAAAATATGTTTTTATTGTAAAGCACGCAAACAGCTTTCAAGCTCTCAAGTTACAATTTGGCGGAGCATTACGGAGCGCGAGTTTTTAATAGAAACAAAGTAAATGATTGGAAGAAGTGAGGAAATTTATAAAAAAAAAGTTTCCGTGCTATTGGATTCTCAACGATCACAATAAAAAAAAACTGTGAATTGAATGTTTGGACGCTGTTTGCCTGTTTCAGAGCAACTTTCATGCAAATCCAGCATGAAAAATGGAATCAATTCTTACCTCATCTCAACCGGGATCTTTCCTCCCATTCTAACATTTCCATATTCAGTCTCTGCTTTTCTTGTTCCTCCCCATCTCTCAAATAACACTTCTTCTCCAATATTCTCCTTCAAATGTTGCTTCCAATCATTTCCCAATATTTTCACTTTTTGTTGAGTCTGTTTTGCGAGACACGGTGAGATCATTCCCCATAGTACTTGAATGAAAGTCGGCGTGTTGATAATGTAAATTTTGCGGATTACGTCAGGGAACATTTCCTGTAAAAATTGAAAAATTCGTCAATGTTTTACCGGTAAGTTTCCAAACTGGTGAAATTTTTTTCGAGAATTAACCGGTAAATTTTCATTTTTCTACAGTAGGATTTTAACCCAAAATTCAAAAAAATTGCACAGTTTTCCGAAGAATCAGTAAATTACCGGTAAATTTACCGAACTTTCACTGATAAGTTTACCGAAACTTTTTCGATGCCAAATTATAATAATATGAGAAAAACGTTCCGAAATCACTCAAAATTCTTTCAAAAGTAAATTAACCGATAAATTTTTTGATTTACCGGTAAATTTCCGAAAATGTTTTGGTCAATTATTTTTTTTGGTACAAAAACAAACGATATTTAGTACCTGGAGTTGTGAAAGCATAGTAGTGACAACTTTCAAAGCGGCCATATCAATCTGAGCCATTGATAAGCCATCAAGATCAAAGATGACAGATGTTCCGAATGGTTTTCCGTGCTCTTTTTCCATTTTTCTGAATTTTTTTAAATCACAGTAATGCAAATCCAATGAGTGCTTTTCTATTAGAGGTAGTGCGCTCTAGCGGTAAATTTTCTGAAAATGTACCGGTAACAGTCATGAAAAATTATCGGTAAAACTTCAATAAATTTACCGATAAATTACAGTAGTCATTGCACTAAAAAAATTGAGCTCCGAAATTCCGCTAATGTTTCGCAGATTTACCGGTAAATTTACCGAACTTGAACTAGTAAACTATTGATAAACTCCCAGAACTTCGCCGGTAAAGTTTTCAATAAACCTGCAAGTCACTGGTAAATTTCTCTAAAACCGGAAAAATTACCGGTAAATTTTCCATAAACCGGTGAGTGTTTTTTTTTTTTGATGAACCGGTGAATTTCGTTTTTATTTCTCGGTAAATAATTTTTCTGGTCGGTAACCTTTCAAAAATTATCCAGCTAAATTTTTTCGGTAAATTTACCCAAAGTTTACCGAGACTTTTTTTTATCGGTAAATATTGTTTAAGTAAGTTACAAAACCTTTTTTTGACATCACAGAACTAGTGTGCAAAGTTCCCGGAGCTCCTTTTTTATCAATAATTCTACATTTATTATTCACACTACAGTTTCCAAAAAATTTCCGTTTTCGTGTTGCGAATTACTCTATCACTGATACCATCTTTTTCCCATCAGTCACAATGCAAACACACGTAGACTATACTTTTCCCATTGACCCACCTGATAATTTGCATGACTCCTTCACTTTCCGCAATTCTCATTCTATACAAATCCGAGTTCCGTGTCGCAGGCATCAATCCAGCTGCATCCAAATGACCAATCATTTGAAGTGATACCACATTATTTTCATGATCAAATCCTATCAATGATCCAGGTAGATAACGAAGAGGAACACTGCAGTCGTCACATTTTTGAGTCACTTTTTCAAGGGTTGAGAGATCTTCTTTGTCGAGTCCCAAGGCGTGAATGGCGCGCAGGGAGAACTTGATTTTTGGGACGACAACGTCTGGAAAAATGATGTTGAGCTTGAGCAGCGCATCGTGCGAGCTATGTTTCAGAGTTCTGATAATGTTTTGAGAGCTTTCGATCAGCAGAAACTTTGGTCTACTGTGCAGATAGGCTAGTCCAGTATTTCTTCCATGTTTTTAATCTTTGCTACTGAACACAAAAAAGGCGGACAATACGATAGCCCCAAAAAATAGGTGGTTGGTATGAGCTGTCCATACAGCCAAATGAAAACCCTAATTCTACAAAAATTTCAGCTAGTGAATACTTTAAAAGCACACTTATCATTTGGAATAGTTTTCGAACTTTTAGAAATGTTGCGAAACTGAAAAAGACAATTTTCCAGTTAAAAAAAACAATATTATACTGATAAATTGATAACTGAATCATGCCTTCAACTGCATGTCGCGATTTTTACGATTTTTTTTTCTATGAAGTTCTATTATCCGGGATGGCCGGGCGGGTTAGGGCGGTTTATTTCACGGGTTGGGCGGCGACCCTCGGTTTTTCCCCCGTCCAAAATAGAAACCATAATTTTCAGCGAAAGAATTTTTTGGAGATTGTTCCAAGGTTTGGTTTGGTCCGAAATCTAGAAAAATGGTAACCCAGAATTTTTACTTTTTTTGATTCTTTGTGAAAAAATACTTTGAACACCCGCTTTTTGTGCTATATCTAGAAAATTCATTATGAAAAGCCTATTCGCTGAACGCTGGATAAATTTAAACACTGGTTCCAGTGGGGCGCGATTGCTCCTTATTTGCAAGGTTAATATAAAAAACTCACCAATCTTCCGATCCCATCCAACAAGCCATCTCATCAATGAAAAATCATCATCATAAGCTTTGACCAATTCCAATTCCGGATAGATTCTTTTTCGGAGTTCTTCGAGAAGCTTCCGATCCGCCTCGGTAATTTCTCCGGAAGCCGGGGTGGACATCTTTTTCTCGTCTGATAATCGTTTTTTGGAAAGTTTCATTTTCAGAATTGTAGAATTTCAGAAAAAGGAATACGTAGTAATTAAGGAACTGATACTATCAGAGGAAGAGTATTTATAACAATAATCAGTGAGGGCGTCCCGTACTTTATCGAAAATCAAAAAGAGAAAAACCAAAAGAGGAGTGAGAAATAACACATGACAACATACACACACACATATACTACATTGATTTCACAACTCTTCCGTGAAGAGCATAATGCACATTTTTTCGTGTGTGATAAGTCAATGAGCACAGTTTTCTTCCATTGATAAGACACAGTTTCAATGAAAAGAAACACACATGAAGAGAGCACAGATTGACTAATAATCGAGTCTTCTGGAACGTTCTTCTATGGGTAAGATTATTTTTGGTTTTTGGAATCGAAAAAGATTGATTTTTTGGTACTGTTCTAAAATCACGGTCCCATTCAAGAAATCATGGTCCCAAAAATAAAATCACGGTCCCAAAAATAAAATCATGGTCCCAAAAATAAAATCACGGTCCCAATTTCAAAATCACGATCCCAGATTTAAAATCACGGTCCCAATTTTAAAATGGCGGTCCCAAAAATAAAATCACTGAGACTTCTTATGGAGAAAATTTTTTCGGACCGTGATTTTGTTTATGGGACCGTCATTTTAAAATTGGGACCGTGATTTTAAATCTGGGACCGTCATTTTATTTTTGGGACCATGGTTTTTCGGATGTGACCGTGATTTTAGAACAGTACCGATTTTTTTCCAAGTCGAAAAAAAAAGCTGACCTAGAGATGGAAAATTTGAAAAAAATAAATGATGCAATTTTGAAAAGGCGATTTCTAAAAATGTTGAAATTCGAGTTGCAATTTATTGAACGGTTTTTTTTAACAATGTTTTCGCTCTAAATTAGGCTCTTTCAAAAACAATTCTTAGCGAACTTTGCAATTTCTGTGATTTATTGTTCAGTGGTCGGTCGGTAAACGGGTGCTGGCTTGTGTGAAACCTTCCTTCGTGACAGGCTCTTAAAGTTTACAAATCATGTTGATTTTTTTTTCGATAATCAAAAAATTAACGCTACCCGACGTAATTTTTCATGTTGTTTCTGCTTTTCTATATAAATTCACCTGAGAAAGGCTCAAAATGGTACTAAATCGCATACGAAAGAATTCAGATCGATGGCCTAGAAACCGCTGGCCTAGAATACGGCAAGTTGACGCCCTATGAATAAACTTTCTTATTTTAATTTTTGAAAAATCTCAGATTTCGTAATTCATTCTAATTTTCAATAACTAACTAAGAGCAAAAAAAAGGAAATATTAGCACATGAAGTTAACTTGTCGGATTCTAGGCCAGCTTTTTCTAGGCTATGAATCTGCCACAGTACAGATTCTTTGAGTCGTTTATAAGAGATATAATAGTGAAACCTACAATTCGCATGAAAAACGCGAGGCTATAAATGAAAAAAACAAAGTTTAAAAGAAAATTTCAAAAATAGGCAAGATCCAAAAGATTTTTTGAAATTTCAACATTCTATTTTTTCATAGTTTCAGGATTACCGGAGAAAGAACATATTTTCTCCACAAATTTTTCTGAAAAAAATGGCTGCCAACTTCAACGTTACAAAAATCAGAAACTAAGGTGATAGTACTTTTTTCAAGAAAAAGAAAAAAAAATTTGAAACTGACTAAAAGATATTGGAGCTCTACCACTCCGTAAAAGCCGCTTTCCATCTTCTCATCTTCTAAAACCAAAAGCCCTCCCCCTGACAACCAGGAAAACTCCGGAGAAATAGTGTGCAAAAACTGGAAACTTAGAGAAAAATGAAGCCCTTTTAGAAGAGAAGAAACAGAGACGGGCGGTCACTTTGTGTCTTTAGGAAAAAAAGAGGAAAAGAGTTTCATAAGGGGAGAATGAATGTCAGGAAATGGGAAATAGACAGGAATAATATTATAGTAAAGATAAGGTGAGGTGAAAAAAGATGATATGAGGAGGAGAACAAAAGAAAATGATGTGTTTCTGGGAAAAAGTATCACTTTTTTGAACTCGTGGAATCATAAAAGTTTGCAAAGTTTGATGGAGGATTTTTGCAGAAACCAGCAGAGATTTTTTGACAATTTTTTTTGGATGTTGAATTTTGAAAATTTTCGTTTTGGAGAGCCTAAAACTTTCCAAACATAACTGGTGAAAAAGGAATAAAAATCACATCCAAATATATTTCTTTAAAAAAAACACAGAAAAAGTTGTGGAATTGAGCTAAAAATTGAAAAAAATGTGCTCAAAAGTTCAAAAATTTTGAACGCGGGATGGTGAAATCGTCTCGATCCGTCTGTTAAGAAGGTTTATTTTAATAATTAAAAATTAAAAATCTTAAAATGACAAATCTTCATAAAAATTTACAATTTTAAAAATACTAATGAATAAAATTCTGTTTTTTCTAATCGAAAAACACTTAAGAACTCAAGCATTATTATATTTTTAATTCTAAACAAAAACAAGAGTCAAGTGCCTCCTAAAAATCATAATTTGAAGTACTGTTTATTAAACATTGATGTTTGATAGTTTCGAAAAAAATTTTTTTTTGAAAAATCTCAAATTTGAAAAATTAATTTGAACATCTCAGAAGCTGGATGCACCAAGTTAATAGAAAAATTTGAACTGATTTACTGGATAAATTGGCTCTGTTCAAGATATCAGGGTTATAGGACAAAAAAAGGGTTATAGGAAATCGCAGGGTTATAGAATTCTATAACCCTTTTTTTACTTTTGGGAAAATAAGGGTTATAGGAAAATATAGGTTATAGAAAATTGGAGGGTTATAGGAATCTATAACCCTTTTTTTACTTTTCGGAAAATAAGGGTTTTAGGAAATAAAAGGGTTATAGAATAAAAAAAAAAGGGCTATAGGATAAATAAGGGTTATTGAGGATATGTGTATAGAAAACACTCTAGAATGCGTAACAGACGGTTTTTCAAATTTTTCTATTCATTTTCAGCACTAACTGTGCTTATTTTTTTGTTTATGATTGTTTGATTATGAGTCTGTTGAATTGGAATTCTGGCCATTGGTTTTAGTTGAAGACCTTCGTATATATGTAAGTTCACGTAGAAAGCATTAAAAAGTTTGAGGATAGGAACAATGCAAGAATAACTGAGAGAAGGAGCTCACAGGCAAGTGTTTTGACAAACTATTCTATCCGGATAGATATTAATAGTTCAAAAAAACTTTCCACGAGAGGTTACATATATACGAAGTTCTTTAACTAAAAACAATGGTCAGAATTCCAATTCAACAGACTCATATTCAAACAATCATAAACGAAGAAATAATCACAGTTAGTGCTGAAAATGAATAAAGAAACTTGAAAAACTTTCTGTTACACAATCTAGAGCATTTTTATACACATATCCACAATAACCCTTACTTTATTCTATAGCCCTTTTTTAAATCTATAACCCTTTTGTTTCCTATAACCCTTTTTTACCCAAAAGTAAAAAAAGGGTTATAGAATTCTATAACCCTGCGATTTCCTATAACCCTTTTTTTATCCTATAACCCTGATATCTTGAACAGAGCCGATAAATTTCACAAAACCTTGCAATGAAACAAAGTTATGAAACCTTCGAAAAAAAACCGGAAACCAAAATTACCATTCTGAATGACAAATCAGAAACTATTGAATTTGTGCACTATTGCTAATAAAAAGATATTTCCACGCTACGAAATGTTTAATAATACAGAAAAAACAACATATTATTGAAAACTTCCCGGATATAAACGGTATCAAGCCACGAGCTACAGAAAAATTACGCTAAAAAAAGTGACGCTTCCAGAAGATTCTCTTCGAAAAAAAAAGAAAACACTGCCAAACGCCCAAAACTGGTAACAGAAACACTAGCCATACGGGTTTGTTTCCAATTATGAGCAACGAAACAAAGTTGTGAAATTCTCCAATAAAAACTCGGGAGTTGCCCGGAAAAGGCATCTTTGTCAATTTTCAAAATATCCAAGTAGGTCGCTTCAAAAGTCTTGTTTTGGGTCCTAAATAACTAGTCAACTCCCTAAAAAAGCGTAAAAAGACAAGGAAAATAAGAAAAAAGTTTCCAAAAAGTTCTCCCGACAAAAAGAGAAAACATTGGCAGAGTGGCACAAAACTGGTTATGAACATACAATGCGGGGCTGGCTGCTCCTGACTTTTTTTTTCTTCTCGGAGAATCGATTCTCCCTTCTGTTGTCCTCCAGGAGAGGAGAGAGAAACGGACTGTAGTATACAGGGAGAGAGAGAGGGAATGGAGAGAGAGAGAGAGAGAGAGAGAAAAAGGAGCAAATATCTCTGCGTCTCTCGATCTCACTATACTATTTCTCTTTGACACAAAAGAGAGACTATCTTTTCGGGAAAGGAAGGGAAGGTTGAACATAAACAAATAGGCACAACAGGGAGTTTCCGATCGACGGTCATTCAGTCTAGTCTTAGGGAAAGCAGAAATAATCACTAGTTTATCTGTTTTTGTGTCAAGTGGGTTTGACTTTTGGAGAGGCAAGAAAGGGGAGAAAAGGGCAAAAAAGGATGTAGAGAGTGTAGCTTTGGAGCATTTTGAACAGAAACTTGAGAAAAAACCGGACAGAAAACGGAGTATTTGAAAACTAAAAACTGAAATTTGACATAAAAATAGTGCCCTTCTAATAGAGGTTTTAAAAAGGAAACTTTAAAAAATTCAATTAAAGAAAAGATTCGACATACGAGTTATATTGAAAAATACTACTGATCAAATTAATTCCAAAATTTTGAACAATTTGGCTCAAAAAATTTGAAAAAATATTGGTTATAAGATGGATGCTTTCTGAAGGTATATGATGAAGCTCCAGTCTAAACTCTCAAAAAAAAAGGGATCCTAAATTGCATCTTTGATACACTCACCTACTTTTTTTTTGAGATTTTATGTTTAGTTGCTACCGAATTTACGTTACACTCCCGAAAGCTTTTTCCTTTTTTGAACTTACGACAAAAGTCTGACATTTGAAATCAAAACGACTGCCGGATTATTTTTACAACTCCGGTTTCAAAATAATTTTCACGTTGGTTCGATTTTGCTTAAAAGTAATTAAAAATGGTAAAAAGTCGGACTTTTTTTCAGTTTTTACAAGTGTGATACAATAAAAACTGCTAAAAAGAAGAAGAAATTCGGCAATTAAAAGTAACGGCCCACAAATTGTCCACTTGCTGAATTCTAGGCCAGCGGTTTCTAGGTCATCAGTCTGGCTGCTTTTGAATAAGGTATTGTAGCATTCAGAACAGTTTCAAATTCTAGTGGAAACTAAAATCAGCATGAAAAATACATATTGAACTGGAAAATGAAAATGAAGTTTTAAGGCGAAGTTTGAGGAGTTATGAAAGAAACAATGTAATAATTCCAATAAGAATGCTACTAACAAATTTTTTATCATATTTTGAACAAGGAACCAACGAAACAAAAAAAAATTTTTATTGGCAACCGCAAATCTTATAAGATGACCGGTGACCGTTTCATGTGTTCTCTCTCTTCTCCCTCTCCAGTGAGAAGTAGGCAAGGTCATCTTTTGTGTTTTATTCCCCCTTCTGAGAACCTAGATTTATTGAATTAGTGTCACGTCACAACAAACTGTTTGGGTTACCGATTTGACTTTTTTCAAAAGTTGAGTAACAAAAAAAGTTTTTAAAAAAAGATGGGGAAAAGGATTACTGGTTCAGATGGAGGGCAGGAAATGATGTTGATGTGTAAATATTTCGATTTTTTTTGAAAACAGAAAAAAAATTCTGAATGAGACAGGATAAACAATAAAGGAGTAATGTAACAAACTGAGATTTTGAGTTGGAGCCACATTCCATGTGGAAACCTCTATTAGAAGGGCGACATTTCAAAAATGTGTCGTAGAAACTCGCAGAATCCACTTACAGTGGTTCTATCACAATTTTTTAAAATTTCAACACAAATTTTTGGAACTTTTTTCGATTTTTCAGAAATTCCCAATTTCAGCAGCTACAATTTCATGATTACTGTAGTATACTGTAATTTCGAACCTCTATTTGAAGGGCATTGTCTAGAAATGTACAAACAAGCTAATTAAAATAAATCCATCATTTTTTCAGAGAGCTTTTTTTTTAAAGTTTCTGAATTTTTTTTTCCAAATTCTAGGTTTTTCAGTTTTCCAGCAGCTACAAATTCCGGATTACTGTAATAAACTGAAATTTCAGGGTGGAGCCAATTTCATCTGAAAACCTGTATTAAAAGGGCACTGTTCGAAGTGTTGACGGCAAATTTGTTCCACACAAAGTTCCACACATGACACTTGAAATAAATTCACAATTTTTAATTTTAACTTTTTTTTCGAAACTTCAGCAATCCCTGTTTTTCAGCAGCTACAAGCTCAGGATTACTATCCATACTGAAAGTTTTGAGCTGGAGGTTAATTTTATCTGAGAAATCTCTATTAGAAGGGCACTGTCTCAGAATGCACTTATGTGAAACGAAGCTCTTATTTTGCAGGTTCACTTCCGAAACACCTTTTTTTCCAGAAATTTTTTTGAAATTATTCGAAGTTTCCAAAATTCCCATTTTCAGGCAGACGTTTTCTGACGTCAAATTTCAACCTCTATTAGAAGGGCATTGCTTTTTCAATTCAGATTAAAAATATGTTACTTGCAATGAGTTTCTCGAATTATTCTCAGAACTTCTCAGAAATTCCCGTTTTCAAACAAAAAATTTCAGATATTTTCAGATTTTATTTCCACGTGTCACTCAGAATTTTTGTCTAAAAAAGCTTTCATTTTGGTCCCCAGTGCTTTTTGATTTGAAGCTTCTACTTGTTATTACGTCACACAAAGATGTAGTAGATTCATCTTTTATTTTTTTTTTCATAAAAAAGAACGACGAACCCATTTGTGCAAAGGCGCAGAAAGATCTCGCATTTTGATGAACGACTCTTTGTTTTATCTTTTTGTGTTCTTTTTTTTGGGTTTTTAAGGGGAGGAGGAGGAAGAAGTGATGAAAAATGGAATGGGAGGGCAAGAGGAAGTAGGTTCTTCGGTTCTTTTAGACATTTTTCAAAAAGTTTGCACTTTTTTCTGTAGAGAATTCTTGGTTTCTGGTGTCGAGTTGTTTCAGCCGTTTGACTTATACTGAAAATTAAAAGTTTTAAAAAATTAAGGCACTGATTGAAGGAATATCCCATTTTCAAATCCGATTGTTTTTAACTCTAAAATTGATATTCCCCATTAAAAAAAACTTGAAAATCGCGCTGAACCACATTTCGTTCAATTAATGGCTTACCGTCAAAACTGTAATTGAGGCACACCTGTGCGCGCACCAAATCAAAGCTTCCTACAACTAGAAGTACAACCTCTAATTGAAAAGCACCTCTAATAGTGACGCATTAAAAGCGAGTAGTTGAGAATAGAGGCACATGCGTCTCAATTACAGTTTTTACTGTACAATTTGAAGCCTCTAATGACCGAACTTTAGAAAACGCTGATTTTACTCCTTTTCGACATTTTTGAAGGAAAAAAACCGCAGACAACTACAAAGTAAGAGTAAAGTCGGCGTTTTCACAAGTTCGGCCATCAGAGATTTCGGGGCCATCAAATGGGAATCACGCGATTTTTTGACTTCTCCTACGAAATCTCAATTTAAAGGAGGACTATAGTCACATGTTTTAATTTCCATTTTTTGTTTTTTTTTTCATGCTGATTCCATCGCGCATGAAGAAATTGCTCAAAAATCGCTCTGAAGCGCACAAATTGCGCTCAAAATCGCGCGTTACAGTCTGGTGGCCGCGGCCGTCTGGCCGAGTATCCGACAACGCGTGGCTATTTCCTCTGTATTTTTCGCCTTTATTCCGTTCTTTTCACATGTTTTTGTGAAGAAACATAAAAATTCTTTCGTTTTAGCATGAAAAACGTAGGAAAAAAGCGAAAAATACAGAGGAAATGGCCACGCGTTGTCGGATACTCGGCCAGACGGCCGCGGCCACCAGACTGTAACGCGCGATTTTGAGCGCAATTTGTGCGCTTCAGAGCGATTTTTGAGCAATTTCTTCATGCGCGATGGAATCAGCATGAAAAAATAAACAAAAAATGGAAATTAAAAAATGTGACTATAGTCCTCCTTTAAGATTTGGAAAAAAGCGGATGCAAACATTCTAAAAAATCGACCTTAAATTCTTTGAAAATATCTAAATTTTTCATTCCGAATGACAAAAAATTATCAGAAAAAAAGAGCGTTTACATCCAGTGTTCACAAGCCATTGCCTACCAAAAACATCTCAAAAATGAGGTTCTGAAGCTTGTACTTTTTCGAGGTTTTAGTTCGGGAAGTTGAACTGTCGAAAAATGTTTTCCAAATTGGTTGAACTCAATTCTACAGGCCAATCCATCTTTGTTCTCAGTAGTCTAGCTTATGGTTGTTGTTTCATTTTATCAGTCACACTATTCTGCTTAATGAATCACTTCAAAAAGTCTAATGAGCCAGTAATTAAAGTAAACTTTCACTGCTCCCATACACTGCTTTTTCAACTTATGAATCAACATTCAGACTTTCAACTTTTTTATTTTCTGAAAAAATCTCTCAACGGTCTGTTAGCGGTCGTTATTCATGTTGTCTGTTATACGTGAAACATGAAGGGCCTTCAAAGAATCAATTCAAAAATCACAAATCGATATCAATATTATTTCCACGAGTTCAAATACCAATCACCAGTCCTTTCTCCACTTGTTCTCTGATGCCAAAACTCTCCCATCCATTCTGATCGATCGATGATGGGAAGGGAAGGAATAGGCGCTTTTCAAAAGATAAATGGGATATGATAAAAAAGAAAAGAAAAAACTTTTTCTTCTCTCCTCCCCCATTCAAAATATCATCTTCACACCTTTTGGTTTCCGGTTGCACTAGGATAAAAGAACTCGGATTTCCAGAAAGTTTTGCAGGTTTTTATCTGGATTTTTTTTTGGGAATTTTGTAATTTTAGGAGAAATTGAATATAAAAATGTATAATTTTATAATATTTTGGTACGAGTTCAGTGAGAAGTTGACCTAGATCAAAAACTGATAAAGTAAGGGTGACTGAGCCCCCAATTTATCAATTTTTTCTTCTTGCTCTCCTTGCTTAAAGGGTAAAAATGATAAATTGATGTTTGAAAAACGGAGAAAAAGTTCTTGAAGGGTGTCCCCCGGACTCTAGCTTCCGGATAACCCATCACCTCCTCCATTTTTCCCTTCACTCTCTTGCTTTTTCCACCCTCCTTTTTGTTCCACTTTACAACCTGTTTGCATGGATCTTCCACAACACTTCCATCTACTTCTTCTTACCTTTTGCCTTTTCCTTTAAGTTAAACTTTTTGGTCTTGATGGATTAGGTGGTCGTGTGTTTTGTTGTTGGACTTTCGGAAGGTCCCAAGTGGATTTTTTTTTGATTTGGTTGATCTGCCATTTTTTGGGAGTGTACGTAGTATGATAAAGGTTTCTATAGAGATTTTCGCCAGGGGTTGGTGTGCTTTTCCAAAGATCTGTGAAAATGAACCTATCTTTGGGAGGGACCTAGCTTGAAGTTTTTCCGGCGTATTTCTTCATCCTGATCCTAATTTCCACTATGAATTTACTTGGAAATTACTCCAAATAGTACGAAAACACGTTAGAATGAAACCGTAATCCCGGTTTCGTGAAATTTTTTGAGAGAAAAATCTCCTATTTCTGATTTCCTCGTATATAAGTTATCGATTGTCAATGTTACGGGCTTTTCGGTGTGTTTAGATAAAAGTGAAATTGCAATATTTCCGGATTACATACAAGGTCATTGTGATGCTCAGTCTTTTTCCTTGCCAAAATTAGAGAAAGTTAGGCCACCAGCGAAACTCTAGGATACGTTGATTATTACCATTAGGTTCACCGTTTGTTGAGTTTTTTAACTTGAGCTTTTGCAGATTTTCAATGGATCTCAAAATTTTATATCAGAAAATTGGGAGTTTTTTTATAGGAATTCTGTAACTTTTCCTTTTTAACTTTTTTCATAGGAATTCTGTAAATTCTAAAGAACATTTTTTCCAAAAAAATTATGTTTTTAAGTTCAACTGAACACCGACTATAAGTACTGCTAGAGGCTATTGAAACGGGAGTGTCTAACTTCTCTGGACTCCCTTCGTCTTTTTTGAAGGTGCGTGAGGATTGTATTTACCGTTCTCATGTTCCTGTTTTTCGCGCCTTTTCTGGTTCCGGGCTCAACCTTCAGCCATTAAATGTTTCACGCAACAAAACTGCTGATTAGAGGTAAAAATCCCATAGCAGCAAAACGATTTGCAGAAAAATTATGAATTTCTATGTTTTTCGTGCGAACTTTTGAATAAAATTGCTCAGAAACTGGTCACGGGTTCGCAGAAGAAAGTTTTCGACCAGGTGAATTATCTAAGTTTTCTGTTATGCCCTCTGTGCTCCGTCCTCTGTGCTCAGTGTTCCATTTTCTTGTTACCTAAAATACCTTTTTTTTCCTAAAAAGTTTTCAATTCCACCATCCTCAGTCAAAGCAATTACTTAACCTTTTCAAAAGTCTTTCCTCCCTTCTCCCTCCCATCCTCCTCTCCCTCTTCCTCCCTTCAAATTGCTCATCATCTTTTGTCAGAATTTTTTGATGGGAACGTCAGCGGGAACACCTCTCTCCCTCTCATTCTCTTGATCCCTTTTCCCTTCTATCTCTTCATGTCGTTAACATTTTGGAAAAACATACACGAACAAAACAACACATCAGGGGCACCTCTCTTTCTTTCTTGATTTTACGTTCTTTGTCGTCGATTCCTTCCCTTCCCTTCTGCTCTCTTCTCCGAACCGCAGACCGGCATAAAACTAAACGATATCTCGAGTTACCTGAAGGCAAAAGAGCCCAGTCTCTGCTCTTTTTGTGTCTCCTAGACACCTCTATCTATCTCTCTTGCTTGTCATTTATCGTTAACAGTGTGACTCACTTGGGGGATTTTTTGGTTTTTTGGTTTTTTTTTTCGTTGGAAACTTAGGTTTCACCGAGAAGTTTCAACATACATCGAAAAAATTTAGAAGTTCGTCCAAAGAATTTTCATCATTGTTACTCCAGATGTTTATCCTAATTATGTCGGATTGAAGATTATTAAATACAGCCCCAATGATCATAAAATTTCTTTGAAAATGTGATTTTTGATTCCTTTTCACAAAAAATTTGAAATTCTGAAAGTGGCTCTTAAATTTGGGCTGCGTACCGACTAGAGATGGCCGGATCGTGAAGAAAAATTTCCAATTTTCCGAATTCATTTTCAGAGACTTAGATTCCAAAAATAACTTTCCATTAATAATCTGAATAATTTCTAAGGGTGCCGTGAAGTTGCCGAGTCACGGGCATGGGCGGCAGAAAGGCGCTCGTTTTTCCCCGCCCGACATGGAAACCCTACCGTCTGCGAGTACCAATTTCATAAATTTCAAACCAAACTGTCAGCGAAAACAGAAGTTTAGAAAAAAACATTTTGTTTTTCAAAGTTTTTCCGAGCTTCATTATCTAAAAATAAAGTCTAATATCCGAAATTTTGGTAACATTGGAAGAATATTTTTGATTCATTTTGCGATACGTTGTGTTCCTTACTATTTTAATGACCCTTTTTTCAAAATTAGCCCCGCAAATTAAAGAAGCTTCCAGTAATTTTTTTTTGATTTTAGCATGAAAATGGCGAAAAAATGCTTATGAAACAGATCAAAAATCATATTGATTGCCTCTAAATCACTATTTTTAGACGGAAAAAATTGATTCCTGATTTCTGAACATGTATTTTTTTTGAGAGTCTGTAATATTTACAGTTCTGATAACTCCCTATTTAATACTGGTTTTTTTTCTTCTCAGCCAAAACACTTTGTTTTCAAACTGCTTCTTTACCATAGAAAATGATAAATACCAATTACTCCAGTTACTGCCCATAATTACTTGAAGCCATTTTTTATTTGAAAACAAAACGTAATCGTTACTTCTGTTAGGTATTCATGTTCATGACTACCTGAATATTCTTTGTTTTTCCACCACTCACCGTTCCTATTATTCTCCCAAGAGTCATCACCCGTCGATCCGTTAGAACATCCCGTCCGCCGTTTTTCTATTATTGAATATTCATCTACAACCGAATTTGAAATGAACTTCTTCTTTTTGTTCTGCATTTCTTTTTCTGTTCTTTCATTGGGTGCACGAGGATCCAAGGGGGACTTTTATCCATTAATGTTTAAACTTTCTTTCGGGATAAGAGCGGGACGGAGGGGGGAGAGTGTCATCAATGTGCTCATTCTTTGGCCTTGCACCAATGGCAAAGATCTTTTCATGTTGACCTCTATTTAAAGAGCATTTCTTAAATTCTGATTTTAGTTTTCATTGCGAATTCACTCAAAATCCACTCTGCAGAGTAAATGTTCGCGTTTGAAAACAACCAGGTTGATGGATTAGAATTCAATGGCCTAGGAACCGCCAAGATGACAATTGTTGGGTAAATTTTTGCATTTTTAGTTTCAAAATTGTGTTTTTCATCATTTTTAGTTTTTTTTTTTTGATTTTGCACAAAATCGCAAAGTGGAATTTACGACCGACCTCCGTAAATCGACACAGAATCAGATGCGTTGCGTGCGCCGTGTGTTAAGCGCTTGAAAACTTTGCTTTTGGCACATTTTTTACATTTTCCCAGGATATTTTCTGATTTTCTCGTAGAAAATATGTCGAAAAATCAATAGAAAGTATTGAAAAAAAGGCGAAAATCCGTTGAAAACGGAAAATTTCGCACGGATACGCGAAGCGGCGCATTCTTTGGTTTTGCGACAATGGCAAAGATCTTCTCATTTTTGACCTCTATTTGAAGGGCATTTTTCATTAGGGTTTTAGTTTTCACTATGGATTTACTCAAAAACCACTGTACATGATACAAATTCGCTTTTGAAAAAAGTCAACTTGTTGGCCTAGAATTCGGTGGCCTAGGAACCGCCAAGATGACAATTGTTGGGTAAATTTTTGCATTTTTAGTTTCAAAATTGTGTTTTTCATCATTTTTAGTTTTTTTTTTGATTTTGCACAAAATCGCAAAGTGGAATTTACGACCGACCTCCGTAAATCGACACAGAATCAGATGCGTTGCGTGCGCCGTGTGTTAAGCGCTTGAAAACTTTGCTTTTGGCACATTTTTTACATTTTCCCAGGATATTTTCTGATTTTCTCGTAGAAAATATGTCGAAAAATCAATAGAAAGTATTGAAAAAAAGGCGAAAATCCGTTGAAAACGGAAAATTTCGCACGGATACGCGAAGCGGCGCATTCTTTGGTTTTGCGACAATGGCAAAGATCTTCTCATTTTTGACCTCTATTTGAAGGGCATTTTTCATTAGGGTTTTAGTTTTCACTATGGATTTACTCAAAAACCACTGTACATGATACAAATTCGCTTTTGAAAAAAGTCAACTTGTTGGCCTAGAATTCGGTGGCCTAGGAACCGCCAAGATGACAATTGTTGGGTAAATTTTTGCATTTTTAGTTTCAAAATTGTGTTTTTCATCATTTTTAGTTTTTTTTTTGATTTTGCACAAAATCGCAAAGTGGAATTTACGACCGACCTCCGTAAATCGACACAGAATCAGATGCGTTGCGTGCGCCGTGTGTTAAGCGCTTGAAAACTTTGCTTTTGGCACATTTTTTACATTTTCCCAGGATATTTTCTGATTTTCTCGTAGAAAATATGTCGAAAAATCAATAGAAAGTATTGAAAAAAAGGCGAAAATCCGTTGAAAACGGAAAATTTCGCACGGATACGCGAAGCGGCGCATTCTTTGGTTTTGCGACAATGGCAAAGATCTTCTCATTTTTGACCTCTATTTGAAGGGCATTTTTCATTAGGGTTTTAGTTTTCACTATGGATTTACTCAAAAACCACTGTACATGATACAAATTCGCTTTTGAAAAAAGTCAACTTGTTGGCCTAGAATTCGGTGGCCTAGGAACCGCCAAGATGACAATTGTTGGGTAAATTTTTGCATTTTTAGTTTCAAAATTGTGTTTTTCATCATTTTTAGTTTTTTTTTTGATTTTGCACAAAATCGCAAAGTGGAATTTACGACCGACCTCCGTAAATCGACACAGAATCAGATGCGTTGCGTGCGCCGTGTGTTAAGCGCTTGAAAACTTTGCTTTTGGCACATTTTTTACATTTTCCCAGGATATTTTCTGATTTTCTCGTAGAAAATATGTCGAAAAATCAATAGAAAGTATTGAAAAAAAGGCGAAAATCCGTTGAAAACGGAAAATTTCGCACGGATACGCGAAGCGGCGCATTCTTTGGTTTTGCGACAATGGCAAAGATCTTCTCATTTTTGACCTCTATTTGAAGGGCATTTTTCATTAGGGTTTTAGTTTTCACTATGGATTTACTCAAAAACCACTGTACATGATACAAATTCGCTTTTGAAAAAAGTCAACTTGTTGGCCTAGAATTCGGTGGCCTAGGAACCGACAAGATGACAATTTTTTGGTGAATTCGTGCTTTTTATTTATCTCAATCATAATTTTCAAAATTTTTGTGAAGTTTTGCACTGATTTTGCATCAAATCGCAAAGTGGAAGACACCGCCGACCTCCGTAAATCGACACAGGTTCAAGCGCGTGGCGTGCGCCGCGTGCTTGTGTTCATTGTTTAAAATTTTTGTTTTTTGCAAGCTTTGGACATTTTTTCCTAGATTTTCTCAACTTTCTAATAGAAAATGTGATAAAATTATTGAAAATTCAATAAAATTATTGAAAAAAAAAACCAACACCGATTGAGAATGTAAAATTTTTGACGAGCACGCAACGCGCTCAGGCCTGTGTCGATTTATGAAGGTTCCTGTGGTTTTAGTGTTTAAAAAATTGCAAAAAAAAAGACGATAAAAACCATAAATCTTCCACTAGTCGGATTCTATGCCACCCTATTCTATGCCAGCGTATCCTAGTCCAGAGTACCCTAGGCTATCATTCTAGCTGCTTTCGAACGCCGATATGTATCGTTTTGAGGGATTTTCAAGTAATTTGAATTTGAAAACTATGATCAAAATGAAAATATAAACCAGAATATGATTGAAAAAGGGACGAAAAATTGGAATCTTCCGTCCTTGTCGGTTCCTAAAAACGTTGAGTCCCCGAACTTTCATTTTCCCGATTTTTTTTTCATTTTTTTTCCTAAATTCCCTTCCTCATTGCTTTATCTTTTTTCTTATCTTCTTTCTTTCTTTCTCCTCTTCTACAGCTGATATCATCACTATGACGTTCCCTCTCTCCTCCCTTCCTCCACCCCAACCTCATCCCATAAATTATCCCACCTCTTCCATCTCCCCATACTATTTTTTCATTTTTCTTCTCACTTTTCGAATTGACAAGTTGAAAAACGACACAAAAAACCACCACATTTGCAGGGAGGAGAAACGAACCTTGAAATTGACATTTTGAGAAACGAATGGTTTTGGCTGCTGGAACCCGGGATTTGTGAAAAATGATTGGTAGGTCAATTTGAAAAAAAAAGGATGAAATTCATGAAAAACGAATAATTAAGCTGGCCTAGAAAACCCAGTTGACCGAGATTTTCGAATTGATAGTCCGTCACTATTTTCTTCATTCACCACTTGTCAAATAGTACTCAATGGTGTCAAATAGTTCTTAATGAAAAATAGTTCTCAAAACTTGTCAAATAGTTTTCAATGCTTTTATTCCAAAAAACTGTTCCAAAAAAAAAAAGAGAAATTCGGTGCTCAACGAGTTCGGCCACCGGAATTTTCTAGGCCATTACGTATGAGTTCGTGCGCGGAATGACGTGATCTTTTTTGTGAGAGAAGATTTCCAAATAATAAAGTTAGGCAAGGAATTCAGTAAAATTTAAAGTTTGAAATGCAAATTTTTGTGTGCCACGCCCACTAAAAGCGTTAGAAGACAAAGGAATAATTAGCGTTTTAAAAAATGAACTCGAGTTCGATTTGAGTGAGAAATGGAGAAGGCTAGTTTCCTTACTTTTTTCTTTGAGATTAAGCTTTCTGGCTAAAAATTTTTCGAATTATTTTTTTGTTGTTGATGCGACGGTAGAATAAAATTAGTGAGATTTTTCTTACAGAATCAAACAGCATGAGCAAACTATCGGCGTTCTTCCGTCGAAAACCGAAAGAAGTGAAGTTGGATATGAATGGGAATGGGTGCCTGGTTCATCCGGATGAGGATGGTAATTCTATTTCAAACATACCGTAAAAAATTTGTTAGTAGTGCCCCCAGACAGACCCCTTTGAAAAATAGTGGGGCATGCACTACTATTTCAGTTTTTATGGTAATTCTTTTTTTTTCTACCTATTTTAGACTGTTTTTTCTTTTTTTCTGGATTGTTTCTTATCGGTTCTACCCCTAATCAGAACTGCCCGGATGAGAACTGATACTACTTTATTGAGATGGCTTGCGATTTGTGAGAAATGCCCAAGCCTTTGAAAGGTTCTTATCCGGGACAGTTTTTATTCGGTCGGTTCTTATATGGATCAGTTCTGACTAGCCCGGTTCTAATTAGGGGTAGCGCCTTCTTATCATATCCAATTTAAAATAATTTTCGGCCATGAACAAATCATTCTGTTTTCTAGAACTTTCCAGAAAATAGGCCTCTTCCCCCTAATAATAGTAGTTTGTTTTCATCTCCATCTCATATTTCTTTTGCCCTATCACCCTTTCTCTTGCTTCGGACATGCTCTTTTTTTCTTTTTGACCCTTCAAAAATATGCTTTGGAGGTCTACTTCAGATATTAAGCACCCTTATTCCCTATTGTTTTTGGCTTATTATTCATTTATTTCAAGTTTTTTGGTAGTACTACGTCACAGAGAACATGGGGACTAGTTTTTGTGGGATTTGGTTTTCTAGGCCATAGAAAGCTCAGTCCTTACTAGAAAAAAGCAAATTTATCGGTGAACTTCGGAACATTCACCGGTAGTTCAAAAATAAATTTACCGGTGAATTTTTAGCGCGATCTTGAAAAGGAAAAGCAAAAAATTTTGAGACGATGATGCAATCAAATGCGCAATGTCTAGCCGACAAACTTTCCAATGAACTGGTAAAATTATTGTTAAATTTGTACAAGTAGTTTAATAGGTTTTTGGTGCAAAGATTTTTGAAACAATTGAGCAACGACGCTCCGATGTTCCGAAATTACGCATCGGTTAGCCGATTTACCGCTGAATTCTCCAAAGAAACGGAAATTTACCGGTAAATTACCCAAACTTTCACCGATAATTTACCGGTAAATTTACCAAATTTTTACAGATGAATTACCGGTAAATTTACCCAATTTTTTCCAATAGTTTACCAATAAATTTACTAAATTTTCACCGGAAGGATTCCGGTAAATTCTCGGACAAGCTGGTAATTTATCGGTAAAATTACCAAACTTCAACCGATAATTTACCGGTAAATTTGGCGAAAATTTTTTATTGGTCAAAATTCATGGTGATTGTTTTGGCAAATGATAGTAAAGAACGAAGCAAAATACGATTTATCGGGTTCTAGGCCACCGGTTTCTAGGCCATCAATCCGGCTGCTTTTAACTCAATTTTGGACTATTTATCGCTATTTCAAATCAATTGATTTCCCATACTTTGGCCTCTTTCAATATTATTTTTTCAATAAAAAAATATATAAATAACTTCCTATACTCAAAAAACCATCCACTTACTCCTGATGATTCTCACCCCCTCACCCTCTGTTCTGATCATAAGCCTTCGATTTCTCTAACCACACTCCACTAATCCCATACTCTCTCATGCCCCACCGTCAGGAAAAATTTCAAGTGGTGCCCAAAAAGTCGGCGAATTGTCTCTCTCCCATAATATTTGTGTTGCTCTTCTCTCTCTCCGTCGGCTTCTGTTGGCTTGGCTCAGTGAGCTCTGCTGGCTGGCTCTGCAGAGAGACTGTACATCCTTCCCCATACAACAAAAAATAACTTTTTTTTCTCCTTGTTTTTTTTCTCTTTTCGTCTTCTTCTTTGCGGGGTGTTCCCCCTTTTATTTCCATCCTTTCCTTCTATTTCACAGTCTGACGACTTTTCGTGTTCTTTATGACTGACTTTTCGGAATGGTCTAGACTGAATTTGGTTTGATGTGGAGTTGGGAGGGTTAAGAGACACACCTTTATTTTCTGAACACATTCCAAGTTTTCTCAAGTTTTTTTCTCGCGGGGTTTTTGGCACTTTCCAGGTTATTTCCCATAGGTTGGTTGTGTTTTCAAACCATTTTTCACGTCCTAGACTATTTGAAACTGTGCTAAAATCGCAGTTTTGAGCTGTTGATTTTTCCAAAACAACGAGGAAAGACCATCTCGAAAATTCTATGACTTACTAGGCTTTCCTATGAATCTTTTGAAATTTGTGATTTTGAAATTTTTTGAAAGTTTTTATAATGATAAAAGTTGGTTTCCGTTAACAGACAATTATTTAGCGATTTCGAAAATTGCAAAATCAAAGATGACTATATTATTTTCATTAAAACAAAACAAAAATATTGAATTTTTTTGAATTTGTGGCTTTGATTGCGCCGTTTTTGGGCTCAAAGTCCAGGCAAGATGATTCAGTTTAGGAAGTGCCATAAGTTCGTGTGCAAAATTTTTTTTCGGATGCCATCTTCCAATCCAGTCTTATCTGATTAGCATTCATTTAATCATATTTGCAAGTTCATATTTTTCTGTTTGATTCCGAACCACAACTGGTACTGCTTTACTACTGTCTTCCATTCCTTTTTTGAAGTCTATTTTTGAGAATTGAGACAAATTTATACAGATTTGAAATAATTTTATACAAACCAAGTTATTTCTTTTTGATATCACTTTTTCCTTTTGTTTCAATCATTTCCCTCAATTTCAGTAGTACTAACACCCAGCGACGACCCAGACGATCCAATGGCATCGGTATCGATCCGAGTGCGAAACGAGGATGGAGATGATTTCGTGGTTTCACCAAGTGATGTGGTTGATAATATCAATGAGGTTAGTGAGATAATCAGTCTGAAAAAAATCTTGATTTTATTATTCTTTATTATTTTCAAATAAAAAATCATAAAATCAAAATTTTTAAAATTTAAAAGAAGAAGCTCGAGGGAGCCCTCCTGGAGAAGCCCTAGTCCTTCAACCACTTTTTGGGGGTTTTCAGTAGAAACGACGGACAAAAAAAAACTACAATTTTAGAACAGAATTCAGCTTTTTTTCAGTTGACTAACCAATTATGTTCAGATAAATTCTCGCCGAAGCAGTCGCCGTGACTCCACTCCAGCTTCATCGATCCGTCGAAGCCGTCCATCATCGGCATATTTTAACGAAAACGGGGAACCAATCGAAGGAATCACCCGGGTAATTTTTTCATATTTTTTTACAAAACTTTTACATAATAATCGCTTTTCAATTAGTTTTTTATATCAAATAAAAAGTTTAGCCCCCTCGAAAAGTAAAAAGTATGGATCACATCATGTTGAGATTGTTCAGGCCGGGAAAGGTAGGTTTAGGTGTTGGTTGAGTGATCCCATCTTATCAATCATTGTTTTTTTGTTTGTATTTTTGTCTTTTCTTTACTATCACTCACACTTAGACGATATAGATTGACACACAAACACACAGTGATATGAGTGATTGGTGACGTGTCTCCCTCTTTGTCTTAGAAAACTATAGCTATGTGTCCTTGTCTGAAAATAATACTGTTGGGGTTTTCAAAAAAGTAAATTGAAGTTTTCCGGTTTGTTAAAAGATACACAAGGAAATCTGCTAAACGATGCGCACTACTGTAATTTCGGAGCATCGTTGCTCTATGATTTTTTACTTTTTTTTTGCGCCGAAATGCTACTAGGTTTACTTCGAAATTTCCGGAGAGTTTAACAGTAAATTAACCGAGGTTTTACCGATAAATTTTTGGGTGAATTTCCTGGCAAACGTTCGGATAAGTTTAACAAAGTTGCTTCCCGGTGAAACTACACGGTTAGCGTTTTATTTGACGATGTTTGAAAATAGGAATAACTTGTAATGCTTCCGAAATGCCTCCCGGGGTTTCAAATGAGTGTAGTGCCAAAAATTAGACCCCACCTAGGTAAGAACTTTCCGCTAGTCAAAAATTTGCCAAAACACTTATCCGCGGATTTATCGATCGATATTGATTTTGACGAAAAATGTCAGTTATTTGACCCTATCTCACTCAATTTTTAAGATTTTTCGATGGTTAAAAAACAAAATTGTAGAACAAAATGTGATACAATTTTTAACTCACAAAGTCAAATTGATTGAACTACTTTTTATATATGTAAATAAGGACCAAAATGGACCTTGAAAAAAAAATACCGCAAATTTTAGTTTTCTTTATTTCATTGGATTCTACGTCAAAAATAAGGCATATATGCAAATTTTCAGGGTGGGTTGTCTGATTTTTGACGGAGCTACGAGCTCAAATATAAGCGCGCACTGAAGATTTCACTTGGCTTACGGTGGGCTATGGTCATTTAACACCTTCTTTGATGGATTCAAGGCGTTATTTTGCCACCAAATAGTTTTTTATGACTTAAAATGAAGTTTCCAATCAATTCTAATCGAAATTTTCAAGTTTCAAAATTTTCAAAAAATTGATGAAAAAATTTTCATGAAAAAACTCAAAATTTCCAAACTCAAATTTTTGACCTGGAATTGATTGGAAACTTAATTTTAAGTCATAAAGAACTATATGACGACAAAATAAAGCCTTGAATCCATCAAAAGAGGTGTTAAATGACCATAGCCCACCGTAAGCCCAGTGAAATCCTCAGTGCGCGCTTATATTTGAGCTCGTAGCTCCGTCAAAAATCAGACAACCCACCCTGAAAATTCGCATATATGCCTTATTGTTGACGTAGAATCCAATAAAATAAAGAAAACTGAAATTTGCGGTATTTTTTTTTCCGAGGTCCACTTTGGTCCTTATTTACATATATAAAAAGTAGTTCAATCAATTTGACTTTGTGAGCTAAAAGTTGTATCACATTTTGTTCTACAATTTTGTTTTTTAACCATCGAAAAATCTTAAAAATTGAGTGAGATAGGGTCAAATAACTGACATTTTTCGTCAAAATCAATATCGATCGATAAATCCGCGGATAAGTGTTTTGGCAAATTTTTGACTAGCGGAAAGTTCTTACCTAGGTGGGGTCTAATTTTTGGCACTACACTCATTTGAAACCCCGGGAGGCATTTCGGAAGCATTACAAGTAAGATATTTAACACGTTAGCTTTTGTCCAATCGTCCTGTTTTAATTCAGAGTAGGTTTCCTGTCTGTCTCTGTCCACTTATTGTAAAACCTGTAATAAAACATGTTTTATTTTACGCTTGACAGTCATTAATTGTTTATCGTAAATTTTTGCAGGCAAGGAAATCGAAGAGTGTGCGAGATGCGGAGCCAGGATTACGATCAATGTTGTATGGATTATCACAGAAGCAGTGAGTTAATTTTCTCTAGATTTTTTCAACCAGTCTGACAGTAAAAATAGTATCCCCTAACATACTGTTTTCAGAGAGAAAGAGGAAGCAATTGCGAAAAAGTTGGCAAAGAAGATGATAAGTGAGTTGATGGTGGGAGAGAGGGAAGTAGTGAACACTAGGGAGAACTCATGTTAAGTATACAAACAGAAGATCAAGGGGGGGGGGGGGGATCTACGAAGGGTTCAAATAAATCACATTGAGATGGGAAACATTTGGGGGCAAGAAAGGGTCAGGGCTACAAAAGGTAACTTGGATTAGGGAAGTTGTTTCATGAAAAATAAAGAAAAAAAGGCGATTGGAACGGCACTTGACGATTGAAGAACACACGAAAAAGTAATATTACAACCGTTGAATATTAGAAAAATAGGGAATGATCAAAGACCGAAGAGAAAAAAGGATGTATCAACTGTAACAATTGACACCTGTTTAAATATATCAATAGGAAGCTTGTGGTTTCAATGTTGCTAAAATCCAACAATTTGGAAAATTATTCATTTCTCAGTTTCCAAGGCTCTAGTGCCACTTTCTTAGAAGTCTGTAACCAACTCCCTATATTTTTTATTCATAATATCTTATATTTATTATCAGCCAAAATCCTTTTTTCTTTTCTTTTTTTGCTATACTAAAAGTTATACTCTTATAACTTGCTGGGCCCCTGCATTGCACGTATCGCGTATAAATGAAAAATATTCTGTGAAAATTTCATGATTAAGCATCAGCTTTTTGTTTCAAATCAGTGATTTTCTGTATGAAAAATATTTTGCCCAAATTATAGAAAATAAAGTCTAGTCATTAGTCATTTTGAGATTGCTTGTTTTCTTTTTTTTTTTCAACAAAACTCTTCTTTTTTGATTCTTTTTTTTTTGTCACTCTAATGCTTGATATTCTTTCCTATCAGCTCCCTTTTAAAAATCACAAAATCAACTCTTAAATGATCTTCGTACTGCCACGTGCGCCTCCACAACATTCAATATTTGTTTCTCCCTTAGTTACGTACGTGTGAATGGACTGATAAGTATCCATGTCTTTCTGTTATATTCCCTAAGAGATATGGTTTTTTAAACGGTTATCTCTGCGCACTCTCATTTCCCCGCACTCTCTCTTTTCTTCTTGTTTCATGTTTGTGTTCAAAATTGTAAGCGAGCAGTTGAGCACTTGACGCGTGGTGCGCATATGTCTACAGTAATCACCGAGAAATAGTATGGGCGAGGTGGAGACGCAGACAGTCAGAATGGAACAACGAAGCATCCCTCCTCTTAGGACACCCGGTGCCAAGCCATCATTTTCTTACTTCGCCCCTAGTTTATCATGGATTGCCCATGTTTTGTATGGAATTTGTTGAAATTCAAGAAGAAGGCGTACGAGGCAGAAGACGTTGACGATGATGAAGAGATTCAGAAGGCAAAGAAACCAAAGAAGCGACGTCTTCTACGTCTTCATATTTCATTGTTGAATTCGTTGTCGAAATGGATTGATCGTAATATTCATGAGAGGACAGCGTCGAGGAGTACACAAAATTTTATAAATATGGTCGAGTGTTGTGAGTTTTACTTTGAAAGGGAAAAACTGAATTTGGTTGAATTCGCACTTTGATCATAACCATTTTCCAAAGTTCATGAAGAACCCCTGGGAGATTTGCAATTAGTTGATTGAAAAATAAGGACTGAACACAAATTTGTTTTCTTTTTTTTAAGATTTTGATCTGAATAGATATTTTATAGAAAAAAATAAGGAAATTCGCGTTGAATCACACGTCGTTGACGCATGGATTTTCCTTTGATGGCCTAGAAACCTCTGGTGTGCAAAATCCCGAAAAAATTTATGGTGATTTCAGTCACTTTTGACCAACAAATGTCAGATAAAACTCATAAAAAAAATGGATTTGGGTTCTTCTTTTTTCGATTCGTAAATCCTATACATTGTTGGCTGTGTCCTGCAGTTTTTATAAAATTTTAAGTTGAAAAACACATTTATCACCTACGTAAGTCATTGACCTTGAAAGTTTCCATAATTTAGGCTGTAGTTTCTCTAATAGAAGCGGACCAGTTCTGTCACCTTCCAATTATTGTTATTGACTTATTATTTACACATATTTTTTTTAAATCTTACGTAGCTATGTATTTTTATCAATAAGTCTATGACTTCTCAACTACTTGGCCCTTAGTCCTGTTATCCGGTATTCATAAAACTTTGATAAATCGATACAGGTCTTTCCCATTTTTCAAATGGTGCTCTGCGAATAATAACTCAGCTTAAGGCCATCTCCCTGAATGCAAAGAATTGAGACCATTGCGAGCCTGGAATATGTCGGCTGCTTAATTTTGCCATGACTGACTTCGACAATAATATTCTGGCATAGTGGTGTATATAGAGGTTTGGTAAATTAACCGCCGGGGTTCAATTCCTTGGTGGTCCAAAAGTTTCTTTCGGTTGTTTTTTTTAGACCAGGCCCCTTTTCGTTGGCAACAAGGTTATGTTCGGTTAAATCAGCAAGTTTAGGGTTCAAATTGCCAGGCGACTTTTGGGCTAGATTTTGTTCCAATAGATTTTTCACAATAGAAACAAACCTCTAATAGAGTTGCATCTCGATTTATATGACTAAACGATAATTCAACTTTGCTATAGTGGTGATTTTTGTTCCAATGAGTTTTTTCTGAACACTCCAGCACAAATTGACATCCCATAAATCATGTCATACTCCTTACAACCCCCCCCCCCCCCCTCCCAACGTACTCAACGTAAACATTTCCACTTGTTGTTCTATTCTTTCTTTCTCATCATCATCATTTTCATATTCATCATCCCAACAATCATCTGTCAGTGAAAGAAGCCAGAAGGCTCCAAAAAAGGCGCCTTCTCCCCTCCGAACTAGAAATTAGATATTCGTTTTGTTCCCCTCCTTTTTGTGTCCATTTTAACTTAATTAGTTGTTTTGTGTTTCTTTTTCTTTTTCAATTCTTTTCACTTTCGGTCTTTTAACATGCTTTTTAACCGGGGAGGAAGATGACTTTTCTTGAGTTACTCATATAATGTACTTTTTCTTGGGAACTTGGAATTTCAATTAGCGTTTTAATGATCTTTAAAGATCTTTTTGCATACAGTGGCCTCGAAATTCTGAAGGCAGAAATGTTAGTCCCTCAAGTTTTCTTCGATATTCTGACTTTTTTTGTGTTCTTGTATATATGAGAAAATCAATTTAATCGATGCATTAAAATTAACTGAGCAGCAATAGTAAAATTACTTTTTGTGATACGGAGTTTATTCAAGGACGCCCAAAACATCAAACTGATTTGGGAGAACGGCTTACAAGGCTTAAGCTTCTGTACCAACTTGAAATAAAATTTTCCTGAATTTTCGCATTTTTTGAAAATTTAATATTTCCATTCCACCTTATCCGAGCCCTGATGATTTTTGTGATTTCTAAGACCAAAAATATTAAATTTATTCCCAATTCCAATAATTGCGAAATAATTCTCATAAAATTCTAAACATTCCATCATTTGGAAGTTGTTCTCTAGGATCATTTTGGGCCGAGTTATAGCCATTTCGAACCCCAGGAGATCGAAGGAGAGAGCGCAGAGAAACGAGAGTGTCTAGTTTCTCTGCGCTCTATACCGCGCTATCTTTAAACGCGGGTATCTCAAAAAATAGAAGAGTTATCAAAAAACTTTCAACTGAAAAAATGATCTTCATGAAATGCTCTATAATTTTGTAGTTGAAAATTTCTTTCTGGGAGTGCTAAGAAAAAAGTTATGGTTAAAAATAGCACAGGAGCTATGTAAAAGGTATGGTAAATTGGTCTAATTTTCTCTAAAATTTCTCATAATCTGACCTACTTTTCACAAGAATTTTTGTCCGAAGTCCACTTTTTCACCCCCTCTTTTTCCCTTGAGCTCCTTTGTCTTATCCTACTTGTTACGTAGTGTATTGACAGTGGGTATTGTTTCAAGTACCATCTCATCAGAGAGAAAAGGATAGAAAGTGCAAAGAATCAGTTTTACTACTACTCTTTAAAACAAAAAAAACCGATGCTCTTTTGACTCTTTTTGCACTCCCTAGACTCCCATCTCAATTGTTGCCAACAAGAAAAGTAAGAAAACCGACAAAAAAAGATATAAATGATAGTGAGTGACGTCATCAGGACGTATTTTTCTTCCCCTTTTTTTTGTCAAAAGTCACACCGACTACTCCGGTCTCTGGGGACTATTAGTGAGGGTTGGGGGGAAGGAGGGGACCACCGAAATACTTCGATTATAGTTGCCGCCTTTGACATTTTTGCAACAAGTTTTGGTACTTTTTGGAGAGAGTGAGAGAGTCTAGAGAAGCTAGACGCTCTCGTTCCTCTGCGCTCTCTCCCCTCCTTAGCGACTTTTTTTGCCAAGGGGGGTTCCCTCTGATAGGCATAAAGTTCTCCCTGGCATCGGAAATTTTTTAATAGCTCTTCTAGTATTTGAGATACACGCGTTTAAAGATAGCGAGGCTAGAGCGCAGAGAAACCAGACACTCTCGTTTCTCTGCGCTCTCTTCTTTGCCTTCGGTAGGTTCAAAACGGCTATAACTCGGTTCAAAATGATCGTAGAAAAAAGGTTTCAACTGCAAAAATATAGAAAATTTTATGTAGATTATTTTGTTAGTTGAACATTTTTTGATAGCTTTTCTAGTTTTCAAGATACAAGCTTTTAGAGTCAGGAAGGCCAGAGCGCAGAGAAACCAGACACTCTCGTTTCTCTGCGCTCTCTTCTACGGCCTCCTGGGATTCGAAATTGCTATAACTCGGCTCAAAATGACGCTAGAGAAAAGCTTCCAACTGATAAAAAGTTCAAAATTTTATGAGGAATAGTTTGAAATTGTCGAAATCAACAGAATTTGATTGCTAGTTGTTCGAAATCTTACAGAAGAGTTTTTTTAGACTTTTTAACTAAAAAGCTTAACGATAAAAATCTCTAACATAAAATAAAACACAAAAAAAGAGAACACCAGAAAAGAGGAATTAAATTCTGAAGACGTTGTTAAAGTAAGCCATCATTCTTTCTGAAGACGTCAGCGAGGGGAGACACCAAACATACCTAGATTAAAATAGAACGACACTTTTTTTGATTCTTAACTCTTTCATTTTCGAATTGGAAGAACAATAAGAAAAAGAAGAAGTAAAAGCGAAAAGAAGAATGTAGACGTCGTCAATTTCCCAACGGGGGAAACGTTTTACACACATACCAGAACACAACTCTTCCCTTCTCTCTCTCTCTCTTTCTCTTCCACACTTATATATATATTTTTGAGATATTTATCAAAAACTTAGAAGATGGGTTATACTAGTTTTGACTGAAATTTTTCTGGTTTTTGGTGGACTTGAATTTTGAAGTTGATTTTTTCTAGGTTATGGATTTCTATGGTGTTGATGTAGTATTTCAAGCTAGTCCCGTTTCGTTTTTTTACATGCGGCCTAGTTTTTCTGGGCCAGACTTTTCTAGGTCATGAGTTTTTTGTCGATGGTCTAATTTTCCGGATAGTCGTTTCCGAGGCCATAAAGTTTCTCGTTGGTGGCCTAGTTTTTTTTTAGGCCAGACCTTTCTAGGCCAATTTTTTTTTGTCAGTTGCCTGGTTTTCTGGATAGTCATTTTTTAGGCCATGAAATTTTTGTTTGTGGCCTAGTTTTCTGTTTTGCCATTCTCTAGGCCATGAGCTTTTTTTGTAAGTGGCCTATTTTTCTGGACTTTAACTTTCTAGGCCATATGGCTTTATTAACTTCTTCCGTTTTTTTGGCACGCTTCTGGCCTAGTTTTCACACTATAAAATTTAGGCCAACACTAATTTTTTCCAAATTTTCGATTTTTTCCAACTTGAAAAAAGAGTCCCCATTGTTTTTTTGTAATTGCCGACTCTATTCTATTGGTGGCCTAGTTTTCCTGAATTAGCGTTTTCTAGGCCATGATGTAATAATGTCCTGTGGCGTTTGTTGGCCTAGTTTCGTCTACGTATGAATTTTCTAGGTTATTTATTTTTGAACTGAAATGACCCTTTAATCCCGCCCCTTTTATCTGATTCTGCTATTTTTGGACTTTTTCTGACGTTTCGCTTTTTTTTTCTTGGTGGTCAATTTGAAATTCATAACTTTTTGAAAACCAGTTTTCGCTATTATTTTTCTAGTTCTATTTTTCACATAAACTCCGCCCTTTTTTCAGGTTTTCTTTTAAAACCCCAAAAAATTCTTCTTTTTTCCATTTTTTTTTATTTTCGGAAGCACAAAAAAAAAGAAATAAAACATAGTCCACACATGAGTTTATTCGCTTGTTGTATATTTATGAAATATGTGAAATGAGCCGTGTAAAACAAAGGCGCATATGGCTCCTCCGCATATACACAAAACGAGGAACCACCCTCTTTTTTTTCCAAATTGTCAATAGAGCGAATTTTCATATTGAAATTGAGAGAAAAAAACAATATTTTATAGTGTCCTAGATAAAAATCATTGAAAAATGAGCAAAAGGGGGAGGGAAAATGGAAAAATGGGCCGAAAACGAATGCATTTCGAATGTGGTTTTTTGAATGTCCCCCCTCCCCTTTTTTTGAAGCTTATTTCCCCTTTTTTTTGAGTCACACACATTGAAATATCATATATATTTTTTGTCGATGGTTGACACCTTTTGGAGCTCGCGGAGCATCAAATTTTGCTCTTTTTATGAAAAAAAAATATCGTTAAAAAGTTTTTTTTTTCAAATTTCTTCTGAGGGGTCGTGACCCTACATAGGGTACAGTGTGCCTTACAAACAATATTCTTTTGAGTTTTTCGGAAAATGTATCGGAAAACTTACCGGAAAACTTTTCATAAATTACCGGAAATTCTATTTTCTTTCCCGCAATTTTCCGAAAAATTTCCGGTAAATTTAGCGGTAAATTTTTCAACAATTTACCGAAACACTCGTTTACCGGTAAATTATTTTTTGATGAGGCACACTGATAGGGTCAGACCCTAGGTAGTGCAATCGCAAAAAAAAATTTTCATTTGACAAACATTTTGGAGCTCTTGGAGCCCCGAAATGGTGTTCTTTTTTCAAATTTTTTAAAAAATTTCTCTGCCGAGGGAACCCTATATAGTGTCTGACCCTACGTAGTGACATCAAAAAAGAATAAATTTCACATTTTGAAACAAATATGTGTTTTGACAGCCGCCTCCTTTGCTTTCCCTCCAACCCCTAAAAACTAGGCCACGCCCACTTTTTGTGTGTGTCTTTTTTAGTTTATTCTTTGACATGTCTCATTCGGACGACGAGCCACACTCCTCCCTGGGTGGTCATGCCTTGCTTTTTTAGTGTTGGTTTTTTAGTTTTTTTTTTCCGGGGTTACTTGTAGATCAGTGTTCATATTTTCATAGCAATGGTGAGTGAAGTATGGTTGATGCAAATGCGCTTCATTGAGACTGTAACTTTCAAACGTTCTGTATATTTATAAAAACTTTTTTTTAGAAAACTTTGGATCATGAAAAGTTTTGATTTTTTGTAAATTTTGTGCTTTTTTTTAGACAACTTTTGGCTCTATAGGAAAACGCAGTGAAGGAAATCTTCCAAACGATAAAATTTTGAAAATTATAAATCGATTAATTTGAAATTAATTTTTCTATTTTCAAAACTTCATGGTTGCTCATTTCAAAAACTCTTAGCCCAAAAAATTTATATTTTCTCACTTGTATTGCTGTCATTTTATCATTTTTCTACGTGAATTTTGGCGCCATCTGACCCTTCATCATTGCAAAACCCTCATAAAATTTGATCCAGAACGCGTTTTCTCGCAGTCCTTCCTCTCAGGGATTCGCATAAATTATAGGGTTATCTGTGGGCAGGATCCGGGTCAGGCTGCCCAAAATTTCAAACAATTTTGCTGCATATTCTTTCAATTTTAGTTGGTTCCACTATAGGTTAGCACTTTTGAATCCGTATATCACCGCGTGGTCGGATTCTAGGTTACGGCCATCAAACCGTAAATTGAGATTTTGAACGCTGTCAGCGCGTTTCAAATGAAATTATATAGTGAATTCATCATGAAAAATGAAATCGGCATAGAAAAATCCTTCGGACTTTAATTCCATATACTTTACTTCTATTATAAAAGTAGTTTTTCTGAACCTCATCTAAGATCACAACTTCTATCATAAGGGCACCCAAAAAACTATTTGGGTCCAAAAACCTGATGTTTGTACTATATAAAAAAGTGTGGCTCCTTTTTCTTTATTCTTCCGAAGACGTTTCTTTATAAATCCTGCAAAAAATTCAATTCCGAAAAAAAGATGTTCAAATCTACAGTTACCCATCCTCCTTTAAACCAAAATCTGTAATTTTTGGCTCAAAGTGCCTAGACTCTATCTCTGAATCCTGCAAAATCTTTTTTTGGCTGAAAATCTACTTCCAAAAATACATTTTCCAATCTACAATTACCTTTTCCTACCACTTTTACTTCCTCTCACCACCCGTGCTCTTCCTTCTTTTCTCACCTACCCATCATCCCATTTTTCTTCTCTTCCAGATGCTAACCCCTACTTTCCATCCAACTACTAACAACCCATCATGTCTTCTTCTTCTCCAAAAAGCAAAATCCGAAGATGTACCTCTTCCGTCGACGTCTTCTTCTTCTGCAACCACTCCACCCCTCTCCATCCATCGTCGTGCATTAATTCGTCAGTGTGCTTCTGTCGAACCCATTCAACAACAACCCGAGACACGCCCACGAAGTCGTCTCGATAATTTGAGACATTTTCTTCCGAAACATTTGAGAAGTGTCACTGTCTCTCCAAGTAAAATTCGAAGTGAAACAATGCAAAGTCTTCATAATTTACATAGTATTACTGTGGCTACTGTAGCCGAGCCAGGCTTATTGAAGAAGAGTATCAGCGAGTTTGTTATTGGATGTAAGTTTTTTTTTTAAGTTACCCTCTATTAAAACGGCACTCAGTACTGAAAAAGACATTTGTCGAAAACCAGTTTAACTTTGGTCACTTCAAAATTTTCCATGGGCACTACTAAAAAACCCCGAAAATTGAAAACTTTGCTTGTATATTTTATCGATCAATGAGTGTTTTGATAAATTATCAAAAATGTATGGTGGAAATTAATATTGAAAAATTACTGACTGAAAAAAATAATTTATCAAACTTTAACCAATAAATTCTCTAAAAAAACTACCGGTAAAAATAGCGTTTATCGAAAAATTTACCGGTAAATCTGCTAAAGCATCCACATCAGCGCAATTTCGGACTAACTTTGCACAACTTTTCATTAAATTTAGCGCCAAAAAAAGTTTCAAAATTTATCGGACCGGTAAATTTTTGCAATAATTTAACGGTATATTTTTGATTTACTTCTGCGGTAAATTTACCGGTAAATCTGATAAGCCATGCGCATCAGCGTAATTTTGGAGCATCGTTGCTCATTGGTTATGAAAGTTTGGCGACAGAAAAGTTTTCTTCAAAATTTACCGGGCCGTTAAATTCACCGGTAAATTTTTGCTGTAATTTTACCGGTATATTATCGATAAGTTTTTGCTCTGAATTTACCGGTATATTTTAAATAAATGTTTTCGCAAATTTACTGGTATATTTATTGGTAAATTTCCGTGATAATTTTATTGGTGTATTTTTGGTTTTGAACGGTACATCTAGGTATAAGCTTACAATTTCTATTAGGAGGGCACTCAAAAGTTTTGTCGGCACCTCTTTGAACTTGTTTTCCCATCATTTTTGAACTTTTCTTCTAATCCACCTTCTGTGCAGTGTTCATAACTCATTTTCCGAAAAGCCAAAAAAAGTTTACCAAATTCCTTTTCTGGCTAATTAACTTCTCTTTTTCTTCTTCTTCTTTCAATTTTCTCCAAGAAACTTCCAGAAAAAAGAAAAAAAAAGTTTCCGGAAAAAAAGGGAAAAAAAAGATCAAGAAGAAAAATCACAGAGATAGGTTTTCAAAAGAAGATTTACTAAGTCGGTGAAAAGAGAAAGAGCAAAAAATGTATGTCATATATCGTATCGTATCGAATTTCAAATATACCCCGCACAAAAATCTCCTCTTGCCCCTCCCTTCCCGCCAGCACTTTTGAGTCTATTCTACCTTCCCGTCGGCGGGCTCCCGGAGCACTTCTTTTCATGTTTTTAGCAATATTTTTGTACTGTCTAGCGCTTAGTCTAGACAAGAATAGAGTGCGGTGGAGAGCGCAGAGAAGCGAGAGTGTCTGACGTCTCTGCGCGCTCACTCTCTCTCTTTGAGCTAGAGAGAGAGTGAGCGCGCAATTTTGCAGTTGAACATTTTCTGTTAGCTCTTCTGGGAGCCGAGATACAGGCGCTTGAACAAAACTAACCAGAGAGGACAGAGCGCAGAGAAGTCAGGCACTCTCGCTTCTCTGCGCTCTCCCCTTTCTCACTCTTTATTTTTTAATACAACTTTTAGCCCGTTTCATCATTTTTGATACAAAACGATTGACCTTTTGTACTTCACACTAATCCCCCTCTTCTCCAAGTGTTGTTATCCTTGTCCAAAGTACCCTCTCCCCCCTAGACTTGAAGCACTCTATGCACTTCTTATCGACAGTAACCTGATATCTCTACACAGTTAAGGAGCTCAAAAAGCAATTTAGATTTAGTTTTCATAATGATGATAATTTATTTTTGTTTAGTCATCAAAACTTTCGTGATCCAAAAGCTAATGGGTACGTTTTAAAAATTCACTCTGAAAATTGATTTATATAAAATTCAAGTAAAAATTTACTGGAAGAAATCAATTCTCGTTCAAAAATTTTAAGTCAAAAAACCCAAAAATTCTAATCCTAATTTTTTCAGCCTAATTTTCAGTATGAACAAAAAATGCCTAAAATTGAGAAAATTTCACGATGCAGGTACTTTTCGAAATCAATTTTCAACTTTTTCATTGTGAAATTCGTAATCTACGACTCAGAAAACGTCGGTAAATCAATTTGCAGACTGATCCACCAACTTTGGTTCAGGGCTCTGTTTTCGGCTCCGAGAGCTGGAGCAAAATGAACTCTATTTTATGGACTCTATTTTCAGCTTTTTCGATTATAACAATTCTAGGCTATCTCTATGAAAAACATCAACCAAAAATCTCGAAAAGTGGAAAAAATTGAGCTTGCTCCGGGAGCCGGGGCACAAAAAGAGCCCGAAACCTAGGTTGTCGGACCGGCCTGAAAACTGATTACCCCACGTTTTTCAAGGCATAGATTATAATTTTCCCAATAAAAATGTTGGAAATTGATTTTGAGAGGTACCTGTAGTGCTAAATTTTCACACTTTTCGATCATTTTTTATCTTTTCTTTAGTTTTATTAACTATCCTTTTTAAAGATTTTTTTAACGATCCTTTTGAAAAATTCCTTTTTAAAGAGACAATTTTTAATTTTCTGATTTCCGCTTTCAAAAAATTTCAAAAATCCATGCGTCACGACAAAATCGTATAAACCTTTTCATCTTCGTCTAAAAAAGTGACATCCTCCCCGTTTTCGGATGTTCCTTCCTTCCTTTCGTTCGAAACAAGACGAATGATGTTTTTTGAAGAAAGGATGTGACATCTTCCTTCATTTTTCGCGTCTTTTGTCGAAATTGGCTCATTTCCGGAGCCCCAAGAAATATAAATATAGAAATGGGCACCCCATTTTGAAATGGTATCATATTTCGACGAAGGAAGCCGGAAGACGTTTTGGAAGAAGAAAAACGACGAAGAGTCATCTTCTGAAGGCAAACAGAAGGAGAAAGCGTCATTTAGCTTTTTCTCACTTTTCCAAAAAGAATTTTGAATTTTTTTGGGTTTTTTTTTCGCTAAAAACAGGTTACTTTTCAGAAAAAAATTCGTTTAAATTCTGTAATTTCAAAGTCATTTGTGGCGTTTTTTTGTGTATTTTTTCCCTCTGTTATTCACACCATACTTTTATATTTTCCCAAACTTCCATTCATTCAATTTTGCACCTTTTTTCAACTCTTCCAAACACAATTACAGTAAATGACATCACTCCTGACCGCCTCGTATCATTCGCTACGGGAGAAATCGCCGTTCGGCGAGTTTCTACCTGGGTTAAGACCCTCTACGTCGACTGCTTTGAGTAGGTTTTAGAAGGATTAGGACTTGATAATTTTACCAAAAAAATGAGAAAAAGTAGTGAAAATCAATTTAGTTTGAACTGGAATAGCTAATCTTTGTCATTGTACCTCATGCCTCGCACTCCAATGTTCACGCAAAGCGTGATAGTACCGATAACTATAAGTTGACCGAAAATGTGTGCACTTGTATAAGAGGTTGCGGAATCGTTGGTATTCCAATTTGGTAATCAAAATTATACTCAAGTGAACTGTATTTTACTTGTTACACAGCATCGAAAATTTGATTCCCACAGTCAAAAAGTTGGACCGAGAATTGGAAAAACCGTACACTTTTGACAGCAACCAAAAGTGAATCTAACCCAGAACTTTCAATTAATCTGTGTTTAGCTAAATTTTTTAATACCAGGTAACGAACGACAATTTTTACGAAGTTCGAACTTGATATTTTTGGATTTCAATGTGTTGAAAGTAATTGTCTTTTAGTTTTCAAAATTTCAAACATCTTCAATTTTTGTACGGACTTTTTCGACTTGGGCTGTAATTGTATTGAATATCAGTGATTTTTCTCATTTCTCAATCAGTTGGTCGCTTGGTAATGGCCTCCGCAAGCATAGTTATCTCGAAAAAAGTTTTAAAAGTGTTGAAGTTTGTTTTTAAATGAATGCTGTCTTCCTGACTTGGTAGCTGAATCTCTTCAACCATAGTGCGAGTCGTTCAAACTGTTGAGAATCCTATCAAAATCGACAATTCTACAACTTCTTCTTAACTTGATAAAAATTCATATTATATCAATGGAACAGTCTCCGAAGATCTTCCAATCTGTACAATTCCAACACCGGTATCCGCTCCTCGACCTCTGACCCCAACATTTCTCATCCAGATATACATTCATTTAATCATCCGGAAATAGCATCTATATCGGAGTGCAAAAAGAGAAGAGAAGAAGGATTCCAAAGAGTGATAGGCGGTGTGGTCCCCCCTCTCTCCCGTCTCTCTCTTCTAACCCACTTGCTCCCACACGGGGCCGCCCGAGAACTCTCTATCTCTATTCTTCTGCCAACCCACACTATCCCGAAGTGAGAGAGTTGTTTCCCGGGAGCATCGTCGGCACATGGCGCAGCTGTCGTCAGTTGACTGCGTCTCTCTTAGGTACCATAGGATCTTCTTGGCCCGGCAAGACGAAGAAGAGTCTCCGGATGCCGGCAAGGTAAAGAAACTGAGAAGAAGCCTGAAGGATAGAAGGAGCCACTCTCTCTACTCATTTTCTACTTCTCCGCTTACCCCATCCCATATCGATTTCTAGTGATTTTTTTCCTTTCTTCTTTTTGAATATCGATTTTGATATCAAAATTTCAATCTTCTCCCCCTCTCGATGACGCGTCTATGAAGTCACTATTCTCATCTGGAGCGCAGCGCAATGCGGCGGCGCACCAACCGAGCACGTCGACGGATGAATCTCCTCGAAACTTGCTCACCGTTCCCGAGAGTCCCGTTCCACCACACCGACGTCGCCAAATGTCAGAAGTTTTCGATGATTTTCGACGGAAAAGTATTTCCGAGTTGAGTCTCGTTATGGATGCTTTGCGAGGGTCCCCATCACCCGGGTCCTCACAATATATCCATCCGGAACGGGCGTCTCAATCGACGGGCAATCTGAATCCGCCGTTGACGAAGAAGGGGCGGAGGAGACGGAAAGTTCAGAAGACGTGGCAGGCCATGTCACCCGGGAACTTTTCCAAACAGCTTCAACTTGGTAAGGATAAAGTGGGATGGAGATTGCTGTGAAAGCGGGGAACCCTAAATTTGGTTTTTGGGGGAATTTAGTAAAGACGCGCGATTTTTAGGGTTTTTCGGCTGTGGCGTTGTGATTATTTTCAGAGAGTGAAGCTTCGTTTTTGTAACTTCATAGGATTTACTGCAAAGTTTAGAAATTTCAGTTTTTATTACCAAAGTTCAATTAGTGCCAAAAAGAAACTATCCTTTTTTGTAGGTAGTGATCCCAAGGTATAACTTGCGTTAACTTTCTCCAGCCTATATGACTGATTTTTTGTTTTGAACTTCCAGTCAAACTTTCCGTGAAAAAAACTTGGTTTGCAGATTCGATACCCATAGAATCTAATTTCCAGCACCTTCTATCTAGTTGTACAAGTTAGGTGCCCTTCTATATTCCCCAAAAATCGGAAACTTGTCTAAATGATTAGCCAGTTGCTTTTGAGTAGGACATTTTTCAAATTTAAAACCTCCTACCCCCAATTTTCGAATAATTTTTAATCATTTTTATTGACAAAATTCGAAATTGCGTCTATAATTTTTCAAAAAATCTTCAAAAAAACAAACGGCACTGAAAAAATCAGATTGGCTGGTTAGAAGCTTGCGCTGGACGTTTATTCGAACGATGATATGTCGACTAGAATAAAAAACACAAAACAGTTTCAAACTGATAAAATGTGCAAAATTTTATGATAAACATTTTGCTAATTAACCACTTATTGACATCACTGACTATAGCTGAGAAATGCTGATTGGCGTGAAAGTTTACAGTACATTTTCAAATTCTAAGGGTGCGCCAAGCCATTGGGCAGAAATGGTTTAGTACGCAGTAAATTTTTCTCAAATTTTTTCAAAAGTTTTCTGGAAGTCTCGATTACGGTAGAATCAAGCTGTCAAAAATGCCGAGATTCTAGGTTTTTGAACTTTTCTGACCCACGTGATTTTACCTTCTCCTCTTCTATTCCTCAAAACCAATTCTCCCAATTAATTACCTTATTTCAACAAACTTTTCAACACACAAAAGTTCCATCGTTCTCAATTCTCTCATCATTCCCACTGCAACTTTCTTCCCTTCTTCCCCTCTCAACATCTTTTACTGACAGCTGCGCACACACTAATGCTCTTTGTCTTTGCCTTCTCCTCTCCTCTCTTTTCTGCCACCACACCGCAGAAATGATGTTGTAACCTAAACTTCGTCGAAACACAACTTCTCCTTTCATTTTCATTGATAGGCGAAAGAAGAAGAGGTTGAGAGGATAGGGATAAAGGAGGAAAGGATATCGAGTAAAGTGACGTCAGATTGATAGAGATAGGAAGAAAGGAGGGGAACATAGGTCAGGTTGAAATGGAAAATAAACGAACAAGAAAGGTTCAAAAACTTTGAGTTTGCGAAAAAAAAAACCGGCCAGCAACCAGTAGTAAATCAGTATGAGATACGGAGATTGTAGCAACTCGATCCTTTTAAAATTGAAAAAAAAATCAGCAGAAAATTCGAAAAACGAAATGAATTGATAACGTTCAAAATAATTTTTCGAACTTACCAAAAATTGATGCTTTGTATCATGTAGGCGAGGTGGGAAACTGTCGGAAACTTTTCAGAGCCCTTTTATTAGGAGTCGGGGATCTTTTCAATTTGAACATTGCTCGATTTTTAAGACTGATCCGGTTTTTTTGTTTCACTGATTACAGCACTTTCCTAACTTTTCCCAAACATCGTTGTACCTTAAAACTATGAGAAAACTAGCAAATTTTTTTTCGAATTCTTATTGAAATGAGGCATTTTTCAACACATTTATTAAACGTCCATATCTTATTCTTCCCGGAATGCCTTCTAAGGTTCCCAGGTGTTTTTTCCGTAATTAAAATTTTTAAGTCCCGGAAAATCTTAAAAACTGACTCGGAATTCAGTTTCTTTCATTTTGTTTACTATCAAATAGTTTGAAAGCGACAGTTTTTATTTCAACTGATAGTTGTATTCAGAACATTCGAAATCCTGGTTACTCTGAACTTTTTGTTGTATTGGATTACATTTTTTTCAAAAATTAGTCTGGCTAAGATTCCATGGTTCCGGTCGTGTCATTACAGACTTAGCGAAACTAATTCTTGAGTCTACCTTCTCAGATTCGGAATCCCTGACCAAAACTAAAGTAATTTCTAAAAATTTGTTACCGCCAGTCGATTTGGAGTAAAAACATCCCCCGGGGTACTTATTAATTATTAGGACCTTAGCAAATTTTTTCTCACTATCAGGTCTGTAGTCCGGGTTGAATTTGGGTTCAACGAAATAAAGTTCCATTGTTGTAAGTTTAAGCCTAAGCACACATGACACAGGCTGAGCTTTAATCTTAAGCTCCTCCTTTCCTGGATCATACAGGTAATAAATGGTCTAAATATAGACCCCGCTAGGCCAACCCCAACCAAACACAAATGCACCATGTTGCCACCTATTTCATTCTACCCAACTCTAAAAATGGAACACTTTTCACCACAAACTTCCCCCAATAGAACTCTCCCGCAAAGATGGGATGGAAATGCAAGTAGACAACAAAAATCAAATCAAATTTCCTGTTTGTTCAAATGGACGATTAAAATTCAAAAAAAAGCAGAAGAGAAGAAGGCACCCCCTAAAATGTTTATTCTCGACTCCTCCTCTCTTCCAAAAATTTTTATATAGAGAGGGTGGCTAGCACGAACAAAAAAAAACTGAAGAGGATTCATAAATTTTTTTTCTCGTGGTCCCCTTTGGTCCTTGAAAAAAAATTTTTATTTTATTATTTTATTCCAACAAAAAAATAATAAAAAAATGCGACTACTTTTCGACTGGTGCATTTCATATTGCAACAGAACTGTTGATCACTACCATGAGGGTAAGGAGGGAAAAAAAAAGAAAAAAAAACAGGAAGAAGGGGGCGGGGCACAAGGTTATAAATTGAATTTTAAGCGCTTTTTTTGTGTTCGTGTTCTATCTTTTATTTTCTTGCAGTACAAGAGGAGAAGGCGATGCAGGCGGTGCCCACTGCGCCAGTTGATGCCAGCAAATTTGTGGCGTATGTACAGGAGAGAAGGAAGAAAAGGATATTGTTCAAAGGAGAATATTTGGTAAGTTTCTTCAATAATTTTTTCGGAATCTCATTTTTAAATTTTTTTCCGGAAACTTTCCATTTTTCTGAGTGAAAAAGCTAAAAATCTTAAGGAAAAACTATTCGAACTGCCTCTACCATTCAAAAAAATTCAAAAAATATCTAGAAAATGATAATCCTGAGAATAAAAACAACTTTTTCCAGTTTTCCGTTCACGAAAAAAAAGGTTTTTTTTCATTGAAGCTCACCACTATTACAGTAATTGAAACAACTGTAATCGTGGCGGAACCCAATAGACATTCATCTCTGCCCTTTTAAACCAAGGTGTCAGGCTTTCGCAAATGAATAATATAAAGCAATGGTAATCCCTTTGGCTATAGAACAAAATCGATTCAAAAATCATGAAATTTAAAAAAAATTAAAGTTCATTATAATTAACGATGAACTTTCCATAAATTAGTTTGTCAGTGAATTTGTCGGCAAAATTTATCGATAAATTTTTGAGAAATTTTTGAAATCCCCACTGAGTCATATTGGTCCTGACGGTCCAGAATCCTCTATTAGTAATGTAATTTTTCAATTATTTGTTAGTATTGAAATATTCATTGCCAAGAACCACTAGGATGATTCATCCTGATCCTACACTGGAGGTCAACCTAGATTTTATCGCACTGAAATTAATGATTTTTCTGTCATCCCATCAATTACCCAATATACTTTTTTCAATTAATTAATTTCACCGCCACCCCAAACTAAAAAAATCATTTTTCTCCCTTCAACATGAACTTGGTTCCATGACAAATTGCCCCGCGATTTTTCATAGCTCCATGGAGCATCTCCTCTATGATTAAGTGCCAAACCTCCTGTCGTCACACTAAGCAAAAAGATGAAATGAGGGGTTGAGAGGAAGAGGGCACGCATAAAAAATATAAACGGAACCATTCTTCGCGACTTTGCCAGAGCGAAGGGATAAATAGATAGACAATGAGAGTGGTTAAGCTTGAAAGTAGAAAAAAACTAGTTGAAATTTTCGAAAAGTTGAGAGAAAGCTGAAAAAATGAGCTGAAATTGCTGGAATTAAAAAAAACTTTTTAAATTCCAGATGGTTAACCGATCCATAGACAACAACAAATGTCGGTGTGATGTTGGAAGTACAATGATGGATAGGAATCCTTATCCGGTGAGTATTCGGGGGAAACCTGCAATAGAAGAGCATATCGAGTTCCAAATTCGTGTTTTGTAATGGAAAATTTGGAACCAAATTACCGTTAATAATGAAAATTGGTTCAAAGCCGTATAAATCCATTGAGAATAGATATACCAAAAAGTGATCAACTAATGAAATGTAGATTATGATATGTTCTAAATTTTGCTAGTTGATAACTTTTTGATATCATCATAGACAGTTGAGATATAATTATATTTCCAGGACACCCTACCCTACGACCACAATCGAGTGATACTGCCGAGGATAGACAACGATGAGAATTCGCATTATATCAATGCTAGTTATGTTAATGTAAGTGCATTTTTTATGGGGGAAAATTTTCTTTGAAAATACGCCAATATACAGGTAAATTTATCGATCATAACATTTACCGGTAAATTTCAAATAGTTTTGTTTAAAAAAACATGAGCAACGATGTTCCGATATTACGCTAATGAACGTTGTTTAGCGCGTTGATCGGTATATTTTTGGAAAACTGGAAAAATATCGGTAAATTTTTTGTCAAATCAGTAAATTTCCCGGTAAATTTTCATCAAAATAGTAAAATTACCGGTAAATTTTTGAAAAAACTGGTGAAAATCACCGGTAAGTTCATAAATTAATAAATTAACTTGAAAAATTTACCGGAAAATTTCTGACACTTAAATTTACCGGTAATTTTGTTTTCGTTAAATTTTTTCAAATCTTTGACCTCATTTTCCTCTTCAAAAAACGACTCCTCCATTCTTCGTTTTTTCCTATCATAAATCGTTCCAAGAAAGAATGCTCCGCCGGGATGGGGGCTGTAATAAACCTCGCTCCGCCAATAATCGCGTGTTCTTCTATTCTCTTCACTCCTTCAAAAAGACACCTGACAAAGACAAAAAAAGATCCACAATTAATTGATCTCGGAGCTCCGCGGAGCCAATGAGACAACAGACAGAGAGGCTCATTTATCAATTGGGGACGAGATATTTCACACGTAATTGAACGGAGGGGGATCAATGAAGGGGTTAAGAAGAGATAGAAGAAAAAGATCGGCGCCCACACATTATGAACAATAACAATAAAAAAAGGGGAAAGATATTTATAGATTAGAGACCGCGGGATAGGCAGAGACGCAGACTGACATTGAGGGATGGTTCTCTCTGCGCCTCTCCACTGCGCGCACTATCTCTCACGGTTACCTATTTTGTGATTCAAAAAGTTTGGGCCACAAATTTACCGGGAAAATTTTTATCGAATTTACCGGTGAATTTACCAAAAACTTACTGGTGGCTATACCGATAAATTTTTCCGCTGATTTATCAAAAATTTACCGGTAGACTTAACAAAAAATTCATCGATAAAAAGACTAAACAACGTGCAATTGTGGAATTTTGGAGCGTCGTTTTCATCAAACTTCCTCGAACCTTTATCGATAAATTTACCAAAAATTTACCGGAATATTGTTGTAAGAAATCAGTGGGATCAAACTTATGGCCTTTTTTGAGTTCATCCAAAAATATAGATAATCATAGACTACCGATAAATTTACCGGTTTGTCAGAAAATTTACCGGAAAATCTGCTAAAAAATGCAGGGAAAATTCGGACCATGAATGTTCAGGTTTTTTTTCATTTTGACACAAACTTGCTTTGAATTTACCGGTAAATTTACTGAGATATTAACGGTTTTTGGTAAATAAAAGAAAAAATCGGTAAATTTGATAAAAATTTTCCGGTATATGTACCGGCGAGGCACTAGGATTCCAAGCGCATCAATAAATTATTTCAGAGTTGGCTCCGCGACAAAGCCTACGTAGTAACCCAGGCGGTTCGAACGAAGCCGATGAACGCCGAATTTTGGCGAATGGTGTGGGAGTTAGGATCCAATTGTATTGTTATGCTCACCAAGGTTTTTGACTTCATGAGGGTATGTTTTTTTGGGACTTTTCCCTTGAAAACTTGTAAATTGTTTCAGGTAATGTGTTTGCAATATTGGCCACAGACAAAGTTCCAGTTCCGAGAAATCGAGGTGGAGACCACAGAAGTCAAGACTTATTCGCATTTTGTAAGTTTTTTGGGAAAATTATAAAAAAATAAGAGCAGATAATTCTGTCGTGAACAAAATGCTATATCATTGTTCTGGAAATGTCCTAAGCAACCAAAATTTTAAAAAGTGGCGTGGCCGAAGAAGATTTTGAAAAGGGCTTAAATCTCAGGGTCGGTCATTTTCGAAATTATCGAATAATTCAAAAAATTACCGGTAAATTTGTCAAAAAATGTTTGGCAAATTTATCGGCAAAGTTAAGTGAATTTACCGATAATTTACCAATATATCGGGAAATTTACCGGTAGATCAGCCTTAAAAATGTGCACAACCCTGAGTTCGGAGCGTCATTGTTAAGCAATTTTTGTACTAAAAACACAGTTGTAGAGACTTTGGAATTTACCGGTAAGTTTACCGATAAATTTGCCAACAACAGATTTATCGGAAATTTACCCAGAAATTTACCGGTAATTTTTTCAATTAGTTTCCCGGTGAATTCTTCGGGGAAACTTCAGTAAATTTACCGGTAAATTTACCGGTATAAGTTTGAAATATTTATCGACTTTTAATCGATGAATTTACCCGTGAATCTATCGAAATTTCACCCACAAAAAACATTGATTGTAGCCTTACAGTACCCTTTCCTGGTGCACTTTCCTAATCCAATTTTTCATATTTCCAGGTAATCCGCACCTTCAAGCTAACCCGAAAAACCGAGGAATCAATAGAAACTCGAATAGTCAAACATTTCCATTTCACCGAATGGGAACTAGACTCATTTCCTTATATTTCGGCATTCATTGAACTCCGAAGACGTGTTCGTCAATTTATGGAAAAAAATCCAGTCGATGCTCCGATGGTTGTTCATTGCAGGTATGTTTTTTATTGGAAAAAAGGAGACCCGTAAATCAGAAAATAAATTTGAAAATTAGGAAAAAAAATTAATTATCAACAACACGTTTCCGGTAGCGTCTTGGGGGACGGCAATTGGCCAGCTTAAAATCTTTGCATTGAACTTTTCGGCATGTCAAAGGGATTCGAGATTTTGATTGTTTTGTGAAATCTTTCATCCAATAATCGACCTTAATTTTTCATTTTCTATGTTTTTTGGGTCTAAAGTAACAGAAATTACCTGCAACCTAGTGAATTCTAGTAGGTAATTAGACGCGGCGATCCCGGTTTCTTCGGGACACAACCTCTTGAGAATGTATGTCGAGCATGTGTGATCGCAGAGGAGTTGACGGCATCTGTGAAGGGGGAAATTGGGTTGAATATAGGTTTAATTTGATTTGAATATAGTCCTGAGTAAATTAGCCAATACTTAGGCCCAGCGGCCCACGTATCTGGAGAACCAGCGCCGGTAAAATTTTCGACCTTCATGTCGGCCCCTTTTTCCGATTTTTCACACTTTGCCAATACTGATTTGTAGAGCGAGAAAGTCTCTATCGATCTTTATAAAAATTGTCCTAGGTTTCTATAGGAGTTTTGACCGAGAAAGCAAGGAAACAAAAAATGAAAAAAGATAGAGAAGTTGTTTTTCTCTTTTTCGGATCAGATTTTCACACAAACCCTAGACACAACTTATACCATTTGATAGGAAATTTTTTGCTCTACAAACTGAAATTATCCGGCCAAAAGTATCGGGAAAACGACCGATGTATTGGTCGGAAAATCTGGCGCCAACAGTTTGAGCATAAGTTCGGATCGAAAAGTGCTCTAGAGCTTTAAACTTGCCTTCAGAATTCCGTCTGAGTCTTTGGCTCAGTTCCTATCAAGCTATGATTCTACAATACAAAATTCAGGTTTTAATTTTATTTTGAGCTGTCTTGCTTAAGCTTTGACCACTACCTTGAGCTTGAACTATATTCTTCGGCTCAGAATTTGCCACAAGCTCCAGTCCACTTTTCCTTTCTTTAACTATCTGCCTTTAATCTAGTTCTTCATTCAATTTTTCGACTCTAAAACTATCTTAACCCTAGCTATAACCACTATCAACTCCACATGTTCAAACCTTTGCGAGTATCCATCCTGTGTATGAACCAACGCTTTATAACCACCACATCTCGGTCGACAATGACGAATGAGTGCCGGCGCCGCTCTCGCATAACACGGAAGATGTTGCAACATCTGGAACAGACACTTTTATTACTTTTTTTTATCTTTTTTACTGAAAAAACATCCCCCCCCCCCTTTTCAAAGAAAAACAAAACAAACCTCGGGGAATCGATTTCGACAAACATATTCTCGAAGATTGAATTGAACCGAATAGCCACACTCGTCAATGCATTGACTGTGCTGGTAGTCTAACATACAAAACATTTCCAAATCTCGTTTTTCGACAACACTTGGGACATCGATACTTCCAAATGCCATGTGTGCCTGGAAATGAAAGAGTTAGGGAAGGGGGACTAGATGGTCGGGGTAAAGTGGGGGTTGGGCTCAAAAAGCCGGGTTCTGAGGAGCATTTTTACTAGGTAGTAGTGATTAAAAAAGTGGGGTTTCACACGATTTTTAGATGATTTGGAAGCGGAAAGCATGCTGATTACGAATATGGAATCCATTTTCGCAACGGAGGCTTCAGAAAAAGTGTGGGAGCCGATTTTAGCCGAAGCGATAACTTTGGGGTTTGGGGACCTAGGAATACAAAATTTACTGAGAGGAATTAGAACGCAATCATTGGGATCGTTGACTCTTTTCAGTCATTTTTGAGCTCTTTTCCGAAAAAAAAATTTTCACTCTGAAATTTTCTTTTTGAAATTAGTCAGCCCAGGGGAACTGAGCCGGATGAAACTTTTGACGCTAAACGTTGGTCCGAATAGTTCAATAAGCTGAAACTTGAGACCAGAATTGGAATTTTGTGAAAATTTTTCCGAAAGCCTGAGCCTAAAAATAAGACTACAACGTTACCCAAAAATAGAGTCCCAAAAATTTCAGCTTGAAAGAATTGAAAAAAGAATTGAAAGCCAAAACCAAAATTCATCTACAAGTTATTAGAATTATCATTGCCGAAATTTCAAGACATAAATTTTCAAAGATCTAGAGCAAATTTTAAATTTTTTTTCTGAGTTTTAGACTATTCTGATCTTAATTTCCTTAGTAAAATCAGTAAAAAAAACCATTGTCTTCGGCGAGTTTGGCCACCTGACGGTTCTAGGCCATCAAATAAAACCGTGCCTTAAGCGGCGTATGGTTCATTTTCATGATTTTTTTCTATGAAATCTCAACTTTTTATACAGAATAAAACCAGAAAAACCTCCCTCAGACGCCCTTTTTCTCACTTCTGTTCAAATTTTCAAAACTCACATTAACCATATCCATGCCAATATTCAATTGATTATTACACTTTTGTAAACATTTCGCATCGTTCACCACTTCATCCCTCCGTCGAGAACCGTCCACTGAAAAAAGGTTTTTCGCACTTTCCCTCTTTTTTTCCGTTTTTTTTTTCTTTGGGCGCTTTGTATAAGACAACAAAAAACAGAGTGGGGGATAAGGATCAAGGGAAAAAAGAAAGTGCAAGTGAAAGTGACCATTTAGATGAGTATCTCTTTTTGGAGAGAGGAAAAAAGGTATTAGGCTTTATCTCGATTTGTTTTGTAGTTGCTTGCACTTTTTAGAGGCGGGAAGAGCGCAGAGAAACGAGAGTGTCTGGTTTCTCTGCGCCTCGACCGTCTTTTTTGAAGGTGCTGTATCTCCGTTTCTAGTAGTGCTAGCAAAAAATTATCAACTGCAAAAATGTAGAAAATTTTATGCTGATCATTTTTGTAGTTGAAAATTTTTTGATAGCTCTTTTAGTTTTTGAGATAGAGTTGTTTTATCAAGAAAGGGAGAATAGGTGAGAGCGCAGAGAAACCAGACGCTCTCGTTTCTCTGCGCTCTCCCCTCTTTTTCTCACTCCCTACAGCGACAAAACTCCTCCAATTTTCAAGCTAAAAACTAGCTTCGAAAAACATTTATCTCCGAAAATTTCTCAAAAAACTGTTTGGAAAATATTTTTAAAGGCGCATACCGTACCTGTACTTTTTCGGCTTGAACTTGAATCCTCCGTGGAATCGTAATCATCGTCATATTGCTTCTGAATCCGAGCCAATGTGAAGCCGGTGGGGCCGCGTTTTCGGAATCGGGCTGAAAAAAAATTTTTGTAAAATTTTGTTTAAATTTTTCAAAAAAAAAATCTTACCCCTTGGTATCCTAGCGTCCACTAATTCTAAAACTACCAGTGTAAATGTGATGAGAAGCCATAACTGCATCTGAACAGAATAGAAGACGTAAAGAAGTTAGAAGACGTGGCGTAAAAAGAAACGGTCAGGAAGTCTGAACAGAGAAATAATTGGGGGTTAGAGGGCAGGGGGCACTTGAACTTGAAAAACCGTCTGAAGGACATTTTCGAGAAATGAGAAATATAAAAAAAATTACTTTGGTCGGAAAAATTTTTGAATTCAGAGTAATTTGCAGTCTAAGTTTGGAGCGCAGAGAAACCAGACACTCTCGTTTCGCTGCGCTATAGCCCTTTTCTAGAGAAAATGGCTCTATCTCGGGAAGGAGGAGTGGTATCAAAACATTGTCAACTAGAAAGATGATCTACATAAAATTTTACACCTTTTATCAGTTGAAAGTTTTCTGATAGCTATCTTAGTTTTTGAGATACAACTTCTAGAAGAAAAAGGCATAGAGCGCAGAGAAGCGAGAGTGTCTGGCTTCTCTGCGCCCTCTTTTCCACTCTGCCTTTCTTTGAGCTGGGATAACTCGGCTCTTTTTTAAGCTAGAAAATCAATTCAAAAAACAAAAACTATCTACAGAAGGTGACAAATATTTTGCCAAAAACAGAAAAGCAAAATACCTAAAAAAAAAATAATTTTTCGAAAAAAAAGTCCTTCAAAAAATGCTTCCCCCTTGTCTGCCCCCCCCCCCCCTTTTTGAAGGTGGTCTTCAACCTCTCTCTGTGTCACTTTCCTCATTTTTCGACCGTAATTACCTGTCATCTTCAGAAGGGGGACAGGTAAAAGACAGGTCGAGAGTAGTCGAAAAAAAAATTTCGAAAAAAAAAACAACAACGAGCTAAAATAGAGGAAATGAACAAGTTGAAATTGTGAAGGGAGATGACTATCCGAGACTAGTCTAAAGACGGGAAGAAGGAAGAAAAAGTAGTAAATCAGATTATATAACAAGCATTTTCGGAGGGAAAAAAAAGAAAAAGTTATGGATTTGTATATGCATAACTGACCAATTTATGCCAATTTTATAAGGGGATTAAGATGTTTTTTTTTTGGAGGGAAAGTTCTGAAAGTTTTGAGAATTGAAAAGTAAAGATAAGATCAAAATATAGCTAAAGTAGGTTCAAAAAAAAGTACAGAACAATATTTTTTTTTTATTTTTGCAAAAAGCCGAATTAGGAATCAAAAAGGATTTCAGAATGGCCAAATTCGAAAAAATTGGGATATAAAAAATTGATTTTTTTTCAGAATTTCGGAATTTCGAAACATGCTTTTTAAAAGTTTTTAGCTCCATAATGGCTTAAACTAAGTTCAAAACTGAAAAATAGACCAAAAAAATTCCAAAAATGTGAAATCAAAACGCAATTAAAACTTTTTTAAAAATGGTCCAGGAAAAAAATTTAAACCATTTTTTTAAAAATTCAAAAAATTTGATTTTCAAAAAAAAATTCTCAATCATTTTCTCCATGTTTTTCGGTTTTCATAAAGCCCTAAAACTAGTTAAGTTTTTGAAAATAGGTTCGATTAAGAAAAAAAAACCAAAAACTGCGAAAAAAAAATAAAATTTTCAAACTTTTTATGCTTAGGAGATCGCTCTTTTTAAAGACGCAGCGACCAATGTCCAGTTGGCCCCGTCACGATTACATTACTCCGTAGTTGAGCTAAACTGTAAACGTGACGGGATCCAATGCGCCTTTAAACATAGGTCCCACGCTTAACCTTTGGAACAATAGAGAGAGCCTGAGCAAGCAAGAGACACAGACACACGCAATTATGTCTGCGTCTCTCCTTGCACATACTCTTTTCCTCCCTTTGGGAGAGTCTAGCAAAACAGAAGCTGACCCTCGACCAAAGACAGAAAAAGGGCAGAATGATACATTCTTAAGAATGAAACAAATGAAACAAAAAGACCACCACTTATCCAGGAAAAAGTGGGCGGAGCCTCTTCCGAAAAGGGTATCGAAAAGCGGCATCTTTTACCTCTTCTCCTTTTTCTCAGAAGGAGAGTCAATTGGAAGGAAAGTTTCAACTTTCTCTTGCCTATTAGCCTCCTTCCGTTTTTCTTATTAATAGTATTGATGGGTTCGGAAAGAGGGATTGGGACATGATAAATTGGATGGATTAGAAGGAAGAAGAAAAGAAATGAGGTTGAAAATGAGGGTATCTAGATGTAGTGGGATTTATGGATTTGGCAATAGAAAAATGAGCTTTCAAAAAACTGAAAAACGGAAAATGAGGAAAAATTTATGTGGATAATTTTGTCAGTGGATAATTTTTTGATATCTTTTCTAGAGGCTGAAATTCAAGGCTTCAAACCGTACCTTTTTTATAAATGTGTCTTACCGGTAATTTTTTCTAAATATACCGGTAAATTTTTTTAAATTTACCGGTAAATTTACCGACAAAATTACTGATAAATTTATCGGTAACAGTTTGCTAAATTCATCAAATTTTCACCGGTAATTTTCTAGTTAACCCGAAAACTCTCAAAATTTACCGGTAAATATTCCGGTAAATTTTGAAACTTATCGACAATAATATCGAAAATTTATCGACAATATTACTAAAAATTATATTGGTGAAGTAATAGGTGAATTCATCGAAAATTACCGGTAAATTTTACTGTGAAATTTCGCTAAATTTACCGGTAAATTCCAAAATTTCTAGTAGTTTTCCAGCCCGGAATTCAAAATATATTGAGCAACGAAAGTCCGAATTTACGCCAGGCTGCATTGCTTAAAAGGTCTATCGGTAGATTATCGGTAAATTTACTGATAATTTACCGATAAATTTTTTGATGTCCTTCCGGTGAATTTTTCTTCAGTAACTGGAAAACTTAAGACCGAAAAAAAATAGTGTTCTGATGAAATATCGACACATATTCAAAAAAAAAATTTACTGAAAAACTACCGATAAAAAGTAAATTTACAGGTATTTTTTTTGGTAAACTTTTTCGACTTTTTTAAAAATGGTTGTCACTCCTCCTATTCTGTGTTTGCTTTATCAAAAAATATCTATTTTCAGTAACGGAGCCGGGCGAAGTGGCGCCTTTCTAGCTTTGGACGCCAATTTGGAGTTGATGAAAAAGACCGGACAGTTGGATTTCTTTGAATATGCCAAGACATTGGTCAACTCCCGACCTCATCTGATTGACAGTGTCGAACAGTACATGTTCATTTATGAAGTACTTGCAGAGGTGTGTTTTGGGACTACTAGGCCACGGTCATCAAAAGGAAAATTGGGATTAGCGTGGAATTTCTGTTTAGTTTAGTCCATATTCCAACGGATAAAAACGGAGGATAGTATGAGTAGAAAAGGATAAGAAAAGGTGTAGGAAAAGACGAAAGATTAGAAAGTTATGGTCTGTTATGACGAAATGAAGGAAGAAAAGAGGGAGGTAGAAGGCCTTGAGAAACTAAAAACTACTAGCCAAGGATAATATGATGATGATGCCATATATACCTCCGTGTGAGAAAAACGAAGGATTATGAGGAAGTAGAAGAATTAGGTCCGACCTTTAAAAGTTAGGGAAATTGTGATCTCTGGAGTTTACGAGAGGAAAAAACTATTGCAAAAAGTAAGGGAAAATATAGTTAATTTTTGCAAGTTTTGAGAAAAAAATACTGTAAGCACTGTTTTTCACTCACAGGGGGCCGTTATATTGAAGGAGTCGCTCTATGTTTCAATGCCCGATTTTATATTCAAGATGGTTTCTGATATTCAGAACAGTACGATTTTTCACCCGAATTCAGCCAAAAATAGAGAAATTGAAGGCTATTCATCACAAAAATTCCAAATTAACCACACTTGTGATTTGACGGGTCGGGCCGTTGAAAAATTCTGCCGGCCCGGATTCAAAAAATTTTGAAAAAATGGGGTCATTTTTCAGTTTTTTTTTTGGTGATTTTGATGAAATTTCTGACTTTTTCTTACTGGAAATATCCAAAAGTTTCTCTAGAAAACCACTACTACAGTTATCGAAAAAAAGACGAAAAAAAATTTATTCCAGTGCAAAAAAATGTTGACCCCCCACAGAGTCGGGCCTTGCCGGGCCGGGCCGGTAGAAAGTTCTCAGCCGGCTCGGCCCGGTTTTTGGATATTTTCAGTTGGAAAAGTGAAAAAATTCTTTGAAATCACAAAAAAACAGTTTTAAAAATGTTCCGAATTTTTCAAATTTTTCTGAAACCGGAAAATCAACAGTATGAAAAAAAGGGATGTCAGATAGCATTAAGGTGAAATCATTTTTTAATTTCCCCATTTCCAGGCCGTCATGTGCAACGTTCAACCCATCGAAATGCATCTACTAAAAGAGCGTAGCAGTATGTATAAGGCGAAAAAGAATCGAGAGCTTTTGGAGACACAAGAGACACACGAGAATAAGGTTAGTTTTCGAAGAATGAGGGGAGAAGATGAAAACAACTATCTGGATCTCGCACGAGATCCTAGACGATTTGCGCGCCTTTTTGGATGGTATTGGGTTTTAGGAGGGAGGAAGAATTGGGAGGAAAAGGGGAGGGAAGAGGGAAGGGAGGACAATCGTGATGAGGATAGTCTATGGCAGAGATGACTCAGTTTTATGTTAGAAAAAAGTGGAAAAGTTAGGCCATAAAAGTTAGGTCATCTTGTGAAAGACCGAATCCACTCTAGGGCAACGATACTTCAAAATTTCGATTTTTCCAATATTGAAATTTTCCGAAACTCAATGGTAAAATCAGAATCTACAAAAAATTTGAACCATTTCATCTATTGGAATTTATTCTCTAGCTCTTCTAAGAGCAAAGATACAAGGTAGAGGCTAGAGCGCAGAGAAACCAGATACTCTCGTTTCTCAGCGCTCTCACCCTTTATGCGCGCCATGGAAAAACGGCTGTATCTCGAAAAGGAGAAGAGATATCAAAAAACTTCCAATTAATAAAATGATCTGCATAAAATTTTGCATATTTTATCTGTTGGAAGTTTTTTGATAGCTCTTTGAGTTCTCGAGTTATAAGCGTTTGAATAAAGGGTTAGAGCGCAGAGAAACCAGACGCTCTCGTTTTTCTGCGCTCTCTCTTTTGCCTTTTTTGGGAATGAAATTACTCAGTCCCTTTTGCTCAAAAAAAAAAGTTTCAAAACCTAAAATTATCACCAAAAAAACAAAGTACCTAATAAAAAATTGGAGGAAAAAATGAAGTTTTTTTCCACAAAAACGGAAAAAAATCTGCCCGAAAAATTGAGGAAAGAGTTTCCAAATGCGAAAAAACCGAAAAAACCTCGAAAATTTCAAAATTTCCATGATAAAATCACAGTTTTTTACCCCAAAAAAAGTACAAAACCCAATTCTACGCTTCTCATTTTACGATCCCTCCCGCCAACACAAAAAAAGTATCAACAAAACAAAAGGGGTTTATGATGTACTGACACATGCGTGCCTGTCTTAAGAACATCCCATATCATAAAAACGGATTTTATCACTTTTTTATCACTCCCTTTTTTTCAGCTTCTAATGCATCTGACGCCTACATTGAGAATCGGTGATTGCGCCGGAGGGCATCGTCTCGAGAATCGAGGAAAGAATCGGGATGTTATGGTGGTGCCGCGTAAGTTTTAGTGATATTACTCATTCGCGAATGCCTCACGCCTCGGTTTAAAGGCGCAACGACAAATGTCTTCTGGGTCCCGCCACGATTACAGTAATTCTCAGTTGAAAATAACTTACAGGGCCCGGTGAACATTTTTCACTGCGCCTTTAAACCGAGGTGAAAGGCCTTCGCAAATAAGTAATTTCAAATTTCAAAAAAAAAAAAATAAACAATAAATTTTCTAGCGGACCACGCGAGGCCATATCTCCAAACATTGCATGGTGAAAGCAAAGATTATACATATATCAATGCAGTCGAAGTGAGTGATAACACTATCATAATCATCAGAAAAACCAGTATAGTTTAATCTGTTTATTATTAAGGTCGATGGTTTCACTAGAAAAGCGGAATTCATTGTGACCGAATGGCCGAAACAGAGCACTGTCGATTCGTTTTGGACATTGATTTATGATCATGCATGTCATACAGTGGTGAATCTGAGTAATCAAGGATCCCAAAGGGTGAGTATTTTTTGGTGGAAGTTTGAGGGAAAAAATTGGGTGTAAATTGGAACAAAAACACAAAAAAAACCTTAAAAAATTGCGGAAATGACCAACATCCGTCCGGCCTTCGTTCGATCAACCCTTTTTTGAATAAAGGCGATTTCTGGTCAATATTTTTGAGATTTCTAAGGGTCTGTTACCGTCCGTTCGCGAGAGTTTTGCTCGAGGAACACCTGAAACGGATCCGCTACGTATGAGAAACCTAATGAGGACATAACGGATACGTCCGGGAAAGACCTGTGCAGGTTCTTTTCTATGAGAATATTTCACCAGAAATCGGCAGCCCTAGCAAACGGGTGGCATTCGGGCGGCAGTTTATCAGCCTGAATTTACGCAAAACAGTCCAACATTCTATTTTGAAACTTTTTAGTTTGTCATTTAAAATGAATTCATAAAAATTTGAGGAGATTAGAACGAATCAGTAAAATCAGAGACTGAAGACCTAGGAAAATTGAAAACGAATGTAAGAACAGCTGGAAAGTTCAATGACCCGTAACTGGCTATGCAAAGGTTCATGACCCGATACGCAAAAAAGTTATAGTTAAGGGAACGGCGAATTATGAGTCACCAAATCAACAGAAATTTTTCGTTCAAGGTTTTAAAAGCTCACTTCTTGGGTTTCAAAAAAATGAGTCCTCAGAAGCCATGGGGACGAAATACAGAAAAAAACTTGACTAATTTCAACGATTTTTTCCGTGGGGATTGTATTCTTCAATGTGAATTCATAAGCTTTTCGAAAGGCCGAGCAACAGCGCCCCAACGAGCTCAATCCATTTTCTGAAAAAACTTTTTTTTTAATTTTAGCCAAATAACAATTTCGCTTTTTCTATTATCACGGTGAATTTTATTGAACGTGATTTTGAATTCTTTTTCCTGCCTTCTATTTTCATAATGGACGCAAACTTTATAATTCGCTGAGTAGCGACTCAATTTATCATGCAAATCAAGGCTACGTATCGGATTAAGTACGTAAAGCTGAGTAGCTACGCAGTGAGCTTGGGACTATAAAACCATGAAAACGCGCGAAAAAATTTTAAATCACGTTCAATAAAAATTGCCGTATATTATGGGTGGAAAAATAGTTTAGAATAGGCATTTTTGGTCGCGAAAAACCGAAAATTTACCAAAAAAAGTTCATAGGCTGAAACGGGAAAAATTCAAATACTGAGTTCAGTGGGGCGCTGTTGCTCATCATTTTGCAAGCTTAATATACTGGAACACGAAACAAACTCCCCTTATCATCGTTTTTTTCAGCACTACCCCTCATTCATCCATAACAAGGGAAAAGCCAACTATGGTCCTTTCATTGTGGAAATAATGAATTATCATCAGTATCCGGCAATGACAAGTCATATGGTCAAAGTTATGAAAAGGGTAGGTCTCTTTTTTGGTCTCTTTTCCTGAATTTCTTCTCTCATTTCTCTTTTCACTTCTATTTCTCAGTTGAGTGTTCTTGTTTTTCTTTTTCTTCCTTTTTTTTAAATTTTTTTTAAAAATTTTTCTTGAGGATTTGACTTATATTAGGGTACAAAAACTGAAAATTTTTCTGAAAAAAATCCAAAAAAAAAATGAACAGATGGATCCACCAAACGCGCGTTCCGCAATGAAAATTCCCACACTGGAAGGTGTTCCCGGGTATCAATCTCGTCCGGATATCATTCCCGGACAATCATTTCGATTCAAGCCAATGTATCGTGGAAAGTTTCGTGAACCACACGACTCCACGTCTTCTTCTTCCTCTCCGTCAACGTCTTCTGAAGACGTCAGGTCCACAACGAATCTCCTGCTGCCGCCTCGTCCGGCTCGGAAGACTTCTAGCAGTCAATTCTTGAATTTGCCACGCGGCAACGGAGGACTGAAACGAAGAAGCCGATCAGCGGAGGATCCGTTTCGAGAGGTGCACCCCCCAGAGAGATAGCTTTTGGTTTTTTTTCAAATCCCTCCAAAAAACCTCTGTCAGTCGAGATTTTCCTCCCTAAAATCTTTATATACCGCCCGTTTCCCTTGGCATCTCAGATAGTTTCATTTTCATTTTTTTCCTTTCCTATATTGACACAAAAAATTCCTTTCCCTCTTATTTTTTTTTGGATTTTTCGTTTACTACTAAAATGTGACCTTTTCTTTGTGCGTGTGTCGTTTTTTCCCATTCTTAGCAATTTTCTCATTCTTCGTAGGTTACTGTAACGGATGGCTCGGACCTAAATTCATTTTGGGGGATTTTTTCAGTTTCAAAATATAGACAATGAAATTTAGATAATTTTTTGCTTTTGAACTTTTTTGATAGCTCTTTTGGTTAGCGAGATACGAGAGTTTGAAAATAAAAACAGCTGGTGCTAGAGCGCAGTGAAACGAGAGTGTCTGGCTTCTCTGCGCTCTCGTCTCCGAACTTGGAGCCGCTATATCTCTGTTCCCAGAGGAGCTATCTAAAAACTTTCAACTGCAAAAATATAGGAAATTTTGCGTAGATCATTTTTGTAGTTGGAAGTTTTTTGATAGCTCTTTTTGTTCCTGAGATACAGCCATTTTCCCGAAAGGAGGGCGGCGTGCGGAGAGAAAGAGAGCGCAGAGAAACGAGAGTGTCTGGTCTCTCTGGCGCTCTAGCCTCCATCCTGTATCTCCGCTCCCAGAAGAGCTAGACAAAAACTTCCAACTGATGAAATGCTTCAAATTTTTTGTAGATTTTGATTCGCTCATTGAATTTTGGAAATTTCTCATAAGGACCCCAAGATGGATTTAGGCTCGTTCAATGCCTATTTTCTAGGTCATCACACTCTTATCACACATTTCTAATTATACTAAAAATAATTTTTTTTTTCTAAATCCACATCTAAATCTCTTTGCAGCCCCACCAGGTTCCGCCAATGAAGGTCGACCCTGAGGGTAAGGGGGTGTCAAAACTAGTGAGTTGATTATTAGTGATATCGTATCAGTAAAAAACGCTAAAACGCCCACATGTGTCTTATAGTGCAGTGCCATATACAAGCCTTTTTGAACCTGGTGGGGAACTGTGTCCACTCATTTTTTTTTCATTTTCTCTTCGGTGTCCCATTTGTGTCTCATATCATGTCCCGTGTCCCCTTCAAGTTTTTGTTCAATTTCAGAAAGGAGCCGCCGATATCAAACGCCTTCTAAATATACGCAGAGAGAAGGCTGATCTTCAAAAAGAGACTACAAAACAAATTCAGAAGCTGGTCTCTTTTTTAAATGTTTTATGTTTAAATGTTCGGAATGTTGCAAGCTCGCCCTAATCACACGCTTTTCACGCTAATCAGTTCAATGGAGCGCACTTGCTTCATTAAATTGTCTCTCGTTGTCTAACTCTCTCTCAACCACTCTGCTAATTTCAGTTTTTACTTTTTTGCTGGAATTCTTTGGTTTTTTTTTTTGAAAAAAATTCTTCGAAAATTTTTTTCAAAAAAAAAATTATCAAAAAATTCCATGTGTTTTTCCTATCCGATTCCCCCCATAAAAAGCCACACAATCATGGTTTTTTTTTTCTAAAATTTTTTAAAAAATTCACACAAATTCTGATTCCTCTTCTAAAACAATAACTAACCAGAGTGATGGCTTTTCCTCCCCTTTTCCACCTGATTCAAAATTTTTTGGGATTTTTTATAAATAATTTTTCCGATTTTCAGACATTCATGATCAGCGACATTATGGCCACTGGGGCACAGAATCAACAAATTGATGCGGAAGTAAGGATTTGTTGTATTATTCAGGTATGGTTATTTTCAAGGGGTTTTGTTGAAATTTAGTCAAAAAATTTGACTGTAATTTTGGAAAAATAAATATTTTTCCAAATTCTGAAAATCATTCCTAGAGCTGTCGGTAAATTTACCGGTAAAAGTTAGGTAAATTTCATAGTGGTTTACTGGGATTCAATTTTTCAAAATTCGAGCAACGATGCTCCGGCATTACGCTAGTGCACTTTTTTAGCAGATTTACCGTTATATTTCGTGATAAACGATGAATTTACCGGTAAATTTATCGAAGCATGTTTTTTTCAAATAGTTTGAGCTTCGATTCGATTTTTGTCTGAAAAAACCAAGGTTATCACATCTTTTTTAATTAGTTAAAAAATGATAAGTTTTCGTATAATTATCTCAAAAAATTTTTTTAAATTTTTTTGCCATTACTTTTTTTTCTTTGAAGAAAAACCAGATTTTTTCAGAGTTTTCATTTCATATTTTTGAGAAAGTGCTGCATCTTTAAAATCAGCAGTGTTATCAAAAAATTTCCAGTTAGCAAAGTAATCTATGAAAAATTTTCTACATTTTTTGAATTGAAAACTTTTCTCTAGCCCCTCTGTAAACGGAGAAACAGCAATTTAAAAGAAAGCGCAGAACGGGAGAGAATGCAGAGAAACGAGAGTGTTTGGCTTCTCTGCGCTCTAGTCTATAAGCTTCGAGCCGCTGTATCTCGGCTTGCAGAAAAGCTAGAGAAAAATTTTCACCTGCAAAAATGTAGCAAATTTCATTCAAATTATTTTATCAGTTAAAAGTTTTCTGAAAACTCTTTTTCTTTTCGTGATACAACCGTTTTTCCAGAAGATTTGAAAAAAAAAGAGAGCGCAGAGAAACAATAGTGTCTGGCTTATCTGTGCCCTCGCGCTTTTTTTCGGTTTCTGTAGTGAAATTTTCTAAATTTTCAATTTTTTCAGGTCCGAATGTGGCCTATTGAAAACAAAGTGCCTCTCTCCACCACTGGCCTAATCGACGTTATCAAAATGGCCCGAAGTTGGAGAAAACGTGCACCAGATCGTCCGGAAACCAAGCCGACTATTGTCATGTCACAGTGAGTTTTTCTCGATATTTTTATCATTGATAACAAAATATTCATATCAAAAACTCATATAATTTTAGCAACGGAGTCTCACGAGTCGGTGTGTATATCGGTGCAAACATTTGCATTGATCAAATGGATATTGATCATGAAGTGGACGTGTTTCACGCTGTCAAAATGATGAGGATTAATCGACCGCAGTTGATTGATATGAAGGTATGAGAGTGATGAAAACAGAACCTAGAGAAAATTAGAAGTATTTTATCTTTTGGTAGCTTTTTTCTAGCTTCTCTGGGAACAAAGATACAGACATGAGGCTAGAGCGCAGAGAAGCCAGACACTCTCGTTTCTCTGCGCCCTCTCTTTACTGAGCTGAACTTTGAACGGGCGTATCTCAAAAACTAGAAGAGCTATTAAAAAATTGTTAATTGATAAAATGATCTACATAGAATTGTCGACATTTTTGCAGTTTAGAGTTTTTTGATATCTTTTCTGGGAACCGAGATATATCGTCTCAAAGTTAGAACAGCAAAAAAAGGAGAGCGCAGAGAAACGAGAGTTTCTGGTTTCTCTGCGCTCTAACCTCCAGTCAGTATCTCGGCTCTCAGATAAGCCAGAAAAACAACTCCAACTAACGAAACGTTTCTTTTTTTTCACAATTTTCAAAAAAAAATTATTTTCAGGACGAATACAAATACCTGTATGACGTCATGCTTCATTGGTACATGACAAATCCAGAATACCGTATCTATGATAAGGAGGATAGCGAAGATACTGATAGTCAGAAGACGTCACGTCCTCCATCAAATCGGCATTCGATTAAGGAGAAGAGCTCGTTTAGGGTGAGTTTCTTGGGTTACTGTAGGTACAATTCTGTGCAAACACCGTACTTGACGACTAAATGCAGAAAAAGGCCTGCTGATTACTGTAGATTCGTTTCTGTGCGAACACCGAAATGTTCGGCGAAATGCAGAAAGCAATTTTTTTTGGAATTACTTGGATTACTGTAGCTCCGAATTTGCGCAAACACCGGATAACTTGTTCTACGAAACAATGCAGAAATCTCGCGGTTTTTCAAATTCCGTGGCTTACTGTAGTGCTGTTTCTGTGCAAACACCGGAAAAAATTTTTTACGACAAAATGCAGAAACCTCAAAGTTTTCTCGAATTACTCGGATTACTGTAGTCTTGATTCTGTTCATCCAAGTTTTACGAAAAAATGCACCAAGTTTTACGATAAAATGCAGAAAACTTCAATATTCGATGTTCCAGGGGTGAAAACATATGAAAAATTCAAATTTTCAGAGCAAATTCTCATTCCGCCGCCGCAACACCACCCGTCAAAACGAGAACAATGCTGTGGAAGCTCATGTCAATAATAAATAATAATTTTTTATTTCATTTTTTCCTCTACTAAAAAAATCTTTTCCAAAAACGGGTCGCTCCATTTCACTATTTTCCCCCTAGCGAAACTTTTCTAGGTTTTCTTTTCTTTCCTTTCTAGTCTCTATTTTTTCTCATTTCCCCTCTCATCCTTTCAATTAAGATTGGCTCCACTTTTCACACAAAAAAAATACATATCAGAAAATTATAAATATTTGGATTTTTTTTTATTTCTTTGTATAATAACTCTTTTCTTTGATGCAGCTTCAATTCTTTTCTGTGATTTTTTTTCTCCGATATTTGTTATTATTTTATGATATGATGGTCATGATTATAAATATTTTATTTTGAAACTTATTTTAAAATTTTAGAATACCGCAGGAATGAAAACGCGCTCTACTGACCAAAGCGTTTATGAAAAATTCAATACTTTTTCATATTCATTTAAAGCGCACAAATCACGTCGAAAAACGGGAAATACAGACTGATGGCCGTGGCCGAGAATCCGACAGCTCGGGCCAATTTTTTCTATGTTTTTCGTTTTTTTTTTCATAAATTTCGTATGTAAAACTAGTAAAAATTGAAGATTCATCACAAGAAAGTGTGAAATGAACAAAAAAAGCATGAAAAACTGCAACAAAAAAGCTCCGGCATAGTCGGATTCTCGGCCGCGGCCACCTGTCTACAAATTGCAATTTCGGTTCCGATTTGTGCGCGAATAAGCGATTTTTAAGTGATTTTTTTTTTATGAAAAACGTGAGCACCTCTGAAAAATGAACTAGGAATGCACACTCATTGGGAGTATGAGCTATGCAAGCGCGCTCCATTGAGACGTGCATTTCCGATATCCTAAACTATTTATCCTGACGCTCAAAACTTGGAAGTTTTTAAGAAAAATTATCTAGGATAGTTGACCTCATTAATCTCTTTTCAATAGAGCGCATTTGCATACCTCCATGTTCTCTCCCCTATCAGCTGTCAGCGCGAGGGGAGAAAGGTGCGGGCCTCCTCGTAGAGGTCCCCCCGTTGCATAATCGATTTTCCGTCCGTGTATCACCTTCCACAGCGCATCTTTTTTCCTTTTCACCAAATTAGAATACCTTACCTCGGCAGCTCTCAATGAATTCTGATCCCGGTGAGAGCTCGGCGGGCTCCGCGCCCATTAAAAAACAGCAAATGTTTCTATTGAGCAAGCTGCCAGTTCTTGCAAAAACGGAAGTGATTTCCAATCTAAACCTCACTGAGCGGTGAGTATTTTTTTTCTTTTTTTGAATTCCACAATCCTATTTTTATAATGCAGAATAAAATTAGCCCTGACTTCCAAAAAAATGAAGAAAACCGTTGCATTTTCAAAATACAAATTGAAGAAGTGTGTTATTAGTCTCGACAAACAAAGCTCTCGAATTTATATGCCTGAAGAACGACTTAAACTGAATTGTGGAACTTTTGGTTATGTGAATCCCGACGAAGTTACCATCATATTTCAATGCTTAAGGCCTTGGTAAGTTTTCACCAGATGGTTTTTTGGCGCCCCGGGCATCAAGAGCCTGGAATTTCCCAAAAAATTTATCGATACCAAAAAAAAACCAAAAATATTTGGCCGTCCGAGGAACTGAACTCGGATGCTGAATTTACCGAAAATGTTTTAACGCCACTTTACTACGCCGATAAGAGTGTGTAATTGTACCGGCGGCAGCAAACTCTAAAATCAAAAAATCTAGCACGAATTGTCATGATCCCATCAACATTGAGCTTCAATTAAGGCTACAGGTCAGAGTTTCACGGAGTGACATGTTTCAATTGCGAAAACGGAAATTCGGAATAGGAAACATTAAAAATGTCCGGAAAACAGAATTTGGAAAGTAGAAAAACTTTGCAAAGCGGAAAACGGAAATTTCGTAGGATTTTTAATAGAATTTGGCGAAAATTAAACTTTTAAAACAAAATTATATATTTTCGGGTGTTCTCCGTATATTTTTTGTTGAGTGAAACGCTGTTCAAAACTTACAAAATTCCTAACGTTTCTTCCGTAAAATAAATAAAATTTCGGAAAACGGAAAACGGGAGTTGGAAAAAGTTTTTCGATTCCGGAAACAGAATAGCAAAAACCAGGAAAATGGAAAACAAAAAACGAAATCCCGCAACGCTCTGCTCCAGGGTCTCCGACTCATAAAAATACTGAAAACTTTTTGGGCGATTTTTGAAGAAAAAACATCTCTAATGAACTTTTGCAGGATTCAAATAGAAGATGCATTTCTTGAGAACACTGTCTCAATATTTCAAAACATTCTCGAAATTTGTCATTGCACGAATTACGGCTTAGATGTCTCTAATGCTCCAGTTCAAGAAGCTCTATCAATTCCGGAATTCAAAAACTGGAAATTCATATGGATAAAACGCTTGGCAAACAAAGAAGAAGTGGATATGATTATGGAGCACGCGAATGAAGAAAGATCAATCGAAACACGGCAATTCCCAATAGATTACACTCATGAAAATGTAAGTATTGTGTATCCATAAACGTTTGCGCGGCCGCGAGCATTTTCCTCCTGACCGAGTTTTGACTACGATCGGTCACCTTCGAAATTGCCAAATGAGGCCCGTTGCGGAAAAACATCGTTTATCACTGATATCTTTCATTTTTCGACCTTTTTTCTTCATTTTTTTTTGCTTTAGAAATATTTAAATATGAGTTTGTGAGAACGAAAGAGAAAAAAGAGCGGAATTTTCGGCGATTTTTCAATTTTCTTGCAATGAAGGAAAAATGAAAAAAGCTATTTTGTAGTGATTTCGCTATAAAATTAAGTTCTTTAATTAACTCGTTTTCGTAAATTCATATTTAAATATTTTAAACTAGGGAATGGTCAAAACTTAAGGTCAGCTTTTGGGACGTGTGATAGCTCATTTGAACGCTAAGAGCACGCTGATTACGAATCTAAATTCCGTTTTTACTTCCAACCCTTCAGAAAAGAGCTATGACCTCAATTCTGGCCAATTTTCGTCAAAATACTATTTTGGAGCGACTTTTGAGCATGATCTAGTAATAGTACAGTCCCCAAATTGTGTCAAAATGCCGAACTAACCGTTCTCTAACACCCCTAAAAACTTTTTGAAAAAAAAATTTTCGACTGAAAAATTTTCTAACCTTGGGTATGGGCTTTCAGTTCAATTAGGGAATTTCGAAGGTGTCCGAACGTTTTCAAAACTCGGCCATGAGCATAATGCCCGCGGCCGCGCAAATGTTTATGGATACACAATACCTGTATTCGTAAGGCACTCTCTAAATAATTTTTTGCAGGCATTCAAATTTCTAAATGTGGATTACCGTTTCGCTCATTGGGTTCGACTTGAACACTTACTTTCATTGAAAACCAGGGGTGATGTGAACATTGGACACAATAATTTCAATAATTCCGACGTCAATATGGTTATCAAACACTGGATTAAAAGTCCTTTTGATATGTTTCGACTTTTGACGATTTCAACTCAATGGGCAACTCGTTGGGATCAAACTGGCCTATTCGACGATATTGTTGTGTTGAAAACTGTTCGAAACAACTCGCATCGCCACATAGTGTGAGTGGATTTGAAATTTGAAAAGTAATGAGCAACCGCGCCCCACTGGGCTCACGGAGGGCAAAATTGCATAGTTGTCACGGGCCGGGCCGGGCCGACCCGGCACAAAATCGGGGTTCAGTGCGAAACATGTCTTGCATTTTGAAAAATTATTTTTTCGCGGTTTTTCACCTTTCAATTTGGCCTATGTTTTCTAGAAGGAAATTTTAGACGTTATTTAGGTATTAAAACCCAGGACGGGCCGACGCGGGCTGGGCCATTGCGCAGCGGCTTCATCATTAGATTAAAACCAAATTTTTTGCCATTGCACTCGAATCGATCAGAATCAAAAAATTTTGGAAGAAAAATTCGAGACTTTTTTGAAAATATTTTCCAAAAATGTTCAAACGCGCGGTGCCCCAAAAATCAGCGCACTTACTCATATGGACTGTTTTTTCTTATTTTGAATTATTTTCTATTTTTTCAGAGGGCGCAAACTTTTCAATTCGCTGAGTAGCGACACTATTTATCATGCAAATCAAGGCTACGTATCACGTAAAGCTGAGTCGCTACGCAGTGAGCTTGCCCCAAGTACAAAAAAATTCAAATCACGTTCACCGTAATCGCCTGAAAAGGAAAAAATTAAAGTACAGTCGAGTGGAGCGCGGTTGCTCATCAAGGCTAATATAAAAACTTTTAATTTTTCCAGAATCGCAGATTCTAATGCAACTGAACGAGAATGGAAAATACTGGTAATTCGAAAAATTGAACATTTCTTCTTGTTACATGCGCGTTCGATTGACAAGCCGGTGAGCAGATTTGCATGTTTATCCCAAGAGTTTGCGATTCTACAGTGGCTCAATGAAAAGAAACGATTGGAGCAAGAATTGGAGCTGATTAATTATCAAATTGCTGATAAGGCTGATAATGATGAACTGATTGCGAAGAAGAGAGAAATCACTGCTCGAATTGATAAATTATCAGCGGACCTCCGTAAAAAAGGAGTTTCTATGGTAGATGGCTTTATGGAGTTTCGTCAGAACTGATTTCGAAATTTTTGACTAGAAAAAATTTTTCAAAAATTGTTAATGGCATTGTATAATAACTCTTTTCCTTATGCTGTCTCTTCTTTTTGTTGTTTTTGATCCTTTTTTTTATTATTGGTTTCAAATGAATTGTCGCCTCGTGACGTCACTCTCGTGGGGACCCAAGTTGGAAAACTTTCATGAATGTTTTATCGAGATTTTTTTCTTTTTCTTTTTTTTTGAACTATTTTGTAGAGAAGAATTGAATTTGCAAGAAAGATTGCCTGAAAAAAAAATCCCGAGAAAAAAATATATTTAAAAATTATAAATACTTAAAAAAAATTTTTTTGGAAATCCTTAAAGTTAGCAATTTTCGACCCTTTGAAACCAATAATTCAAAATGAAATTGTCAAAAAACGCGTTGAAATTGACTTTTTTAAAAACTTTTCGGTGAGAAAAAAATCTTTTCTTTTTTCCGAAACGTCTATAGTTTTTTTTTGAACTACTTGAAACGTCCTTGGAACTTAAAAAATGCACGTTTTCAATTAAGTTTTCTAATGAAAAATTTCTGATATTGGAATATCTGGCTTGAACGGGATTTGTGATTGTTGGCATCATAATTTGGGTTTCACCCAGGTTGAAGTGCCTCATAACGTCTTTTTCTAAAAAAGCCTGTTCTGTAAGCCTGCACAGCAGAGCTTCACGAAATTCCGGTTTCCGTTTTCCGTAATCCGGTTTCCGTTTTCCGTAATCCGGTTTCCGCTTTTCATAATCCGGTTTCCGTTTTCCATAATCCGGTTTCCGTTTTCCATAATCCGGTTTCCGTTTTCCATATTCCGTTTTCCGCAATCGGAAAACTTTTTCCCGTTTTCCGTTTTTCGAAATTTGAAACGAAGTCCCGAAACGAACTCTATTGGAATTCATACGGAATTTCCGTTTTCAGTACAAAAATTTTTTCCGTATTCCGATTTTTGTTTTCCAAAGTCCGAAGTTGGAAAATTTTATTCCATGAAGCTCTGCTGTAAGCTCAAGTCTTTTTACGTTCGCTCCCGCAATCAGGTAAGGATCTCATGTTAATAGAGCGCATTTGCATTTCTCCATGTTCCGACCAGCCTGCGGAGGTACGAACCGGTGGGTAGACAATACGGACCCCCCCCCCCCCCTTTATAGCGGTCCTCGTCGCCTGATCGATTTTTGTCTGTGGTCCACCTTCCGTTGCGCGCAACCCTTTCTACTAATTGGAATAACATTCCGTTCTTTTTTTCAGACATTCTTTCCAAAATGAGCTCTGATGATGATGATGAAGATTCAAACTTCTCCTATATTGAAAAAGAGCTTTTATTCCCACTCATAAAGCTGCCAATTCTTGCAATAAAGGAAGTGATTTCTCATTTTACCCTTTCTAAAAGGTGATTTTTTCTTGTTTTTTACACGCAGCCTCACAGTCTTTTTTTGGTTTTTCAGAATTAAAATATCACTACTATCAAAGAAAATGAAAAGAATCGTCGCGTTTTCGAAATTCGACATGTTTTATACTTGTATTGTTAAAATATGTGGAGAAGATACGTGTGTTGAAATCCCTGAAGAACTCCTGATCCTGTCTTGTGGATTTCCATCATTTTTTCTCAACGATGGAATGACTTTTCAACAGTTTCAATTGAAACCGTGGTGAGTAAAATCATTAGAAAATCAACAATTGTATATCCACTTTCTTACGTATTAAGAGAGACGACCACCTCTCCCTTGCCTCCCGGGAAACACCCAGGAACGTTATTTTGACTTCTTGGCCCGCAGGGCTTTCCCGGGCGGGCCCGGATTTGTACAAATCTGAAAATTAGAAAAAAACGACCTCGCTTACTTGTCGGATCTTGGGCCATTAAATTAAAGGGGGACAGAACCATTCCAAAAAAAGTGTCGATGTTTTTACATGAATCGACGCAGAATGAATGGGAAAATAAGTTTCCTCATGGACACATGAATCAAAAATCACTTCGAAAGACGCTACAGGCAAAAAATGGGTCAAAAAAGTCGTTTCGCGGTGCTCTTTTTTCACCGTGGACTTTTACGCAGTGCACGTGAAAAGTAGGGCAACCCGAATATAAAGGTGGACGAGCACTGCGAAAAGGTCCACGGTGAAAAAATAGCCCTGCGAAACGACTTTTTCTGACCCATTTTTTGCCTGTAGCGTCTTTCAAGGTGAAAGCCCCTTTAAACGCTTAAACGAGTACGTTTCCAGGACTAACGAGGAGGCTTCGTGTCTCGAAAACGCTGTTTCTGTTTTCCAAAACGTTTGCGGCATTTGTCAATTTGAGGAATTAGTTTTGGATATCAACGAAACTAGTATTCGCCAGGCTTTATCGATTTTGGAGATTGCCAACTGGACATCAATTCAATTCAGTCGTCTGGATACGAATCATATTCAGGACCGTAGACAGGCCAAAGTCCTACAGACAATAAGAAAAGAAGACATGGATATGGTTATGGAAAAATGCAAGTCCGAATTGGATATTCGAGTTTTTCGAGCATTCCCAAAAAAGTATTCCCATGAAAATGTAATCATTTTTTGTTAGCCATGATGAGCAACCGCGCTCCAAAGTTAATTTTTTGAAATTTTTTTTTTCTGTTCGAGCGAATGCAATTTTGTGGATATATTTTCGGTTTTCCCAAAAAAAAACACCAATTTGCTAAACTTTTTGGCTCTTTTTGGTTTGACTGGTCCCAAGGCCTCGACACGGGTCCCAAAGCCTCGACCCGGGTCCCAACGACCCAACACGGGTCCCAACACCTCGACACGGGTCCCAAGGCCTCGACACGGGTCCCAAGGCCTCGACACGGGTCCCAACACCTCGACACGGGTCCCAAAGCCTCGACCCGGGTCCCAATGACCCAACACAGGTCCCAACAACCCAACACGGGTCCCAAGGTCCCAAGTCCCCAAAAAGCGGCTGGTCCCAAAAAAAAGAGAGAGGTCCCTAAGTAAAAATAGCTTGTATAGAAGTTCGGCATTGTTCTGAATAGTATCTTCAATTAAATTATTTGTGGTTCAGAAGAATGCGTAATATACTGTGGTAAGTTTTGGACTTAAAAAATGACTCTGGAAGAGACCTAAGCCTGTAACACAATTTGTATTGACTTGCACCTTCTTTCTAAAGGCTTAGGTTTCTTTTAGAATACGAATCACAATCGTTTGAAGTTTTTCGACTGCATACAGGGTGCGGCCAAATTATTGCAACAAGTTCATTAAGTCATAAAATCTCTAAAACTAGTCCGATAAGGCTGGGAATAGGACACAAGTTAGCTGGTGTGATATAGAAAACGAAAATAATATAGGTATCCAATCACGATTTCCTATTTTTGGTACCATTCCCATGTACCACAAGGTGGGCCTCGCTTGCGGCACGGAGGTATTTTTCACTTTCCCCGTTTTACAGCTTGCTTCAAATTTTTTCTGTAGGCTTCAAAATTGTTTTTTGATTAGTTTATACATCTAACTCAAGGTTTTTGTTTCTGAAAAGTTGTTGAAAATTTTCATGGTGGCAGGAAACATCGTTAAAAACCACTACCCAAACCGAAAAAAGAAGTTTTGAAATGGACCTGTAGCGATTATTGGTGGTTAAGAGAACAAATTTGTTGATAAATTAAAAATAACTGATTGATACATTCAGCAGGGACAGATATAAATGTTACGCGCTTGGAAAAACGCTTTCGAATGACTTTCATGCCTCAAATTTCGGAAAAAAGAGCGCTTTTTTCCAGTAATGCGACGTTGTAGATCACCGTGAATAAAGACACTCCTGATACTTTTTTAGTCGTTCTAACTATTTCATTTTCATCTCAAAACATAAGAAAAAGCTTCAAAAAAACATAGGAGTCGATAAATGTCTCAATTCTCGATCAGCTTTCACCTAACTTATGATTTTTTTTTCGTGAGACCAGCTTCTTTGGTTGCGGTCGCTCCTGATTGTTGGGACCAATTTTCTCTTGGGACCCTTGTTGGGTTGTTGGGACCCGGGTCGAGGCTTTCGGACCCGTGTCGAGGTCTTGGGACCCGTGTCGAGGTCTTGGGACCCGTGTCGAGGCCTTGGGACCCGTGTCGAGGTGTTGGGACCCGGGTCGAGGCTTTCGGACCCGTGTCGAGGTCTTGGGACCCGTGTCGAGGTCTTGGGACCCGTGTCGAGGCCTTTGGACCCGTGTCGAGGCCTTGGGACCCGTGTCGAGGTGTTGGGACCCGTGTTGGGTCGTTGGGACCCGGGTCGAGGCTTTGGGACCCGTGTCGAGGCCTTGGGACCAGTAAAACCAAAAAGAGCCAACTTTTTCGACCAAAAATGGCAGTTTCGGCCGTTTTTTCGACTGGTCGAAAACCTAGAAAAATAGAAAAAACACAGTGCATTTTATTGAACATGATTTTGAATTCTTTTCCGCGCCTTCTATTTTTGTAGTGGAAGCAAATTTTTCAATTCAAATCACGTTAAAAAAATATTGTCGTGAAAAAAGTCGGTGAAGAATTTTTGGTACTGCTTTAAAATCACGGTCCCATCGAAGAAATCACGGTCCCAGGAAAAAATCACGGTCTCAAAAATAAAATCACGGTCCCAATTTTAAAATCACGGTCCCCGATTTAAAATCACGGTCCCAATTTTAAAATGACGGTCCCAAAAATAAAATCACGGTCCCAAAAATAAAATCACGGTCCCAAAAATAAAATCACGGTCCCAATTTTAAAATCACGGTCCCCGATTTAAAATCACGGTCCCCGATTCAAAATCACGGTCCCAATTTTAAAATGACGGTCCCAAAAATAAAATCACGGTCCCAAAAATAAAATCACGGTCCCAATTTTAAAATCACGGTCCCCGATTTAAAATCACGGTCCCCGATTCAAAATCACGGTCCCAATTTTAAAATGACGGTCCCAAAAATAAAATCACGGTCCCAAAAATAAAATCACGGTCCCAATTTTAAAATCACGGTCCCCGATTTAAAATCACGGTCCCCGATTTAAAATCACGGTCCCAATTTTAAAATCACGGTCCCAAAAATAAAATCACGGTCCCAAAAATAAAACCACGGTCCCAATTTTAAAATCACGGTCCCAAAAATAAAACCACGGTCCCAATTTTAAAATCACGGTCCCAATTTTAAAATGACGGTCCCAAAAATAAAATCACGGTCCCAAAAATAAAATCACAGTCCCAAAAATAAAATCACGGTCCCAAAAATAAAATCACGGTCCCAATTTTAAAATCACGGTCCCAGATTTAAAATCACGGTCCCAATTTCAAAATGACGGTCCCAAAAATAAAACCACGGTCCCAAAAATAAAACCACGGTCCCAATTTTAAAATCACGGTCCCCGATTTAAAATCACGGTCCCAATTTTAAAATGACGGTCCCAAAAATAAAATCACGGTCCCAAAAATAAAATCACGGTCCCAAAAATAAAATCACGGTCCCAATTTTAAAATCACGGTCCCAGATTTAAAATCACGGTCCCAAAAATAAAATCACGGTTCCAATTTCAAAATCACGGTCCCAGACCGTGATTGGGACCGTGATTTTAAATCTGAGACCGTGATTTTTTTCTGTGACCGTGGTTTTTCGAATGGAACCGTGGTTTTAGAACAGTACCGAATTTTTCGTGATAGACGTTTTTGGTGCGAAAATCGGAAAATTTACCTTTAAAAAATTCATTTGCCAAAAGTGAAAAAAAATTTAAAGTACTGAGTCCAGTGGGGCGCAGTTGCTCACTATTTTTCACTAGAAAAATTTTTGATAATCTTATTTCAGGCATTCCATTTCTTCCATATGAAATACGTGGACGCTTCTTGGGTCCGAATCGAAAATCTATTCGTATTGAAAACCAGAGGTGAAGTAGTACTCGGGAGAAATAATTTCACTTTTTTTGATATCAATACGCTTATCAAATACTGGATTCAAAGCCCTTGTGATATGTTCCGATCATTGACTATTCGACGTCCGGGATTTACTGAATTGAACGAAACCGGCATGTTTGACGATATTTCTGTATTGAGAACTGATCGAAACTCAACTTTTTGCTATCATTTGTGAGTGATTTTTTCGAAAAATCTGAAGGTGTTTTTCAAGTCTGCGAAAACTTTCCTTTTTCTCGATAAATCACCGAGGAATTTACCGAATTTTCGTCGAGAAATTTCTCGGGTCCCGCCGCGATTACAGTAACTCTCAGTTCAAAATAACTATAATCGTGGCGGGACCCAATAGATAATTGTCGCTGCGCCTTTGAGCAGAAGTGTCAGCATTTCGCAAATTATTTACGGCGATGGAGAAATCGAAACGCTGTGAGAATTATTAGAAGGAAGCCGAAAAACTGCTCAAAAAAAATGGAACAAGAAAGTAAACTTTTTCGAATTCCTCACCATTGGAGTTCTAGTCCTTTGGTTTTTTTGGGCATTCAAAATGTTTTAATATTTATACATTTGTTATTTAAATTTATGCCGAATCAGAACTGTCTCTGATCAGAACCATGTTCCTGCATCAGAACTATTATTTCACTTGAAATAGTTCTGATTCGAGACAGTTCCAATAAGGAACAGTTCCGATTAGGGCCACTGTTCTGGAATGGCATACCCCCTTTAATTTTTCTTATCCATTTTGTTATAACAAGGTTGACTGCTCCTTAAAAAACCTTACTTGTGATCCCGGGCCCGACCTGGCCCGGTTTCTGAAGGGAGTAAAACATAATTCTGATTTTTTTTAAATTTATTTTTTAGAGAAAAATCATGTTTCTAGTAAAAATTGAAAAAAGACCAGACTTGTCAAATTGCGGGCCGGGCCGGGCCTGGTCGGTATTCGAAAGTGTTGGCCCGGCTCGGCCGGCCCAGGTTCAAAAATTGTTGCTTTTTTCAGCATGTTTTCCTGATTTTAAGCCTTATTTCGAAACTTTTCTTGGGTCTTTTCACTTGAAAATTCATCAAATTCTCCTTCTGGAAAACATAGACCAAACAAGTAAAAAAAAAACAAAAAAAAAACAAAATTTTCCAGGCTCACAGAGACAACGGGACGAACATGGAAAATACTTTTGATTCGAAGAATCAAAACAAATATTTTATTCATTGCACGACGGATTGACGATCGGCCTATAGAGGAACAGCCCATACACCTCCGTTCTTTATATAAAATGTTGGCAGTTCTCAAGTTGCTCAATAAGAAGAAGCAATTGGAGCAGGAAGTGATAATGATAAATTCTCGGATTGTTGCTGGTGATAACGAAGAAAATGATCTGATTGCGAAAAAGCGAGAAATCAATGATGAAATTGATGAAATATCATGGGATATTCGTGATACAGGAGCTCGGTCGCAAAATGGCGTAATGGTTTTTTGACACAATTAATTTTTTTTTTCAAAACAAAAGGATAAGGAACCGCGCCCCACTGGACTTAAATGATTTTTTGAAATCTTTATTTTATCATTTTGAGCAAATTTTTATTTGGAGAAATTTCTTATTCAAAAACGCCAATTATCGTCATTTTTCAACAGAAAATGACAGTTTTAGCTCTCTTTTCGACCCGAATCAGGTTGAAAATTGTGAAAAGAAGAGAGAAATTTTTCTTTTTTAGATTTTCGATGAAAAAATACTTTAGTACTGTTGAAAAAATGAAGTTTGGGCAAGTAATTTTCAACTTGGCACCGAGCCACCGAACGCCCCCGGTAAACGCAACTGCGGCGCGCAATTTTCGCAACTATCCCGCACACATTTTTGTTTCTAGATTTTTGCTGTATTCGATGAAAGGGAGTACAAATTTCTACTTATATGATGACAAAATGAACCCTCGAAAACATCAAAAATCTAGAAACAAAACTGTGTGCGGGTTAGTTGCAAAAATTGCGCGCCGCAGTTGCGTTTACAGGGGCGGTCGTTGGCTCGGTGCCAACTTTCAAATCCCTTGCCCATACTTTATTTATTCAGCATTATGATGCAAAAATCACTGAAAATTCACTGAAAAAACTGGAATCGCTGAAAGTGAAAAAACGTAAAGCACTGAGTCTAGTGGGGCGCGGTTGCACATAATTTTGCATAGCGAATAAATAAACAATGAATCAAGTATGAATAATTTATTTCTTACAATAATTTAAAAAATCACAAAAATTCTCTAACATTTTCCTCCAAAAACGGTCTCGCCTTTGCCATAAAATTATCCCGCGACAAATAACATCCACACATTTTTCGATATCCTTGGAAAGCCGTACGAGAGTGAAGAACCCGAAAATTATCGATAAAAATCACAGAGCCAGGTTTCAATGAGATCGTTAACGCATTTTTAGGTTCGTGGCAGATTCTAGAGAATTTTTGATAGGCTTCGTAGAATTTGATGGCTTCTGAGGCAGAGGATTCAGATGAGGAAAGACAGGAGTATGGGGCACGGTCGTAGGGGTTGAATCTGGAAATCAGAAGCTTCTTACTAGGGAATGTTCTACACATAGGATGAGCTTTTAGGACGAATTATAGCTCATTCGAACGCTAAAAGCCTGCTGATCACGAATCTGAATTCAGTTTTTGCTGAGCTCGCTTCTGAAAAAAGATGTGCTCTCAGATATGACCGATTTTCGTCAAAATGCCGACTTTGAAGCTGTGATAGACTATGTTCCGGTGGTACTATGATCCTCAAATTGCGTGAAAATGCTAATTAGACTATCCTCTATCACTCCAAAAATTTTGGAAACTTTTTGAGAAAAAAAAATTTTTTTGATCTGAACCGCCCATGCCCGGGGTTAAATATATTTTCAGCTCAACATTTTTTTTTTCTCAAAAATTTGCCCAGCCAAACCTGACGTCGTTTGTCTGGTTGAGAACTTTCTGATTGGTCTTTTTTTTCGAATTTCTTCCAAATATTTTTTACTTTTTTTTTAAACACACCTAATCTGCACAATATTCCCATAAGAGTCCACTTCGATCACTGGTTTCTCCAAGCTGACACTTTGAATTGCACTCCCTGGTGGTGTCCCTTCGAGGTAGTGATGAGAAATCTGCAAGTGTGCTCTAGTGAGTTTTTTGAAAGGATTTGAATTGAAGGAGTAATGTACTCAAAACTTTTTATTGTTTAAATTTTTTCTGCCGGCCCGGCTTAGCTCGGGATTCAGGGCGCGCCGGTTCTCCGCAAGGGTAGGAAAACGCGCCCCACCCCCGCTAATTGATGGTCTCGCTGCGTACCCGATTTTTTAATACCAAATTTTCAGGGAAATAACGCATAATTGAGTATTGAACTTTTTTAGCATTAGGGCGCGCTTTCCTACCCTCGAAGGGAACCGGTGTGTCAGGTAAAAAAATGTTTATCTTTAAAAGTTTGTTTTTGTGGTTTTTCATCTACTAATTTGGCCTATGTTTCCAGAAGATCGATTTTTAAGTAAAAAGAGCCAAGTAACGTTTCGAAATTGAGCTGAAAATCGGGGAAAACATGCTGAAAAAAACAATTTTTCAAAATTTTAAAACCACGGCCGACCTTCATCAACCGGCCCGGCCCAGCCTGCATTTTGACAAGTCTGGTTATTATGATTTTAGGACGTGAGACGAACGCTTTGGCACTGTGTCACTGCGCCATCTGTCCTTGAAAGAGTGGCATGCCGATAAGTTCAATAACAGACTTCTTTTTTTTAATCACGGTGAATTTTATTGATCATGATTTGAATTGCTTTTTTCCCGCGTTCCATTTCTTTTACTTGCAGCATGCTCGCTCAGCTTCACGTCCTCAAAGCGATACGTAGCCTTCATTTGCAAAATAAATTGAATCGCTACTCAGTGAATTAAAAATTTGGATCAGTCCATCAAAAAAATACGAGTCAGGCTCGAACAAAATCCGCCGGGCAAATCTCTTCTTCAAAATTTCCCTTCACAGCGTTGGCTCTTGGCACTAGCATTCCACTCTTTTCACGCTCGCAGAGAACATAAAAATACGTGCCGACTCGCACTCTAACCACTCTCACTCTCACTCGTTTTGTCGTTTTTCTCCGTCTTGCCAAAAAATCGACTTATTTTTTATCTCCCGTGTTGTTGTTGTGTGTGTTTCAATGTCGATTTTTCTCTCTTTTTTCCTCTTATCTTTTCTTATCTAAACCGTCTTTAAAAGTCGTTTTCTGATGTTTTTGAGAATGTTTTCTACTTTAGTTTGCGTCATTATTGATATAAAAATCAATTTTCCCAAATATTTACAGAACCCACTGAAAAAAATGGCTCGCAAGTTTTTCGTCGGAGGAAACTGGAAGATGAATGGAGATAATGCCTCCATTGATGGAATCATCAAGTTTCTAAACGAGTCGGCAGGTAAATGAAAACTTTTTGATGGTTTTTTCGCAGTTTTTGGGTACATTTTTCCCAATTTTTAGCTCAATTTCGATAATTTTTCTGAGTTTTTTTACTCGAAAAATTGCCAAATTCTTCTAGAAACATGTATCAAAAAATTGGACAAAAAAACGAGAAAATTTTTTTTGGGACGTAAAACATGTTTTGGTCCTCCCCAGCCCGGCCCACGACAATCCTAATCTTCTGATAACTTTTCAGATACATCTATCGATGTTGTCGTTGCTCCACCAGCTCCATACCTCGCGTACGCAAAGAGCAAGCTCAAGGAAGGTGTCTTTGTAGCTGCTCAGAACTGCTACAAGACTGCTAAGGGAGCATTCACAGGAGAAATTTCTCCGGCTATGATCAAAGATCTCGGACTCGAATGGGTCATTTTGGGTCACTCTGAACGTCGTCATGTGTTCGGAGAGTGCGATACTGTGAGAGACAAAAATTGCATAATTCATTTTTTAAAAATGCTAATTTTTCAGCTTATTGCCGAGAAAACTGTCCACGCTCTTGAAAATGGGCTCAAGGTTATCTTCTGCATTGGAGAGAAGCTCGACGAGCGCGAGGCTGGGCATACCAAAGATGTGAGTTTCACTAAGACTCGTGTCTCGACGAGACCGAGAATCTCGCCGAGTCTCATGAGAATTCAACCGAGACTCGTCTCGTCTCAGTGGGTGTCTCGGTTCTTCTCATCTCGGGTTTGTCTCCATTTTGTCTTGTTCTCGTCTCGATCGAGACAATCGAGACGAGACAAAAACGAGGATTTTCACTAAAATGTTTCATTTAAATTTTCATTTTTGGAGTTTATCGGAATCGTGAGAAACATTTATTTCCAAAAAAATTCACGATATTTACTTACTATTAGAAATGGTTCAAATCTCATTGTTTATCCTGTCTCGGCGGGGCAAATCGAGACGAGAACGAGTCGAAAATTTTAAATACGTGACCTTCTAGTGAAAACCCTCGTTTTGTCTCGTTCCTGTCTCGTCTCGATTGTCTCGATTGAGACGAGAAAAAACGAGACTTGAACGAGTCAAAATCGAGATACGCGCAGACGAGAAAAACCAAGACACCCACCGAGACGAAATGAGACGAGATCAAGACGAGACAAAACCGAGACTACTCAAGACGCGCGAGAAACGTCTCGTGACGACACTTGGAACATATTACAACGAATTTCAGGTCAACTTCCGTCAACTCCAAGCCATCGTTGATAAGAACGTCTCCTGGGAGAACATCGTGATTGCCTATGAGCCAGTCTGGGCTATCGGAACAGGCAAGACCGCCTCACCGGAACAAGCTCAAGAAGTTCACGAATGGATTCGTTCTTTCCTCAAAGAGAAAGTCTCAGAGGATGTTGCCAATGCGACTCGCATCATTTACGGAGGATCTGTCACTGCTGACAACGCTGCCGAGCTCGGAAAGAAGGCTGACATCGATGGGTTCTTGGTCGGAGGAGCCTCTTTGAAGCCCGACTTCATCAAGATCATCGACGCTCACCCATAAATTATTGATTTTTTGATATTCTAAAAACTAACCTTAACATTGCATAGCGTCTCAAAATCTTCTGAACTTTCTTTCTTCAACTTTTCCGCACAATAAAATGAATCCACCACTACAGTATCTCCTCCGATTTTCGCCGGACTCAAGCAATGAAAAACCTGGATCCCGGGGGTCTGATTAAAATATGTTCCATCTGTGTGTGGACCAATTTCCTCGTTGCCATAGGCAGTGTCCTCATAGGCAGGCTCGTCCTGAAGTTAAAAAATGGGAATGGGAGTTGAAAACCTAAAAATAAAATACCTCTGTAGCAGAATTGCTAAAAACCCAAAACTGGCCGAAGAACGTGTCATGGACGGGGACTAGACTCTGACAGAGTTTTTCGGTGGCTTCAGCGGTGCCCTCGACGTCATCAACTATGACCACGCCGTATTTGACCAAGTTTTCAGAGAAAGTTTGGAGGGAGAGGGAGTTTCTGAAAAAAATGAGAGAGAAATTTGTGAAAAATTTTTGTGAATTTCAGCAAATTCTGACTGAGACAGAAAGCCAAAATTGGTTGAGACAGAAAGCCGAAAAATTTCGGTCTGATCCAAATATTTTAAAAGCGTCAGAAGCTGTGAAAGCACAATTTTTTACATCCGTTTTTTGAAATAACATGTTTTTCTTGATCAGAATTGGTTTGAACGAGATTTGATAATTTTGATTAAAAACTCGGCAGTTTGAAACGTGGTTTGAGTTTTTTTCGCGCTTTTTTATTTTTTGATGGTCGCAATTTCACTGCGTAGCGACTCAGCTCCACGTGCTTAAGTCGATATGTAGCCTTGATTTGGATGATAAACTGAGTCGCAACTCAGCGAATCAAAAAGTTTGCACCCACTACAAAACTTTGAAAATTTCGAGCTATTTTCCGAAAAAACTTGTTCGCAATGTTTTCAATTTCATACGAATTACAACTTGGCTTTGTATTTTGAAAAAAGTTTCCGTTGTAGTTCACCGAAATTTCTACAAAATTTTTTTGACTTTTTTTAAAATCACTTTTTGTTTGAAAAAGCTATCAATCAAAAATGGAGAAAAAAACGCGCCAAAAAACGTTGGACTCGCACGGTGAATTTTGTTGAAAGTTGAATTTTTTTTCCCGCGCTCTGTTTTTGTAGTGAACGCAATTTTTTAAGTCGCTGAGTAGCGACTCAATTTATCATGCAAATCAAGGCTGCGTATCGCCTTGAGCACGTAAACCAGAATCGCTACGTCGCTACGCAGTGAGTTTGCGTCTATTACAAAAAATAAAAACCCGCGAAAAAAATTCAAATCACGTTCAAAAAAATTACCGGTCGCGGCCACCAGATTGTAACTTGATGGTTTGGAAATTCCGAATCGGAATGCTATTTACGCACTCCGTAACGGTTTTTGGCGAATTTCAACTTGAAAAAAGAAATTCGCATTGAAAAATACAAAAGGAACAAATTTCTAATGTTCAAAAAATTTCAACTCACTTCGAAATCCTTGGAACATCTCTCAGTTTTTCTGAATCCCATAATTCCATTGCTCTGTCCATACTCCTTTTCTCCATTTTCCTCTTTACACCCTTCCCAATAACATCTCCAATCTCAAAAATCGATTGATGTCCGTCAATCCAATCAATAATCAAAGAGTTTTTATCCATTGAAATTTGCTCTGGTCCTTTAACTTTAGCTTCATTTATCAGATCGGTACAATTCGATTTTCGTTGATTTGTTGGCTGATGATAGTGCTTTTTTGATGTGCAATGATCACGGAGCCAGACTAGAGGCATTAGGAGTTTGGAGGGTTTACCTGGGAAAAAATTGATAAATTTGAAAAAAAAATTGAAAAAATACTCACCAGCATCTTCATAAATCACTTCTAAACAATCATTTTGTGATCGAATATTTTTAAAATTCCATCCTAGAACCCGTGTTATACTCGACGAGAGTCTTCTTTGTACAAACATTTTACTGAAAATTTTTTTAAATAATTTTTTTTCTAAATGTAAAAAAAGACTTCGAAATTATGAATTTTCAGAAATTTTCTTCACAAAAAAAGCCGAAAAAAATTCCAGAAAAAGTCGAATAAAGTAGAATAGAGAGTGAAGGGAATGGACTTTGGACAGCCTATAAGAGGGCAGACATATAAGAGAAAAGGAGAGGAGACTACGTGGAAAGACGTCAGGTGTATGAAGGAGATAAGAATAGAGGGGTGAAAGGACAAAGACACAGTCTTGTCTTGTGGGTCACAAGACGTGGGACAGTAAACGAAATGTGGTTTTTTTTCAAAGGGGGAAGAGGAGGAAATAAACAACTGACCGCAAGGAATTCAACAAAATTAAAAATTTCGCGGTATTTCTCGTACTTTTTTTGAGTAAAAAGCTGTTCAAAATTTTCGATAGGAGAAAATTTTTTTACCGGAAAAAATAGTAAAAAAAACCGGAGATTGAAATACGGAGAACGGAAAAAGGATTTCCGTTAAGCTCTGCTACGTCGCCCTCTGGAGTCAGCATTCGGTACTTTTTCAGCAGATGTGACAATTTTATCGGGTTTTACGCTAAAACGTTTCGGGTTTCACACTATGTGATGGAATTTTACAGCATGAATGTTTATCAGTCAAACTTTGAGCGCCTTCTCAACGGAACTTGAGCTGTGTCCGACGAACTAAACTAACTAACTGTCCTAAACTTTGTAATTGTATATTCAACTACTGTCAAAATAATAAAGTTTGTGCAAGGAATTCCAACCATTTTCGCCAGCAAGCTAAATTTGAATTTCTACAGTTTCCAGTTAAAGTGGGTGGGCCGCCCGCGAAAATAAAAGTTTGAATTCCTTGCCCAAAATTTATCATTTTGACAAGGATTGGATAACTTAGAAGAAAAAGACAACTGCACTTTCCTACCAAACATTAAATTGACACTACTTGTAAAAATGAAACGAACGGCTCGAGGGCATTTCGCACCCAAGACATTTCGAACCGAGACGTTTTGCACCAAAGAAAGAAAAAAGTACAAAGTGTTAGCCTTTAAGAAAGTGAAGAATGTATAGCACAAAGCTATGACAATTAGGTAACAAACAAACGGAAACGACACGAACATCAGAATAGAACAACATTTTTAATGATGCAAAATTTGAAAAACTTGTCTGGTAAGGTCAACACTGGACACTTTTTAGAACACATGACTTCTTACAATCCTCTGAACTATACAATTGTTGCTTATCAACATAGCGTTCTCTGGTTTTGTAAACATATACTGATGAATACAGGACTTCAAATTCAACACGGTTTTTATTTGCTGTAATAAAATTCACAAGATTGACGTTTGTGGCCTTTACGTTCTATACAGATCCTAGCTAAAAACCGAAAATCTGTTGTTAAATATTGTGCTCACTTTTTTAGTTAACACTTCGATAACTTGTATTCTAAATGAACTTCAATGTAAAACCTGTAATAGTGGTGCATGCCCCTATGTTTCGAGAGATCTAGTGGAAGATCAAACACAGCTTATATGAAGGGTTTGTAGAAAAAACTCAGATTCAATATTCCAAGTCAAAATGGTTTTTTCTTTCTGTAATTCTAGTCAAATGTACATTTTTTAATTTTCCAGCTAATATGGTGCTCTTCCAAATTTGCATCACCCTTCTACACTCTTCCCCTCCAAAAAAGCACATTAGCACTCCGAGAAAAAGAACAGCGGAATTCGATAAGAGCGCTCAAAGAATGTACACTAGCCAGAGTGTCAACAAAAAACTACAACCTTCGGAGGGTTGTGTAGTTTACGAGGAGAAAAGGTTGTAGTGAAATTGTAGTAGGATGAGAGAAAAAGAGAAGAGGAAATAGATGCAAAAATGTGTTGGGTGAAGAGACCAGAAGACGAGAAACGTGTTTATTTTTTTGGTCTTTTTTTTTGTTTGCTGCAGCTGGCTGGTAATCGATGTTCGATTTGTGGTCTTGTTATTATTTTTTGGGATAAGGATTTTTTTTCTTCATATTGATTCATTTTTCATTACTTGCGATGGCTTTTCTCTAAACTTTTGAGTATAAAATTTTGAAAAAATGGAGAAATGTGAAAAGGGTTACGTGCCAATGTGAAATTTTGGAAAGTTCACATAGAAATTCACTTCAAAATCGCCTATTATCGAAAAAAAATTATCTGGGATTTCTTACACAGTTCTCCAGAGAAAATAGGTTCAAAAGCATAATTTTCACGGAAGAATTACAACTAGAGCATCAATTGAATAGAAGCGCCACAAAGAATTGAGTACCTTCTAGAATTCATTGTCTGATAAATAGGAAAAGTATGTTCTGATTGAGTTTTCTCATTTTCAGAGTTCCTTCTAGAAGATTCATTCACTACAAAATTCCAAATTTTTATTAAATTTTTCAATAGAAAGAAATTTGTATTTATTTTTGCTCTCCCATTAGAACTAGCCATATTGAAGCCTACCGGAAGCTTTTCACCAGAAACAGATCTATTTTTTCTTAGGAATCCTAGTAGTTTAAATAGCGAGAATATCTATGTCGCTTTATATAAATCATGTGCACATCCCTTCAAACTGCGCTCTATTGACACGTGTATTTTTGATATCCTAAACTAATTATTGTGGCTGAAGAAGATGAATATTCCTAGGTTTCGGGGCTTTGTTCAAAAGAAATAGCCAAAATTTATTAGAACATTTGCGAAAAATATTATTTGCCAAAAATCTGGAATTTCGAATAGCTTCCTTCCAATATAATTTTTGTTATAATTTAAATTAAATGTTGAAATTTCAAGCAAAAACAAAAAATAAATAAAATTTCTTCTCTAAAATTCTTTTTTTGCATCTTCTGGTATCAAAAAATCACACGGAACTTCTGAAAAATAGCTTCCGCGTCGGGTTTTCACTAAATTATTTACTTGAAAAAATGATACTGAAAAACCTCTGATACCTTTGGACTTTTGAATTTTCCTAGGCCAATTTAAATTTTTTCAATTCAGCTCAATGAACCAACCCCTTCCTCCCCCAATCCAAACAATGTATCAAATTATCAACCCCTCAACACTGATCAGAATACCCCTATCAGTTCATTGTTCATAAAACATATGAAACAGAGATAAAAAGAAGATTTTGATCTCAAGGGAACAGGTCAAGTTCATAGAATGATTGTGTATTTGTCATCATTTCTTAGTGCAGTTGAAACCACCAGACAGCCGGCGGAGGGGAGGGGAAGGGGGGCCTACGTGACTTTTAGTACGATTTTTAGTCTCACATTACGTGAGTTTTGTTAGGGATAGCCCCGCCTAAATGTACCATTAAAGCATTGAAAAAAATGATGACAATATGTACCACTGAAACACTTATTTGTCATCATGGTCCCCCGATTTTCCCGAGATTTTGGGTGAGTTTTTAAATTGAATTTTTTGTTACTTCTTAGTTTATTTTATTGTTAATTTGCGTTGATTTCTTTTAAAAAATGCATAAAACTCGGGAAAAATCGCTAAAGTTGTTTTTTTTTTATAAAAAATTTTATAAAATTTTAGCTCAACCCGTTCAATTTTGAAATTCCGCCAAAAAATTTTAGCCGTGGGGCGCGCTTGCATAATTCAATTTGAGGGTAATTTAACTTATTTTCAGTCTTTCCCATTAACTAAAAAGATCCCCAGGGCTATTTACACAAAAAAATCCGCAAAAAAAAAGAAAAAAGTGCACTTTCCCACTGTCTGCGTCTCTCTTACTTCCTTCCGTTTTCTCTTCTTCCTCGCCCCTGCGCCTCAAAAACGGGCGGTCCCCCTCTTTCGATTTTCTTTCTGTTATTTTGGTGTCTCCAGTTCGATTTTTTCCTTGTTTTTCGCTATAAAATCTCTAAAAAATTTTCAGACAAAATGCTATCGTCAGTCATCAGATGCGGTGGACAGCAGGCGTCGTCGCGAATGACTCCGGCCGTTTGTATGGCGATTCGCCGTTTCGATCCGTTGGAGGCTAAAATGGCACAGAAAAAGGTGAATTTTAGCGAAAAATATGATGAAAAATGCTGAAAATTGTAAAAAATCGGCTGAAAATGGAGTTTGTCAAAAAAAAAAAAAATTTTTTTTTTGGATCTGTTTTTTGGACGCTGGTGTATTTTTTCTTGCTCATTTTATTTTTCAAGGTGAAAATGCTTAGAAATCGTTCTGAAGCGTTTAAAATTCTCTATTCACAGATTTATGGCCGTGGCCTAGAATCCGACAGCACGGCGCCGTTTTTCTATTTTTTTCGGTTTTTACGCCCAATTTCGCATATTTTTGCCTGTAAAACGAGCCAAAAAAACGCAGAAAAACAAGAAAAAAGTCCCCGCGCGGTCGGATCCTAGGCCGCGGCCATCAATCTGCAAATTGGGAGTTTGGGCACTACTGGCGCTGTTCGGAACAATTTGAAAGTGATTTTACCATAAAAAGTGGAATCAGCAAGAAAAAATACGTCGGAAGTGAAAACTTGAAAAAAAAACTTGAATTTTTATCATTTTGAGCACATTTTTCGGCATTTTTTGCTAGTTTAATAATGAAAATGAAAAAAAATAATGATAATGAAATTTTGTTTTTTAATAATGATAATGAAATTTTTAGTTTTGAAACGCATTTCCAGTTTTTTTAAGCCCAAAAACCCCTATTTTCAAGCCTGAAACCCCATTCTTGAGCCCAATGACCTCCATTTTTAAGCCCAAAACCCCCATTTTCAGCCCAAAAACTCCCATTTTTAAGCCCAAAAACCCCTATTTGTAAGTCCAAAACCTCCATTTTCAACCCGAAAACTCCTCATATTTAAGCCTAAAACCACAATAATTTTCAAAATTTTTCCAGGCCGAAATCATTCAACAACAACAGGGCGAATCAGAAGTCGATCAGAATCGTGTGACCTATGCGACGAAAGACGACTTCAAACAACACAATCAGGATACTCGTTTCACTGGAGCCGCCGATGAGGAGACTGGCCAAAAGCCCACAAAATGGCAGAAAAAGTTTTTGGTTATCACCAAATTGTACCCTTCGGCTCAGGATATTCCACCTTATGTTCAGTGAGTTTTTCGTAGGGAGGAAGTGGTGGGGAGAAGAAGGTTTCTAGGCATAATTTTGTAGCTTTTTGTGCTGTATTTTTCTTAGCATTTCCTAGTATTTTAGGCAATTCTTCGGTATTTTGGCCTAATTTTTTCAACGTTTCTTAACTACTTTTTGTTGTACCGCCCCCTTTCGATAAAATTTACGGGCCATTTGAACGCTGAAAATGAGCTTTACGACGGCTTCAGAGAATAAGCCAAAGCCAAATTTCTGGCCAAAAATGGCGGCTTCAGGGTTTTGATGAAGGTCCGGTGTTTCTAGAGGGGTTTTTTTGCGCAAAATGGCCTTAAAACATCTTTGCTAGAAGCCCAAAAAGTCCAGTTTAAAAAACTATAAGAGCCCTTAAAATTAACTCAAAAAAAGTCGTCCGAAAAGGACCAAGATAGTACATATTTTAGCCACATAATCAACATTTCTGAGTTTAAAAAAGGTCTGTCAGAATTCTGAAAAAGGCCTGAAAGTGCCTTTAGAGCCTAAAAATTTCTTCAAACAGCTTGGAAATAGCTCAAACAAGCGCTGAAAAGCAATCCGAAAAGTTCAAGAGTTATCCCCGGAAATCCTAGTCTTAGGTGGAAAAAAGAGGCTTTTTGGGCTTTTTCTGACTAGTTTTTTACCGTTTTGGCTATGTTTTTGGATCTTTTAGGCTCCTTTTCTGGCAGTTTTTAGGCTAATTCCAGCTTCAGCTATTTTCAGCTGAAAGTAGCCTGAAAACTGCCAGAAAATGAGCCTAAAAAGACCAAAAAACATAGCGAAAACAGCAAAAAACTAGTCAGAAAAAGTCCAAAAAGCCAATTTTCTTACGCCTAAAACTAGGCCTATTTCTCAAAATTGGGGCCAAACTCATCTTAAATTTGACTGAAAATCCAACATCTGAGCCTGAAAACCAGCCCAAACCGCCCGAAAATCTCCCTATTTCCAGCAACGGCACAATGAATCGAATGCACGATAGAATGCGTGTCGTCTTCATCGTCGTCGCCTCCATTTTCTTCTTTTCCACATTCTACATTGCCGAACGTACGATGGCGAAGAAAATTGCAAGGGATCGTGATGCTGGAGTCGTTGTTCACAAAATGTGAAGAAAATTTTTTCTTATTGATTTTTCCCATGGAAATCTTTAGTAACGCCTCTTTTCATACGTGTTTTGTATAAAACATTTCTGTTTTTTTGCTATTTTTCAATTTTTTTTTTCCTATTTGTATCCGTTCAATCGGTCTAACCATTCATTTTGCTCTTTTCCCCCATTTTTTTCTTCTTTTTCCCCTAAAAACCCCCTATTTCCAGACTCTCTACCCCCTACTACAAAATGGGCATTTTCCGTACCGTTCTCATGAATGTTGCCGGTGTTCACGAGGAGCCAAAGAAGGGCTCTTACGAATGGAAACGTGAGCATTTGACGCCGGAGCAACTTGCCCGTACTTCTGATAACAAGGAAAAGTATAGTGGAGTGAGTTCTTTTTTTTTGGAAGATTGTTGAGGAAATTTTGGATCCAGAAGGCTTGAAAAAAAGCGGATTTTTTTTCATTTTTTTGCGAGAGATTCAGTTCAGGGCCGCCTTTTTGGGGAACTTTTTCGAGAAAATTTCGGCTCTGGAAGGCTTAAAAAAGCTCATTTTTGTGGGGTAATTGGCTTTGAGATTCTTTTTGGAAGAGCTTTTCTGGGGCAAAATTTGGCTCCAAAAAAACTTGAAAGAAGCGATTTTTCTTTCATTTTGGTAAAAATTTCAAGTCCAGAAGCCGATTTTTCTATAATTTTGAGCCCCTTAAAAAGCGATTTTCTCATTTTTTGCGGGAAAATCTAATTAGGGCCACTATTTTGGGGAGCATTTTTGATAAAAATTTGGCTCTGGAAGGCTCAAAAAAAAGCGGATTTTTCCTCATTTTTTTGCAAGAGATTCGGTTCAGGGCCAATTTTTTTGGGAACTTTTTTGAATGAAACTTTGGCTCTGGAAAACTTTTTGGTGGAGCTTTTTTAGTGCAAAATGTGGCCCCGGAAAGCTTGAAAGAAGCGATTTTTGTTTACATTTCGGTAAAAAATTTCGCCTTCAAAAACTGCTTTTTTTAATACTTTCGGGCCCCTGTAAGGTTCAAAGCAGCGGATTTCCCTCCCTTTTTTTGTGAAAAAATCGACTTTTTAATAGAGCTTTTTTTTGGGAAAAGTGCCTTTAAAAACTTGAAAAAAAAAATGAATTTTTCACTATTTTTTCTGAAGATTTTAGGCCCGCTTTTTTAAAACCTTTTTTGACGAAATTTTGAAAATTCGCGTAAATTGAAAATAAATGTTTTCGAAAAAAAAATTTTGTCTCAATCTCAAAAAATTTTTGTTTCCGGAAAAATGAAAAAAATTTCGAAAAACATGATTCGAAAACTTCAAAAGAGGCTCCAAACGGGTATTTTGAAGCTCAGAATTCTAAGAAAAAAATAAACAAAAATGGAAATTTTTGTCTGAAGATTAGCAGAAATAGTCGGGAAAGTGGGCCGAAAAGCCTCCTAAAAGCTCAAGGATAGCTGCCATAAAAATTCCCTAGAACCCCAAAATCCGTTTAAAAATGTCCTAAAATTTTGGAGAAAAGCCCAAAATCCGCCGTCAAATCCCAAAAATTCAAAAGTTTTCTGGAAACCCAGCATTTTTTTCCGTCTTGTTTCAGAGCTCGAATTTTGCCCTTCAACCCCTGTAATTCCTTTTATTTTCAGATCCCAGCAATTCCAGTCGATATCGGTTATCAGAGTGGAAAAACGGTGAGCGGTGAGAAGAAGTCGGGCGTCTTCTCAAACGCATCAAGCAACCCCGGTGTCATTCTCGGAATGGGTCTCACCACGGCCGCACTTTTGGGAATGTTTAAGTGAGTCTCTTTTAACAGTTTGATGGCCTAGAAAACTTTAGAAAACTCGGCCACGTGTTCTCCACGTGCTCCCTTCTTGATCTCTTGATCTTTTGGAGGGAACAGAGAACCAACGAGAGATTACCGCCTTTCCCTCTCCCCTCTAGACACCTCTCATTAAGTGGGCGGAGCCTAGTGCACTCTAGGATGTTCGAGAAGGAATTGATGTGGGCCTAACTATGTATATATAGAGTATTTGTGACCTACTTATTTTATGATAACAACAGATTTTTTTATCAGTTCTGTTGGTTGGTAGAGACTAGAGTGTAATCTGTGATCATTTTATCACTTTTTTGAATAACTTTTTTTTTTTGAAAATTGCTTTTTTGAAAGGGATTTTTTTTCGCAATTTTGAGAGCAATTTAGTTTGTTGAGTTTAGTTTAAGAACTTTTTTGAATAATTGGAAAAAAACTTTTGGAAAATTCACGAAAAAAATTTTTTTTCCAAAATGAACGTTTCTTTTGACAGCTTCCAGGATTTTTCTTCTGAAAATAGCCATGAAGATCAATATAAATTTCAATACAAAAATCATGTTCATAAAATCGGCAAAAGTTCCAAAAAAAAAATTTACGAACACTTTCAGACAAAAATTTGTGATTTGAATTTTCCATCTGAAATCTTTAGAAAAATTTCAATATTTTCTCTGAAAATAGCTCTCTGGACCGTGAAAAGTAGTGGGGATATTGAATAGAAACTCCAGAAACTTTCAGCTGATTTTTAAAGAAAATTTGAAAAATCTTTTTTTTTTCCAAAATAAATTGCTTCTAAAAATTCACAAGAACTGTTTTTCCGTGTTTGAAATGAATGTAGTTTGGTCAAAACCTTGTTAAAAAAGATCGTGAAACTTTCAAGAAAAAAAATTTTCTTGAAGTAAATTTTTGAATTGGACTTCGTCTGAAATTCTGAATATCTGGCTGAAATGCGATTTGTGACCCCTTTCACTTTAATTTTTAGGCCAAATTAGTCTATTATGGAAATTCCTAGAAGAAAATAGTATAGCCCCTTGTTAGATCCAACGACTCGGCTCAATCACACCCAATTAGCGGGGGATTATGTGGCGAAAGATTATCTCTTTGCACGTTTCACCACAATTTGAGCTACAAGAGCATAGGGGGAAGGGGGGCTTACCCAAGCCTTTTGCTACCTGATTTTCATAAAATTCGTATCTTTCAATAAGGACCCCCCCCCCCCCCCCCCAAAACTCCTCCCCCTTTTCCCTCCTTTCATCCATCCACCTTCATCCACTCTTCCAGATCCTCATTCGTTGGCGATAAAATTGGCGCCCAGAAAATGATGCAATACCGTATCATGGCTCAATTCTTCACTGTCACCGCTCTCGTCGCCGGAGTCACCATTTTCGGTGCCACGTATGATGACGAGGAACATCAGAAATAAAAAGAAAATCTCCTTCTATTTTCCTGCCTATCGATTAGTTGTTTTTTTCCCTTCTTTTGAACCTTGTCTCCGGGTTTTCATTCACATCTCTCTCCGTTTCTTCTCCTCCCAATCCATCCCTATGATTTTCCGGACCCCGTTTTTTTGCCTTTTCTCTCTCCTTTTTACCCCGATTTTCTCCTCTTTTTATTCCCCTTTTATCCTTACAATAAACTCTGTATAATCCTCTCTCTTTTTTCTTTTTTTCTCCTTCAAAAATGAGCAATTTTAGAGCATTATGCTCAATTCAACAAAAACAGCCCTGCTAGTTTTTCTACTGGGCTTTGCGTTGACTTTTTGGAAATCTGGAAGTCACACCAGGGAGCCAGTGCATGTTGATGGAGAAGTGACAAAAGAATGGAGAAAAGTGGCAGATGTATTTAGGTGAGTTTCTGATACCTTTAATAGAAGGGCATGCGAAAAAAGAGCAAAAAGAAGTTTCGCACTTTCAAAAATGGGTAGGAAAAGAACTGGAAAACAGTACAAAAACAGAAGAAAATGTTGAAAAATGCTTCTGTAAAATATGATTTTAAATCATAAATCACACCTAAGCTCCTTCCAAAAACAGAAAAAAAAAACGTACATTTTTCTGTGTTAAAAGTTTTTTTTTAAAGAAAAAAAAGATGGAAAACTGAAATATGATTTTGAAAGAAAATTCGCAACTAGGGCGTCTGAAAAATGCTGGTCAATATATTTTTTTTTCAATATTTGTTCTACTTTTGCCTTACAGGAGAGATAATTGAAAGAGGCTCTGATTCCCTGCAATAAAAGGCCAATCCGACGCAGAACAGTTATATTTTATAGTCTATTGTCGTTTTAATAAAACTGCTACCTCGGTGTTCGCACAGAAAATCTCGACAGCCGAGTCACATTTTTGCAACCCGCCGCACGGTTTTTTGCAAGAGTGCGGCACGAAGTTTCCCCTTTTTCTAAGGGAGTACCCCGAAAATGAATTTTCCGGATATGAACTCGGTCGAAAATGAACTCGCCGAAAATGAATTCGCCGAAAATGAACCCGGCCGAAAATGAACTCGCCCGGAAATGAACTCGCCAAAGATGAACTCGCCCGAAAATGAACTCGTTCTCAGTAGAGAGTATTTGGATTGCTGGCTTCTTTTTGATAATTTTTCAATTAATTATTCGTGTTCTTTCATATCACAACCACAAACCATTGAAAAGCATTCGAAATGAAACGAGGAAACCGAACGCTGCCTACTGAGAACGAGTTCATTTCCGGGCGAGTTCATTTTCGGCCGAGTTCATTTTCGGGCAAATTCATTTTCGGCGAGTTCATTTTCGGCGAATTCATTTTCGGCGAGTTCATTTTTGTAGCGAGTTCATTTTCGGCCGAGTTCATATCCGGAAAATTCATTTTCGGGGTACTCCCTTTTCTAATCGTGAATTATGGAATTCCTAGCAAGTTTTTATGTACAAAAGACATGATAAGAGATTCTTTTCGGTCCGTAAATTGCAAAAATTATCATGGAAGTATAAAAAAGTTTTCGGGAATCATGTTTTGTATCAGGGAAAAATAAATAGCAGTTTTTCCGTGCGGCAATGTTGCGTAACGCCCACATTTCTGTCAGTGGGAGGAGTCTCGGAAAACTGAGGCGCAGTTCGTCGAGGTAGCAATTTTTTTAAAGCGACAATAGGAAGGATCTCTAAAAGGGATTCAACTTGTTTCAAACTTGTAAGGTGGTTTTGAACTACAATACGCAAAGATCCAAACTACGAATACGTCTAGCCAAACACTTAAAGTTAACATCGCTTCAAAGTTGTAAATAATGGTTAGAACTTAAAATGAGATGTTGATTCGTGGTCATTTGAGCTGAATTCTAATCTTTTTGGTCAAAGTCACTAACGGTCATAGAGCATAAACACGGAGTCCGAAACAGTCCATTGAAAGCAAGTGCGCACTTTCTAATTTTTTGGCGGTAAATATGCGCGTTTGAAAATGTTTTGAAATTAATTTTTAAAAACATTTCAAAAAGTTTAAAAGTAAGTGTCTTGTTCAAGAAACTAGTAAAAAACGCTCGGTTTTTGTTTTTAACGCGAAAAGAGCTTAAGTCGATTAAACTCCGTATCGCGATTTTCGATTTTAACATGGGAAGCCGTAACAACAGCAAACGTGCCCCGTTGCACTCAGCTTTTCGCGGGGAAATTGAACTGAAATGGAGTGTTTTGGACTCCGTGATAAAGTCTTCTCTGCACTTGGCTCCAATTCATGGAATGTCCATCACCGGATCGATCATGTTCTATAATCGCCAGTGATTTTGACGAAAACCGAACAAGCCACAACTTTCTACTGATGCGAAAATTCCGTATTCATTTTCGGCGTGTTTTCTGTCTATAAATAATTCAGAACACATCCCAAAAGCCCTGAACTCAATTCCCCTATAACCTAGTCTCTCCCGATTTCCAGACAAAACCTAGAAAACAACTGGGAACGATCCGGCGCCGCCTTTGTAGTCTACTACAAAGGACACAAAGTCCTTGATATCTGGGGTGGATATGCTGATAGAGAATCACAAAGGAAATGGACACGAGACACGTTATCAGTGGCATTTTCATGTTCAAAAGCAATGGGAGCCATAGTCATTGCTAAATTGATAGATGAAAAAAGTTTGAATTATGATGATCTGGTGACCAAATACTGGCCAGAATTCGAGCAACACGGGAAGGGAAATGTGACTATCAGATGGTTGATAACACATAAAGCTGGACTAGCCTATACGGACCACCCGATCTCGTTGGAAGATGCAAAAAATCAGGAAGTTATCGATAGGATTATGGCTGAGCAGAAACCAAATTGGCCGCCGGGAACAAAAATTGGATATCATGCAGTGACTCATGGATGGTTGGTAGATGCAATTGTGAGGAGAGTTGATAAGAAGAAACGGACGGTGGGACAGTATTTTAGAGAGGAAATCGCTGAGAAACATGGTGAGTGGGGGTTGAGGAGGGAAAGGAAATGGGGAGAAAGTGATGATTGTGGGCTCCAAATTTACAAGGACAAGACGTACTAAAACAGTGTTTCTAATCAGAACTGTTCCATGCCAGAATCGTCCCGTAACAGAATTGTTCCTTATCAGGACTGGCCCGTTTGAAGACTGAAGCGAGGCAGTTCTGAAAGAGGGCAGTTCTGATGCAGTGCAACTCTGATATGGTCAAAGTTTAATCCGCGACAGTGCTAATAAAAGACAGTTCTGGAGAGGGAAAGTTCTGGAATGGCATACAGCTATGAAACCCGTTTTTAACGAATTTTCAGAATCTAAAACATAAGGCATAAGGTATTGAAGGTTACTCGGAAGCTGACATCATTTTGATTACGAATTTCCCTTTTTGCTTAAAAAAGGTTGTGACCAAATTGATTTTTGTCAAAATCCCTAGCTATTATGTAGCATGATCCGGAGACAACATAGTCCCCAAATTGAGCCAAAACACGATTAGATTATCTTCTCACAACCAATCAAGTTTGTGAGGCTTTTGATGAAAAAATGTTTTTGGGTTGGAAGGGAAATAGCCAAAAATATAGTTCCGGTTGGTTCCCTTGAGTTAATCGTAAATAAGTAACGTAATTGTTTTCGTGGGCGTGGCTTCAATACGTCATTTGTTCACGAATTTTGCGAAATCTTGTGAACGTAATTTGTGAGCTCGAGGGAACCAACCGAAACTATATTTCTTGACAATAACCAGTCTGGTCTCCAAAAAAAGTTCCCAGTTTGTAATTTTTTTTGGTGATTTTGGCGGAAAAAACCTAACAGGTCGTAACTTCATTCTGATTTGAAAAAAAACTGATTTCAAAATAGGCAACGGTGCGTTTTCAGCTTTCAACCGGCCCGGATATTCAGTGTGTTTCTGATGAGTTTTCGCTCTCAAATATTGTCGCGTTCTTAAAATCGCAACTTCGTCTAACTGTGCCGCTTCTTTCTGACGCCCCGCCCATTGACAAAATGTGCATAGAAAAAAATGCAATTTATTCTTCGAAATGATTCCCGAAAACTTTTTTGTATATCCATAATAATTTTTGCAGTTTTAAGATCAAAAACTACCTCTTATCATGTTTTTTGTACACAAAAACTTGCTAGGAATTAAAAAAAATTCCTATAAAACCTCTCCTGATCCTATGTCTTAATCGCCACAACAATTCCAGGAATCGACTTCTACCTTGGTCTCCCATTAGATTATCAACACAGAGTTGCTCGAATCAAAAACCCAAGTCTTTTGGATGTGATTCAAGAAATCTGGCATTCTCCAAGTGATTTTGAAGTTCTTCGATTCCTCAAAGACAAATGGTTTAATGGAACCCTGTCAAAATCAACAGCTAGCACACCATTCATAAGATTTGTTGGGGTAAGTTGGCTCTATTAGAAGGGCACTGGCTTATTTGTGGCTTCAGGGAATGACCTTGAATGATCCGGATCTTCATAGAATTGAGCAGGCAGCAGTCTTGGGGATTGGTACCGCCCGTGCCATGGCTCGGGTCTTTGAGCTTCTCAGAATGGGAAGGATTGTTTCGGAAGATGTGAAAAAGCAAATGTTTGAAAATTATGAAATGAGCGAGGACTATATCAGTGGGGCGCGAGTGCCAAGAGGTCAAGGATTCATGCTGAAACAGTTCAGCCATGATGGGGTAGGTTTTTTTGTATGGCCTAGAAAAGTCCGGTGGCCGAACTCGCGCTGGTTTTTCTCCGACTCGATTTTTTCTTCTACAAATTGTGAAAAAAGCGCGAAAAAAGCGGGGTTTCGAAAGTTCGGCCACCAGAGGTTTCTAGGCCGTCAAAATTCAATCTGGCTGTAGTTCTGTCAATTTTCACCAAACTTTTAGAAAATACTATATTTAGAATCGTCTCGTAAAGGCGGTTCAGATGAGTATATTTTTCAATTTTCATGCAACTTTACAATTTCGTGGTGAGACCCGAAAAATCAAAATTTTCCAAACTGAACCTTGATTATACTCTTTCGAACCGTCTCAACGAGCTGATTCTGAATTTCCAGTTTCTATCAGATTTGGTCTAAAACTCAATCAGTTACATGCCCAAATTTCAGGGAAAATTATCAGTCAAAATGTATGGTCACAGTGGGTACGGAGGGCAGAATATTCGGACGGATTTTGAGCACGAAATCACTATCGCTTATTTGAGTAACGGCCTAAAAGTTGGATTTGGAGACACTGCAAGGACCTACAAACGACTTCTGAAAGCGGTTTATGACACTTATTATCAATTGAATATGTGATAATTTATTTGTATATTTTTTGTAATTTTTAATTTTTTAAAACTTTTCTATGACATTTTTTTGAAATAAATCTTCATTTTTTTACGTGGAAAAAGCTGCAAACCAGTAGTCCACGTGGAGTACACGGCCGAGCAGTTCGATGGAGCGCGCTTGCATTGTTTGTTTTTCCCCGGCCGCGTGGATTTTTTTCGCATTTTTTGAATTTATTTCCTCGCTTTTTCGTCATTTTTAGCAGTTTTTTCTCGAATTTTTTGCATTTATAATCTTTTAAAGTACAAGAAATTAATTTTAAATTCTCAGAATGTCGCTAAAATGTGAAACAGAGCGAAGTGCAACGTGGAAAGACTTTGCTGACGGTGTCCCGTGTGTTTTGGGTATTGACGAAGCCGGAAGAGGTTTCTAAACTGAAATTTTACGATGAAAACGAAACAATTATTAATTTTAGGCCCAGTTCTCGGTCCAATGGTCTACGCGGCCGCCATTTCCCCTTTGGATCAGAATGTCGAGTTAAAAGCCCTCGGAGTGGATGATTCGAAAGCGTTGAACGAGGCAAAAAGAGAGGAGATTTTTGATAAAATGAATAATGATGAAGGGACTCAGGAGATTGTTGCCTATGCTTTAAGAGCTCTTTCTCCGGAACTTATTAGTGCTTCGATGCTCAAAAGACATAAATATTCGTTGAATGAGGTCTCTCATGATGCTGCAATTGCGCTGATTAGAGATGCTCTGGATTGTAATGTTAATGTTGTGGAGGTAAATAATATTTTCAAAATAATTTTTATTAATCTTCAAAAAAAAATTTTTTTTGGTTTTTGAAATTTTGGTTCCCGATGTATTTTTCCATGCTGACTTCATTTTTCATGTTGAATTCACTTAATAATTACTAGGAAAAGCGCAAATGGCGTTTCAAATCTCAATTCACAGTTTGATGGCTGTGGCCGAGAATCCGAAAGTGAGATTTTCGGTTCCCGGACGTTTCGAAACCTGAAACTTAAAAATCGCCTAAAAAAATTTTAAAAAAAAAACGATTTTTTTTACAATTTTAAAAAATTTCATTCAGATACCGATGTACATTCTGCTGATCATAATTCTCCAAAATAAACTTATGAAGCGCTTTTTTGTTTCAAAAATTATTTCAATTTTTACAGATTTTCCAAAATCTGTGCTGAAAAAATTTTCGAGATTTCGCTTCTTTTTCACGCAATTCTGAAGGTTTTTTTGGTTGTAATCCACTGTGAATAGCTATTTTTCTTTTCGGATATTTGTACTAGCTTGACTAGGGAAGTGTTTGACGAGACCACTTGAGAATTTGCTGAAATTTTGTGAACAGACTATATTGACCCTCATGAATCCATTTCTGCCGTCAGTTTGGTCCGTTCGGCCTTTTCATTTTTTCGGATTTTTCAGGCTTTCTCAGGCCTTTGCAGCCTCTCGTTTCACTGAGTTTATATACGCCCTCCGACAAAGTAGAAAAGTGTGGCAATTTGGCGCAGTGGCAACGCCCTCGCCCGTCGAAATAAGGGCCTGGGTTCGATCCCGCTCTATGCAAAATTTTTTAAGAATTTTTCTCACGAAATTCCAGAAGGCGTAGCATTTTCAGAAATGTCAATTTTGGGTTCCAAACAATGTCAATAATCTCGACTCGAACAAAAATGATGTTTTCTATGAAAATTTTTTTTTCCAAAAATTTGTCGATTGTTGGCCCTGTGAACAATCAGGACTTGTAAAAATTTTTGAACCAAAAAATTTTTTTTGAAAAAAATTTCCAAACTTGCCGGGGGTAATAAAGGATGACCAAGAAAGTGTTTCAACTTTGTTTGTAGGCTCTCTGGGTGCATAAAAACACTCAAAATCGGATTTGAAGTCACAGGCAGCTGATAGGTGTCTAGTAAAGTGGGCTTCAAAAAGCCGAACGGACCAAACTGAGTCCAGAAATGGATTCAGAAGGGTCGATATACCCTACAGGCAAAATTTCAGCAAATTCTCAAGTGGTCTCATCAAACACTTCCCTAGTGAAACAAAAATCGTGGATTTACAGTTTGACGGCCGTGGCCTAGAATCCGACAGCGCGATATGTTCCTTTTTCTATTATAATTATCCCACTCGTTTCACAAAAAAAATCAGCGGAAACAGCCACGTAAAAATCTTTAAAAAAATGAAAAACCGATAATGTCAGATCCTAGGCCGCGGCCATCAAACTGCAACTTCCAAATTTAGACTCTATTTGTGTGCTCCAAAGCGATTTTTGACTGAAAATGACGTCAAAAATGGGTTCAGCGGGAAAAAATACACCGGAATTTCCTCTTTAAATGCATTTTTTTAAGAAAAAAAATCCCACTCAGCTGACGAAATTGTTTTCCCAAACTTTCCTCTAATTCCAGATCAAAGTGGACACAGTGGGACCAAAAGCCACCTACCAAGCCAAACTGGAGCGTCTCTTCCCCGGAATTTCGATTTGTGTCACTGAAAAAGCGGATTCCCTCTTTCCAATCGTCTCAGCCGCCTCGATCGCCGCAAAAGTGACACGTGATCATCGCCTCCGAAATTGGGAATTCAAAGAGAAAAATGTGAAAATTCCGGATGCCGGATACGGTAGCGGGTATCCGGGTGATCCGAATACGAAGAAATTCCTTCAATTGAGTGTTAATCCCGTCTTTGGATTCAGTTCTCTTGTGAGAGCATCATGGAAAACCGCCAGTGCAATTGTGGAGAAACGATGTGTGCCGGCGTATTGGGAGGATGATGAGGAAGAAGGAAAACCACAGAATAAGAAAATGAGTGGATGGTTGCAGCCAAAGGATCCGATGGAGGCTCCGCCCAAAAGAAATCAATATTTTAGAGAGAGATCTATGAAAAATGTGATTTCCTTGTAATTGATTCCCAAATCCCCGAAAATAGTGTGTGAATTCGAGAGACGCAGACACTTTTTTCTTACAATTTTACCTTTTTTTCATTCAATTTCGATTCAAAATCCCTTTCTTGGCCGCCTAGAAACTCGTAATTGTGCTTTTGTGGCCTAGAATTTAAAACGGAAATAGTGTGCGAATTCGAGAGACGCAGAGCTTTTTGTTTGCCCCTTTTTTTTCCAAAAAATAGCGAAAAAAATCGAGAGACGCAGACACTTTTTTCTCTCTGGGCTTCTCCATTTTGTACACTATTTTCTCATACTATTTTATAATTTTTTTAAAAATTCAATTTCGATTCAAAATTCTTTCATTTTGGTGGCCTAGAAACTCAAAATTTTGTTTTGTGGCTTAAGACCCCAAGGTTTCGGTGGCCTAGAAACCCAAAAACTGGCTTTTTCGGTCTAAGAATCCATCAAAAAATTCACATCTTCGTTCAAGCCATGGTTTACAGCTTGATGGCCTAGAAACATCTGGTGGCCGAACTTCCGGAAACTCAGTTTTTCTCTTTTTTTTTTGGTTTTTTTAATCGAAAAAATTACAAAAAAGGACCAAAAACTAGCGTTTTCGCAAGTCCGGCCACCGGAAGTTTCTAGGCCATCAAATCCAATTTTTTACCATTTTTCCTTCTATTTTTTCTCTGCGCCTCTCTATTTTATTTACTTTTTTTTTTAATTGCTCACATTTCACTTTTCTCACTCTAACTGGTGCTTTATTTTTGATTTTTGATACTCTGTCAATAAAATTTACATTCCATTTTTTTTTCTTTTTTTTTTGTTGAGAAGAATCCGTTCTATTCGGTGTCTTTTTTCTTTCTTTTCTAATTATTGAAATAATATGATTTTGCTAGACAAAAAACGGCAGAAAATTGAATTATAACCTCTTTTGAGCGACTTTTTTTTCTCAAAAATATTAAAATTTTTCGCGAGATAAAAAAAATATAATTTCCTAATTTTCACCCAAAAAACATTTTCAAAAACAGCATAACTTATAATTATTTTCGGCCATGAGCATGTGAAAAACATTAAATCAATTTTTTAAAATGAAAATTTTGGTTTGAAAAGTTTTTCAAAAAAAAAGTTTATAAATTTCCTTTTCCATTTTTTTCCCAAACAAATTCGATTCTTCTTTTTGGATATGCTCAAAAATTGTTGTTGGACACACATAAAACGTCCAAAAATCACAAAATGCAACTTGATGGCCGTGACCTAAAAAGTCGACTCTCAAATTCTAGGCCACGGTCAAAAACTGTAGCATGTAACTTCAGGCACTTTTTGCGCCACTCCGGAGCGATTTTCGCACAAATTCGACATGAAAAATCATAGCGGAAATATTCTTTTCAAATTTTCATTCTCAAAAAAAAATTTCTAAAGAAAATCCTGAAATTCCCCCCAAAATTCAATTTTTGCAGATGGCGATAAACCTAACGAAAATCGTGTCAACCCTATTCCTCGGTTTTATGTTCTACAATTTTTTTCAACTTTACAAACTGTTCACACCGGAACTCTGTGCAGAAAACGATGCCGATTCGGCGTGTTATTCAGTGAGAAAAACAAAAAAATTTATTTATTTTTTTCAAAATTTTTTTCAGCCAATAATTAAGCCAAATAGTGAGGGATTATTCGATTTGCTCCAGTTGAGAGTCTACTTTTCCACCAAAAAAGATGCCCTGGAGACACTGGTGACCACTGTGGAGAATGTACAAGTGGCTGATGCTTTTCAGAAAGATGTAAGAAAAAATTTGGATTTTGTTGGCCTAGAATCTCAAAATTCCGTTTTGGTGGCCTAGATTTCCAGGGTTCGGTTTTGTGGACAAAGAAGTCTTGATGGCCGATTATTCGATTTTTGGTGGCCGAAGATTCCATTTCGAAGACCGAATATTCCATTTCGGTGGCCTAGAATTCCAAACTTTAGTTTTGGTGGCCTGGGAAGTATGAGGTCCAGACATTCCAAATTTTGCTCTAGTAGCCTAGTGTTCCGGATCGCTTTTGGTGGCCTAGAGTACGGATCTTCAGTTCGGGTGGCCTAGAATCCCAAAAACTCCCTTAATCGAGTCAAAATTAATATTTCATCGAGAAAATTTTTCTGGGATTTTCTGAAAGAGGAACCGAAAAAATTGATGTAAAAAAGCAAAAAAACCGCATTTTCGCGAATTCGTCCACCAGAGGTTTCTAGGCCATCAATTGCGAATCCGGCCTTTTCAGCCCAATTTTTATGACTTTTTTCTATAAAATATCAATGTTAGAGGCAAGAAGGAGAATTTAGAGATTCTGGGACACCAAATAAAAAACACTAGTTTGGGTCCCTAGGCCACCAAAACTGAGGGTTAATATCTTAGGCCATGTAACCCCAATTTTGGGTTCCTAGACCACCAAAAACAACATCTAAAATCTACAAAAAAACTTCAAAAATTTTCAGCTCCAAGTGAAAATCCCGCTATCCGTCGCCAAAAATGGTTATCTCTACGCCCATACCATTCTTCTCCCTCATCAATTCCAGGGTCATAATCCAATGCAAGCGCCATGGAAAGTCCACGTGGCAGCCCCAATGATAGTATTCCAAGAGCCAGTTGCCAAGACTTTTCAGCTTCTTGGAGATGCTGAAAATGTAGTAGAAGAAAAAAAGAGCCCGAAGAAAAAAGGACCAATTGAGTTGGCGGCTCACTTCAGGACAGTGCTCCCAGTGCGGATTGTCTCGGAGCCAAATCGTTATTTGAAGAGCAAAATTAGTGGAGAGCTCGCTGATTTTTTGACGGCCCAAAGAGAGGGATACCTTCCGATAATGTTCATTGATGAAATGAGCATGCGGAGCAAACATCTTTTTGAGCTCTCAGATTTCCAAAAGACTGTAAATCTTACGATTAATTATGAGCCAACTAGTGTTGCCAAACTCCTCCTCTTAACTTCAACTGCCCGTTCGACACATCAATTAATGAGGCATGGTTTCAAGGATAAAGATATTGATGAATTGAGAGGGCTATTCACTGAGACTTCGATTGTTTTGCTTATGATCACTTTCTTCGTTTCCACACTTCATTTGTTGTTTGATGCGTTGGCTTTTAAAAATGATATATCGTTTTGGAAGGGAAGGAAATCGATGGTTGGATTGTCGACGAAGTAAGATTTGGTTTAAGTTCGTGAAATCCTTAGGTTCAAAGGCGCAGCGATTTATACCTATTTTCGGAGATTTGACCTAATTTCACCGAAAAAGTGATAAGTCCAGTGAGACGCGGTTGCTCACTTCAAAAATCTAATACCTCTTCTTAAAATGAACAGGAAAAAAGGTGTTTTTTCTCATGTTTTGGACTAATTCATAGCTGAAAATTTCTGCATTAAAGATCCTTTTTCGACACGGAGGAAAGCGGGGCAGCTGATATAACCACTAGTTTATCTTACCGAAAATTCAATATTTCGATAAATTATAGTTAAATTTACCGGTAAAAGTGCCAAAAATTTGAGCGGTCAATTTAGCGAAAACGAAAAAAATGAAGGTAAATATTGAAGCATCGTTGCTCATTTTTTTTCTGCAAAAATTCGCACTGAAAAACTTACCGGAATTACTTTGGAATTTACCAAACCTTCACCGGTAAATTTTTCAAAAGTTTGGTTCTTTTCTCGAAATCTTACTAGTAAATATTCCGATAATTTCATCAAAACTTTTCGGAAATTTTTTTTTGGACCAAAATATTTTTTTTTTAATACCCAAAACGATTGAAAATCGTCAATAAAAAAAAGCTCTTTTTTGACTGTTTTTGACGGCTTAAACTTGCAATTTTGGCTAAAATTGATCGAGCTTGACTTCTTAACTTTTGCTTGAAGTCTCCGTGGCAAAAATGGATATTAGATCCGAAATTAGCATGTTTTCAGCTCTCAAATGTCATAAACGTCGAAAAAAAAACGACACTTTTTACCATTCCGTAGTTAAGCGATGCACTGAATCGATCTTTTTTTTTCCAAACTGAAAAATTTTGACGAAAAAAAACCAAAAACAATCTCTTCAGCCCGTAGTTAGAGTTTATCTCAAAGGAGGAGGGACAGAAGATTCTCGGGGAAAATTTTGGGGAAATAGTGTGCATTTTGTCGTACGATGTAGTGTATGCATTAATTTGTAAATTTTTGATATTTCCAAGAAAAACAAAAACCATTATCAACCAGGGGTTCGAACTAGCACACCGGCTGTATTATCGGCCAAGCGCGTTACCGGCTGAGCCACAGGGACCAAAACGCGGCTGCCCTTTGAGAGCCTATATAAACTTACTTCTCTCGCTTACAATCTAGGGTACTTGATAACTTTGGTGCCGGGCAAGTTATGGTGTTCGGGTTTTCAAAAATGGGCTCATAAGGACCCATTCCTTGGGTATAAAAAGTTTAGACGAGTTTAATTTTTTCATGTCCTGCCTCCTTTAAGCCCAAAATCCATCTTCAAAAAAGTCACAAACCCTAAAAATCCTCATTTTTTCAGAACCCTCCTCTGGCGTTGCTTCTCTCAAACCATCATTTTCTTCTATCTCTTCGATCAAGAAACCTCTCTTCTCGTCCTAATTCCAGCTGGAATTGCTACCGTAATCGAGTACTGGAAAGTCACAATAGCCTACAAGGTCACCATTTCGTGGCGTGGCATCAAATTCGGAAAGCACTCCGCGGAAGAGAATGAAACAGATTCAATTGATTCTCAGGCAATGAAATATTTATCAGTTCTACTGATCCCATTGGTGATAGGCGGAGCTGTCTACAGCCTTCTGTATGTTCCTCACAAATCATGGCGATCATGGATTCTGGAGACGTCGGCAAATGGCGTTTACGCCTTCGGATTTTTGTTCATGTTACCTCAGCTTTTTGTGAATTACAAGCTCAAGAGTGTTGCTCATTTGCCATGGAGGGCGTTTATGTATAAGGCTTTCAACACTTTCATTGATGACCTCTTCGCATTTGTGATAACGATGCCAACGGCTCATCGGATGGCTTGTTTCCGGTGAGAATTTGGCTTTTTTTCAGAAGGGCATGCTCTTGTATTAGCAGAGGCTTCTTCTAGGCTCTTCTTCAGCATTTGTTGATATTTTTCAGAAAAACTGTATTAGAAGGGTATGCGTTGTTTCTCTCAAACTATTATGGAGGCTCTTTTTTTCTCCTTGGCTTTTCTGTAGAATTTACTGATATTTCGGAAAGTTGCCCTTTTAATAGAGGGAATTTCTCTCTTAAAAAGGCTCTTCTAATACAGTTTTTACACGGCATTTAGAGTTATTTGAAAGTTGAAAACGAACCTGAAATCGACAAAAAAAATATTTTTGGCTCAAATTTTTCAGAAATTTATTTTTCGAATTTTTCATATACCATCAAATCCTCCGTTTTTTTTCAATATCAAACAACTTTCTTCTTTTTTTTTTCAAAAAATTTTTGACTGGAAATTTTCCGAAAATTTTTTTCCCTTTTTTTCGAATTCAGAAATTTATATCAATCTCAATTTTTTTTTTAAAAATCCCAATTTTGGAAAAAAAAATTCCAAATTTAAAAATCCGTAAAATCGAAAACTGATTTTTCCGACCAGAAAAATTTTCAGGACTTATAGTTAATTCAAACATCTCAAAAAATGTCCAGCAAGTTTCAGAACATTCTGAAAATTTTCGTCAAAAACTTCAAATGAAAGTCTGAGCCTACAGATTCGTTTTCAGCTCATTTCCAGCTTTGAAATAGCCTAACGTTTTCCAAATTTTTCAATAATCTTTTTTCTCCTCTTCCAGCGACGACATTGTCTTCCTCGTCTATCTCTACCAGAGATGGCTTTACCCAGTGGACTACACTCGAATCAATGAGTTTGGAGAGGGTGGAGATGATAAGAAGAAGCAGAAGGATAAGGTGGAACCAGAAATTGAAGAAAAAGTTGGAGAAAAAGAGGCGGAGCCAACTGGAGCCATCAAGCGGAGATCGGCTGCGAAGAAGGCTGAATAATAATAATTTATTCTTCTTTGTTTTTTATTAATATTTAATATTTAATTTTTTTATAACTTAAAATTCATCCTGAAAGTGAAGAAAATCGCTTCTGGTGGCCTAGAAATCTATGGTGGCCGAACTCCCAAAAACTTGGATTTTTTCGCTCTTTTTGACATTCTCTTGCCTAAAATAAAGGCTAAAATCATTGAAAAACAACATTCCCAGAAGTTCGGCCACCAGATTTTACTAGGCCATCAAACCTGAAATTTCGATTCTTTTTCAAAACGGATTTTTCATTGAAAAATTCATTTTTTTAGAGACTTTTTTTTGATGGCCTAGGAAACTCTCGTGATTGAATTTTCAAAAATCCTGTTTTCTGCTTTTTTTAAACCATTTTTCTGACCATTTTTTCCCTGAAAATATTTAAAAAAAAAAAGAATTTTAAAGAGTTCGGCCATCAGGAGGTTTCTAGGCCATCAAACGCGATTTTCATGATTTTTCTTTCAAGTTTCAATGATTTTATTCCACTATAACTACTGGTTCCCCCTCCCTTTTTTTCTGTGTTTTGTGACCACTTTCTTGTTTTCTTTTCCCTTAAGAAAATAAACTCCTTCTCTCGTGTAAATGGACACGACTTGTTTGCCGGCTCTTTTTGCTTTTCACACCTTATTTGAGCTCGTGTAAACATACACACAACAATTGAAATAAGGAGGTGGGAATATAATCGGAGGGGAAATGAGGAAAGGCTCACTGGCCTCAGTATTAGGAGAAGAGAAATGGAAAAGCTCGTGACGTGGTTGTTGCTAGGAATTACTGTACTTCTTTTTGGGGGTAAGTTTTTTTTTAATGAAAACTTGCAAATATTTGGATTTTACGAAATTCCTTTTTGGGACAATTTTTGGATATTCTGAGAACCTCTAATTGAAGGGCATTAGTGTCACATGAATTTCAAAATTTTTTAACTTGTGCAATACCTCCAAATTAACAGCATCAAAATGTCTCAATATCTGGTTCATACTATTTTTGGATAATCTTAATACCTCTAATTGAAGGGCATCTAAACTTGTCAGAGCCGTTTTTCACCGTAAAGCTTGTATTGAAAAAGCATGAGTTGCTATTATTTTAAGTATGTCTTACCAGACGGTTTTCGGCGCTTCGCGCCTTAACCGTCTGGCTTCTCCCGAATTATTAAAATTTACCACATTTGCAAACCCACTTTCTTACGCAAAAAGAGAGACGACCACCTCTCACTTGCCTCCCGGGGAAACACAGGGACACGCCATTTTGGCTATGTGCATAGATAGCACAGAGCTTCTCAGAGCTCCAATCAAAAAACGGAAAAAACGGGCATCATCTCCGACACGGGCTCTATTGATCCATGCAAAATTCATAAAAATCGGTCCATTGAGGGCTGCGCTATGACCCCGGACAAACAAACACACACAGAATCTGTCCAGTAATAATAGTAAAGATGATGGCTCTTCTAATAGAGGTAGTGTTTTTCTTATCCCAATCCCCTGGAATTCCATCAACAAAATATCAATTTTTAATATAAAAAGATACCACTCATACGGACCTTTTAGTTAGCTCTTCTATAAGAGAGAGCTCTTCTAATGCGGATTTTACGGCCTTTTCTAACTTTAGAGTTATCAATCTATGGAAATATGTATCCTGCAACTACAGTAACCATGCTCCCAACTCTTAAAAATTCACCTCTTAGTTACAGTAACCCACGCCGGTATCCTGGATAGATCGTGTTCCCGACGACGTGTCGGCTACATCACTTCATGGGGAAAACAACCATTTAGAGATGATCAAGCTGAAAAACTCACCCATCTTGTGTTCGCTTTCTTCGTTGTGGATTCAGATGGAAGTGTAAAACTAGAAGGGGATGCAGCGAAAGAGAGATTGGAGCATGTCAAGGAGGTGTGAAAGTAGACGTGAATACTTTTAAAAAAGGGTTTTAGGTTGCCGCAAGGCATCCGGATTTGAAGTTGCTGTATGCTGTTGGTGGATGGGAGAACTCGCAGTATTTTTCAGTGCTCACTGCGGATCATTCCAGAAGGTAAGCCATAAGCAACGCTACGAAATTACCAAAACAAGCTCTTTAGATTATGTTGTGAGCGTTAAAATTGCGCCAAGTGCGCCCCACGAGTAACTCATCGATATGACCGGGAAAGAAAAGCTGGAAGAGTCAGAACAACAACCACAAGCCGAGGCGCCGACTCGTTCAGTTTTTTTCTCGGCCATATCGATGAGTTATTCGTGAGACGCACTTGGCGCAATTTTTACGCTCACAATGTGCCATTTGAAAAAAAAGCATGCTCATCACTGATCTACAATCCGTTTTTGATGTTGACGGTTCAGAAAAAGATAGCAATCTCAACTCTGATTCGTCAAAATCACTGATTTTTGGCAGTCATTGAGCATGATCCGGTGTTGGTACAATTCTCAAGTTTAGTCGATATACAGATCGTACCACCCTTCATTAAAAGTTTGGATCCATTTTGAAAAAATTATAAAAAATTGAGATCACCCCTTTTTGGTCCGTTCCGGAAATCGCAGTCATAAAACCGGACTAGAATCAATACTTTTTTAATCGAGCACAGCTATTAGTTGTGAGATTAAACTGAAAGTTTTGATTCGATAAGCCTGGAAAATCTAGTCAAATATTCAAAAATCATCACAAACTTCCCACTTTGCTAGGGATAAAACTTTAGAGTTTTTGCGAAGAAACAAACTATGGAAATCAGCAGAAGAAATAACCCCCTTTACTTTTCCAGATCAATCCTAATCACAAACCTGATCAAAGCCATCAAAGAATACGGTTTCGACGGTGTCGACATTGATTGGGAATATCCCGTCACAGGTGGTGCAATCGAAGGAACTCCAGCTGATCGTCGAAATTATGTTAATCTAATGAGAGAACTTCGAAATGAATTAAGAGATTTGGAACAAGAAACTGGAAAGTCCTATCTTATTTCCTTCGCTGGAGCCGCTGGTCATTGGGTCTTGAAGCCTGGATATGATTTGCAGCAGCTGATGAAATATTGTGATTTTGTGAATGTGATGAGTTACGATTATTTTGGAGCATGGGCCTCGAAGTGGGGAGCTTATACAGGACCTCCGGCTCCGTTGAACTTTGCGATGCCAAAGAAGTGAGTGCTCTTTTAATAGAGGACAAATTGAAATTTTTTTAATGCAAAAAATCGCCTTTTTTTTCGAAAATTTGAAAATTATCTAAATTGAAAATCAAATTTTGCGTATACATTTTCAGTGAATATTTTTAAAAAAATTTAGGTCTATAAATGGGTACAAATTTGATGTCGGGGTTTGAAAAAAAATTATTGAAAAACTCAAATAATTTTCAGCCAATTCTTGTAAATTTTGATTTTTGGGCTTGGTGGACTAGATTTTTAAGCAGTCGGATTCTAGGCCATGGCCGTCAAACTCTAAACTGAGAAATTGGAAGCTGCTAGTCATGTTCCAGAGCGAGCGTCCAAACTCTCAAGGTGCATGTTGGTGGCCGTGGCCTAGAAACTGTCTCTTTTTTTTTTTTGGAAAACTCGTAGACGGTCATCGAACCGGTATTTTTTCCGAATGCATTAAAAAATGTTCTTTTATGTTTAAAAATGTTATTTCATGTTGAAAAATGGAAAAAAGTAGCAGTTTGGTGGCCGTGACCGAGAAACCAACGTTTTGCTCGAAATCGAATTCTAGGCCACGGCCACCGACATGTAGCTTGAAACTTTAGCCGCTGTTTGCGTGCATCGGGTCGCTCTAGAACACGACTAAAAGCTTCCATACTTTCAGTTTACAGTTTGATGACCATGGCCTAGAATCTGACAGCCTAGGCCACGTCCACCGAACTACAACTTGTGATTTTGGACGCGATTTTTGTAGGCTTCAAAGCAATGTTTACAGTGAATTCCACATTAAAAAAAAAGAAATTTCCTCAACAGAAAAAGTTTTGAATTTTCTCAGATTCTCCGGCCGAATGAACGTTCACGCCACTATGAAGGACTACTCTTGTCAAATCAAAACCACGAACAAGATAAACATGGGCGTGCCATTCTATGGAAGGTTCTGGAAGAACGTCGGCGATGCTGTGGACTCTTCAGATGACATGTGGCGGACTGCCACGGCTACCAATACAGAAGGCACCAAATTCGAGGGTGGAGACGTGCAATGGAGAGAGCTCCATGAGAAATTTGATGCTTCTAGGACGAAATTCCACGCTGGGGCCAAGGCTCCATTTATATGGATTCCAGAAAATAAGACCTTCGTGGGCTATGAAAATGCGGAGAGCTTGAAGCATAAAGTGGATTATATCGTGGAAAATAACATTGGAGGACTCATGATATGGGCTATCGATTTTGATGATGATCAAGGGACCCTCCTGAATTCAGCGGCTTCTGAATCCCTGTGTGCCACGTCATCGAAATCATTCAATTATAAATGCTCACCAGTTGATGATAAACGGTGGTGGACGTATGATGATAATGAGGAATTGGCTGGAATGTGTGGAAAGTCGTCGCCGTTGATTGATGGATATTATCCAGTTTGTGATCCGGATGATCCGGGACATGCTTGTTGTGGAAAGGTAGGGGATTTTGTCAGAGAAAAAAATAGTGTGAAAAAAGAGAGACTCAGAGAAATCTTGTCTGTGCTGCTCATTTTGAATTGTTCAGGAAGTAAAATTCGTTGACCTTCCAAGTGAAACTGAATGTTACAAAACTTAAAAAACGTCGCCATCTAGTGAAAATCCTCGTTTTGTCTCATTGTCGTCTCGTCTCGATTGGGTTCATCAGCACGAGACGAGAACGAGACGGAATCGAGACACGCCGAGACGAGACGAGAGAGGTGAGTCTCCATTGACTTCTCGTGAGACTAGGCGAGACTCTCGGTCTCGTCGTGGCACGAGTCTCACTGGACGACGCTCTATTGGCAAGAAACGATGTCACTTTCTCGCGAAGGAGTACTGTAACCTGTTTGAACAGAAAATTCACAGTAACGTAAATTTTAGTTCTGTAAAAAGTACAGTAATCTGCCAGATACAACTACAGTTCCTTTTAGTGAAATTTTGTCTCGTTTTTGTCTCGTCTCGATTGTCTCGTCTCGATTGTCTCGAACAAGACGAGAAACACGAGATCTGAGCAAACCAAAACCGAGACACTCACTGAGTCGAGACGAAAAGAATCTCAGTTGAATTCTCGTGAGACTTGGCGAGATTCCCGGTCTCGTCGAGACACGAGTCTCTCGGGACGGGAAAAAATACAGTAACCTTTTAGATACAACTACAGTACCCAAACCTCTCCTTCCAATCTTCTCCTATTTTCAGTTCGGTTACTGTGGTTCCGGAGCCGAATTCTGCTCGTGTCCCGAATGCATTGACTACGGTGCCGATCCCAATTTAATCCTAAAAGAACCCGTCAAACCCTCTCAAAAAATCACATGGTACACATCAGACGCCGGGGAGGGGAAGCGTGGAAGGTGTGGTCGAGACGTCCCTCCGATGGAAGGAGAAGCACCGACATGTAATCCAGATGATGCAAATGCACATTGTTGTAGTAATGGAGGATACTGTGGAAATTCAAAGGAACATTGCGAATGTGTTGGTTGTGTTGATTTCGCAAAGCAAAGGGATTTTAAGTATAAGCCATTGGAGTGGTGGACTTTTGGAGAGAATCCGGCGAATGTTGGTGAGTCCTTTTTTCATATTGAATTTACAGTTTGATGGCCGTAGCCTAGAATTCCAAAAAAAGAAGATCGTTTTATCGGATCCTAGGCCACGGCCATCAAAATTCAATATCGCTCTGAAAAACGATTTTTTTGAAGAAAGATGGTACTGTCGTATTTTAGGCCACGGCCATCAAACTTCAAAGCCGTGCTCCAGAGCGATCTGGAACACGCAAACAGCGTCCAAAAACACAAGTTGCATGGCCTAGAATCCGAAAATGCGGTTTTCGATTTTTTCTGCTTTTGCGGCACCTCTTTTGCTCATTTTTCTGCTCCAGAGCGACACTTCTGTTGAATTTTTCTGAAACGCGCCGTGGGCGCGCAAACACCATACAAAGTCTCAAATTGCAGTTTGATGGCCGTGGCCTAGAATCCGACATCGCAATTTTTGCTTTTTTAATGAAGATCGTTTTGTCGGATCTAGGCCACGGCCATCAAAATTCAAAGCCGCGCTCCTGAGCGCGCAAACAGCGTCCAAAGACTATAAATGCAGTTCAGTGACCGTGGCCTAGAATCCGAAAATCACGCTGTCGGATACTAGGCCACGGCCATCAAACTGGAACTTTGCTTGGGACTTTTTCAAAAAAATTTTTTTCAGGTTTTCAAAAAGAAGAAAATTGAAAAAAAACTGAAACATTTTCGATTTTCTGAAAACTCCGAAAATTTGAATTGTGGAATTATTTTTCTGATATTCTGGCAATTTCAGATTTCTGAATTTTTTTTTATTTTCAAAAAACTTCAGAAATTTGCAAAAAAAAAATGGGTTTCAAAAAACGAAAATTCAAATTTTCAGCTAAAAAAAAATGCATTTTTCAGGCCGCTGCGGCTACAATGCTCCTCGTCTATCAACCGGAAAAATCCCCAAATGCGATCCAGATTCCGAATCATTCTGCTGTAGCAATAGTGGATACTGTGGAAAAGGCGAACAATATTGTACATGTTTGGGATGTGTAGATTTTAAGGCGAATCCTGGTTATGAATATTAATTTTAAGTGGAAAAAGGAGAGAATAAATTAATTTAATTTAAAAAAGTGGATTTTGTAATGAAAAAATGAGACCAAATGGTAAAAACAGTGGGAAAAAAAGATAAGGAAAAGAGGGTTAAAATTGAAATTTTATGGAAATGGCCTAGAAACCTCAGGTGGCTGAACTTTTGAAAAAAATTTTTGAATGAAAAAAAAAACGAAAAAAGTTCCAAAGTTTTTTTTTTCGAAAACTCGGCCATTAGAATTTCCTAGGCCATCAAATTTTATGAAATTTCAGATAGAAATTAAAAAACAGAACAAAAAATAATCAATTAATCTACAGTAATCCTTGTCTCTTCAAATCCTCGTACATCTTCCGGGTGACAACATTTCCAGCCGAATCCTCGTACTCCTCATCAATGTCCGGATTCCATTTGGCCATTTCTTTCTCGTTTTTCAACTTATTCCATAGATCCAAAGCATCCTTGATTTTGGTGATATTGGCGAAATGAGACGTGTTCGGGATGCCGAGACAACGCATTCCGTGCGAGTGACGCCATTCCTGAAAATATGAAGGAAATGAGGTGATTAGGGGATGGTTCGGGCTTTTTGCAAGCGTTTTGTAGGGTCATTTTTCACGCTGAAAACGAATTTGAAGTCAATTTTCGCTCTCAGACAAACCGAACTTCCTCTGAATACGTCCAAATCTGTGAATTTTTTCCTGGCTAATGGCATTCTTTAGAGGGAGCCGAATAAAGTTAAAAACACCTATTCTGATACCAATCTAGACCCCGAAAAAGACGCATTTTCATAAAGGAAATGTCATTACTTAAAAAATCCTTTATCTGTTAATTAAAGAGGGTCTGAACCTCTTATTCAATCAGATTTGACGTATTTTTGCCCTTCTCATTCTACTTTTCGCTATCAATTCACTCAAAAATGAATCTGAAGAGGACAAGGCGGTGTTTGAAAGTAGCGCCGATTATAGATTGATGACTCAGAATCCAACAAATGCACGCTACTCTCAAACAACTCGTTGTACTCTCCAAATTTATTTTTGAGTGAATTCATGGCGAAAAATGAAATCAGAATAGAAAAATACGTTGAAATTGATAAAGGAAAAAGTGGGTTCAGTCCATCTTCAGTTAATAGATATAACGTTGTTAATCGAATTAAATTTCCTAAAAAAAAGTTCTTGTATTCTCAGAAAATGCATTTTTTTGGGTTGAAAAGGTCCGGGTTCGTATCGACTGGAACCTAGAAAAGTATCGTGAAAGGCTCCTTTAGGTGTAAAGTACCGTAAATCAGCCTCAAACACTGCCGCAGGCTCTGAAAAAATTCAGAGCAAAAACCGTTTTCAGATTCGTCATCAGCCTGGAAAACGGCCTATAGCACATCTAGAAAGGCCATTTTCTGAACAAAACGATCAGAATCCAACCACTGATATCCCGTCAATCCTCACATTGAAATGCTTCTGGAAAGCTTTCGGCCCTTTGTACGTCTGATTTCCGCAAATTTCACACGAATACGACAGATTGAGACCGTGTAGTTTGTACAACCAATATGGAATCGGTTTACCATCCCAACCGAGTGGAAGATTCTTCGGATTGTATGGGGCACTCTCGTCAACTTCCTCCTCTTCTTCGATCTGCAAAAAAAAATTATAGAATCGAATGTGTTGTTGGTTGTTCAAAGGCGCATAGGCCTCTCTTCAAGGATACAGTAATCCTCGTGGCGAGACCCAATGCGCCTTTAAAGAAGGCTAAAATTACAGAAATCATATATAGTTTTTGCATTGAAACTGATCACAATTTTCATAGTGGCTTTGCTCGAAAATCGTTCTGAAACGTAGAAAAAGCGTTCTCTAGTCTAGGAATCCAGCAGTTTAGTCAAAGATGGCCTAGAAATCACTGGCGGAAATTCTAGGCCATGATGGTGTTTCTATACCATTTCGAGGGTATTTCACCCGTTTTTTCCACATTTTAGATCAATTTTTGAGCAAAATCACTATGAAGCATGTGTCCAGCGCGGAAGTTTGGAGCAGAAACAACATTCAAATTGGGTGATTTTGGTCCTTTTTTAAAGGCGCATGGGTCTCGTCGCGATTATAGTTTATTTCAATCTCTATTTTTATGATTTTTGAGGTGAAAAAATGTCAGGAAATACGAAAAAAACACTGTTTTCTGGGGGAAAATAGCGAAAAATTACGGGTTTTTCGTCAATTTCTAATGGGAAAATCGCGAATTTCGATAGTTTTCGCTGGTTTTTCTCATGAAAAACACTTTTTCTGACATTTTTAATCAAAAAATGCTGAAATTTTGGCTGAAAAAAAATTTTGGCTTTCACAAGATTTTGGCCGAGAAAACTATAATTTTTCGCTTTTTTTCGTCGATTTTAGGCCGTTAAAGTCCAAAAGTTTGTCTTTTTTCTCAAAAAATTCGCTTTTCCCACTATTTTCACCACAATTAAGCTCCTTACAATAGGCTCCTCCTCCTCTTCCTCCTCAACTTCTCCAGCCGATCTCGCCTGTTTTCTCTCCACATTCTCACGTGTTCCAGTCCGTTCCTCGGCCAAAATCTCCGCGAGAGCCATGATATGAGCCTCCGCTTGAGCCAATGCCATATTCTTGGCTTTCTGTTTTTCAGCTTCCGAGTTATTCGAGGACATTGCAGCCTTTTCAAGGTCAGAGAGTTTATGGCCTTTAGTGGCGAAGAGACGTTCGGCACGCTCTTTAAGCGTTCCTCCGCACTTTAAGCCCAAAGCCATTAGGGCTCCTTTAAGCCTTTCCAGCCCGAGACCTTCGAGCTCTTCTGCACTATTATAAGGGGACAAGTCAACAGCGGCGGCCTGGGGGCCACTTTTGCTCTTATCAGCTTCCCAACCAGGTAGGTTTCCAGCCTCGAAAGCTCTTTGAACAGTTCCATCAATCTCGGCGAAAAGGGTCTCCAGATCATGTAATGGACGAGTTCTCTGCATAAAAGACACCAAATAATCCTTCAACGAATTAATATATTCCTTATAGGCCCCCGTTTTCTTCGTTGTATTCTTTGGAATATCTGTGAATTTTTCGAAATTGAGCAAATAAGTCATATAATCGACTCGTTTGATGCTCTTCAAATTGATAAACTTGTCGTATTGAGCATGAAGATCGAGGAAACGACCGTACGCCTCCTCGTCACTGAACTCCACCATATCGGGCTCCGCACGCTCCGGATTGATTATTTCTTCGTTGATTTTTTGGAATTCCACGGTGAGCGGTTCGGCGAGCTGCAAAATTTCATATTGAGGGTCATTTGAAAGGAGTTTGAAAGTCTCAATTTGAGACTTCCCAGATAAAATCTTAAAATCGCCCAGAAGCCTCGTTTTCTAGATAAAAGCAGCAAAAAATTGGGTTTTTTTTTAAATTTTGGGTTGAAAAATCGCTGGTTCTGGTAGTTTTATTGCGTGTTGCGCCTAAAATGAACAACTAATCGAGAATTTTTACGAAATTTTCAGCTCTTTTCAGGTGAGATTAGGGGTTTATAAGCTAGAAAATGGCCGAATAAGCATAAAAACAGAGGTTTTTCAAGCCTAAAAATGCCGGAAAAGCTCAATTTTAAAGACGTTTACGGCCAGCCGAAAACAGCCAAAAACCGAGGGAACAGACTAAAATTTCGGACTTTTTCTAGATGAAAAATTGCCGAAAAGGCCAGCATTTTCGGCTTTTGATGGTTAAAATTAGCGGAAAAACGGAAATTTACGGTTTTCCTATCCAAAATTCACAAAAATTTTTTTTCATTCAGTTTCGATTTTTTCGATTTTTAGTTGGTAAAAACCCCGAATTTGACACTATTTTGCTCTTCAAAGTCTCAAAATTCATATTTTTCGGCTTTTTTGACTCTAAATCCTGTTTTGCCACTAATTTCTAGCTGATAAAGCCTTCACCCAAGTTTCTTTTCCTGACTGAAAGTAGCTAGAAATTCTGAGAATTTCTATAACTTTTCTGCCAACTTTACTCGCGAAAACGCTTTTCCAATGAAATTGCACATTTTTTCGGCTCAATCCCCCTTCAATTTATCGATTTTCCTCCTACCTCATCCGGATTTCTTCTATGCGCATCTTTCACAATTTTCAGTCGAGAATAGAACTCTGCAAACTCGTTTGGCCCCGAGACAGCGTCCGTCTCCATACTTTTTGAGCCATCCTCATCTTTATAAAATTTGGCAAGCTCTGCGGAAACATCGTAGTACCTCTGAAGAAAAAATTTTTTTATTCAAAAAAATTATTGATTTTTTTTTTGAAATCTTACATCAACAAATTTCTTCACTCTCTGCTCACTATTCACTTTCGCCTTATGCGTCAACTTCTCGGCGATTTTCTCCTTGACAGTCGAATCGATTAGACGTTCGCGCTCTTCGTGCAGATTTCGGATGGTTTCAAGGCACGAATCCATGGTTCTGAGCGTTTAATTGATTTTTTTTTCGTTTTTAGAGAAACAAATTCCAAAAAATTCGAAAGAAAACGATGGAAAAGCAGCTGTTTTGTTTGAAAAAAAAATAATTTTTTCTATACGAAGGTGTGCATTATGACGTGATGGTGTTCGCAGTGGCAATGCGTACCAGGCATTTTATCTGACGAGCAAATGTTGCAAGGATTTTTTCACTTTTTCCAGCAAGAAATCTATAGTTTTCAGCCGTTTTTAGACTTTTTTTTTCTAAAAAGAATCTCGAAAATTATTCAAAATATTAAAAAATCAATATTTCAGGTATGTTGGCCACCGGAGGTTCCATTGCCAGGCGGCTAATCCACTCTTCGTGTCGGATGGCTTGTCAAGAGAAAACCAAAGAAGTTCCGACGCCAGAAGAGGTACAATAAGTAATTTTGTGCTGAAATAGACGTTTTAAAGCAAAAAATCCCAAAAATTAAAAAAAAATTTATTAAAAAAAAAATTTCCAGGCCGGTTACGCCTTCAATCATGTGGAGCGAAAGAAGGGAATGTACAAGCCGCAGCACAGTATTGCCGAACAAATTTCTTACATGAAAAGTCGAGGTTTGTAGGGAAAAAAGTGAAAATTTGAAAAAAAATCCATTTTCAGCATACGCCGAGGCTTACAAAGGGCTTCCTATCTACAGATGGTACAAGAGAAATATCAAGGTAGAGTATTTGAATTTGAAATTAAATTCCTTTTTCGGTCTAAAAAATAGAAAAATCAAAAGGGAAAATAACGAATAATACCGTTTTTTAGGAGTCTAAAAATATCAAATTTCGTCAGCTTTCGCTAATTTTGTATCCACCGATAACTGAAAATTCGGCTTCTTTTTAGACCAAAAAACTCAATTTTTGACGATTTTTGACACTTTAGAGGCCGTCAGACTGTCAATTCGAGCTTTTTCAGCCCTTTCTGGCCCAAAGTCACCAGTTTTTAACATTGCCTCTCCGTAATTACTCAACAATCCCTGAAGTACTAATTCACCGGCGCCCAAATGTTTTTTGATTTGGCTAATTTTTGCTTCATAGTCTTACCCAGGACCCATATAGTCAGAAAACTGTAGTTTTGAGTCCATCTCTGCCTTGCTCCAGGAACTGGAGGACCAAAAAGGACCAAAAACAAACGTTGTCCAATCGTTCTGAAAAATGATTTCTAGACGTATTTCAGCACGCTGAACACGAATTTTTTAATAAAAATGCTTGAAATCAATTTTAAAGAGTACCTGTAGTGCTGAATTTTCGATTTTTGACGATTTTCGGACGTTTTTTTTTGTTCCTGAAAAATTTAGTATGGGACGTGCACGAACAAACTTCAGATTCGGATTCAGCACCCAAAAATACGTCGATTTCTTTTTAAAAATCAAAAATCGAGATATACACCTTTTGAGATAAATCCACTTTTATGCATTTTCACAACGTACCCCCCTCCATGGTGAAAAAAGTCATAGTCTCAGATCTGGACAAAAATTTTGTGGCATGTTCCCCAATCTAAATGTGACTCGGTCACCAATTCTCAGCTTCTGAAAATTCGATTTGTGGGCGTGGCGCCACTTGAAAAAATCTATCTCCCGATCCTGGATCGAAAAAATCAAAACTTCTGCAACTTGATTTTTCGGGTAGATTTTGTCAGATTAGTGCTCAGTAAATTCTACATAGTTGTTTTAGACAAAAAACCTGCCTCATACACACTTCTTTCTCAATTAGACATCAAAACTCAAAGATCTCTTCAAAATGTTGGTTCAATCATTATTTCTGCTCGTAATGTCAGGTTTCAGGAAAGATTTTTGTCTAAAACAACTATGTAGAATTTACTGAGCACTAATCTGACAAAATCTACCCGAAAAATCAAGTTGCAGAAGTTTTGATTTTTTCGATCCAGGATCGGGAGATAGATTTTTTCAAGTGGCGCCACGCCCACAAATCGAATTTTCAGAAGCTGAGAATTGGTGACCGAGTCACATTTAGATTGGGGAACATGCCACAAAATTTTTGTCTAGATCTGAGACTATGACTTTTTTCACCATGGAGGGGGGTACGTTGTGAAAATGCATAAAAGTGGATTTATCTCAAAAGGTGTATATCTCGATTTTTGATTTTTAAAAAGAAATCGACGTATTTTTGGGTGCTGAATCCGAATCTGAAGTTTGTTCGTGCACGTCCCATACTAAATTTTTCAGGAACAAAAAAAAACGTCCGAAAATCGTCAAAAATCGAAAATTTAGCACTACAGGTACTCTTTAAAATTGATTTCAAGCATTTTTATTAAAAAATTCGTGTTCAGCGTGCTGAAATACGTCTAGAAATCATTTTTCAGAACGATTGGACAACGTTTGTTTTTGGTCCTTTTTGGTCCTCCAGTTCCTGGAGCAAGGCAGAGATGGACTCAAAACTACAGTTTTCTGACTATATGGGTCCTGGGTAAGACTATGAAGCAAAAATTAGCCAAATCAAAAAACATTTGGGCGCCGGTGAATTTTGTTTTTGAGTAATAACCGAGAGACAGTGTTAAATAATTTTCGAGCTGAAAATCTTGGCTGAAAAAAGCTATCAACTGTAGAAAGCTATTGATTTTTCAGCCCATTTTTGCTCGCGAAAGCGTTTTAAAATAGTGGGAAAAGCACAGAAACAGAGAACATTCGGTCAAAAAATGTGGAAAAATCCCTGATTTTTAGACTTTTGAAGTCAAGATTTACCGAGTTTGGGATTTTCACTAACAAAAAATCGACCAAAAAGAGCAGAAATCGAGATTGTGAGGCTCAAATTCTTGTACTTTTTCATACGAAATCTCAGGTTTAAATCAAAATTGAGTACAAAAGTTCAATAAAAAGCGATCTTTCCAACTAAAAATCTATCCTAAATAGATTTTCCCACCAAAAAATCATCTAAAATATCAATTTTTACAACAAAAGCAAATAAAATTCCTCATAGTTTTGGCGGCCTAGAATCTCCTAGGCCATCTCCAACTCTTCCTTTAAAATCCCTAAAATTTTGCAGGGTCAATCAAAACTTCAACCGCCGCCACGTCTCTTCTGTATCGACAAACACGGACGGTTCAATCTGAATCACGCGTGTCCCGTATGCCGTGACGAATATCTCTATTTCGATTACCGTAACCCTCAACTCATCGAACAATTCTTGGCCGACGGCACAGATCAGCCTATCGATATCCTTAAAAGTGGCCTCTGCCGTGAACAATACACTCTTCTTCGTGCTCAACTTCTGAAGGCCAAAGAGCACGGAACGATCACTTTCGGTGTGGAATTCCGCAATTTCGACTATCGTCAATGGTACAAAAATTGGACGGAGGAGCCGGGGAAACCAGTGGAAAGAGCCGGTGTACGTCTTCAGGATATTCATCCGGACCCCCTGGTACACTTTCCAACGTTCAAAAATGATAAGAATAATGATTGGGATCAGTGGTGGATTCGACACGACAAGTTTGCAAAAAAGGCTAAATAAATGGATTTTTTTGATGGTGTTTTTTTCGCTTGAGTTGTAGTTTATAGTATGTTATTGTTGCTGTTTTTTCTTTTATTAAAGTCGAAAAATTTTCATTTTGTAAAATTTTATTATGAGAAAATTGAAACATTTTCGTGTTAAATGGCCTCAAAATTCGCTCAAAAGCCCGGAAAAAAAGCCAAAAACCTGCAATTCACAGCCTGGTGGCCCTGGCCGAGAATCTGACAGCGCGCAGATTCTAGGCCACGGCTCACTTCCCAGCATTTTTTCGGTTTTTTTTTCCATTTTTCATCCAAAAGGGATTTCAAAAAAGCGGAAAAAGAAAAAAATCCCAGAAAGCCGTTTTGTCGGATTCTAGGCCACGGCCACCAAACTGAAATTTCACGATTTCAATGTTTTTTGCGTGCTCCAAAGTGGTTTTTCGAGCTTTTTCAGTATCAAAATACTTCGGAAAGAAAAATTGAGAAAACAATTCTCAAAAAATCATCATTTTTGTAGTTTGTAGTCTGCTGTTTTTGCTCATTTTTTCTAAAAATTCAAATTTCGAGAAATCATTTATTATGTGAAAATCAAAGAAGGACTGAAGCCGTGTACTTTTTCAAGCTAATTTCTTTTTCTATGTAAAATTTACTCAAAAATCTCTTTGAACCGCGCAAAAAGCGTCCAATTTACAGTTTGATCGTGGTGGCCTAGAATCCGACAGTGTGAAAATTCTAGGCCACGATGATCAAACTTTCCCCTGTGAAAGATTAAACGTTGTTTAGACGCCAAAGTTCAAAGCTGTTTCATAGCCGTGAAAAGTCGCGTTGTCGGATTCTAGGCCACGGCCACCAAGCTACTATTTGCGCACTCCAAGCCAATTTTTGAGCAAATTCTGCATAAATAAGGAAACCAACATGAAAAAATACACCATAAAGACAAAAAACAAGAAACCCGTAACCAAAAAAGCCTAGAAAAAGTAGACGCGGCAAGACATGAGATTTGTGTCAGACAAAAAAAATTCGCAAAAAAAAATCAAACGAGAAGACCACCACTAGTCATGACTGGATAATTAGTCGCCGGCTCCACGGAAGGATCACTTGATAAGGGGATCTCATTTGGAGCATGATAGTGACTTATCACCCGTGCATTTTCCGTTTTTTGAACTCGAAATGCACTTTTATATGTCTTCAGCTGCTCCGAGAGCCTGATCCCCGGTGATAGGATCGGGGAGGGATCCACTGTTAAGGAGATTCCCCCTCGAGGCTTCGGAAGCGATGCTCCAGATGACCTTGAAGACGTTGACGATGGTGCTGGAGAGTCGAGCATCGGGGCGAACATTGAGGGGACCGAGTCTTGGGAGGCATTCCGAGATTTGTAGTCCGAAGAGCTTAAGGGGATTGTGGAGGCTTGAATTGGGTCGGATTGACCCGAGGATCGAGAACGAAGACGTTCGTACATGTCGTAGTCGGGGGTCTGAAAATTAAATTGGATGGTTATCATTGGAGCGAGCTTGCAAGCCTCGAGAATTTTGAATTTTTCAAAAGTTTTTCTCAAAAAGTCGAAAAGCTAGCAGTAGAGCGCACTTGCATTTTGGAAGAATTTGAATTTTTTTTTGCGAAATTAAAAAAAACCTTACATCTCTATCGGAAGGCTCCGCCTCCAAATGTTGTCGTATTCGGAGTAGTGTTGCAGATTTCGGATCGAAACTGACTAATGATGTGACATTAGCCGGTTGAAGACGTGGATCTTCTTCCTCTTCTAGTTCGGGGCGCTGGAAAAAATGGAATTTGTGGAAGAACTTTTTAGAGATCGGGAATTTTAGTCCTTCAATTCTGTTGGTGTTAGATTGATTAAATTGAAGAGTTAGCTTTAGAGTTTCTGAATTGTTTATGGAAGGTTTACACCTGAATAATTTCAATCTGAATAATTTTTTCTGGACTTGACTCCGTTCTTGACTAGGGTTTCCGGAAAAAAAATTTCTAGGGGGTCAAAATTTTTTGCACTGAAAAAAATTTTTTCGCCCTTTTTTTTCGATAACTGAGGGGAATGGTTTACTAGAGAACATTTTGGATTTTTCTATTAGGAAAAAGTCAGAAATTTCATCAAAATCCCTAGAAAATTTAAAGAAATGAGCTCACTTTAAAAAAATTTTTTGAATCCGGCCCGGTAAAATTTTCCATCGGCCCGGTCCGCCAAATCACAAGTATGGGAACAAAAAATGTTTGCATTCGCTGATAAGCTTTAAAATTTTTTCTTCATGAAAATGTGCAAAAAAATTTTAGGTCTTCAAGTGTTTTTTGTTCTCAATTCTCATTTACATTTAGTTTTTCTTTGGTCCTATTTATCATTATGAATGCAATCAGAACCAACTGCAAATGGGTCAAAACTGTGTTTGAAAACAGCCAGATAGATGGTCTACAATCCGACAAACGGACGATTTGCGTGCGATTCTTTGAATTTAGTTTCTGTTTTTTGTGCTGTTAAATGAGTACATTTTGTAGACGGCAGTTTTTTCAAAAAATTTAAAAACAGCCCAAAAAATCATCTACTTTCCGTCATCTACATCGGCGAAAAAATTGTTCCTTTTTTACACTACTATTTTTTCGAAAACTACTTTCTTTTGCCAAAATCATATAGTCCATACTCACCCTCAATGTCAGTGACTTCTTTTTAATCGGTTTCGTGTACACATCCTCCTGATTCTCTTCTTCCGAAGACCGATTAGACGAACACGGAGCACAATCTGGAGCAGGCATTGCTGGCCGTGGACTCTTTTTCTTCTTTTTCTTCGAATTCCTCTCGAATTGTCCTTTTACCACCGCATCTTTTTTCTCCACTCTATCACCAGCTCTAGAGGATCCAAGATCATCATACTGAGAATTCAAATAACCACTGCTAGAGTTATTAGTGATGGAGCTACTCGGTGCTTTTGCAACTTTCGATGCACAGATTTGAGCATAATGATTGATTGATTGAGTCGCTGATTTGATTGGTTTCTTTCGAATTTCAATGAGAACAAGAATTGAGAAGATTGAGGTGATGATTGTGAAGAGAATGTGAAGGATTGCTTGGGAGGCTTCCACAGAGTAGAATGGGATTAGGCACAATTTTTGGACCCATTTTTTTCTGAAAATTTTTTTTGTGAAAGCAATATTTTTTCCGGATCAAGCCGACTTTTGTATGCCGTAACAGTATGCTTTACATGAAGTTAATCTATCGACACTTGAGCGTTTTGATGAAATTACCGCAAAATTTACCGGTAAATTATCAAAAGTTTACCGATAAATTATTAAAAAATTACAAATAAATTTACTGGTACATCATCAAAATTTACCAATAAATTTACCGGTAAATTATCAAAAAATTACTGGTAAATTATCAAAAATCTACCAATCAATTTACCGGGAAATTTTCAAAAATTTGCCAATAAATTTACCGGTAAGCTATCAAAAATTTACCGCAAAATTTACCGGTAAATTATCAAAAATTTTACCGGTAAATTATCAAAAACTTACCAATAAATAATTTTAAAAATTTACCTATAGATTTATTGGTAAAGTATCAAAATATTACCAATAAATTATCAAAAATTTACAGGTACATTATTGATAATTTTTCGATAAATTATCAATGATTTACCGACAAATTATGAAAAGTTTACCGCTAAATTTACCAATAAATTCACCGGTGAACTAGCAAAAAATTTACCCGTAAAATATCAAAAATTTATTGACAAATTAACCGGTAGATTATCAAAAGTTTATTAAAATATTAAACATAAATTTACCGGTAAATTATCAATACATTTTCTATTAATTCACCGGTAAATCTGCCAAAATTTTCCTAATAAATTTACTGGTATATTATCAAAAGTTTACCAATGAATTATCAAAAATTTACCATTGAATTATCAAAAATTTAACGGTAAGTTATCAAAAAATTACCAATAAATTCATTGGTAAATTTGTCAAACATATCAATTTTTCGTTCTCTGCTAGGCTATGTCAAAATCGGTGGTTTTCATCAAATTTAGTTTCTGACCACGCCCCCTTTTTCAATTGTTCAAAATTCCAAACCGAGCAAAACCACCCACCTTATCACATCGAACTCGGCTTCACACCCTGGCGTGAATCTCAAGAAAAACGACGAAGAGTACGGTAGCCCGAACGACAGGTACGGTCGAGATATCTCTCCGAAAATTCCAATGTACCATAAGAAGATAAGGATATTAACAGCCAACGAGAGAGCATTGGAAACGAAGAGGGTGTAGAGAAGTGGACGACGTTTTTGAGTGGCACCGAATAGACCCGAGATGAGGAAGACGATCTGGAAAATTTTTGAATTTTTTGAAATTTTTTTTTGAAATTTTTTTTTTGCTTATTGGTTTTAGACCCTAACCCCCTGTTTGTAGAAAAACTTTTTGTGTCATTTCTACAGTCATGAACATAATTAGACAGTCTCCGAGGTCATTTCTCTCTCTTTTCCGGGAGACAATTATATGGAGACATGAGGGAGTAAGCAGGCGTGTCTGTTTTACATATTCGGAGTGTATAATCACTTTGAATTGTAACGGAATGTGTAACAGAATACTCGTAATTATATGTTTGAAGGGAGGAAGTTGACAGAACGGTGGCGCCAAATAAAGTGATACTGTTGAAAAAATAAAGTTTCGGCAAGGAATTTTGAGTACGAACTTCAGCTTTTACTTCAGAACTTCAGAACTTCAGATATTTTTACTCCTTTTCATCGAAAACAGCAAAAATCTAGAAAAAAAACAACGTGCGGGAGATTTGCAAAAATTGCGTGCCGCATTTGCGTTTTTCTGGGGGAGGTCGTTGGCTTGGTGCCAACTTTCAAATTCCTTGTACAATTTTTATTTTTTCAGCATTAGTTGAAAAAGGCGAACGCGAATTGAAAAAAATTTCTTGATATAAAATTTGATAGTAAAAATAAAAAAATTCGCGTTGGCGTCGTTCAAGACATGAGTTACATTTGATGGCCTAGAAACCTCTGATGACCGAACTCTCAAAGAAGCGATTTTTCCAGTTTTTTTTTTCGAAAGGGAAATCCGAAGGAAAAATACAACATCATTTTCACGAGTTCGGCCATCTGGTATTTTTAGGCCATCAAATGTTAACCCATGCCTTAAACGACGTGCAGATTTTACGATCAAATTCAGGTAAAAAAAAATCGAATGTAAGATTTTTAAAAAATTGAGTTCAGTCCTCTTTTAAAGAAAAAACGTTTCTTCGAAAATGCAAAATTGAGTAAACTCTCTCTATGTCAATTTTTGGTGTGTCAGATTGATTTAAAAAAAAGATTATCAGAACTCTCTCTGGTGAATTTTCAGCTTATTCAGCCTGGTCCTTTTTCAATTTTTTCTCCAGATTTGACAAAAAAGGACTGACTAGTGACAGAGTAAAAAATTTTTATCGAGTGGTGTAAAATTTGTCCAGCTTTTCCCTCGAAAATTTCAGTCGAAAGAGCGCGAAAAAAAAAAGAATTTGTTTTTTTTTCTAAATCTATTTCTCTATCAATTTCTATTTTTCACACCGTTCATTATTGAAAAACTGACCAATAGTAAAGCCAGAAATCCCTCATTCCCATGCCTTTATTCCTTCTATTTCACATCTCCCCACACACAAAAATTATCGGATTATTTTCATCGTTTCTCTCCCATTTCTCTCCCACTTCCAAAGCTGCTTTTGAATTGTCTTTTCGCATAAATCTCCTCTTTTCATATTCAATAATAAAACGAAACCGTTCTCTTCACCCCGCAACACTCCAAATTCTGTTATCTTCTCGATCCTCTTCTTCTGCGCCGCAAGGGCGTGTGAACCCCCCATCGATAGTACTACTATATTATTCAACGCCTATTTACCGTACTTTTAGAGAAAAGAGAGAAGGGATTAGAATGACCCTGAAAACGGGAATAGTAAAAGAAAAAGGGCTTAGCTCCTCTCCAGCTGTGTCTTTGATGGTAATTCCCATTTGATTGCCATTCCTTAGAGAAGAGGAAGAAGAACTTTGTTGCATTTTTGAAGACATAAAATCACGAAAAGGAGAGAAACAGTCGAAATGTTTTGGAAGTTTAGACATGAAAAACAATTATGCAACGAATAAAAATTAGATATTTTTTTATCATCGGAAAATTCTTTTTAAAAAACAGCTCCAAAGTTGTAATTTTTGTAAAGATCGGCCGAATTGAATGAGGGCAAGTTTTTTCTTAGGGGGTCAGCAGCCGAACTTGACATTATAGTAGTAATCAGTGTGCTCGTGAACTCCTAATTACTTATAGAAAGTTAATTTTAAAAATTTCAGTTGTTCTCTAGTTATATGTATATGATTTTACGAAATCGTTTGATTTCCAAAATACAAGACTGGGTTTTTTTTTATCAAATCATTTACTTTTTGAAAAACTTTTAGTTTTTTTAGTTATAACCTGGTCAGGTTCCAAAACTTTCAAAAGTTCGAAAAACGAAAAGGTACGAAAAAATTTCTACAATATTCACAACAAATCGCTAGGAAAGTAAACATTTAGTAGTAAAAGAAATTTGAAAAAAAAATTTTCAGACAGTGCGAGTTGGGAGATACCTCACGTTTTGTTACCGTTTCCCTTCATTCTCGCTTTTGGAATCTTCTTGAAATTCATCGAAATTTATCGAGTTATTTCAAGAAAACCGATAATTTTGAAAAATGAAAAATCGGTGAAAAATCAATTAGGTAATTTTCAGCTTGAGAGATATTTGATTCTCCTGGGGGCTCAACTTTTGCCCAAAAAACGGCTGAAATCGGAAGTACACACTTCAGAAGCGATACACTAGAGTAGGTCCGGAATAGGGCTCAAGTATGAAATCTGTAAAAACTTGCGTTTTCGGAAGTTCGGTCATCAGAGATTTCTAGGTCATAAAACTGAAATCATGCTTTCAATGGCGTGTGGTTCAACGCGATTTTTATGAATTTTTCTATAAAATTTTTGATCGACATTAAACTCAAAATGAAAAATTCGACTTCTCTATCAATACTTCCAGATTCAACCCCTCCTATATGTTCCTATGTTCTCCCAATCCCTGATCTTTCCATTTCCAATCATCACCCTTCTCCCCCCCCCCCCCCCTGCATCCATCCCATATGACAAGAACTTCCCGCTCTCTCCCTCTTTTTGTGATCCGCCAATCAAGTTGAAAGGATATGCGCTTTGCCGCCAGGCCGCGGGCGGAATTATCCGCTTGTTTTTTCAAGTTTTCCCCTGTTTTTTTCGGATTTTCTCTGACAGGGAAAGACACTTGAAACAAAAAGAAAACGACGACAAATGTACCCCTCCTCTATCAGGAAAATTGGCTCGGACTATTTGCTCATATTGATGGAGAGAGACAAACAAGGGATGGGTAAAAGCCTTAGGAAGGGGGGGGGGGATTGTTTATCGTCTCGTATTCATCCAAAACGACGAGAAATGATGAGCATATTGTGCGGCAAACAGGTTGAGAGGAATAGAATAGACAAGAGACAAGGTAATACTTAATGCCATTCCGAGAGGAGGAGGATGATTCGGTCACTTGGAATGAGCTGTTGTTTGGGGGAAAAAGCGGACAATAAGCACATAAAAAAGAGGGAGGAACTAGATTAACCGGTAGGCTAGGAGTAATATGACACTTTGTACAGTGTGGTCAACTAAAAAATTGGTTTTTTTGTTGAAAAAAATTTTTTTCGACAGCCGGTAAATTCAAGATACAGACACCTGGAGGGAGAGATCTGGACTCCTAGACATGGAAGCCATGGAAGCTAGAAGCCTGCACCAGGAGCGGACAATTGATGCTTTTGATTTTAAAAAAATCGAACTTCGAAAAACTTTCGAAGAATTGTTTGAAAATAAATGTTTTTTGATCTTCGCGACGGTAATTTTCAGGAGGTAGTCGATTTGATAAAAACCATTCTATAGAGCAACAAATTCTCTATCTAATGGTGTATACTATTCCTAGGGTTTCTGTAGAAATTAAAATAAGTAGAAATTATAAAACGGGCAAAAAAATTTTTTCAGATTTTTTCTCTTCAAAATTTTCATAGTTTTTTGCTTATCGACTGAATTTCTACAGATTACTAGGCATTATTTATACCAATCGATGGAGAATTTTTCGATCTTTGAATTATTTTTTCTGATATCGGAATATCAAAAAAAATCCATGCGGAGATCGAAAGTCTGCCATTTTTCAAAGTTCTTGAAAAGTGAAAAATTGAATAAAACCAAACGAAAATTTTCGGAATTTCGACAATCGAATTGCTAAGATTTGAAAACCCGTAAATGCTATAGTAAACTTTTCGTTAAACCCCTAAAATTGACGTTTTTCAACGTTAGTTTGAATTTTTTTTTTAAACCTTTGAGAGTTTTTGAATTATCGATAGTTTTCAAAATTTTAGTTTTTATGTGACCATTTTTCGTTTTTCTATTTTTGAAAATTGACAAATTTCTGTATACACAGCATCGTACGTCAGATTGCAGACAAATTGTTTTATAATTTTTGCCCCCATAGCTTATTTGCATTACTTTTTTTTGAACTTTTTACACTTTTCTTTTTCGTGCTACTTAGCCTCCCTGATCCCCTAATTCCGGTTTCCGGCTCCCCCACCTGATCCCCCCCCCCCCCCCCCCCTCATTGACACCTATCCACTTGATCACTGATTATCACGTCTAGACCCTTTTCCCCTTCACTAACCTGTACAAAATCAAAAACGACGACGACCCAAAGATTGCCAATCAAATCGAACACCAGTCGGGCTATCGAGAGAAGTGTCCACGTGGCAAGTAGAAGTGAAAGAAGCCACCGGACAGACATCGGCTCATGCCTCCATTCGATAGAAATTTAGAGACGCGGGAGACGGAAGGGAGGAAGTTTTTGAGGCAGAAGGGGTGGAAGGTCTGGAAAATGGAGAAATTTAGAATGGGTTATGGGAAAAAAAGATTGAAAAAAAATCGCGATGGATTTTAGGCCGGGAAGAAGTAAGAAGATGTAGGAAAGCGCGGAAAGTTAAAAAAAAAAAGAAGCGGAAAAAACAAAATTGGGATTCTCCGGGACTTAAAAATTATGCTTTACACCGGAAACATAAGATTTTGAAAATTTTAGAACACAACGATTTTTTAATTAAACTTTAGGCCGCACGACGACCTTTACATCGGTGATTTTTCTTTCTTGATTAAATTTGATTAAAAAAGTCTATAAAGCAAAATTTTCGCTATCGATCGATATAAGCTATGACTAGGGTTTCTGTATAAATTTTGATAAAAAAAGCGACGAAACCGAGTTTTTGATAGAAAAAAAAACATTTTTTTCATCAATTTTGGAAAATTTTTTTAAAGAAACCCAAAGGCTAGAGTGTCGTCCCGTGGGACTCGTGTTTCGATGAAACCGAGAATCTCGCCGGGTCTCACGAGAATTCAAACGAGACTCGTCTCGGCGTATATCGATTTTGTCTCGTTATCGTCTCGCTTTTTCTTGTCTCAATTAAGACAATCGGGGCGAGACAAAATCGAGACACGCACCGAGACGAGACGAGACGAGACGAAAAGAGACGAGACGAGAAGAGAGACGACGCTCTTATTTTTTTGTTTTTTTTTAATCAAAAAAAAATATTTTTCAAAAAAAAGTTGAAAAATGTTCCAAAAGGCGGTCGGCGTTCTCGTCAGCACCGTAGTTTAGGACTTTATTGCAGAATCCATATGGGCGTTTTTTGTAAAAAATTTTGTAAAGAAACGTAAATTTAGATAAAAACTTGTAGAATGTTATCCAAAAGTATCAAAAATCTACAGGAAAAGTTACAGAAAATCAAAAACTTAGGCCAGCTTGAATAATTGGAATTTCAAAATTCTCGCACTTTTCGCCAAAACTATAATACCTTTTTTCTTAAACAAACACTCACAACAATTTTAATAGGATGAATGATTATTTTCTTATCAATCAATCAACAGACAAGAGGGGGAACAGTTCTCTAAACATGACGTTAATGGCGCCACTGGTAGGCGAGAAAAGCAGGAGAAAAAAAAGGGAGAGAAGGAATGAATGAATGGAAGAAAATGGGGCAAATATCATCTTCATAAACAAATAAACAAATGAATGAATGAAGATGAAAATGAGGGTGTCTAGTGGTGGCGCCTTGAAGGAGTTCGAAAAGCAGCATACACTTTTTGTATATACAATTGCTAATGGGGATGGAATTAGCGTTTTTTTGGGAGTTTTTTCTGAGGGGGTTTTAGGTCAGTTGAAACATTTTCAGAGCAGAAAAACTGGTAAGAATCAGAAAAAATTAACTGTAATCTTGAATTTTTTTTTCCAATCTTGAAATCTGAGTTGGCATTGGTTATTTTACGTAAAGGTTAAACATAGGTCATAGTTAATTTTGGCTGATTTTTTTCAGTATATTTCCAGAATACTTCAGATTGTTTCAGTTCATTCTAGACTACTATGTCATTGAAAATCAATTAGTAATCAAAAAATTGGCTACAAGAACGAAAATTCTATGTCGCTATGAAACCAGATTGTGAGAATTCTGCAAACCAATCCAGCTTCAAGCAACGGAAGCTAGCTACGACAAAATTTTTGAGAAAAGTAGGAAGTCTAGTTTAAGAAGGATTGATTTTAGCTGATTTTGTTGGGTTTTAAGTAAAATTCTCGTTTTCTCAGGCATTTTTATCCTATTTCACTCCAAAAGTTCTATAAAAATCGACTTCAGAAATTTTAATTTCAAAAAAATTTTGGAAAACTTTTTTCTCGTAAAAATTTTTAAAAAAAGTTGGAGAAAACGGTGCATTTTGAATAAAAATTTGAGAAATAAGTCAAGAAATCATGAAACATACAGTCCAATAGTTATTTGAACAGAAACTTTGAATCTACAAATTGAAAATTTTGAATTTTTTTCCAAGAAAAACGATGAAAAATGTCGATCGCCGTTGTTGGGAGGTTATGGGCTCAAAACTAGAAAAATAATCGGATAAAACTTTGAGATCGAGTTGAAACTCTCTTAAAAACAAAAAATATAAAAAGAAACGCCAGCTAGAAAAAAAATGGTGCCCTTCTATGACAGCTTCGAAAAATCTCCAAGTTAAAAAATTAAAAACTCGGAGTTGAGTTGAACCTTAACTACCGACCCACTAGACTCAAAAAGTGGGCGGTTCATCCCAAGGAAAAAATTCAAAAAAATTCCAGATCCTCTCTGACTTTCTGCGTCTTCCGCAAGGGCTTCAACCCTTGCGGAAAATATAATACACACAGAGGTAGAGAGAAACAAATATGCGTCCGAATACATACATAGAGTAGGATCTCCCTCGAATGCGCGGGAAAAATCGGCCTGGCCGACAAAAAGAGAAAGAGAGATAGTGGAACTGTTTGAAGAGACGCAGAGATGAAAGGAAAGAAGAAGTAACTGAAACGCCCACTTTTTGATGAGAGAGAGAGAGTCTACGGGAGGGGAACTGAATAGAAAAGGTATTAGGTTGACTTGTGTCTCGGAGAGAGAATAGAGAGAGAGGGGGGGGGGGGGGTCGAAGGTTTTGTGGTGGTGTACCGCACGGAAAGAAAGGAGGAGGGGGGGAGGAGAGTGAAAACGATCCTCTCTCGTGCTTTTCGGATTTCGACAAGAAATTGAAATAGGTTGAGAAGGAGGAGAGGAAGAGGAGAAAGTTATGATGTGATTATTAGTTTTTCACTGGGATGTGAAGCTTTAGAATCCCGAATCTTTTTGAATCCAAGTTAATGGAATTATGGAAATGTCTGGAGTACCGAAATTTTAGTTTCGGATTTATTAATTTTCGAAATTTCGGGACTTAAAATTCCGTAGTCCAACTGTTTTTTTCGGAGTTTTTTTTTAAATTAGAAACTGAATTTTCGGATTTTTCAAAGTTTTGGAAACATTTTGTTGTATAAATTTCAAATTCAAAGATTTTGGGATTTTCGAGCCATTTTTCAGAGCCTGGGTGAATAGGGGATCAGAGTTAGAGATTTCGAAAGCTTTCGGCGGTTTGCCATTCCGGAACTTTCCCGTATCATAACTATGACCATATCGGAACTGTCTTGTATGAGAACGGCGAAATTTCCAAGTGAAAATAACATTTTCAGTTCTGTTGCGGTACAGTGCTGACAAGGAAAAGTTCTATTACGGGACGATTCCGGCAGTTTTGAAGCGTCCTACCACCAAACTTTGAAATTTAAGATTTTCGAATTTCCCTGAATGGAAAAGGCAAAAACTTTTATAATTAAAAAAAGAAATTGAAATAGGCATCGCTTTTTTCAGAAGTATGAAACAAAACTAAATGCTTGAAATGAATTCAAAATAAGCACAATTTTTAGAAAATTCAAGAAGATTTTTCATGAAATCTGAGTAAAATTTTAGAAAAGAAAAGAAAAAAGCAGACTTTAGAAAATATTCAACGAAAACAGAGTTGAAGAACGGAGTTTTGAAAAAACTTCGGGTTTCAGAAATTCAAGTCTTGAAAATTTGGATCTCGGTTTTTCAACTATCAAAGCTATTCAAGTTTATACGATTCAACATCCTAAAATTACAATATAAGCAACTGAAAGTTGCAAAAACTCTAATAAAAAAACGTATCTGATTAAAGAGCCCCAGAAAAATTCAATACAAAATATCTGGAAACCAAAAACAACATCAAAATGAAAAGTTCACTTTTTTACTACCACTTTTTCTTCATCTGTTCTTAGATTTCAACGAAATCCGCGAAATTCCAATGTTTATCTGATCCGTAATTTCTCGTTTTTTTTCTCTTTTCTTTTCACTAATTCTTTTCGGGAAGATAAACAAAACCAGCTAAAACTCCTTCTTGTTCATTAGCCGCCGTTCCATTCTGAACAAGGACTCTTCACTTTATTACGAAGAGGGCTCTTTCTCTTTGGGGTATAAAAACAAATAAACATCCCCTCCCTCTGTTTCCAACTGGTAACTGGAGACTGAACGGAACTACCTACCTACCTACCCCCGGGGAAGGGGGACCAGTTTCTGGTCCTCCGGTAGCGAAGGGGAGGAGATGTTCAAATACCCAACCATCCCCCTTGTATAATCTGTTTGTCATATGTACATGTGGCAGTGTTTGTGGGTGTCCAGTTGATGCTCCGGATTAGAGATTTAAAAAACTGTATGTGTGTATTTGATTAATTAATAAATTGCATATGCAAATATCATGAAATGTTTATTGGGATTTTTTGTTTTTATTAGGATTGCTTTAGTAAACAAGAAACATTTATGCAAAAATTCTTTTTTTTTTCAGCACTGTTGAGGCTTTCAGAAACATCAATTATAATATTGCAAAGCCTGAAACTTCTGTATTCATTCATAGCCTTTCAGACAGACCCTTGTCAGCTTACTCAACAAAATTTCAGATTCAACAGGCATTTCGAAACTTCCTACGAGCTTCTTTTTTAAAGGTATTTCGGCTTATTCAGCTCATCCTAAAACTTCAAAATAACTGCTGATATTTCAAGCTTCACTAAGCGATTTTGACTTTTTAAAATTTTTTTACTCAGATTTTTTAGGATCGATTTAGAAATTTAGGATTTCTTTTTAGCATTTAGGGTCTAAACCGTTTTGACTTTTGAATTACTTTTTCTCTACCGAATAGTCAGTTTTTTCATGTTGAAGAATGCATTATTCGACCCTAATTTTCTTTGGGGTTTTCCAGATAATTCTGCTGATGTCATCCGGATAATTGTGGCACTTTTTCTATATTTATTTTGCTTTGTTCATTCGATTCCGACGAAAAAATAGTGGTGAATTTTTGAACAATATATCAAAAGCATGGAAAAAATATGAAAAAAAAAACCATGCAAGTGTTTTCAAGAAAAGCTCTGTGAATGCCGCACTGTTGGTCTCTTGGTCAACGATAGTCAAGCTCTAAATGGGGAGTTTGATCGCAACTTGTCAGAAGAAATCTTCGAGTGATTTAGACATAAAAAATGCAAGCAGCATGCAAAAATAATTCTGACACAAATTCTCGGATCATTCAGCGCCGTTTCAGACTTTTTCAGGCTCATGCTTTTTTTCAAATGCGTTTTATTGGTAGACGTTTTGAAAATAAACACATTTTATTATTACAGGAATGCAATCAATATCATACAATAATACTTATAGCACCAATATCCGAATAAATTACATTATCAAGTCTATACAGTAAGCTTCTCAGTAAAAAGTATTGCTCTTAGCATTTGCCTCATTACCAAATCCAAGATATTGCTCATCTCATCACTAACAGCTGATACCACAAAATCACTGAATTCCGAAAACATCATTTCAGTACGGGCTTTTCTCTCATTTGTTCCCATTTTAGTGTTTTTCATCGCTTGAAGATGGACGATGGTGTAGTGGGTCTGAAAAAAACTTTTTTTGTGAAACGGAAAAATCAATTATTCTTAAAATTTTTAGATTTTCCATTTTTTAATTGGAGCTTAAGCTAGAGGTTCGTTTGATCGTGCTTCAACGTTTTCAGAATCAGAATAGCATTTTTATGTTCACCATGCCTACCAGAGCTGGGCGGAACTCCGACTTCCGACTTCCGTCTTGGAACCAAAATTCCGGCGGAAGTTGGAAGTGTGGAATAGGAAAAATGTTCAACATTTTCGCAAGATTTCGGACGAAATGAGGCTCAAAAACTTGTTGGAAGAGGTTAAAATCCGCAAAAATCAATAATTTTTCCGGATTTTTGCTCTCGGATTCCGTCTTCCGACTTCCGTCTAAGAAACTTTACTTCCGACTTCCGACTTCCGTTTTAAAAATGTTCACTTCCGCCCAGGTCTGATGCCTACTTTAGGCTTACTTAACTGATCTACTTTATTGATTTTAAAATTTTCCATCTAACAAATTTTTTTTCCCATCCCCTCTGACACATCCCCTCCAGAAAACATCTGTCCCAGATTCCCGAATATTCCCTCGCACCTTAATTGTCTTGACCCTTCCCTTAGTGCAAGCGCGCTCCATTTCGACACACCATCCCAGAGGCGCACGCTGGCCGTGTGGCACCCGCCAAAAAAGGGTATAAAAGGAGGCTCGATCTCCATACAGACCACACAACTCATCTTGAGTCATCGTCTTCAACCTTCTTCATCGCCCACCACTCCCAACCCGACCCGACCCATCCATCGCCTTCTGCCCCACAACCCTTCAACCCATACCTTCGATCTACCCTCAATCAACCCAAAAAATCGATCGACATGTCTGACGAATCTGCCCCAGTTGTCGCTGACGCCACCGTCGCTGAAGGAGCCGCCGGAGCCGCCGAAGAAGCTCCACAAATGATGTACCGTATTGTTTCAAAGGATAATGTGGAATTCAAGGTCTCTGCGGAGGCTATCAAGCAAGCCGACACGCTGAATAATCTCATTGGAACCATGGAGCACACTGACGAGGATATGGATACAAGAGATCCAATTCCAGTGGATAACATCGATGGAAAGACTCTTGAATTGGTCTTCAAATGGTGTGAGCATCATAAGGGAGAGCCAATTCCAGTTGATGATGAGTCTGTTCCAAAGAATGTTGTCATTCCGGAATTCGATGAGCAACTCATGCAAATCGATAATGAAGCTTTGTTCAATTTGATCTGTGCTGCCAATTATTTAAATATCAAGGCACTTTTGAATGTCTCTTGCAAGAAGGTTGCCAATATGGCCAAAGGAAAGAGCCCGGAAGAGCTCCGTGTTATCTACGGAATTCCAACTGATGAGGAGGACGAGGCTGCTGAGAAGGCCGCCAAGGAAGCTGCTGACAAGGAAGCCGCCGCCAAGAAGGACGCCGCCGCCAAGAAGGACGCCGGAGAGGGAACAAGCACCGCCTAATTTAGTTTTTAATTTATTGATACGACATTTAGTCTGATTGTCTGATAATTCTCCCTTTTATTGTTATTCTATTAATTCAACGGTATATCTCTTTTTGAGTCTTGGTGGATCACCCCTTTCTCTGTGGTTTGCTAAGCCTTCGAGTTACGAATAAACAATCTGATTTAAAATGTGTTTTGGTTTTTTGATAACACAGCAAGGTTTCTATCTGGCAAGAGCTAAGGTCCGATTTCATCTATGACGCGCATGACTGGTTTGCAGGGTTCAAGCAGGTCCAACTGGAACTCATATGTATAAACATGGTTCTAAAAGACAGTTTGTACGGGGAGTCTATAATAGCCTAGGCAGGCTTCAACATGGTTCCTAAGCTTGCAATCGGCGTATTCTCGTAAACGAAGCCCGAAGTGTTTGGGCCTATCTTGAGGGTTTCTGATATCGTTTGGAAATTCGACCGCGAAAAAAACTTTGTCGGATTTTATCTAAAAATTTTTACATAAGCCGGAAATTTTCCCAATTTTCCTGGAAAGGCATTTTTTAAGGAATTTTAGTTGTCCAAAACTTGTTACCAGTACTTTCAGAAAATTCCCAAAACCGAAACAGTCCGAAATTTTGCTATGATGTGGGCCTACCACGTCGGGCTTGGCTTAAGTTCTTTCGAAAGCAGATAGAGATCGCTATCAAGTCAGAAAATCACTCAGCGTCGAGAAATTCTTGCACAAAAGAGACAGACGGTTTGATCCAAATTGAAATTTCAGGCAGAACCTGCACGAACCTCCCTAAAAACCGGGTTATTTCAGCCCTGAGATTGACAAAAATAACCAAGATCTCTTCAATGCACTTGTTGGAAATACCATTCAAATGCATGGCCTAACATTCTCCCCAAAATGTTTTCTAGGCCACCACTCACCTTCTCCGCAATTTCCTGCAGCCGTTCATCCTGAGCCAATTTCAGAAGAATCGATTCGGCTTTATATGCATTGTAGGACTGTTGAACTTCTGTTCGAAGCGTTCCAACTAGCACGTCGAGCTCTGTCATCTGAAAAATCCAAGGATTAGGAATTCAATCTTACGAAAAGCTTACTTTTCTAACTTGGGCAATGCCAGGGGTTCTATAAATTGCCATGAATTGTTCGATGGCTTCAGTGGTGGCGTTGATCAAGAATGGTGGTTTGGGGGCGGGTTCCAGGGTGACCTAAAAAAGTTGATTTTGACATGGTTTTTCATATTTTAAGCTCGAAAAATTAGTATTTTAACCCCATTTTTGACCCTATTGATATCTCAGAACGATAGCGAACCTGATCAGTTCGATATCCACCGACCTCGTCCAAATTGAACTGCCGAACATCGACAGTCGCCATCATTTTCTTGGCAGTTTCTACAGTCGAAGCCCACGTGAAAAGTAATAGAAGAAGCATTATACGGAAAGTACCTTTTGGTGAGGGGGGATATCTAGGAAAGTATAAAGGAGCACGCACAACACCACCCCAACAATACGTCAAAATGCTCCGTAGAGGGGGGTCGAGAAGGAGTGAAATGTTTGTATGTTGACACTATATCCGTTCGCGGAAGGAAGAGAAGGAGGTTGTAAGCTTCAAAAGTCCTTTGTTACTGTTTTTCGCAAAAGTTCATGAAAACGGAAATACGATAGGGAAAATAGGGTGGGATGAAGCTAAAATATTGAAAAGTTTATGCTAAAAACCTCAAACTTTAGCGACGGAAGCAAAACTGAAAAAAAAATCCCGTATGCGATGTATATTTCAATGCAGATTCCATTTTTCATGTGGAATTTACTCCAAAAATGCTATTGAAGGCTTAAAAAGCGTAGAGACTCCCAAGTTACAGTTTCAAGGCTGCGACCATTGACCGAGAATCCGACAGAGCGAATTCCACTGGAGCCTGATAAATATTTTTTGCATAAGCTTCACATGACGAATTGGTTTATTAAATGTATTGCAAAAGTGTAAAAGAAACGAAAAAAATAAATGATTTCAATAATGCTTAGAAATTCGGGAAGAAGTTTTATGAAACAAGCGGGTGACTTGAAAGTAGTTTTATTACAAAATTTTTTCTCGAAATATTTTTCTTAAACCAGAAAACATATAATAATTCTATAGAATTATTAGGTTTTGCATTCAGGATTCAAAAATAGATCCGTAAATAGGCGTAATGGGCAGTTGGATTTATTTGTGTGCTTCAAAGCAAATTTCGAATGAAAAATTAACATGAAAAATAAAAACAGCAGAAAAAACACATCCGAAACTTAAATATTCAGTGAGGTGATTTTTAAAAAAATTACCATTAGAAGTGGTTTTCAATAACTGATGTAATTCATTTCATTTCAAAGTTTAAGAAAAAATGAAGCTTGTTATTTACACAAGAAGTTAACTACACTGCGTCCAATAATTTTAGGACCCCCCTCAATTTTGGAGCTCCAGACAAAACTGAAAGAGATATCAAAAATCTGTGAATGCCATTCGATTCCAAATACAAAATAACCCCCTGACACATTTTTTCATGATCCTATCACTTTCCATACTCCCACAGCATAGAAAAGTCACTTTTTCGACCGTCCAATAATTTTAGGACTCCCTGAAAATTATGGTGAGGGGCTGTTTTTTCCGAAGTTTCAATACTTTAAAATGTTTCATTTCTATTTTTTGGGATGTTTTATGAAGATTCTGAACCATTCTGACCGTTTCCAACGAATATCAGAACTCTTCGAAATCCCACGTTTCACCTATATTTCGCTATTTCGGGCGAATTGCGGTATAACTGAATGTGAGTTCACAAATATTTTCAGTGAAGCCTTCATACTGCCTGGAGATTACAGAATTGATATCGGTAACTTGTTTCTAATCGATCTGGAAAGTATTGTTCCGAGGAAAACTGATTCCTCTCCAGTTATACCGCAATTCGCCCGAAATAGTGAAATATAAGTGAAACGTGGGATTTCGAAGAGTTCTGATATTCGTTGGAAACGGTCAGAATGGTTCAGAATCTTCATAAAACATCCCAAAAAATAGAAATGAAACATTTTAAAGTATTGAAACTTCGGAAAAAACAGCCCCTCACCATAATTTTCAGGGAGTCCTAAAATTATTGGACGGTCGAAAAAGTGACTTTTCTATGCTGTGGGAGTATGGAAAGTGATAGGATCATGAAAAAATGTGTCAGGGGGTTATTTTGTATTTGGAATCGAATGGCATTCACAGATTTTTGATATCTCTTTCAGTTTTGTCTGGAGCTCCAAAATTGAGGGGGGCCCTAAAATTATTGGACGCAGTGTATGGTGGAGCCAAAAACTAAAGCTAAAAAAATAAAATTGACTAGTTCATTATCAAAAATTAAATATAAGAATTCCAAAAAATCTCAAAAACTTGAGGTGCATAACAGCGTATTTACTTGCAGACAGTATGTGTGGCTTGAAATACACCATCTGTAGGAATGAAAAAAAAATCCAACGCATTCAAGTGATTCTCGAAAAACCTGAAAAGATACTTCTAGAAAAATTTCACTTTTTCCGCTTCTACTTTCTTTCAACCATATTCATTTCCTACTTGATCCTTTTGCAATAATCAAAACACACACATTGCCTATAAAAAAATGACAAGCAATTCATTATCCTCCCCCCTCTTCCTCTCTCTCTTTTTTCGATTTCCCCCTCGAGAAACTTATGTCATCGCTTAGCGCATTATTCTCGTTCAAGTAAATACAAATACAAGTTAGGACATAACTTGCTTTCTGGGCATTCTTCTTTTATCTTTTGGTGTTGTTTGGGGAAAAGATATCAGTTCTTGGCATTTCCTATCAGTTGAATCAGCAGAATGAGATGGATTGTGATTCTTTTATTTTGTGTTTTGCAAGCTTACAGGTGGGTTTTCTGACATAATTTTCGGAATTAAAAATGAAAATTTCAGTTTTCCAAAAAAGAGGACACAAGTTTATATGGGTATGTTCTGTTTTTTTTTCGCTTAGGGGCCTGTGTAATGGATTTTTGGCCTTTCTAAATTTCTAATTTTCTCATGACTTCCCTAAAATATCCACTATTTCAAGCCACAATCGACTTGGACACTAATAAAAATGCCCATATTGACCCCGAATTTATTCCCGATATTGGTTCCCAATTGCCTCCGGTTAAACGGAACCCGGCTACTACGAGAGGTGATTTGCCCTTTACTTTTTCTTGTTTTCAGGTTCAAATTTTTTTGATTTTCAGCACCAGATTATGATGACTATGAGGATTATGAGTTGACTGCTAAACCGGAAGAAGTGTTGGCAACCACAACGACGGCTTCTTCTAATTCGCCTAGGAAAAAGGTTGAGAAGGAGGTAATCCAGAATAAGCTAGCTATAGATCCTACATTTATAAGGGTTTTTAGTTTTTGTTGCAAAATCGGTTGGAAATTTTCTGGTAAAATTCCTATTTTTAAAAAACTCTATATTTCAAAACGGAGGCTGAAGTTACTGTTCACTTCTGAAAAATAAAACTTTCAGAAACTTTTGATTAAAATTGGATTCAATGGGAGCCTGAACTTTCACAGCGGCCTGCAAAATTATTTGTTTCTTGAACTCCTGGACTTTCAAGGTTTTGCCTATTTTAATGCCCGAGCATTGACTTCGCGATTGACGATGCGAAAATGGGAAAATATACTTCATAAAACAAAATTGTGATAATACGGTCATTCGAACTTTTTAAAACTTATAAAACTGAAAAATTAAAATTAAAATTAATTTTTATAAAACTTTAACTCGAGAATTCTTTGCTATTAGCACGCTTCATAGCTATTTTTCGGCAAATTCAATAAGAATAATGAAATCAGCATGAAAAATTCAACTTTTTCAGCACCCGCTCCTCGATTCCCAATTCAAACCTCATGTCAGAGTTCAACTAAATAACCAGAAAAGCAGTGGAGAGGTACCCCTTAACCCCAAAACTCTTTTCAAAATCGCCTTTTCAGATCCGTGATGAAGTTGCCCGTTTGATGGGAGACCTCCACCGGGAAGAGCTCACTCTAAGGACCACTATGATGGATATGACAAGGACCACTAGTTCCCCTGTGGAAATGATGCTTTTAGGAAATGAGACAATGTTTTTTAGTGATGAAGAAGGGTCCGGAGAAATGGTGGAGGATCAATTATTGAATGCAACTACCCCGAAGACTACAAGAAAACCAATGCTGTTTACCACGTTGATTCAGGAGGTGGGGATTGAAAAAAGAGACTGAAACGATTTTTTGTTTTCAGGTGAAAGACGTTCCAGTGACCGCCCGACGCGATCCGTTTGCACATTTGGACTATGATTTATCGGATCATAGTAATATCAAAAAGACCAAAGTAATTGCTGCAAAATCGGTAGTGGAGAGAAAGAAGGAGGGGAAGGTAAGCCAGATTTGCTTCGATACAAAAATTTAATGGAAATTTATCGGAGAACAATAGTTCTTCCAAAAAAATTTTCAGGTGAAAGTTCGGTAAATTTTCCGTGAAGCCTGCTAAACAATGCGCTTTAGCGTATTGTCGGAGCATCGTTGCCATTTGTTTTTTCTGAAATTCGCGCCAAAAAGCTACTACAACAACTTGGAAGTTTTCAAGAAAATTTAGCGAATTTTTTCCGGGCTTTTTATCGGAAAATTTTCCGGAAAAAGTGCGGTAAATTTGCCAGATTTTCCGAAAAATTATCTGGTATTGTATTTTTTTGTTCATGAGCAAGCGCGCCCCACTAGACTCAGTTCATTCTTTGGAAAAATTTTTTTCAGTTTCGCCAAATGAGTTTTTTGGATATTTCCGATTTTTGCTGAAAAAACACCTATTTCTGTCATTTTTCGACTATTGCCAATTGAAATATGCATTTCTCGATTGAAAATAACACTTTCAACCCTCACTTCGACCTAAATCTGGTCAAAAACCTAGAAAAAAAGAAAAATTTTCCATTCAAAAATTTTACTTTTTTCGGTGAAAAAATCTTTAGAATAGGTGTTTTTCTTGCGAAAACCAGAAAATTCACCAAAAAAACTTCACTCGGCGAAAGTGAGAAAAATTGAAGTACTGAGTCTAGTGGGGCGCGCTTGCTCACGAACAAAAATAAACAATAAAAGTTCGGTAAATTTTTCGGAAAAAATACGCTAAGCAATGCTTCTAGGCGTAATTCCGGAGCATCGTTGCCTTCTGTTTTTGAAATCCGCAAAAAAAAGACAGCAAAAACTTGGAAATTTTCGAGAAAATTTACCGAACTTTTTACGGAAATTAAACCTGAAAATTTTTTTTACCGAACCGGAAAATGTTCGGTAAATTTATCAAATTTTTTCCGGAAAATTTTCCGGTATTGTTTCCGATAAGTTTTTCGGTAAATCGAACGGAATTCCACGGGTAATTATATTCATTTTTTCAGTAAAGGACATAGTTTTGAATGGATGAATGGCTGAAAAATTACAGAACATTCCCACGGAAAAGAAAATAGTAAAATTGGAAAATAGTAAAAATTTGCGCTGTTCAAAGCAAATTTTCACTAAATTCAATATAGCGAATGAAATCAACATGAAACAAATTACCGTAAAAACTGTAATAGAAGCGCACCTGTATTTGAAGCGCGCCTGTAATAGAAGCGCACCAAATCGAGGCTATCGAGAAATAGAAGCGCACCCTTTATTTGAAGCGCACCGTAATAGAGGCGCACATAGAAACGTTCAATTCCTTCGTGTTTTTACCGAATATCAGCACAAATTGTTGAAAAACTGGTAGAATTACTAATTTTCTCTGCTTAATTTTTATGATTTCTGTTAAAAATATGCTATTTTTTCATCCTTTTCAACATAAAAATTTTATTTTCTAAATAACAATATCAAGTACTTTTGGGTTGAAAAATAGTGGCGCACCCTCCAATTGAAGCGCACCTGTAATTGAGGCGCATCAAAAATAAGGGGTTGAGAATAGAAGCGCATGCGCCTCTATTACAGTTTTTACGGTAATCGCAAAAAAATATTTTTCAGCTCCACGGCGGTTCCGTCAGCACCACTCAACTTCTCACCCAACCCACAAAGTTCCGTAACCCCAAACCCATTCTTGTAAGTGCCGGAAAACCCCAAAACCGGAAGAAGACCCTTCGAAAAATGAAGAAAATCGAGAGAATGCGCCGGGTCAAAAACCTTAACCATCGGGTCCGGGCTCAGAATCGAATGCGTTTGAGGAAAGTTCTTTCGAAGATGTTATTCGGACCAAGGGATTCTGATGTGACGTCGAATCCAAAGCCGAAGTCGACAAAGCTCAAATTTGTGGGATCCGATGGCAGGGTCACACCTAATCCTGGTCCTTTTAAATCCAAAAATCAGCACAAGAAGCTCAGGCCCGTTATCGATTTCCAACAACGACGGGATAAAAGAGATACTGGAGCCGGTGGAGCATGGGACACAGATACAGTACCCATCGAGAAAAGTGTGATCGAATCGATTCATTTCGAGCCACACCCCTATTATCATTTAAAAGAAATGGGTGGGCGGACCCAGGTGGAGCCAAGCCCGCTGATCAATGAAGATCCAGAGGAATTTCCAGAAGAAAATGAGGAGATTAAGCTCCAAGATTCTTTACCTATAAAGTCTGGATTGGTCCAAGTCTCCTTGAAAAAACAGCCTAAAAGACTCCGAATGGTTACGCTGAAATCAACGAAGAAAGTGAGTAAAAAGGAGAAAAATGCGAATGGAGTGGCGTTAGTGGTACCCGTGGCACATAAGCCAACGTGAGTTATAAGGTGGTGGCCTAAGAGTTTTCTAGGCCGTTCTAACCAATTTTCGATTTCAGACGTAATCTACAAATAACTTCCCTCCTTTTTTAGTTCATTTAGTTCTGAATCACACCCCCTTTTTTTCAGTATGCTCGAACTTTTGATCGGTGATTTTCTTCAACGCCTCCCGCCAACTGCACGAAGTCCATATTTGAATGAGGAGCAGTGGTCATAGATTTTCAACTTTATCACGAGTTTTTTTTTGAAAAAAATGTGCAATAAAATTTTTTGTGTGTGTGTTTTTTTTTGAAATTGCAACGATCGCGAAAGACGCGGTGATTTGAATTACGAACCGTTTTTTGGAAACCTAAATATTTTTTTTTGAAAGCACACAAATTCTCAGCTTGTAGTCAATGTGCCTTATATGCAAACTTCCGTTAAATTTTCGGGTAAACTCTCATTAATTTTTCGGAAAAAAATTTGATAAATTTTCCAATTTATTACGGGAAATGATCCGGAAAATTTTCGACAAGTTTCTCGATAATTTTTCGAAAAACTAACTTTTTTCCTTACAGTTTTCCGGTAGATATCCACATTTACAGAAAATCAAACGATTATTTGGAATTTTGAACGCAGTTTGCTCACTCTAGAATTGATTTCAAGCAAATTAAACGTGCAAAGTGAAATGAGAATAAAAATATGGCTCCGGAACAAAAATTGGAAAAAAATTGGCTCGGTCACTCAAGCGGTTTTGCGAAAAGTCCCGAGTGAAGCACACTTGCTCACGGCGAGGGTAGGAAAGCGCGCCTTGATGCTAAAATAGTTTAATACTCAGTTTCGCCCCTTCTCCCTAATAATTAGGTTGAAAAAAAAGCAGCCAAAATTGAGGTACGCAGCGAAATCATCAATTTCGCATTGGGGCGCGCTTTCCTACCACCGCGGGAAACCCGTGTGGTGAATGACAGTCTCAGAGCTACAGAAAACGGTTGAAAAGATATTTTTGAATATTCAATCAGTATTTTTTCAGAATAAAATGTTTCAAATTGAAATCCCTAAACCCGTTTGAGAACTGTTTCGTTCCAGAACTGACTCCAAATAATTTCATTGTTTGAGTGATTCAAATTGAAATACAAACAGCCAAACGCCGTCTAAATCAGAACATTTTCGTTCCTGTCTCAAAAATTGATACGAATTCCTTCTGGAACAATGCCAATTTCTGTCCAAAACACACATTGTTTATCCTCCATCCCTATTCCATTTTTTAGTCTATCGTACAGTTCATTTACTACAACCGAAAACAAACAAACAAGAGGGGGGCCAGGTGGTTCTATATAAAGCTAGAGCTAAATTTGATGAGCAAAATAATTAAAAATGAATTTTTTGGTTTCTCTGATATTTCTGGTGTCAGTTGTGCATTCTTTTGCCCCTGTCCAGTTTGGCCAGGTTTTCAGAGATGAGCAGTTTTTGAAGAATCAAGAGCAGGATGTTCCAGAAGGTTCTGGAGAGAATATTGGTTGGTTTTTGATGATATTTGCTAGAAATTTGAAAATTTGAAAATTTCCAGATGAAGTTTTGGTTGCTGAAAACTCCACTTCCACATCTTCCAACATTCCTGTGACCACGCCCACTTTCACTACATCTTCCACATCCACTCCTCACCCAACCACCCCTGCTCAACCCATAAATTGCTATGATATTTCCAAAAGATGCTCGAAAATCAAGCCACTTTGTACACGTGATGAGTATAAGAATGTGAGTTTTTTTTTTCATAATTTTTGGAAGAGTGTTCGGAAAACGTTCTCAAATGGCCAGAACAACATGAACTTCGTGACGAAAATTTTTTTAAAGCACTTTGAAAACCTGGCTGTAGTGCTAAATTTTCAACTTTTCGTACTCTGGTACGTAGAACCAAATGGAGTCTACTTTTGCCAGTCGAGTAGAACAGTGTTCCTTGCCGGAAAAAACGTTTGCTGGTGAACGGGTTTTCAATGAATTATCGACAAAATTGCCGAAAGATGCTCGGAAAAATTTCCGATAATTTTGCTGAAAAAAATTTTGCGTGATCTCAGTATTGTGGAAAAGCTACTGGAAAAACTTGAAAATTTTCCGTTACCGAAAATTATCTCGGAAAAAATCAAAAACATTTTGGTAAATTTATCGAAGTTTTCCCAATAAATTTACCGAACAACTTTTTTGAGGAAGTTTGACAAACTTTGATAAGTTTGTGAGTTTGAGAGTTTGATGAAAGTTTGATAAACCAAACTTTTTCCCACATTTTTTCCGATACATTTGCCGGTAAATTTATCGGAAATTTACCGGTAAGGCACAATGGAGTGGAAAAATTTTCAGGGTGGCAAAAATCAACAAAAATGTTTAGTTTCAAAATAAAGTTTTAAAGCTTTCGTAATGAAATTCGTGTTCTACGTCTTGAAAAATGTCGGGTAAACAATTTTCAAGACAACCTTTTCCGCGCCGCAGTTTGGACCCTGGCGCGCGGAGTAAAAACTTTATGAGCCCGAGTTTGACGCTGGACGGATGCCCCTTGTAGATACCCAAAATCTTTCATACATTAATTATAGAGTTTCGTCTCACGAGAAGTTTCTCGCGAGTCTCAAAAAGTCTCGATTTTGTCTCGCGTTGGTCATGTCTTTTCTTGCCAAGACACGATTCTCACGGGACGACACTCTAATCAATTATAACTTTTATAGCTATAAATTCCAGATAATGATGCGTCAATGTGCCAGAACCTGTGGCCTATGCCCTCAATTCGTTCGTCTCCCACAAACGTCTCGTTGCCGTGACTCGTTTCACAGGTACCAATTGAATAGACGGATGACTAGAAAGTGTTTTTGAAAAAATTGGATTAATCTACCTCTATTAAAGCTGCCCTCTCTGGGCTCGAAATGGTTTCTGCCACTCCACATACTACACTTTGGAAGAGCGGAAGGATTTTTGTCGAAAGAGTTGTCAAGCGTGCTAATTTACTTTTGTTTGTATATAACTATCGTGTGAAAATTAATATTATATTATAAAAATGTACATAAATCAATGTTTCTTTCACGAAATTTTATTTATCAGTCTGAAATTTTCTCTTTTTTCTCTAAATTGAAAAACGTCTATTTCTAACTCACAAGTTAGCGGGAACTATGCAATTTGAACCCATTTTTTCCATTTTTGGCACAAAAAATTGTTGGGAAAGACTTTCAATCCCTGGGGAAGAGTAGTCAAGGGGCTGTGGGGTGTTAGAATGGGAAACGTACCACTCATTACCACCCCCTAATCCTTCTCTTCCCCCGGTGTGGGATTGACAGTCCCTTCATCGATTTTTTTTTGTATGTACGCAGTTCAAATTTTTTTTTCTTTCGCGCGCTTTTTTTCTACTTGTTTTTTCAAAAAACTCACTGATCCTTTCTAGAAGGACTTTGAGAATTTCAAAAAAATGCCAAGTCCTGTTCGTTAGATTACTTTTGCATCCATTTACGTAAAAATTTGGCGTGTTTTGTGTCACAATTGGAAAATTGAGTTTATGAACTTGGCGGTAGGACGTTCCAGAACCGTACATACATACCCCTTCTCAGAACTACTCCATGCTAGAACTGTATCGCATCAGAACTGCAAGAAAGAGGATTAATTTTAAACAAATCAGAGATATTATTCGTTTTTAATGTAGTGTCACCCAGTACGACTCTCCGCCGAGGACCCATATTTAATAATTTTACTTCCTACTGTAACTTATTTTTTAATTGGAAGCCGCGAAACTATTTTTAGGCAGTTTTCGCGCGCAAACTATATATTTTCATGCCGAAAGTCGAGTTTTTGATCGAATACTTAGCGAAAGCAACAAAAATGCGCGCGAAAACTGCCTAAAAAATAGTTTCGCGGTTTCCAATTAAAAAATAAATTAGAGTAGGAAGTAAACTTATTCAATATGGGTCCCCGGCGGAGCGTCGTACCAAGGGCTCCGGGACACACCCGGACTTTTTCGCACCCGGACGTTTCGAACCCAAGACATTTCGAACCAAGACGTTTCCAACCCAGACATTTCGCACCCAAAAAACGCGTGTTTAGCGGAAACAATTCATTTTTTGAGCTTTTTTTTGATAAATAATATTATTTTTGTAAGAATTCGAATATTCCATTAGTTTATTGTTATTTTATCGCTATCGCCACGAAAAATCGTCGATTTTTGAGATGACTGGCAACCGTGTTGTAAATCACTGTTATTGTGGCGATAACGATAAAATATCAATAGACTGATGGAATATTCGAATTCTTACAAAAATAATATCATTTATAAAAAAAAGCTCGAAAAATACTTGTTTCCGCTAAACACGCGTTTTTGGGTGCGAAATGTCTGGGTGCGAAATGTCCCGGAGCCGTACCAAGTGATACTACATTAAAAACGAATAATACATTAAACCTTTCTTGTCTTTCTCTTCACCTCTAATAGTTCGTTCGAACGAAAAATTGTTCCAGATGCCTATTGTGTCGAAAGTCAAGAGCATTTTCCTTAAATTTATACGCTTTTTCCGCAAAAAACCAAAGGTTGAATCAAACGAAAAACCGGAGGAAAAACCTGTAGAAAAAACATTCCATCTCAACAAGCTTCCTATCGTCGCAATGCGAGAAGTGATTCTATTTTTGACGGTTCCGGAGAAGTGAGTTACTTTTAAAAACTACTAGAAAAAACATGCTGATTCCGTTTTTATCGAAAATCACTCAAAGGTCTCTCTAACGCGAACAAATAGCTTCGCATTTTGGTGACCGCGGCCTAAAGGCGCAGCGGCAAATGTCTCCGGGGTCCCCACACGATTACAGTTCTTTTCAACTGAGAATTACTGTAATCGCGGCGGGACTTCATAGACATTAGGCGTTGCGCCTTTAAACCGAAGTGTCAGGCTTTCTTAAAGGAGGACTGAACTCGGGTTTTTTATTTCAAATTCTGATGCAGTTTTTTATTCTGATCATTTTCTTTCACTATGACTATACTCAAAAATCACTCTAAACGGTAGAAAAGGGCGTTTGAAAGAAGCACGCAATACAGAGTGATGGCCTAGGATCCGACAAGTATGCGCCTTGCGCGCGCGTTTTTTCAAATTCCTAGGCCGTGAACCTGTACGCGGCCATGCCTTCAAACGCTCTTTTCACCCGTTTAGAGTGATTTTTGAGTGTAGTCGCAGTGAAGAAAAAGAATTTGAAAAAAAAAACCAAGTTCAGTCCTCCTTTAAATAAGTAATATAAAAAAGGCCTGCGCTGTCGGATTCTCGGCCGCGGACACCGAGCTGTGAATTTCGATTTCGGGCGCGATGTGTGCACTTCAGAGCTAATTTCGAGTGAATGTTTTATGAGAAATGGGATCAAAATCAATTTTTGCAGAATTAAACTGGCACTGACATCAAAGAAAATGAACAGGAATGTCGCTTATGCAAAAGTGAAGCTGGACTACTACAAAATTGATATGATTGATAGACTTTGCAACGTTGAAGTAGGAAAAGAAGAAATCATTAGTCTGTTCTGTGGGAATAATTACTACACGCCTAGTCCTGGAGAATCTTTAAGAGCAAGACATCTGAAACCGTGGTGAGAAGTTGTCTGAAAATTTGTCTAAAAATTTGTCGGACAAGCAATTTTTTTTCTGCATTTTTGAAGACGATTTTCAGTGTCAACGAATTGATTTCAGGTTAAAAGCTAATGGATCGATAATTGAAAATATCAGTTTGATAATAAAAAATCTCAAAAAGATTTTTCATTGCGACTCTTACGAACTAAAATTGAACCCCGATAATATGGATTTGGATTTTCTGCGGGATATTTTAACTGCAACTGAATGGAGTGATTGGAGACATATAAGAATAACCGAAACAGAAATTCTTGATAAGGAAAAACTGGATTTGATAATGGAAGAAGCTAATAAAGAACGAACGATAGAAGTGTGGACAAAAATGCCGATTGACTATTTTCATGAGAATGTAAGCTTTTCTGAGCAAGTTTTTCATGGAATTGAAGGGGGACTAAAGGGAAACTTATACCAGGCCGCCAACGGTGTGAAATTGATTGAACCGGCGGCGGCAGCATGCTCTCTAAAATGAGTAAATCTAGCAGCCGACAGTTGACGGCTTAGGCTTGGCGCTTAAATAACACAGAGATTCTCAGAGCTCCAATCGAAAAATAATAAAGATGGGCATCATCGCGGTAAAATCTTGCATCGACATGTCAAGTTCCCATCAAAATCGAGATTCTAGGAAAGGCTCCAAGGTCGGCGACACACAAACATACTGACAGAAAGACGCGACTCTATATTAGAACAAAAAGATTGCTTCTCCATCAAAATTCAACGTTGATCACCATTTTCATAGTGATTTTGCGCGAAAATCGTTCTGAAACGTAGGAAAAAAAGTACGAAATACTTCAGTTTATGATTTTAGGAAGTAGAAATCCACCGTGTGGTTCAAGAAAGCAATTTCAGCTAGAAATTTCGGCTCTAGTCGGGAAGAATGAACCCAAAAAAATAGATGGACCAAAAAAAAGAATGGACCAATTGCCTAAGTCTTAACGCTATTTTGGTTTTTATCTGGGTCCATTCATTCCTTATTTTGGGTCCATTCTTTTTCATCCGGATCCATTTTTTTTGGGTCCATTCTTCCCGACTAGAGCCGAAATTTCGAAATTTTTTTAAGGTCATCTGGTGATTTAGGCCATCTAGTGGCTCAGTGGTAGATTGCCACGTGGGCTTATTTCCTTAGGCTAAAAAAAGCCGTAAAAGCCCTAAAGCCGTAAAAATCGCATATATCATTAATGTGGCTTATATAAAATCAAATAATGTTCCTTATTACAGGCATTCAAGTTTTTGAGCATTGCTTATGATGAAGCTCAATGGGTTAAAATTGAAAACCTCTTTTCCATGCGTAATTGCGATACAGTGGAAATAAGATCGAACACATTTTCTATCCCTGATATGAATAAATTTATCAAATATTGGGCTCAAATCGATTGCGAAATGTTCAAAATGATGTTACTTGATCTTGAGATAAAGATTGCACTCAGCAAAAGCGAGATTTTCAAAGACTTAATTACTTTGACAACGTTTCGTAATGGATTCAAATATCATTTGATGTAAGTTTTTTATCGATTCATCGATTTTTTCCCTTGCGAAAAAACTTAGCCTTGCAAAATCACGGTAAATTTTATTGAACGTGATTTTGAATTCTTTTCCCTCGCGTTCTATTTTTGTAGCGGCCACAAACTTTCCAATTCGCTGACTAGGGAACCTTTTATATGGAATATCCGGTTTTGGCATGAAATTTATATGGACAGATAGCTGACAGTCTGCTGATTCCAAATCCGTTTTCCGTTTTTGCTGAAGGGCCATTTTGACCGTGAAACTCGGCTCCAAACAGCATTTCAGGTCTACAAACTTTCACGTGAACCCTATATTATAATTATTTTTCTTGAAAAAATTGGTGGATTTCTATAAGACTCGCTCCTGGAGCCAATTTCGGCCCCCATTCAACGGGTTCGCACAATTTTTTTCTACATTTTCAGTGATATTCAGCCAAATGTAGGCGTCCACTACTTTTTCATTACCAGAAAGCGGAATATTTGAGTAAAATAAGGGGTTCACGTGAAAGTTGGCACTGTTCCAGAATCGGGGACCGAGTGTCAAAATCGGGGACCGAAAAATCGGGGACCCAGAAATCGGGGACCGAAAAATCGGGGACCGGGAAAAAATCAAGATCTTTTTTTTAAACTCATGGTAAAAACAGGAACTGTATCTGGACGTTTTCCCAAGTTCTTAATCCCACTTAACTCACCGAAAACTAGTGTCAGAAGTCTCAAACAGCTAGTTACAAAATTTTGAGTCTCAGAAGAAATTTTTGTTTGAAGATAACTAAGCCTAGAGCTAAGGCTCATTTTATTTCAAGCTCCAATGAACTTCTGGACCTTCATTGAAGGCTTAGGTAATGTGTAGAGCATTTTTTGTCTTATACTGCACTGCTACGACTACATGGAATGATATCACAACAGAAGAGCAACTCTTTATTTGATTCATTCCAAACTAGTGTCCCGTCTCTCACTATATCATTAAACCTCTTTTTGTTCTCTTTCTATAACTGGACTCATTTTTTTTAACTAGTTTGACAATCTTCTGATTATCCTTTTTATTTCGGGCCCCGATTTTTCGGTCCCCCATTTTTCGGTCCCCGATTTCTGGGTCCCCGATTTTTCGGTCCCCGATTTTGACACTCGGTCCCCGATTCTGGAACAGTGCCTGAAAGTTTATATAGGCCTGAAATGCTGTTTGGAGAATAATTTCTCGGTCAAAATGGCTCTTCAGCAAAAACGGAAAACGGATTTGGAATCAGCAGACTGTCAGCAATCTGTCCATATAAATCTCATACCGAAACCGGATATTCCATATAAAAGGTTCCCTAGTGAGTAGCGACTCAGTTTATCATGCAAATCAAGGCTACGTATCCGTGTAAGCACGTAAAGCTGAGTCGCTATGCTGTGAGCTTGCAATCAAAAAAAAAAAGACCATCAAAAAATTAAAACGCGCGGAAAAAATTCAAATCACGTTCAAATAAAATTGCCGTGAAAATGAGATGCAACCGCGCCCCACTGAACTCAGTTTTTGAATTTTTCCAATATTGGGCAAGTTAACTTTTTCCGGTGAATTTTCCGGTTTTCGCAAAAAAAAAGTTCTTCTGTGAAAAGTAAAAAAAAACTTTTCAAAAAATTTCACCGAGTATAGTGGAGCGCGGTTACTCCTCATTTCCAAAGTTAATGTTTTTGACCTACCGTAAATCCTGTAATTGAAGCCGAAGTTTTGAATTTTCTAAAAATAAATTCAGCAGTATTATAATTCCCCTTCCAGAGAACCTTTGAAAAATAGAAGCCCAGTGGCTTCAATTACAGGATTCACGATAAATTTCAAGTTTTTTGATTTTGCAGTCCATCAGTCTCAACGACTCGTAAATCCAGAATATTGTCTGTGTATAAAACGACTTATGGAATTGCAATGGCTGCCTTATCACCCGAAGATCCTGTAGATTGTAATGCTCAGAAGTGCCCTCCTTTCTCTCAAGAATCATTGATTTTGAACAAATTGTGCCGATTGAAACAACTTGAAAAAGAAGCAATCGAGCTAGGAGTGAACGAAGATTTAATGGAGATTGACGGAGAAGAAGAACAAGAAAAATCAGAAGAGAAAAGAGAAATTATACTGAAAATTCGAAATTTGAAAGCTGAGCTTATCGAAAAACGGGTCATCTTCATTGATGGTCAAGCAATATTACCCGCAGAATGAAGTTTGTCTATGACTTAAAGGAGGACTGAAATCAATTTTTCCATTTTTTTAAAATTTCTGGTTGATTTTTCAATGCTGATTCCGACTTTTTATAAATAAATTGCGTAAAAATCACTCCAAAGCTCACAAATCGCGTTCAAAATCTCAGGTTACAGACTGGTGGCCGTGGCTGAGAATCCGACATTGAGGAGTGTTTTTGAGCAAGAAGAGCCCTTAGAACATTGTTTGGAATAATAAAATAGCTGGCTCGTCTGATACAGTCAGCCGCCAACCTGTTGGTAATTTTCCGGCGTTTCATCGACAAATTTACTGGATAGTTATCGGAAATTTTACTGAAAGTATTCCGGAATTTTTTTGCTTATTCCGCTAAACAATGCGCAATAGCGTAACTTAGGAGCATCGTTGCTCTTTGTTTTTCTCAAATTTTGCGTCAAAAATATGCTGAGAAAATGTTGAAATTTTACGAAATACTCCCGGTAAAAAATCAGAAGGTACCTAATATAAGAGCACTCAGGCCTGAAAAATAGTGTAGCATGCCCTTGTAATACAGTTTTTATGATTTTTTTTCTGTGCATGAAAATGTACATAAATTGGTTTTTTCTTTCGGGAAATTTTTTGTCAGTCTGAAATTTTTCTCTTTTTTTTCCAAACTCGAAAATGTCTGCTTTTGATTCACAAGTTAACGAGATCAATGCGATTCGAACTCATTTTTTCTCCACTTGTGGCAGAAAAAAGTCAATGAAAGAGACTGTCGATCCCAATGGGGGAAGAAAAGGGTAGGAGGAATGAGTGGGTGCGTGTCAACGTCGTCAAGGGGCTGTGGGGTGTTAGAAGTGTCACTTATTACCACACCTAATCCTTCTCTTCCCCGGTGTGGGATTGACAGTCCATTCATTGATTTTTTGCATGGCAGTTTTTGTCGTATGAACGTAGTTCAAATTTTTTTTTCTTTCGGGCGCTTTTTTTTGCCGGCAAAGTTTTTCTACCAAGTGTATCGTTTCAAATTTTTTGAATTTTATTTACCGAGAAATATTTCAGATGCCTATTGTGTCGAAAATCAAGAACATTTTTCTTATATTTATACGCTTTTTCCGCAAAAAACCAAAGGTTGCATCGAATGAGAGACCAGAAGAAAAGGAGAAACCTGTGGAAAAAATTTTCTATCTCAACAAGCTTCCTATCGTCGCGATGCGGGAAGTTATTTTATTTTTGACGATTCCGGAAAAGTGAGTTTCTATAAAACTACTAGAAAAAACATGCTGATTCCGTTTTTTATCGAAAATCACTCAAAGGTCTCTCTCACGCGAACAAATAGCTTCGCATTTTGGGGACCGCGGTAAATGTCTCCGTGGTCCCCACACGATTACAGTTCTTTTCAACTGAGAATTACTGTAATCGTGGCGGGACTTCATAGACATTAGGCGATGCGTCTTTGAACCGAGGTGTCCGGCTTTCGCAAATAAGTATTAGAAAAAAAAGGCCCGCGCTGCCCGGGTTCTCGATTACGGCCACAAACCTGGGCGCAGTTTGTGCGCTTCAGAGCAACTTTTGGGCTATTTCTTCATGAGTAATGGAATCAACACGGAGAAATAAAATAGAATAGAAAACTTTTAATAAAGTTACTAAAGTCCTTCTTCAATTTTTGCAGAATTAAACTGGCACTCACATCAAAGAAAATGAACAGGAATGTCGCGTATGCAAGAGTGAAGCTGGACTACTACAAAATAGACATGGTCGATAGACTTTGCAATGTTGAAGTAGGAAAAGAAGAAATCATTAGTCTGTTCTGTGGGAACAATTACTACACGCCTAGTCCTGGAGAATCTTTAAGAACAAGACATCTGAAACCGTGGTGAGAAGTTGTCTGAAATTTGTCTGAAACTTTTGAAGCGTTATCAGAGCGTTCTAAAGGGATCTAACAAATTTTCTTGGTTTCTCAGCAAAAAAAGTCTCCCGCCGAAATTCGAAATTCAAATTTTCTGCCCAAAAAATTGTTTAACGGTTTTTTTCCATTTTAAAGGCGACTTTCGGTGCCAACGAATTGATTTCAGGTTAAAAGCTAATGGATCGATAATCGAGAATATCAGTTTGATTATAAAAAACCTCAAAAATATTTTTCATTGCGACTCTTACGAACTAAAATTGAATCCAGATAATATGGATTTGGATTTTCTGCGGGATGTTTTAACTGCAACAGAATGGGGTGATTGGCGAAATATAACAGTAAATGGAACAGAAGTTCTTGAAAAGGAAAAACTGGATTTGATAATGGAAGAAGCCAATAAAGAACGAACGATAGAAGTCTGGAGAAAAATGCCGATTGACTATTTTCATGAGAATGTAAGTTTCACAGACTAAGACTGGCGGGATTAGAAATTAGCTGAACCCATCTTTCGTAAAACCTGTAATAGATGAACGTGTTCTACTATTACAGGTGTAAAGATAATCGAAAAAAAATTTTCTGCACTGAAATTGACCCTGATCCAAGGTAAAATCAACTTTTGTTTAAAATACTTTTTAGAGATGGGAAAATACACCCCTTAAATAATCAAGCTCAAAACGAAAAGAAAAACTTTTTGTACTCCAAGTGGACAAAATTTTTTTTTGGAAATCGTTTTTTTCTGGTTTTTTCTTGAATTTTTCGGTTTGGAAACTACTTAGAATAACACAAAAGTATGCTTCCGACCCGAAAAATTCAAAGAAAAACCAGAAAAAACGATTTCCAATAAAAATTTTTGTCCACGGTAAGTAATATTTTATTTTATTTTCGAAGGACTACTAAAAATTTTTCCTTTCGTCTTGAGCTCAGATATTTTAGGGGTTTATTTTCCCACCTCGAAAGAGTATTTTAAGCAAAAGTTGATTTTAGTTATAATAATTTTATGCAGAAACAATTTTTCTTTTTTGAGTTTAGTCCCAGTTTTTAAAGAAAGATTCTTCATTTTCAAACTCAATTTGGGTCAAATTTTTTTTCGGATAAAATTATGTCGGTAAAAGTATACTAATATAAAATCAAAAAATTTTCTTTATTACAGGCATTCAATTTTTTGAGCATTGCTTATGATGAAGCCCAGTGGATTCGAATTGAATACCTCTTTTCCATGCGAAACTGTGACACAGTGGAAATAAGATTGAACACATTTTCAGCAAAAGCGAGATTTTCAAAGATTTAATGACTTTGACAACGTTTCGTAATGGATTCAAATATCATCTGATGTGAGTTTTTTCATCGATTCATCGATTTTTTCCCTTGCGAAAAAACTTAGCCTTGCGAAATCACGGTGAATTTTATTGAACGTGATTTTGAATTATTTTTCCACGCGTTCTATTTTTGTAGTGGCCGCAAACTTTTTAATTCGCTGAGTAGCGACACAATTTATCATGCAAATCAAGGCTACGTATCGGCTTGAGCATCACGGTAATTTTTTCTGTACGTGAATGCAAAAACGCTCGAATGAACTGCACACGGTACACACCTTGGCGCAGTGCCAAATTGTGTATCGTGTGCATTTTGACGTGAAAAATCACTCGGTGTTTGCAGCTACGTATCGTATTAATCATTGGGAGTCGATACTCAGTTAATTTTTCGCAAAAGTTGGAAAAAAGCGCGCGAAAGTGAAAAATTTAAACGACGTACGGAAAAAATTGCCGTGAGCATGTAAACCTGAGTCGCTACGCAGTGAGCTTGCGACCATCAAAAAATAAAAAAAAGCGTGAAAAAAATTCAAATCACGTTCAAATAAAATTGCCGTGAAAATGAGATGCAACCGCGCCCCCACTGGATTCAGTGTTTGAAATTTTCCACCATTAACGAATGAACTTTTTCCGGTGAACTTTCCGGTACTCCACCGCCCTAAAATCGGGTGCCCCCCCCCCCCCCCCCCACCCAACTACTATTGCACCTTTTTTTCTGTAAAAATCAGAAGTATCTCCAAAAAGTGTTTTTATTTTAAATAAAAAAAGACTTTTCAAAAAAAATCACCGAGTACAGTGGAGAGCGGTTACTCTTCATTTCGAAATTTGATATTTTTGGCCTACCGTAAATCCTGTAAGAAAAGCCCATCCTCAGAGCCCCTTCGAAAAATAGATGCCCAATCTCTAATAAAAGCCCATCCTGTAAAAAAATTTTCAAGATAATTTTTGGTATCAAAAATTTTTTTGAATGCTTAACTAAAACTATTCAATAGCAACAACTCAATTAACAAAACACCTGAAGAAAGCGAAGTTTTGAACTTTCTAAAAATAAATTCAACCGTATTATAATTCCCCTTCCAGAGAACCTTCGAAAAATAGAATCCCATGGGCTTCAATTACGGGATTTACGGTAAATTTCAAAATTATTCTGATTTTGCAGACCATCAGTCTCAACGACTCGTAAATCTAGCATATTGTCTGTGTATAAAACGACTTATGGAATTGCAATGGTCGCCTTATCACCCGAGGACCCTGTAGATTGTAATGGTCAGAAGTGTCCATCTTTTTATCCAGAATCATTGATTTTGAATACATTAAACCGGTTGAAACAACTTGAAAAAGAAGCAATTGAGCTAGGTGTGAACGAAGATTCAATGGAGATTGATGGAGAAGAAGAAGAGCAAGAAGAAGAGAAAAAAGAAATTGTACTTAAAATTCGAAATTTGAAAGCTAAGCTTATCGAAAAACGTGTCATATTTATTGATGGCGAAGCAATATTGCCCGCAGAGTGAAGTTCGTCTATGGCTTAAAAGAGGACTGAAATCACTTCTTTTTTTCATTACTGGTTTATTTTTTAATGCTGACTCCATTTTTCATAAATAAATTGCTCAAAAATCGCTCCAAATATCACAAATCGCGTTCAAAATTGCATGTTACAGACTGGTGGCCGTGGCTGAGAATCCGACATCGCGGAGTATTTTTGAGTAAGAAGAGCCCTTAGAACACTGTTTGGAATAATAAAAGAGCTGGCTCGTCTGATACAGTCGGCCGTCAGCTTGTTGGTAATGTTCCGGTGTTTCATCGACAAATTTACTGGATAGTTATCGGAAATTTTACTGAAAGTATTCCGGAATTTTTTTGCTTATTCCGCTAAACAATGCGCAATAGCGTAACTTTGAAGCATCGTTGCCCAATTTTTTCGAATTTTCATCAAAAAGCTCCTGAAAATAACTTTGTAATTTTTCGGAAAAACTCCGCTGAATTCAACGAACAATCCCGGTAAGGCACTGATGCAATCAGAAGATTCCCTCTAATATAAGAGCAGTCACATCTAGAAATAGAAAAGCATGCTCTTGTAATACAGTTTTATGGTTCTTTTCTCTGTGCTTCTCAACTTTCCACACTACTTTTGCGAGGGTTTTCAAATTTTTCGACTTTGTCATTTCCAATTTTCTCCTGATGTTTGAATTTCTGAAAATTTTGCTGAAACTTTTTTGAAAAAAAGGAGCAATGATTCATAAAAAAACCAAACGAAAAACCAATTGAAATCATATCGAAATTGTACATATAAAAAGTTTGTGGAAATGTGTCAAAAATGCCAAAATAATACCTAGGCGTCAGAAGAAAAAAAGAAAAATGGAATGAAAAAAGCAATAATATTGTACAGATAAAGAAAGAAAAATGAAAATAAATTATTTCGAAGATGAGGGTCCTGGCATCGACCCCGGGCTATCCTCTCGATAGACTGCATGTGTCGAGGGGGCGTGGCCTTGGAATTCGCGAATTAGGCCAGAATACATTGTGTAGAACGTCTTTCGATTGTGGACACAGAGGCGGAGAAATCTGGAAAAAAAATTAGGGTTTGGAAGAACAAAAAAATCAGAATTAGAACTTTGAATTCCCGCCAAAAAAAAATGCCAGTGGAGCACCACTGATTCTGATACGTTTCTGCTGATTGAGAGCACTCTGGTCTGCTTCAAACGAACTAAGAAAAACACGAATGATGTCAAAATGGCCGAAAAATTATGGCCTAGAATCCGACGGCGGTCGTGTAGTCCTCGTGGACAATAATTGTTGTTTTTTTTTGTTTTCTAGCGGTTTTTTAAAAAGGTACTTCGTACTTTTTCCTCGATTTCGAAATTCAGAGAATAAATTTCAAAAATACGGTTAATCAACAGCAAAAATTGTTAATAGAAATATCCGGTTTGGCGGGAATTCAAATTTTTGTCTACGAGGAGTACACGTCTTCGTGGTATTCTAAGGTAATTTCGAGTCATTTTTCACGATTAGGACCGATTTTTTAAAACTGTTTTCCGTTAAAAAAAAGAGGGATTTGATTGGGCGGGAATTTAAAATATTCTCCTCGTGAAGTACACGGCCGCCGGGTGTTTTAGGCCACAGTCTTTCAGCCAATTTGGGAACGTTTTTTATGTTTTAGACTAATTTTTTCGAGGGAAAAAAAAACGAAAAAAAACTTGAATCGAGATTAGGCGGGAATTCAAATTTTCAAAAATTCACCATGTTTGGAAGTGAAAAATCACACTTTCGAAGAGTAAAAATGAACTTTTCTCTTCCACGGCCATCAAAAAATTTAGGCCATCAGAAAAGAGAATGTGGCTTTCTAGACCAGTTCTGTGCTTTTTAAACCGGATTTTTTGGCATTAAAACAGAAAATTCGAATTAAAATTTTATATTTGGCGGGAATTCAAATTTTCGAAAAAAAAAGAAAGCCATACTTGGAAGTGAAAGCGCACAATTCGGATTGAATAACCGAGAGTCCGGGTAGAAGACGATGGGGAACCGACGTCGGACTTCTCAACATCTCCTCAACGAACGTGGTGACGCGCTGATGAACGAGCTTTCGAATCGGATTGTCCATATTGATAAGCGCATTGATTTGATTTCGAATTGATGTTGATTTTTCGGGGCTCCATTCCACGTGGAGCTTCTCGGCGGCTTCTTGAGACTCTTTAACACATTGCTCTCCAATCTTTTCGAGATCCGACTTGATTCGCTCTTCATCAGTGTTATTAGTGATAACGATAAGATGATCTTTCAAGATTTTTTTGAAATTTTCACTTTCAGAAATCTGTCGTCCGGCGACGTTACACGTGACGAAAACCGATGAAGCACACATGATAATTTGAAGGAATTTCTCGGCGAGCTGCTCGATTTTCGACTTATCGATAGCGAGAGTCTCGGGGAATCCATCATATTTCTCGGTTTGAACTAGCTTCACGTATCCACGACTCGTCGTGTCTACCAGTGCTCCTTCCACTGCTTCTGGACGCTTCTCCCTCTTTGTTGACGACGTTCCTGACTCTTCTGAATCTTCCTCCTCTTTTCCGACGACGAAAAGCTCATCATACGCCGCCTGAAGCCAACTCCGCGTGAAATTGCATCCATTTGGGTTTTCGCGAAGCGATTTTTGGAACATTTCGAGCTCTTTTTTCGCCGAATACTCTTCAATTGAGGCACGATTCTGCGAGATTTGATAGTTGGTCAGATCGTTTTTCATCAATTCCAGAAGGTCCATGGTTCCTCTGAAAAGATGATAGAAATGAAGGGTTTGGTTTTGGGTAAAGATGAGTTTTTGGACGTTTTATCGGTCATTGGAGAGCTGAAAACAAAATGTGAAATCGGTTTTTGCCTCAGAATCGCAAAAAACCTTTCCTATCAAGTCAAGGTCGATAAGTGGGCGTGGCTTGCTGGGAAAAGGGGCGGAGCTCCTTCAAAGTTTGAGTGGGCGTGGCTTGTTGGAAAAGGGGTGGAGCCAAAATCTGAATTAGCGAACATTTCAGGGTTTTCATAGCAAAAAAACCCTTGAGCATTTGAGCGCTTCTGGGTTTTGACTCCGCCTCTTTCTAGTAGATCAAGGACTTTAAGGGGGCGTGGCTTGTTGGAAAAGGGGCGGAGCCAAAATTTAAAATCGCTAACATTCTAAGGGGTCTTATGACATAGTTATCTAGAGACCATTGAACATTGCAGCGCTTTTAGTTTTTGGCTCCGCCTCCTTTTTTTTCAAAAACAAAAAGTGGGCGTGGCTAGAGCGCCTGAATGCTCAAAAAAAAGCTATTTTTTTTAATTTCTTGGAATGTCTGTTCTTCATTTTGACCCAATTTGGTGATAGCGGATCAGTGATTTTTTTAAAATGAAAATCATCATTTTTCTGAAGCTAGAACCGGTTTCAAAAACTTTTTTTTTCAGCTTTCAAATGGCTCAAAATAAGTCTGAAAAGCTCAAAAAAACTCACTGAAAAATATCGATAATTTCAGTTCGTGTCCTCAATTCGGCGACCTTCTCATCTCTCACTGGTGAGCAAAGACGGGAGCACAAATCGATGATGTAATTCATCACTTTTTTCACGTCCAACTGATTTTCACCGAGTTTCGCTCGGAGTGACGTCTCATCGAGCATTTGATTGATCTCTGCCTTCAAACGGGTATGCTGAGCTGTGAGGATATCGTCGAGGATCATTGTTTTAAGCTCCATCAAGAACCCAAAACAATACTCCAGTTCAGGGGGGTCCTTTTCCAAATCACGTCGCAGCTGATTGTAGTAGGCGCGATGCATTGATTCACTGCAAAAAAAGATGGGAATTAAGAGGGGCTTTAGGGGAAGGAAAAAGTGGCGATTTGGCTTGAATTTTAGGTCATTTGGAAGCTAGAAATGTGCTGGTTACGAATATGGGACCATTTTTGCTGCTCGGAGAATCCAGACACGATTTTGAAAACAAATTTTTCCAAAAAAGTTTTAAAAAAACTTCTGTGATTCTTGGTCTCTTTTGGTCCTTTTTGGTCCTTTTCTCAGTTTTTTTCAAAAGAATTTTTTGAAAAATCTCTTCAACTTTTGGTCTCTTTTGGTTCTTTTCTCAGAGTTTTTCAGAACTATTTTTGAAATATCTGTGATTTTTGGTCACTTTTGGTCCCTTTCACCGACTTTTTCTTTTGAAAATGTTGTAATTTTTGGTCCCTTTTGGTCCTTTTCTCAGAGTTTCTATCAGAACCATTTTCAAAATGGCTGTGATTTTTGGTCCCTTTTGGTCCCATTCTCAGACTTTTTTTCAAATTTTGTCATTTTTGGTCCGTTTTTCGAAAACTTCCACGTGGCAGAAATGGATTTCATATTCGTTCTCAGCCCGTTTCCAGCTATCAAATGACCTAAAATTCAAACCAAAATGGCCTAGAAAAGTCCACAGGGCCACGCCCATTTCAAGTACTTACCGCACAGCATTCTGAAGTGCATTCGCCGGTTTATCCGGAATCTGGAAGTTTGGATCGATGGCAATCTCGTGGACCAATTCCATATTCTCCAACTCGCTCGTCATTCTCATCAGCTCATCGTGCGAAACGAATTTTGCTGGAGATCCACCGGCAACCCATGGAGGGAGTGAGGGGGCGGAGTCTGATGATCCGGGGATGGATACAGGAGCTGTCGATGGTGGCGAGACGTGTCTTTTGCGGCTCTTTTTCTCTTCTGGTGTCTTTTCAGGACTCTCTGATGATCGCTTTTTGTCTGAGGAGTCACTCATTCTGGAAGAAAAAACATTTAGTTATTTGGAGAACTTTCAAAGCGCGGGGCTTTTCGGGAGGCTCAAAATGGGCGGAGCCAAGAAAAGGGGCGTTCCCAAAACTGTCAATTTTTTCAGCACATTCGTTGTCGTGAAAGCTGAAAATGCGCTCCAATCACATCTTCAAAATAATGGGTGAAATCGAGAGACTTTTTTTCTCTGCGTCTCTCGATATTGCAGGCTTTTTTCAGAAGTGCGATTAGAGCGCATTTTCTGACTTTTTTCGACTTTGAATTTTCAGTGACTTGAAGGGAAGATTGTCCAATTTGGTTGGGACTTTTGAGAAGTTTTAAAAAAAAAAAGTGTTTTTCCGAATTTTTTTGGGAAAAAAATTTCGAAACTTTTTTTTTGAAAATTTTTCAATTTTTTTTTTTGAAATTGGGGATAAAATTTCAGTCGAAAAAAAAGTTTTTCTTTCTGAACCAAAAAAAATTTCGACGGCTTCTTTTGCAGTCTTATAAAAACGTGCCGCAATCTTGTTCCTTTTAGCTCCGCCCCTTTTTGGCTCCGCCCATTTTCCAATCGTCAACATGGCTTGAAGCTTATCAATGCAAATTTTCTCCAACGATTCGAACTGATTTTGATTTCCAAAAAACCAAAAAAAAAACAACGGAACTTTTTCGTTTAGCTCCGCCCCTTTTTGGCTCCGCCTATTTTAGGTCACTTTTCAGACCCAAAAAGCCCAAAAAAAACAAAGAAATAATGAGGAGCACCAACTCAATAATTTTGAACAAAGAAATTCCGAAAATCATCAAATAAATAGAATTTTATCACAAAAAAACGAATAGAATTTTCTGAAGACTTTGGCTAAAAAAGAGCACAATGAAATTTGGAAAAAAAAAGAAAGACAGACTACAAGTAAAACACTGATTTGCCGCTTATTATGATGAAACTACTTGAAGAGAGAAAGAAAGAGATAGAGAAATTACATGTAAAAAAAATGGAAAATTTTTTGGAAAACAAGAAAAAAAAACGGAAATTTTGTTTAACGAAGATAATTCATTTGAGAGGATGGTGGAGCCCATGGAGAGGATTGTTGACGAGCCATCGCACGAGACGGGGCAAATCCCAGGATTTTTTGAAGATTTTGACGAACGGTCATTGTGCAGAGAATGTAGAGGAAGATGAATGAGCAATCCGTCATGTCGTCTCCGATCTGGAAAAAATAGAGGTTAAGAAGTTTTGGTATTGAATTTGAATGTTTGATGGCCGTGGTCTAGAATCCGATAACACTTTTTAGAAAAAAAATGGGTTTCTGGGGTAATTTTTCGTGGTAAACTTGGTCAAAAACCGGCCTGGACAGGGCGAAAAGGACCTGGAATCTTGAATACAGTTTGTTGCTCCCGCCCGTGGCCTAGAATCCAACAACGCTTTTGGCTTTTTGCATTCAAAACTAGTGTCAATAAAAACCGCTCATCTCGGTCGGTTTTTCATATTTTTCAATTTTGAAAACAGATTCTTGTTCAAAACGAAAATCTGCTTCAATTCATATAGAAATTATTCCAAAAGTTGGGTCTCAAACAGAAAATCAACCGTATACTTTTGAACTTTCATCCCAGAGAACTGGAAAATACATGATTGGAATCAGTGTGATCTGGCAGTTCAGAAAAGTCCTCATTTGGGTCCTACGACGAGTTTGAAGGCGCATTTGTAGACCTTAATTGCAACCGGGGGCTTGTGAGAACTTTTCTGAATCCTCTCGTTATTGAATTGGAAAACCCCATTTTTGAATTACGGTTGTCGCTGTGGAACTTAAAAATATGAACTTATTTCCCAAATTTTCATTGGAAAAAATGTATTATTTGGCCGGATTGTTTTCTTTTTGGTAAAATCTTTAATTTTCCAGCATTTCAGAGCTTCCGAAGCTTATCCAAGGTTTCAAAGCCCTTTGGCTTCTTCAATTCCTTACCAAATTTCTATGCGAAAGTCCCTGAATGAATCCAATTGGATGGAATGGAAGTTTTGCCACGACACGCCCTTCGAAAATGGAGTTGAAAGTGGAAAGGAGAGCAGTGAAGGCGAGACCAATAGCAAACATTGACTTCATTTTAAACATGCTCATATCTCGATTCGTTGCTTTCAGACGTTCCTCTTCTCTCTCCAATTTCTTTTTTGTGGCCTTATCCGTCGTCTCTCCCACTTCTTGTTTCTTCTTTTCCAACTTTTTCGTCTTTTTATCCATATCCGCTTTGAGTCGTTTGTAGTGTTCGGAACGATAGACGAGAAGCCATGTGATTCCCTCACCGGCGAGAGCCGTGCCAAAAGCGATTGCGATGATTAGAAGACAATCGCTTAGCATCTGGAAAATGGAAAAGTTGAGGAGGAAGTGGGAGAGAACAAAAAAGATGGTGGAAAAAAAATGAGAGTAGTGGCTAGCCATATGATATTTTCTAGACCTTTCCACACGGGTATCAGGCTTCTCGACCGCAAAAATCACGCTGAAACTGAGCGTGAGGTCAGTTTTTGACCTCCCAAAAACGCAAAATGTTGGCAAATTTGAAAGCTATTTTTGAGACGAATCGCGTACTTCAATGAGAGCTGAACAGAATGAGAGCTGGCTTCATATTTTTTGGAACTCATGAACAGTCAGGAGTTTTGGCCGGGAATCGTCTTCCTTTGAAGTACATAATCCGTCACGAATAGAGTTTCAAATTTGACCGATTTTGAAGGACCCACAGCAAAAACTATTCACCTTCGTTATCAGTTTGATTTCAGTTTTCTGATGACAAATTTTTGATCATTATTATTAAAAATTCCTACAATTTTAAGCACATCAACGTTAAAATTGATCAGAAACATGCCATATAACATAGTTTGAAGTTCAGGAATCAGGTAGAAAACTCCGGAAACTATGAATAGAATCGTTTTTTCCTCATAATTTATGGATAATTTACTAAATGCTGAGCTCTAAGAACGACAGAAAAATCGACTAGGAATTTGAATATTTTCAGATGGCTTTAATATTCTGAAATTATGATGTCTTCCAGATAGGAGTAAAAGATGCTTTTGTGTTTGAAGCAAAGAAAAAGTGCACAATTTGTGCTATTTGCCACGTTTCATTCTGACACTTCTCGAAGTGATAAAAATGAAATGAAAACAGATAATAACTGAGGACCAAAACCCCATAACTTCCAGAACCCAAAGTCAAAAAAAAGCGGAAAATATATTATTATCAAAAAAGAAAAAGAAGACAAAAATTCATAAATAGATATATTCTGGATAACAAAAAAGAACACAAAAACCGGAGAAAAAAAACAAAACAAAAAAGCGTATGAATTTAAAGGAATGGTTCCACGTTGAACTCGACGGCACAACACGGAAGAGTGAGACCAAAGGAGGTGATAACTTCCGGATGAAGAGCTCCGATGTGTCCGAGATGGACTCCATTTGGTCCAATAATCTTAGCGCAACGGCCCGGGAAGTAGGTGGGATCTGGAAGAAATTGGCTTAAAATCACTAAAAGAGCCACTTTTTTCATCTAAAATTGAGATTTTATAGGAGAAAAAGCACAAAACTTGCGCTGTATTTTTGCGATCTTTCTAGAAATCCCTTGGGAAGAAAACCCAAAAAATAATTGCCAAGAAATACCAAAAAACCGCGTTTTTGAAAGTTCGGCCACCAGAGGTTTCTAGGCCATCAAAATGGAAACCATGCTTCAAACGACGTGTGGCTCAACATGGCGCGAATTATGCGTTTTCAGTGCGATTTTTGAAGGTAAAATATGCGAAAAAAACAGCTTTTTTGAGAGTTCGGCCATCAGAGTTTTCTAGGCCACCTAAAAGCGATTTTCTTGATTTTTCTTATGAAATCTCCTCTAAAATTTGCATTTCTTACTCTCATCCGCCTCAATATAATATCCATTTCCATTTTTCGACGGATTGATATTCAACATTCGCATCATTCGATCAAAGAATCCCTGAATAATCTCGAAACCGGCAGCCTTATTATAATAGACAGCGGCGAGTCTTCGCTCATTTCGAGCACCCACATCCATCGTCGCATCCTTCATAATCACATCTTGAAGCTCGAAAAGTTTCAGCGGAAGGGGCATGTCACGATTGGAGGCCAACGTCTTTAGAAGACCCGGCAGAAGAGAGGTGCGAGCCACTTGGAATTCAAGAGTTTTCGGGTTTCCAATGTGAACTGCCTGGGCAAGAGCATCCGGTTGACGGAGCTTCGATGAGATGTCGTCACGACTACAGAGAGCGAAATTCAGGGCTTCTGTCCATCCGGCGGCGGCGATTTCGATACGAAGATTATCGCAGAGTTTGTTGATTGGGAAGGCCACGGCGACGGTGTTGGACTGCAAATTGAGGAGGTTAGGGAGTGATGGGGACAGTCTGAATGGTCCGTTTATAGCGTTTTAAAGCTCAATTTGAAGCTGAAAATGCTCTGACAAACGAATCTGAAGTCTGTTTTTCTGCTACAAACTGTTCGAAAACGGCTAAATTTTATCAGATTTTGAAGCTATTTGCGTGACTTATAGCGCACTTTGAATGACTTCTTTCTGGTTTCCAACAATTGTTTCATTTTGAAGCTAGCAAAGCGTTGAAAACGAATCTTTCGGGAACAGGCTATATTCATCAGATCTTCGAAACTATTCTCAAGGCTGATAGCGTACTTAAAGAGGAGCCAAATTGAGCCAAAACAGCTTTTTCTAGGGTTTGTTCAGCCCAAAACATAGGTTCTTATTTCAGTCGCTTTGAAGCTACTTCTAGATATCTTCCGGCTGAAAATTGGTCTTTACAAGCTTCTGGAAACGGTAGATAGGCTTTGTAGAAGGTGTTTTGGTTCAATTCCTCTCCACTTGAAGTACATTATAAGTTTTGAAAATAGCTTCGAAACCGGGTGCAACCTGGTAAAAATCGGCCAGTTTCGACGGATTCGCAGATGAAAACTAATCACAGATTCGTCGTATTTGCTTCAAAACGATCTAAAACTGGTTCTGAAAAGCCCAAATTGGCTCCATTTCAAGCACGCTTTAAGCTCGCAAATCTCGTGAAATTGTTCAGTTTAAGGAGGGTTCACAGTTAAAAAAACTAGCTTCAGATTCGTCAATTTTGCTTTAATATGGTCTAAAGAAGGTCCTGAGAGTCCATTTGAAGCACGCTATTAGCCACGAAAACAGCTTCAGAATCTGGTGAAAATAGGCCGTTTCCAGCAGCAAAAAGTTCGAGTTTTTCTTCCGAAAAACGGGCAAACAAACCTCCGGAAGTCGGGTAACCAAATTATTATATCCATAAGCGACGCCAACATCCTCAGCGATATCACAAGCGTGAAGAATATCATGGCGAGTGGGTGGCACCTCAATCTTCAACACTCCTTTTCCGGCAACCTCAGCTTTCAGTGACATTTTATTCAAAAGTGTCGCCATTTCCTCATCCTTCAGGCTCAATCCAATCTTTGTGTTGATTTCCGGTGTGGTCACACTCATTTTACGATACTCGAGAAGTGGGAATTTCTCCGTCTTTTTAGATTCTTCATAGAAAACTTCGACTTGCTCCACAGTGAAAGGTTTGGCACAATATTGCGAGAAAAGAGTGACAATTGTGTCAAGGACCACCGTGGCTTTTTGCTTATCAGTAGCCGTAGCCTCAATGAAGATATTCTTAGTTTTCAAAGTGATCTTTGAGTGCTCTCCGTTGATAATTGGTGGCATTGAGCAAACCACTCCATTCTTATCATAAATCACTGGATAAACTGGATGATTTTGAATGATTGGCAGGTAAGCTTTCAGGTGACTATCCGTGGAATAAAGTGTCATCAATTCCTCCGCAGTATACTCTTTTGTCTGGTTTAAAGGCTTGAATTTGATATCCTTCGGCGCCTCGGCTCTATACTCAAAAGGCCCCTGAACAGTGTCCAAATCATGGGTACCAATGGCAACTAGAGTACGCTTTCTACAGATATTCTGATGGAGTTTATCCTGAAGATCAATGAACGACGCATAGCTATCCGCGTCGAAAGTGACGTCACGGAGAACGGCGCCGACGACGAATGGACGAACTTGAGAGGTCTCCTTCTTCACAATAATCTTCTGAAGGCCCGATTTGGGCACATCGGCATGTTTGTATTGTGGCGATGGAATTTCTTGCTTGAAAATGCGAATTGCGCGGGCGAGACCCTCAACACTCAGCAAATCATAGCGATTCGCTGGAATATCGATTTTGTAGACTTCTTGATCGTTGAGATCAGCGGCGACGGCGCCGGTTCCACGCTCCTTTTCGACGGCGGCTTTTTCGGATGTCTGAAAATTGAAATTTTCATTGAAACGATGATTTTTCAGGAAAAAAATGCAAAAATACAGGCGAAAAACTCACAATTTCATCCAATTCTAGGCCATATTCGAAGCAGAGCTCGTCGAATTCCTTCTCGGCTGAAAATTGATTTTTTACTCTTTTCGGTGATTTTTGAACGGAAAATCAGTTTTTCTCGCTTTTTTCGCTGAAAAAAATCCCAAAATCAACAAAAACCACCCAAAAATCTTTCAAAAACCAGAGAAAAACCAATTTTTGGGCGATTCTGTATATTTCAAGTTTTAACCGAAAACTCACTGTAAACCCGATTGAAATGCTTGTCAAGAATGACCTTTTTGATTCCCACAGTTGGCATAGTGCTGAAAAATCACTAGAAATTGCGAAAAAACTGAAAAACGACGAGGAAAACTGAAGGCTTTCGAGAAGAAAAGTTATACAGCAAAGTGTCGTCTAATCGAGTGCAAAGTCCGCATTGTGCACACCACTTTCGAAAATACACCGTCACGGCAGATTACACACTTTTGAGGGAAATTGAAAAAAAATAAAGTAATAAATTGCTTTATTTTAAGTGCCAGAAAGGGCAAATAAATAAGCCAAAATGCATATTCACATGAAAAAGGAAATAATTTCGGATAGTTGTGAGTCTATCCTTACCAGTAAAAGTCAGAAGGGGGCGGAATAAAGGGAAAAAGGGGCGGGGACAAAACCGGTATTTTTTGTATTATGCAATACATGTAATAATAAAAAAGGGAGGGGGGCACAGAATTAATTACCATTTTTGGCTCGTTCCACTTGCTTTCTGAAGTCGGAAATCTGCTCACGCGTGATTCCACTGACTCTCTTTGGGCGGATCATGTTTCCACGGGCACGAGTGATGGTGGCGTCGCCTCCGCGGGATAGTGGTGTTGAGCTGGAACTATTTGAAAATTTATTGGGGGGAAAATGGGTCTGAAAACACGCTGAAAATGAATCTGAATCTGGGGAAAACTATAGATTTTTCGGCTTTTAAAAATGCTGCTCTGAGCCTTCCGTCAGTCAGCAAAAGCTCTGGCTTTTATCAGCGAATTTACAGCTCTCGAAAGGCCTAAAATTCGTTCTGCGGTTCAATTTCAGCGCATTTTCAGCTTCAGAATGACCTAAAAACCGTCTCAAAACCAAAACCTACACTGCAAAAGTATTATCCATTCTCATGTCCTTCTGCGGCGTAACCGGAGCGTCCGGCGATGATCCCAAGTAGATACACGACAAATCGTACATCATCATCAGCTTGTCCAAAACCAGTGGATGCTTCAAAACGAGCTCTCCACTCTCCTCGTACTCTCCTTTCAACGCGTCAATCAACTTGCCGCACGGATGCTTCAGAAGGAACGGAGCATAATCCGCTTTGCACTTCTCATCAGTCTCCAGAAGGCGTACCAATTCTGCCATGTGACGAGTGGCGTTCGCTGGATCTCTGAGGATATTATGGACGCAAACAATGAGTCCACTTCTCACAACGACGCCTTCATCTTCTTGTGGAACTCGCGCGTCAAGTGTTCCCGGCATAATCGGAGCCAAATTCTGCTCTTTCATCATTTGAAGAATCTTATTGATTAGACTTGTCAAGTGCATATGTGGATGGCTCAGACGACGTGCCGCATCGAGAACAACGTCTCCTTGTTGCAAAATGACACGTTCCAGATAGGTGTCGACAGTCGTGATGAGGATATTGCTAATGTCCACTTTGTGCTCCGTAAGAGTGCAAATGTAGAACTGATTGAAGACGTCGACGATGTCAGAGGCTCTGAGCTGAGCACGACGCTTCTGAAGCTCATCACACCATTTGGAAGAGAGCTTCATTACGAGTTCTGTGGTATTATTATCCGTTTTGATCGATTCTGTCAGTGCAAGAATTAGGCCACAAAGGAGGTTTGAAAGCTCGACTCGATAGATCAGACGCATTGCCAGACGATTCAGAGAGCGAGCGATTGTGTGTCCGGCGTCGGAACTTCCGATTTGTAGGATTCCATGGAGAACAGAGGTGATGATGGCCTTGACGGTTTCTGGCGAGGCGTTGAGCGGCTCCAAGCCGTGTTGTGTCTCGACTCCGCCCATTAGCTGAAAAGAGAAGCATTAGGAATTTGAGAAAAAAAGGTAAGTGAGGCTCATTTTGATGGCCGCGGAGGAGAAAAAGTTAGGCCATAATGGGGTTTCTGCCTTAAAAAATAGTGTGGGAGCCTGATAGACGCAGAGAAAGATACCGTCTTTACCGAAAAGTTTCAAGAGCCTTTCTCAGCGCTCTCTCAGACTCGCACACTGCCTCTTCCCGTCAGCCGATCAGCGTCAAAAAACCACGATTCTGGTGGCCTAGGTTTCTCTTTTCCACGGCTATCAAAATGAGGGTTTTCTGACGCGTTAAGCTTCAATTTTTAGTGGTTTTTTGGGATTCCTTTTCCAGGTCGTCCAAATGGAGGTTTCCCCACGCATTTTTGAGCCTATTCTCAGCAATAAAACCGACTCTGAAACTCACAATAAAGAGCATTTGAGTGCAAGCATCCATCGTGGCGGTAACATCCTTTCCAGAGGCGAAATCCTCTACAACCATATCCAACTGCGCGGCCGACGCTCTGAACACCAAATCAGCCCGTCGATCGACCAAATGACGTTGTTCCGGTTGATTCAACACATAAGTGACTTGATACATGGCATCTTGAGCCACGTCCGGGAGACCAGAAGAGATATTATTGATGGATCTTTGAATGTTATCCGATGTGTCAATAGAGGAAATCGACGACGACGAGTTGGTCCGTTTCATTTGGAATGTGTTCGTAGCCCATTGATTGGCGGGTGTGGGCGGGGCGATGACGTCGAATGAGGACTTGAGAGCATCGATAGCGTTCGACGCGACGTCATCACGAAGAGCATAACGGGATCTGGCGGCGGCAGGGACAGGGACATGGGGCCCAGTCTGATTGAAGGTCTCATCGTCCTCTGGCTCTGGTTGCCTTGTTCGAGAGCGAGAAGCCTGGCGTGGGCGAACTACAGTTCCTTGTTGTGGTACAACAATCTTTGGACCACCGTTCGGCGGGCTTGAAGCCACACCAGAGCCTCCTTTGATTCCGCTCCTTTTGATTCTCTCCTCGACCAGCGATTTGTCCTTATCCGACATTCTTCCAGCGGCCTTCCACATCTGATCTCCTTCGAATTTGAAGCACGCGACTAGGACATTGATAGCCGCATTTCGCACGCTCACATCCTTATCACCAACGAACGGGGCAACGAGCTTCTCGACTGTCAGCGATTTTAGTGGTCCTATTCCGGCGGCGTTGATGTAAGACTCGATGACAAGAAGACATTCAGAGCGTTGCCGAGCGTTTTTGGATTTCAACGCGTCCAGAAGCATTGGGGTCATTTTAAGGGGACCAACGATATCCGTGAGGGTGTCGATGATATTTCTAACAGCGACTCGCATATTCTCCTTCGGCTCTCCGGTTTTCAACAGCAAATAAGGCACGAATGCGGTGAGCTCCTCATTTGACATTGACGTCTCCGTGTCTCGTGTCAACTCGACCAGCACTTTGCACAGCTCGAGGACCTTAATCAGTGCTGCCGGATTCGTTTCGAAGAAGCGGAGAGTGCACCATTTCAACAGAAGATCACTGTTGGCCAGAAGGCATCGTGGAGTGTCGTCACCGAGACGAATGAGGGTGTCCAGTGCGGCGAGGTGTTGCTTGAAGTCCTTGTGGAATAGTTGACTCATCAGCGACACTTTTGCCTGATTTCCGAGAAGAGTTTGAAGCTGAGAGATGTGCTCGTCGGTTGGCGCTTGGAAATTCCATTTGACTAGCTGAAAAAGTAACGAAATTAAAGGGTTTTTCATTGAAAAAAATCACGAAAATCGCATTTCAATGGCCTAGAAAGATGGCCGAACTTCACGGAGTGCCAGAAACTCTTCCAGCGGGGGTTTCTAGGCCATCAAACTGCCAATTTCCCTTACCTTCAACTGCTTCTCCTCCTTGATTCTCTGTGCCTTATCCCCATTATCATTGAGCAACAACTCGGTTTTTGGGGCGACTGGTGGCTCATTTTCGGCGTTCTCCTTGGTGGGCGGAGCCTTCTTCTTCTCCTCCTTTTTCTTCTCGCCTCCGGGCAGTTTGAGGGGCTGAAAATTGGAAATAGAGACACGATTTTCAGATAAATCCAGTAAAAAGCTCTATATAGAGATACAACATCAATTTTTTACCTCTTCCTCCTGCTCGACTTCTTCCTCTTGTGACTCCTGTCGCTTTGGTGGTGCCGGTTTCTTCGCTGCAGGTGGTGGAGCCTGAAAAGCACAAAAACACAGTTCACAAACATCACAAGAAAGCTGCGTCTCTTCATTCTCCACACTATTTCTCAAAACTTACATCTGCTTTGTGTATGGACTGAACCATTGCGGCAATCTCTGCGGGGCCAGCTTCGGCCAACGCCTTCTGATGGTATTCCTTGATCTTGCCCATCTTCAAGTTATCCGAAACTATGTCAGCAAGTAGTTGAAGTGACGGCTTCTCTCCGATGGCTCTCATCATAGCACCCATGGCAGCGTAGGAGGCGTCACGAACTTCTGAATCCGAGTCTCCCGAATGTTTTATGAGCAGTGGGACCAACGTCTTCAGTGTCTTCTTTGGCATCGTCTGCGAGTTGAGCTTCATAAAAGTTCTTTGCAAAAACAAATCCGTCTGAGTTTTGATACTGGGATTTGGCTTTCCAAGCGCCACCAACACAATTTCTCCAAGAGCCTCCAGATTCGTTGTGGCCACCACATCATCAATGCAAGCGATCAGTGGGTCACGAAGCGTTGGCTTTTTCTCTTTGAACTTCTCGAAAATGATTGGAGCCACTGATAGAGCGAATGGGGCGAACTTGGTGCGAAGACCTGTGGCGATTCCAGCGATACAGTTGGCGGCCAGAGCTGCCACATTGATGTTTGCATCTTTTTCCAAGACCTTCTGAAGTCTCTCGATAATCGATCCATAGCTAGCTTTGGGATCAAGCTTAGGATTTGCTGATAGCAGCTGAAGCAGTCCCTCGAGGGCTTCCTTTCGTTCCTGCCACTTTTTACTTTCGATATTCGTATCGAATCCTTCTGGCATCTTGGAGAGCACGTCAAATGCGTCTAGGAAATCCCACGGATCCGCTTCTACGGCCGCCGATGGAGCTGAGACTGCTGCTGACGACGTCGGTCTTGAAGCGACTTCTGAAGGTGATGCGACTGTGGCTACTGGAGCGACGGCGGCCGGTGCGTTCTTCGCTTGCTCCTCTGCAAAACTGGTGGCGGACTTCTCGGCGAACTCTCCGATTTTCTTCATCTTTCCCTCATCTGATGATAGGTCGCCGAGCAGTGATTTGATGTTCTTATCACCAATGATTCGTTGGATTGAGCCAAGGGCTTGAAGTGCGGCTTCTCGAACATCTTGATCAGCGTCTCCTGTGAGCTTTCCGAAGACTGGAACGGCGGCCTGAAAAGCAAAAAATGAGGTTTTCCCATTATTTAGGCTTAGAAATTACCTTGATAAATCCTTTTGGCTGCTTTGCCGACGTCACCAAATCCAACTGTTTCGCCACGAAAAGTGCCGTCTGCTGCTTAATCTGTGGATTCGGTTTAGCCAACGCTGCGAGAATGTCCTCTTGCCCCGCCTCCACTGACGTCATCGTCCTGCCCACCTCCATTGCACACTCGACCAACGGCTCACGAAGTGTCGGCTTCTTCTCCTTCATTTTGTCGAAAATCACTGGAAGCATTGGGACGGCGAAGGCCGAGAATTTCGTGCGAAGACCCGTCGCGAATTTGGAGATGCATTTTGCGGCGAGTGCTTGACAGTTGATGTTGGCGTCTTTGGCGAGGATCTGGAACAAAAATAAAGTTGGAAAGGGGATTTTGGGATAGTTTCTGAGCTTTTCGGGGGTGTTTTGGGTCATTTTGAAGCTAAAACCTAGCTGGAAACGAGTCTAAAGCCTGTTTTTTGATGTGAACCCATGAAAATGGCGGATTTCCGCTAGATTTTATCAAAATTCCGAGATGTTTTCGAGGCTATTGAGGTAGTTTAAAGAGCGCCAAAATGAGAAATTTTGGGATTGTTTTTGAGCTTTTCGAGCGTGTTTTGGGTCATTTTGAAGCAAAAATCGCGCTGAAAACCAAATTTGCTGATGTGAAACCCTTGAAAATGGCCGATGTTCGCTAGATTTTATCAAAATTTCGAGCTGTATTCCGGGCCAATGAGGTACTTTAAAGAGCGCCAAAATGAGAAATTTTGGAACAGTTTTTGACCAATTGGGACGTTTTTCAGATCATTCTGAAGCTCAAATAGCGCTGAAAACTAATTTAAAGCCAGTTTTTCGCTGCGAAACCCCAAAAAATGGCCAATTCTCGCCAGATTGGGTCAAAATCCGGAGCCTTTCTCGGGCGTACTTCCAAGTGCCAATCTTATCGGTCTTGTGGTGATTTCCGAGCTTTCTTGACGTGTTTTAGGTCATTTTGAAGCTCGAACCGCGCTGATAATGAATCTTTAGTCAATTTTAGCCGCGGAAGAAAGCTGTGGGACTTTTCATCCCTTCGTCCAAACCCAAAATTGCCCAAAAAGCCATTTTCCCATCATTTCTCCGCCAAACTCACCGTCTGCAAATGTCCAATAAGCTCAGCATATGAGACTTTTGTGGAGAGCCGCTCGTTGTCGGTGACAACCTTCAACAGTGCCTCCAGGGCCTCCTTTCGCTCCTGCCATTTCTTCGATTCGCGGAGCTCATCGAAGTTTGGTGGGAGTTTCGGGATGATGTCCACCTCATCAATATAATCCCAATTTGACATTTCTGCAAGACAAAAATGTGTGAAAATGGGGGTTTTTTCGACGAAAAGAGGGAGAAATAGAGGAAAAAGTGTGAAAATCAATGGATTTTCGGCGGGAAAAAAGATCGGAACAACAGATTTCAACAACTTCCGATGTTGCGCAAAGCCGCTGCGGCAACAGAATCGATTTGGTAATTGGGGTCACCCTCCGAGAAAACTTCCATTTTCGACCCCCATCCGATTTCGCAATATGTAAAAAAAAAGCGCAAATAGAAGGGGAAAAGCGGCGGCTCAGTTGCACTAACTCCCGAAGAAAAAGCGAGAACAAAGAACAGCAGAGGGGAGAAGAAGAGGAAGAAAAAAAACGATGAATTTTAAAGTTTCTTTTTACGATGAACCCCCGCTAGTTGTACAAAAAAGTGTCCTTTTTTACTCTTTTTATTAAAGAAAAATACTTTTTTAAAATTAAATTTTAACGAAAAAAAGCCAAAAGCTGATGTTTGAACCCTTTCAAACGCGCGCTAAAATAACGGCCCAGAGGTGTGTGGAGTACGCAATTTACCGCCCCGGTGTCGACGACACATTGCGGACAGGTGTGAAATAGGGGGATTAAATTGATAAAATTGATAGCGGGAAGCATTTTGGAAGAGTTCTGGAGCAGTTCTGGAGCAGCGAATTTTTTGCGAACTCTGGCGGCGCTCATCCATCAGATTTAGCTTTTTCACAGCTTGCGAACGTTGGGCGAGCGAATTTTAAGCGCGTTGCGTGCCACGACGAGTAAGGGAACCCCTGCGGAATTTCTCGATCGGGCGGCTTTTGTGAAGCGAAACCTGGTAAAGCTCCGCTAAGAAGCCGCTCAACCTTCGCCCAAAAGCTGCGACAACCAGCCGAGTTGACTTGCTCCGAAATTTGAGCTAAATATGCCTGGAAAATCTCTTTAACTGCTCCAAAGTGTCAAAATTGATGCTTTATTTCAGGTTTTTGAAGCTCGAGAACCAAGCTAAAGCTCGATTTTTGGCTGAAAATTGTGAAAAATGTGCTTTTCTGAAGCTCCCAGTGGCCAAGATCGATTTCATATTTGCTATCAGCGCATTTTCAGCTTCCAAATGACTCAAAACTCCGAGAAAAATACTTGTTTTTGCCAAAAAAAAATTTCGAAAAAATCTGAAAAAAGAAGTTGGTTTTTCTCAAAAAACCGCGAATTTCGATGAAATTTCGGTTTAAAAATGGGATTTCTCGCTGAAAAAGTCAACGAAAATGTGAAAAAAAGTGTGAAAAACGAGAGAAGTTCGATGAAAAACATCAAAACCCCAGGAGAAATTGCTGAAAAGAAACAAAATTTCCCGCTTCTTTCCACGCATTGTAATCTGTAAAAAATCGATGATTTCGTATGTCAGACGCGATTAAAGAGCTGTTCTCCATGATTTTACCCCGTTCGCACTTTGAACCTTTAACAATTGTTAGCATTTTCTCAAAAAACGGCGATTTCCGATGAAATTCGCCCCAAAAAATGAAAATATTCGCTGAAAAACACATCGAAAATGCAAAAAATGTGTGAAAAACCACAAAAATGCGATGAAAAACTTCGAGAAGCGTGGAAAAACCACACAATTTCCCGCTCATAAACAATTGAATTTTGCCGCCAGGCGCGCCGCTCCCGGTGTTCGGTGGAGCGCATTTGCATTTTCTTCAAGAAAATTTATTTGTAAGCAGGCCTAGCGAAAAAGCATTGATTTTCCAGCAAAAAAAACACTAAAATTGCGATAAAGATACTAAAAACTTGAATTAATATAAAATTTTCAGATTTTTTTTTTCAGATTTCCTTCAAAAATTTTCGAATTTCTCTGAAAAAAAAATTAATTCTCATGATTTCCCCAACCAGTTTTTCACACACAAAACAAAAATTGCAAAAAAAAAAGAAATAACACATCATATGTAACACAATAGACAACAATATTCAACATAAAAAAATCTCTTTGAGAGGGGCGTTGACTCACGCCACAGGTCTCTTCCAAACTATGCAAAAGCACCTTCCTTATTTCGTAAAAGTGGGTTTTTTATTAGTTTTTTTTCACTGGAAAAATGAGATTCAGAGATTTTTCTAGGCTGATTATTATTGAGGTAGGAGATTTTTGAAGAAAAAAGTACGGGAGGTTTTTGTGTTTTTTTTTTTCAAAATCTAGTTTTCACCCGGTTCTAGACAAGCTTTTGAGACGTTTTATAGGTAATTTGATAGCTAAAATCACGCTGATCAAGAATCTGAAATTCGTTTTTTCTGTCGAAAATTCAGAAAAAATTATGACCCCTTTTCTGGTCGGATTTTGTAAAAATCACCACGGATCCAGTGGCTGTAAAGTCCCAAAATCGAGTCTAAATGCAGAACAGACCCTTTTTCAATATCCTAGGCAGTATGAAACATTTTTAAAAAAAATTTAGTTTGGGAACTAACTTTTCACCTTTTGGGTTTCTAGGCCATGTAAAGTTTTACTTTCCTCTCACATTCCAAGAAGTTTGGAAGGTTTTTTTTAACTAAAAACTTGTTGAATTCAAAGTTTTTTTCGATGTATGAGACTGAAAAGAAACTCTAGAATCAAATATTGGGTAGTAATGGCCTAGAAATCCAATAATTGAAAAGCTAGTCCCCAAGTAGTCCAGGTCCAGTTCTCACAGTTCGTTTTTGGCAAACGGTCGTCAGATATAGGTAACCTCTTGTGTCAAATTTAACCAAAATTTTAGCTGCTGGCCTAGAAATCCAAAAATTAGAAAGTTAGTCCCCAAATAGTTTAGGGCCAGTTCCCACAGACCGTTTTTGACAGAAAGTCTTCAGATATAGGTTAACTATTATGTCAGAGTTAACCAAAACTTTAGCTGCTGGCCTAGAAACCCAGAAAGTGAAAAATTAGTCCCCAAGCTCAATTTTTGTTCAAAATTGTCTTGCGAAGTTAGAAGGATGTCTATTCTGTACCTAATGCTCCACGAGCTGATTTCAAAACAAATTTAAAAAAAACATTACGGAAGCAATAACTGATTTCAGAGTAGTATTCAGCGTACTTTTAAGTGGCCTAGATCTCGCACAAAAAGCCACAAAATTTCTAGGCCCTTCCCTACTAATCGAAAATTCCAGAACCTTCCCTATCTTCTTCTGGCTATATGCTCGCTTCACCTGTTGGCCAAGTCTTTATTGGTAATTTTTTTCCCGTAAAAAATCTCTATTACACAGGCACCCCTAATAGAACGGCACCTCTGAAGTAGCACTCTGGCAGTTGCTTTGAAAAATAGAGTGGCATGCCGGTGTAATAGAGGTTTTCTTTTTCTTTTTTCAGCTCAAACACCAACTCTACTATGTCCCTTTTAAAATAACAAACACCCATTTTGCCTTGACTTGTGTCATAATTATGTTTTTATGCCTCCTATTTTCTCTGGTTTGTGTGGATCTTCTATTCCAAACTCATTCCACATATCGATATGTTATAGTGATGAATGTAAGAACCTCTAATAAAACGGCACCCGATTCACAGAGTTTGTTCCAGATCGCTGTGATAGGATGCGCTCTATTTATCACTGGCTATCTTTTGGGACATATCGTAGAGATTGGGTTTGCTCAAATGAACAAATATACATGTAAGTTTTAGTGAGCGATGAATTTAGCAAACCGTACAACCTGTATTAATGGGACCCCTTTGAAAGAAGTTCCTCTCTAATAGTAGGGCCCCTTGGATAAGGAATTTGAACAATAGTGGTGCATGCACTACTTATACAGGATTTACGGTTATTTTTGTTCTAGGCCGTCAACTAGGAATCAATACGTTCTACACGAATTCGACAGTATCAATTAATGAAAAAGTGGACAAATATGAGAAGGGTAAGTGATGAGCTTTTGTGACTTGTTTTGGCTCATTTGCAAGCTGAGAATATGGTGAAAAGGAATTTTAATTCCGTTTTTGCTTTAGATAAAGTTGGAAAAGTCAAAATCCGTATAGAGCGTAGTCCGATGATATGGAAGTCCTCAAGTTGTATCAAAATGCAGAATAGACCATCCTCTGACACTCCAAAAAGTTTGGAAAATTTTTATTGAAAAATTAGTTGAGGACTAACTTTCCCACTCCTAGATTTCTAGGCCAGCCAAAGTTTTGGTTCAGTTTGAATTTAAAAGTGATGTACGTTCCCCAAATTTTGTCAAAACGTAGAGTAGGCGTTCCTTCGACATTTAAAAGAGTTTGGAACTTTTTTGAGCATTTTTTTTCGGTTTGAAATGCTGCTAGTTACTGGAGGCGCCCAGCATTCCAATAGTTCTTTAAACCTACAAAAACGTTTCAAAATTAGACTTTTAGCGGTGATTGGAAGAATCAAAAATTCATCTAATCCGGATTACGTATTTCGCAATCTGCAAAACAAATAACATTTTTGAACTCGGTTTTCGGTTTCAGTGTTTTCAAATAGACATCCTTTCTTATAATACGTTTCAATTTTTTGGCCTGAAAACTTTTGTAACCTCGGGCCTTCAGAAAGTTTTCGATCCAAAAAATGTTCTCCTTAAAAAAATTCCAATTTTCTGGGGCTATTAGAGAATGATTTATCCTGCATTTTCACTCAATTTCACGTCTGTATTTTCACCGGAAACCCTGTGAAAGCTCCATAGTAGTGACTTTGGGCCAAATCGATCAATATTGGCTCAAAAAAACCTTTTTTTTTTAATTTCCGTGTCAAAAATGGATTTACGATCCGTTGTCCGATTGTTATCAGCTTTCGAAAGACATGTAACATGCCAAAAATGCTCAACTTAAAATTCGACCATTTTTAGCGATCTAAAAATAGTTGTGAACAGTTCACAATGTGAACTTGATTTTGAAAAAAAAAACTAATCGAGCTAATTTTCTGTTTTTTTTATTTCTAGGTCGTTCCCATTTTCTTTTTCATTACCAATTCGAAAAGTTTCAGAAACATTGAGCCAGCCCTCCCAGCACATTCAAAATCCCCCTATAAACCTATAAACCCTTTTCTCAGATCGTTGCGCCGAGGCCGTCTTCCTAGAATTTCAAGAAATCTCCATCGACCTCCTAATCCATATTTTCTTCATCCCCCTTCATATCTCTGCCACCGCATTTTCATGGACTTTTAGCGGTTTATTCAGGAAACGGTGCCACGAAGATCATGCATAATTGAGGGCGACACGTTTTATCTTGTTGGATTTTTTTCAATTCAATAAAAACTTTTTCTTCTTCAAAAATTCATTACTTCATTTGTCTCCAACCACAAAATGAATCGTCTCGCTGCCAACGTCTTCAAAACCTCCTCCTCCTTCTCGTTTCGTCGTGCTTATTCAATTGAGAAGAGCGTTTTGTCGAAAGATTTGGAAATTGTCAAAAATCCGTCGACGGAACAAATCGAGCAATTTCAAAAGTTGATTGGCGGTTTCAATGATATTGAGATGTTGAAGAAGACGATGAAGGACAAATATCATTTGTATTTGTTGTGTCGTAAAGGTAGGTCAAAACATGTGAAAGTGCTCTGAAAATGCGCTCTATGGAGAACCTTCTGAAAATTTCGAATTCGCGGGATGTAGTCAGCCTGAAAACGCGCTCCAATCGCACCTCCAAAAACAGTGTCATAAACCGAGAGACGCAGACACGTTTTTTCTCTGCGTCTCTTAATTTTCCTTACTATTTCTAGAGAATCGGGAGCGCACATTGCAACTATCATACACGTGGCAAAAAACAGTTTTGAATTTTTTTTTTCAATTTCAAATTTTTTAAAGTTTCAATAAGGTTTCACGTTTGACACGTGGCAGCAGTGTGTGCAGACGAGAAATTATCGAGAATTGTGTCGAGAATTCCTAGTGAATTTTCTCGAGAGTTCTCGAGAAGTTCTCGAGAAATATTTTTGAGAATTTCTCGAGAAAACTTCTCGAATTCGATTTTTCAATTCTCGTCTGCACGCACTGCGTGGCAGCATAACTAACGATGTTCTGTTGTGGCAGAAGACAGCAAATCTGCTCTAATCGCACCTCGGAAAATAGTTTGTAAAACCAAGAGACGCAGAGAAAAAAACTTGTTTGCGTCTCTTGATTCTCAATATTTTTGGGTTTCCATTGGAGCGCAATTTCTGACTCATTTTTGGTACTGAAAATTGGCTGGAAGACTGATTTATTTTTTTGAAAATCGTAATGAGAAATTCAAAAATTCAATAAAAAAATTTCTAGCGTTACAGGTGCCGTTCTAATAGGGGGAGAAATTTAATTGCCCTTGGAAAAATGTTGTAGAAAAAGACCGACTTATTCTAATCAAAGATGCTCTTCGTAGGTGGCAGAAGCTCGAAAAGTGCAAAACCAAAGTTTCTAGTAAAACCTATTTTTGACATTTTACTTCTGGACGGTGCTCTTATATTAGAGGTTGCTGTTTTTTAAACGGACGGCTATAATTTTTCCGGTGGAGCGCGATTGCACTACCCGGTCCAACCCCTATGCCCTTCTAATAGAGAACTTCTTCCAGACTCCTCCACAGTCCTCTCCGGAACTCAATCAATTCTCTACAAATCTCTCAACCCCTCCACTCCAGACTTCCGTACTTTTGGACTCTCTTATCAACCCGACAATGTCTATCATCTTTTGCCCCATCTGATGTGTGAAATGGCTTTGGATCTTGACGCTGTCAATATGAATTCTGGTGGATGTGTCGGTAGGATTTCCCCTATTCCAAGCTCTCTCCCTTTTCGGGTTTAATAATTTTAGAATTGAAGACTCGGCAAGTGCGGCAGTCTGGCGTAAGGTTCTGCATACGAAGGTGCGCGGTTCGACCTACTATGTTTCACAATATAAGGTTGATGAGATTTTCAATCCGGAGATGGAATTTGAAGGAATTGAAGTCAAGGTACATGGGTTTTTTCTTCTTTTTTTTTTTAGAAAAAATACTCAAAAATGACACTGAAACGCACAAATCGCGCACGAAACCGCATGTTACAGACTGATGGCCGCGGCCGAGAATACGACAGCGCGGGTTTTTTTTTGCTATTAGTCTTACGAAATGTGTAGCAACCGCGCCCTACTGGACTATATTTCCATTTTCAGCAAATTAACTTTTCTACGCTGGTCCCGTTTTTACACAACAAAAATCCAAAAATGGGTCTGAAACTCACAAATCATGTCTAAAAACGCAAGTTACAGACTGGTGACCGCCAGTGTGCCTTACCGGTAAAATTATCGAAAAATATTCCGGAACAAATTTGATAAATTTGTCGACATTTTTCTGAAAAAATTCCGGTATTTCCAGAAGCTTTTTGGCGCGAAGTTCTAAAAACACCGTACAACGATGCTCCGAATTCGCGCATTGTTTAGCGGATTTTTCGGGAAATGTTTTGTATGTTTTTGGTAAAAAATGTTTTTGAGAAGGCCCACTGGTGGCCGCGGCCGTGGCCTTGGCACCTAGAAGTCCTTTTTTCTATATTTTCGCGGTTTTTTCTCGTTCAATTCATTTTTTTTTCTATAAATCTCCAATTTTTCACAAGTTTTAAATGGAAAACTGCTGAAAAAAAAATGGAAAAATAGAAAAACCGCGCTGTCTGATTCTCGGCCGCGGCCACCAGTTTGTAACTTGGGACTTTGGACGCAAATTTGAGCGATTTTTAGGCACCTAAAAAAACAGACTCAGCGCACCTTCTCAATTAGCAATTTCATAGTTTTTTTTCGATTTTCAGAAATTCCACGAAGTCTCGACAGAAGACGTTGTCAAGTACGACAATTCAATTTTCCCATACCAACGCGAAGAGTTTTTGCTCGCCAAATTCAACGAAGGTTTTGGCCGTGTCGCCTATGATAAGGATGGAAAAGTGATTGGAATTGGTTTGGTCTCTTATGAGGATGGAGACTGTGATATTGGACCAATCTATTGTGACAATACGAAGGTGGCTCAGGCGATTTTCCAGAACATTCTGGACGAGTTGAAGGGCGATTTTGCCGAGATTCGTGTTCGTTGCAGTGACAAGTTTGAGGAGAGTGCCACGTGAGTTTTTTGGGGGCGGGGCTTCATCGAATTCGAAGATTTCCAGGTGGATCCGCCCATTCCTTCGTTGCCGTCACGAGATGACTCCATTCGCTCATATCAAGTTTAATCGTGTCGTTCCGGCTGGTCTCAATCTTTCGAAAGTGTTTGTCAACTCGAACCCCTCTAGTGCTCCTTGCTAGAAATTGAACTCGTTTTTTGCGAAATGTGAATCATAAAATGTCTGGATGATTATTACTTTTGTGTTTTTTGAACTGGATATATGTCAGAATTGATTTTTACATATAATCAATGGAAAATAATGTTTTATCAGTATCAGAGAATTTCATGTTTTCCTTTTTCTTAAAAAAAAAAACAAAAAAAAAACAAATCAGAATTTTTATGTCGTTAATGCCCTCGACATTGACCAGTCAAATCAGTCAAATCATCATCTGTCAGTTATCAAAAAAAGTATCAAAAAAGGTTCAATTAACAATTTCCAGGCCGCCAAGAATTTGCTGCACGGGCACTGTCCCATATGCGCTCCATTGCACTCAGTTCTTCGAGATTTTCCACTTTGGCGCCAAATTGTTATTTTTTTCAAAAAATTTTAATTATTTTTTTCGAAGTGATAACCATTTTTATGAAATTTTTTTTGCAAAAATTCAGAGAAAAACTTGATGACCAAAGGCGGAAATCAAAATTCCTTTGAGTCATTGTTCACCTGAGTTCAGTGGAGCGCTGGAGAAATTTCTACCCGCCCGGCCCGACCCTCGGTTCAGGGCAAAATGTTTTCTTCAAGTTTTCTTCAAGCATGTTTTCTTCAAGTTTTAAGTTTTTGAAAATTTTGAAAATTTGTTTTCGCCTATGTTTCCAGGGAGGAAATTCTGATCGACTCTGGAGTTCAAATCCGGCTCGCCGGGCTTTGCCGGGTCTGCTCGGATTTTTGAAGTCCAATGAGAAATACTGTCTGTCAAGGCTAAAGTCTCAAGAGGCCGAATTTCTCTGAAATTTCTCTGTAAAATTCTATTAAAACAACAATTTTTTTTTAATTCATCAATATTTTATTATACACACACAAATAGTTCTCGAATACCCAAAACTTCTAGTTTTCTCATCAATCTCATTCTACTCCTTATCTTGTTCCTCTCTTCTTGGCAGCCTCCAACATCTCATCCTGAAGTTGTTCCATAATCTCACACCGCTTTCGGGTACGTCCATCCAAATCAAACGCGACGGTTGGAAGTTTCCAGTAGTTGTCACGAAGGCGTTCCCAATCCCATGGAGCTTGACTGTGACTTCTGTCAAGCCAGATTTCAGCTTTTCCGAAACTCCAATAGGTGGCCGAGCAGAACAAGGCGAACCAGGCGGCGGTGAGGAAGAACAGTGGATAGACTTCGTAGGCGTGGCCAAGACGGCGGACGAGGAATCTGGAAAGGGAAAGTTAGGCCATGGATTATGAAAGTCAAAAAACTCACTGATAAGGAGTGTCTCCCTTCTGGATGGCGACCTTTGTGAAGCGTTTATCGCGAGACCAATTTCTGGAATATTGAAAGTGTCCCTCTTCCAACGGCTTTTTCAATTGAATTCGTGCCGGTGTCGGCACTGCAGACGTGCTGGCGTTTCGAGAGAAAACGAAACGGAATACGGTTTGGCATGGAGTCTTGCTCAACGACATTCTGCAAAAACAAAAAGAGGTTGAATAGGAGAAAAATGGGCTGGAGGGCGCGGGGAGTACAAAAAAAATAAATGGATTGTAGTCGAGAAAAAGGGCAGTCAAGTGAAAGGAAAAAAGAAAGAAGACAAAACGGAAATTAGGGGGGAAGGGCCGGAAACTCTCCCTCTTGAAGACGTGAAAAGCAGAAGACATGGGGGATAATGATGAGCCAAGCAAAGAAGATTTGCATAAGCCAGTGCGAAGCTTAAGTTGTAGTACGAAAAAGAAAACTTTGACTGCGAACCGGCAAATTTTGGCTTGAAATCTGGTCAAGAAAAAGGGATTCAAATGTTCCCAGAAACGTAATTTTGATAGCCTAGCACCTACCTCAGGCTTTGGGCCCGACAAGAACTAAGACTTTAGAATGGTTTAGGACATTGAGACTAAAGCTATGACTAATAGATTAGCGATTAAGGAACTGAAGACAAGGGTCTAAGGACTAGGGAACTAAGAACTAGGGCTTCAGGTCTAGACTCTAAAAACGATGGCCTGAAGATCAGAACCTAAGGGTTGTAGGACTATGACTAGAACTTGAGTATTAGTATCGCGATTAGGGTTAGGACAAAAAAAAAACAAAAACAAAAAAAAACCCTAGAAGATCAAGAAGGATCGAGACCAACCTTCAAGTCCTGTAGAATTCGACCTGCAACTCCAAGAGGTCAACCTACAAGGAGTCAAGCCCTAAGTCTAGCAAGAACCATAAAACCTAAATTAAAAAATTTTACCTTCCCTCTAATTGAAAAGCAATTTCTCTTCCCAAGAGCCCCAACATTGTTTTTCATTACCCAAGAAAATGGAAAAAAAGAACCCGAGGCTCAAGAAAGAAATAAGAGACGCCTCTCATATAAGACGTCTCTCCCTAAAATATATTGGGGGTATTGTGTGTTGGGGGGAGTATAGCTTTTGAGGCAAAGGGGCGTGGCTTACTTTGGCGCGGGGTATCGCGGGGGTCTACGTGCCGAACGAGACGATGCATGCGTGCACACTGCTTGTTCCGCGCGCGGGCGGGGCGGGTGCGAGAAGAAGCCCCCCTCCCGTACGCCCTTTCTGTGTTGGGTAGTTTGACTATGTACATAGAGTGAGTGAGTGAGAGGGAGAGAAATAGACACAAAAATAATACAACACACAATGCATTTGGGAATGGAATATATATGGAGGGTCACTTTTGAGTCATTTTTGGTTTTTTGGTAAAGGGAATTTTCAAGATTTTGAAAGCGTGGAAGGCCAGTAACAGAGCCGGAAGTAGGATCCTGAAGGCCTGGAGTGGAGATTACTGTATTTTCTTCTCAAAAGTGGATCGGCTAGTGGTGGCCCACTCTGGGACTTGGAAGGGAATAAACTCCGTATCCCTTCATCATTGCTGCCCAGCGAATTCGGACTTTTCTTGGGAAATTATTGGGCATGAACTTTTGGAACACAACCTTTTCATACAAACTTTTGAAACTCTCTTTGACTCTCATGGCCCCATTGGACAGCTCCAGCCTAATCCCGATTGACAGCTCAGTTCCAACTTGACATTTCACAAAAGCAAACCCCATAATTCACTCTTCACCCCCCCCCCCCCCCTTTTTTTCACATCTGCTCTTGACGCTTTGTCTGTCACTGGCTCCCCGGGATAGATTTATTTCGAATGGGCCAAAATTGTAGGCGGCAATTATAGGTTTTTGGTTTTGTTCTACCTTTGAAAATATATTTTCCAAAATGAAAAGTTTTGAGTTTTCCAAATTTCCGACTTTCAGTTTTACAGTTTTTTTTAGACCATTGGGTTGAATAATCGTGAAGCTATAAAATCTCCAGACTGTACACGCTTTAATTTTATCGAATTTCAGATTTTCAGCGATTCGGAAGCCCCGATTTTCAGATTCTCCTATCATCAAATTGTTCAACTTAAAGAAATCCAGAAGTTCAAAACTTTCGGATTTCAGATTATCCGATTTTGGAAATTTCCAGAGTTTCAGAAATTGGAATTTTCAGTGGTCGACGGTTTCAGATTTTCAAAAATTTCGAATTTTCAAAGAATTCAAAACTTTTTGCAATCCAGATTTTCGGATTTCAGAGTTTTAGATTGCAAATATTTCCAAAGTTTCAATATACCCGGTTTTCAGATTTTCCGATTTTGGAAAATTTGGATTATTCAGAAGCTGAAATTTTTTAGTGGCCCACAGATTTTCAAAAATTTTGAATTTTTAGAGATTCCGTTAATTAGTTCCAAACTATTCAACTTTAGAGTGTCCGAACTTCAGAACTTTGAGTTAAAAATTTTGAAAAGCTTAGGTTTTCAAAATTTTTCGCAATTTCAGGTTACAAACTTTCTGAATTACAAAATTTCAGAATCTCAATTCTTTTTTTGTAAGTCTAAATCTAGCTTGATTCCACTCAACTCCAAACCGTCATTTTGAAGTTCTACTTTCAAAAAACTGAAAATTTTTTTTCCAAAAATATCTGAAATCCCAAACCCGTTAATTTTTAGCTTGTTAGAGTTCATCAAAACCATGTTTCCGTGAATTTCTGAACTTGTTTTTTTTTCGCAAATCTTTTCCAATAATCCAGCAGAAAACCACATGTTTAATCTCCCTTCCCTCAATGAGCGTCATCTCTCTAAAACATGTGTCTGTGTCTACGTGGATAAACCAGATGAAAACTCGTATCACTGATTCGTTTTTTGAGCTCAATCTTGTTCCGGCAACGTGCAGAAACAATTGTTCCCGATTTAACCTCTTGAGAGATTTAAAAGAAGAAACAACAGGAAGCAGGGATAAAAAAGTGATATGGTGTGAGTGCTAAACGGATTCGAATTTCACAAGTGCATAGTACACACGTTTGTGTGTGTGTTTTATTAGCCTCCCCCGACTCGATATAACATCTGCCCCCTATCTGTTGGTTGTTGTCACGTATTCTTTTCTCTCCAAAAATCCACGTGTCCTGCGCCTTTAAATTTCCTTGAGAAATGATACCTCTCCCTCCCCTTTTGATCAGGGAGGTCAAGTTTACGTAAGGAGGTGTCAGATCAGAAGAAGAACAAGAGATAACATCATCACCTGCCGCCTGCCGAAGAAAAGGAGAGAAATAGTTCTTTGAAGCGGAAGAAGGAGGAAGAAGATTTGGTGAACAAGACAAAAAAAAGCGCGTGCAGATTTCAAAAATGAAAATGTCCGGCGAGGCTATAATTGCTGGTTCGGTGGTGGCTGTTTTAGGGTGACGAGCGACGGGGGATGGAGCCATATGAATAAAATTCGCCTTGGGGGAGAGAGATTTGGAGCCAAAGACTGGCAGCAATAAATCGAGATATTCAACAAGATAGTGTGAAATTGATTGAAAAAGAGGAGCTAAAGCTCTAGCTGAAAAAGATGTCTGAAACTTTGGAAAAACGGATTTTGAAGGTTGCAAGACATGAAAAATGGGCCCTACAGGACGTTTTGAACATTTTGAGCCCAAACGTTTTGTACTACAAAACGCATTTCGGAAGAAACCGAGTGAAGTTTGATGAACAATTGTTTGTTTCAAAGTTGGAATAGCGATTTTGGATACTTTTTCATTATCGTCTCTCACAATTGGCTGAAAGACAATGTTCAAAGTTTCAAAAATAAATTTTGCACCTACAGCAGAATATCAATCCATTTGAGAGGAAAGGACCTTGAAAACTTAGTAAAAGCTATCATAAACTGATAAAAATAAGTTCAAAAATTTTTTTAAATATAAATTTCCGATTTCTTCTGATTCACATAATTCAAATGCCATTTGTCGTGGAAACTTGGTCTCTATAGGTCTCATTCATTCACACAATTCTAATTTTTTGAACTTTCGAATTCAGCTAAACTTTCAGAACTTCTCAAATAAAAAAAAAGCTAAAACGAGTGTATCAAGGGCTCATTTTGACTCGAAGAATTGCCAGTGCATTTCTTCTAAAATTTTTGAGATTATTTTAAATCGAAAATAACTAAAACCATACTTGCAACGGGCCGGGCCGGGCCGGGCCGATTTGAAAATCTCCTCCGGCCCGGCCCGGCCCGGCCCGCTTCGGCCCGCTTCGGCCCGGGTCAATAATTTTTGCACTGAAAAAAAAAGTTTTTTTCTGTTTTTTTCAGTAATTGGAGATATCTCTTTTTGAATAACATTTTTGACTATTTTTAGTGGTGAAAAGTCAAATATTTCGTAAAAATCATATAAAAAATGCGAAAAAATGACCTCAAAATTTCAAAATTTTTTGAGTCCGGGCCGGAGAAATCTCTGGCCCGGGCCGGCCCGGAAAATTGCAAGTATGACTAAAACCTGCGATTTTACATTTGTTTTAAAAGCTGAAAACTAAAATCTCATCATAATTCTAAAGTACAAATCTCCTCTCTAAAAGCTCTATAAATATACATTTTGTCTCGATCTAACCAGCCAAAAGATTATAGCGAGATTATATTATGAAATTTTCAGAAGAAAACGTGCAGGTTTCAAATCTCGAGTAAAGTTTGTCATATGAAAATTAATTTTACGGAGCCGGGTTATTGAGCCAAATAAAGCAAAAATAGATTATGAAAAAGGTTTTGAGGAAAATAGAGTACTGAATACGAACTCTCGGACTCTAAAAGCAGGAAATCCGGAAAGAATAAAGTTTTTTATTCAAATTGCACCACCGGCTACATTTTTTTAAACAAAAACAAGGCTAAAAACTAACCGCAAAACGAAAAACTTATGATTTCAAAACTTTTAGTATCTTCGAATCTCTAAATTGCTCATTTTGCTCAATCTTTGCTCCTAATACGATTTTCTACATTCCAATTTTCCCAGTAATCTTATTTCAGGCTCTACGTGCTTTCTCAAAATACCACCACTTCCTCTCAACTGAATCACCTTTCTGCTCTTCCGCTTCCTCCCAAAATGACATCAATATCAGTGATAAAAAAAAGCGCCAAAGAATGACTAAAACATTTTGCAACAAACACCCCTTTCAAACGTACGTGTCCACGTACAAGCACACACAGTGAGACGGTTCAAATAGTGCACGACCTCACGTACAATTGGCTCTCGTTTTGTGTGTGCAAATAGGATGTCCCCCTCCCTCCGCACCCATTGTTTTTTGCACGTACTATAGCCAATTGGAGGTAGGAATCAAGAGAAGTGGTGATAAAAAAGAGTGGGAAACTTACGTCTTGCAGAGTTGGCAATCGAGGAATAAGGAATTTGAAAATTGAGAAATTAGGGGGAGGTCACGGAGTCAAGGTATCAATGAAAATGATGATAATGAAGATATGAAGTGTCACGTGAAGAATTGTGTTTTTTCGAAGAACTCAAATGTTATTATTGCAGACATCATGAAGCCTATATTATACCGGCATGCCGCTCCATCGTTCAAAGTGCTTGTTTGTTTTGGAGAGGTGCCGTTTTATTAGAGGCTGCCGCTTCAATTTTCTACTTGTTTTTATAATTTTCAATAAATGATAAACTTCATTTCGAAAAATTGAGCCAAAAACATCGGAAGGTCCTTTTTCCTTTGGGTAGGCAACAAAAAAGAATTTAGAAAAAAAAATCAGGCTCAAAGTTCATTATTTTCGCTATTTTCATCATAGAAACAGTTTTGTTTCTCAACTGATTGATGCCGGTCTATTTGGCGTGCCGTTGTAATAGAGTTTTTTTTTCAGTAAGCATTTGTGCTAACTCTGACCAGAAATGACAGAGTAAAAACTCTCTTAATCGATGTAAGAGGTTTCGAAAAAATGCCTTGTTTTGGCTATATCCTACATGTCAAATTTGAGGAAAAATAGAAAAAATTAATTTCGAATATTTCAATCAATTAGTTTCTTTGTGTACCTGAATAGCTGATAAATGAAAATTTGAGCCCTCCGACTTTGTTTTTTTATCCCAAATAAATTATTTATATTCCGCGGAAACTGGTACTCAAGTGATGCAGGATGGATTTCAAAACTTAATGCGTATCGGAACTAATTGGTAATATTGGAAGTTGTTTTGCTGCGTAATTAGTCAGAGTCCGTTCATCGCTTTTTAATTAAATACAAAGGAGGTTATCTAGGCAAGTGATTTCTTACCTGACACCGGTTCTCTCTTTTTGCTAGCCGGCAATATCACCTGCTCTCCATTTAATTGCCCTAAGCCCTTCTTACCTATTCACCTTTAGTCCATTCATTCACGACCTACAATGTCTTCACCGTCCGTTTTCTCCCTTTTCAGTTTGCCACGTCTCGCACTTCAAAATGTTGCTGATCTTTGGAATCCTTATGAAATGTGAGTCATTGTTAATTATCTTATAATTAAAAAATTAACTGTTCAGGTATCACTTTTCGTGGATTTCCAAAAAAAAGCAAGCAAATCGCAAAACTTATTAGTAGGAAGACTGAAGCAGTTGCTTTGGGTGACTCCTTATTTCGCCGTATTCTAATACGTTTTCGTACGTCAAGTGCAGATAGGGGTCTATGGTCTCTGGCTCTTTGTGAAAAAGAAGCGGACTACTGTAAATGGCTGGGCTATTTAAACATTATGAAAGTTCCCCCAAAAGAAAATCAGCTATCAGCTTTGGAACTAACAGATCATTTGATGGAAGTTTTCAAATGTCCTAAAATCAATTTAGTCATTGAAAGAATATGCCGAGAAGAGCGAAATTCATGGTTGAAATGGGCTATGGACAGTTCGTTCCCGGTGAAAAACATGTACTTTCGATGCGCACATGAAAAAGACGAAGAATTATTCTTCGAAATCTTTGATAAGCCCGTTGATTGTCTGGAATTGTTTTGTGATTTTAATCGAGAGGAACGATGGAAAAGGCCAGAGAACAAGAGGATTATTCAAGCAAATCGATTTATTTTGAACCTCCAACAACCTCTGTGCTTTGATATGGTTTATTATGTCGACGCTTTGGCTATTGATATAGACGAAATCGCTTCCAAAAATTTTGAGATGCCTGCACACGGCGAAGCTTTTAATCAAGAATTAAACTCATTTGTGAAAAGTTGGCAGTCGCGTTTGACAAATTATCGAATGAAAAGTGCCTGCTTCCGTTTGATCGAGCCCATCAAATTCGAGAAAGTTCTCCATGGAATCAAGTTTCATCAAAGGGACCCAAGGACTGTGAAGCGTGCTGTGAAGTGAGTTTTTCAATGAGGTTCGTTTTCTAAGAAAAAAGAAGTTTCAGACTTCACAACAAAACATGTTGGATTGTTGGAGGAATTGATATCAAGAGGGTAGACGGAACAATTGCCACAATTCTATGGGAAAACTACAAAATTGACGATGAGAGCTCAGAGATTCCTGTTAATTTGATTGAACAATTCGAAAAAGTTTCAAAGATTGGAGAAGAAGAAGCATCAAATAATTTGTTTAATGATTTAAATACGATCAAATCGAACAACTTTTCTATTTATGTATGGTAAAAGAAACATTCACAAAATGAAGATACTAGATTTTTAAAAAGCTTAACGGAAAAAAAAACTTCTATAAGTTCACCGATGAATCTAAATAATATAATTTCTTCGATAGGAATATTATAGATTCGGCCGAATTTGGTAATTTTACCGGGGAAAATGCGCCGGTGTTTTTTCAGTAAAAATTTTTCAGTAAATTGGTTTTGGACAGCTTTTTGGATTCTTAAGAAATAACGGCCATCCGGACGTCTTTTTCCTAATTACATACAAAAAAGATTATCTAGAGGGGGGGGGGGGGGGGGGGGGGTGATCTCTTACCCAACCAAATTATTGTTTTTTTTTGTTCATGAGCAAGTGCGCCCCACTAGACTCAGTACTTCAATTTTTCTCACTTTCGGCGAATGAAGGTTTTTTGTGTTTCTCCATTCATTTTACACAAAAAAGGCGTTTTTCTTGGTTTTTTTTTGCATTGTTTTGCAAAAATAAGCAATAATATGAATTTTTCGATAAAAAATTGTTCAAATCAGGCAATTTATTATCGAAAAATCGTATATTTATATTTTCGAGTTGCAAAAAAAAATTATTTCGCCCTTTGTTTCGCTTGCTTCGTGATATCTTTACTTGTTCCTTCTCTTTTTATGTGTTAAATCGTTATTATTTCTTATTTTCACAATCATCGAGTTTTAACGCGCTCTCTTTTCACATTCAACGCTTTATTTTATTCCAGGCTAATCATAAATGGATATTCCCTGCACAAGTCACTTCCCGAAGGATTCACAGTCAGCAAATGGAATCGTGCCGTGATGCACGTCGTCGAACTAGTTCCAGAGGTGAGCCTTTAAAGTTTAAAATCTCCAAACAATTAAAAAAAACAATTATAACGGCATTTTGTGAGTCATGATGATTTCAATGGATCCCGCTTGTTCGGCAGACGAATAGGATCGTGTAGGGCTGCCAAGTAGTGCAGCTCTACCGTCTGGTTTGTAAGTCGACTGGGAAACTTTGACATATCATCATGTCCACAAATTGCAATATTTCCGTTGATTATGACTGATAATGAAAGCAAAATAAATTATTGAAACGAAACATTTTGAAGAGAAACATATGGTTTTTGAATGAAAAATAAAATTTCTGAAGCGATGCAGATGATATCTATTCCTGGCCTAATAACTCTTCATCGTCCTCACTCTCCTCCTCTGATTCTCCAAAAATATCCGCGCTCCAATTCCCTTCTTCATCCATCACCGACAATTCCGCATTAGTCTTTCTTGCTCTCTCCTCATCATCCTTCTCTTTTTGATCCATCAGTTTTTGCAGCTCTTCTTCTTCTTTTTCAACATGAGCATAAAGCTTTTGAGCTTGCTCTTTGGTGAAAGAATTCATGAATTCTAGAGCTTTCTGACGAACGAGAGCCAATGAGTCGTGTGTGGTGCCAGTGATTCGGAGGTGCGTCTTGAGTTGGGACCACATTAATTCTATCGGATTCATGAAGCAGTGATATGGTGGAGTGCGAACAATTCTCACACCATGCTCAGCTGCAATTGAATCTAAATAAAACACTGTGTTTCCCAGACGGCCACCGTTGGCTTGAAGGTATTCATTGACCAGCTGATAAAGCACAGGTTTGGTCATTTTCGAGTCAAAAAGAATATTGTGTTCCGAGAGCCACAATTGAATCACATGCTTTTTGTCGGACTGGGTCGGAGGCTGAAATAAGAGTAAAGATAGAAAATAACGAGTTCCTATTGAGGAGAGGTGCGTTACAATATTCCCTATTATGTTAATTACTTTCAGAACTGCTCTAGAATGGTATTTCGCATTGTCTAGAAGGAGTGCTGCTGGACGTCCTTCTCTATCTGCTTCAGCTTTAATCTTTGGAAGCATTTCCACTATATACTTCTCGCAAACTTCCGTATTCATTTCCGAATGATAGTCCTCCAATTGCTGCTCAATTTTTTTGTTGCTCACGTATACTTTTGCTGAGCCGGGGAGGACACCATTGGGAGTCAGAATAGCATTAACAATTCCTCTTTGGCCTTTATCATTCCCTTTTTTTGGCCCATAAAGTGGAGCAGAAGGGTCGACTAGTCGGGCTCTTTTGTACATGGAGTCGCTTTTCATTTGCCATGCATGTGTTGTTGTCATGCCGTTGAACACCCACGTCTCATCTTGACAACAAACGAAATAGTTATCCTTTTTCAACGTTGCCAGATCTTGCATGAAAGCTTTTCTCAAGAATATGAGATCCTTTCGCTCTTCTATTGTGGGGTTGGATGACTTCTTGCGAAAGCAATAACCCATTCCGGCTAAAAGATCTCGAAGCACTGATCTTTTGTGCTTGAAGTGAATGGTGGGAGTAGCCCACTCTAGAAGGGAATCCAGTGAAATGTGGATCTGTTGTTTCCAGCATTCTCGGATGTGGTTGTTGAGAGCTTCTTTTTGATCTTCTGGGATTCTTGCGACGATCCGAGCGCATCTCGCTTTCCTGCTCTGGTTCAATCGTTTCCGGGTACATCTAGGATCCCCGGCTCCCTTTGCTAGTTGAGCAACTGCGAATTTTCCAATGCTGGTTAGGGCAGACGTGGCGTTAATTACATTGTGGAACAATGTATGACTCGAGTTTGCTCCTAACTTCTCTTTAATCAACTTGATATTCCGATAGAGTGCATTGATAATTTCTTCTCCCCTTCTCGCTGTTGGAAGTGGTCCTTCCTTTTTTTGAAGCACCAGAAGGTCATCGAGACGAAGTTCACAAACAACCTTGCCGACTTCTTTCCATAACTTCTCTTTCTGAAATAGACATGCACATCAAGCAGTGAACGTTTCATGCAATTCAGTTAAATCATGCAGTTTGGGTTATTCATGCAACATCAAGAGGGTTTATCATAAAAATCATACAGAAAATACATGCAGAATTATAATTTGTATTTTAAAACGGGAATAATTAATACAAAGAGTTACGAAAATGATCTATTCAATAATGGTACATGGGGAACACAACTTTTTACTTTCCTATGCCAAATGTGGACATGATGATATGTCAAAGTTTCCCAGTCGACTTACAAACCAGACGGTAGAGCTGCACTACTTGGCAGCCCTACACGATCCTATTCGTCTGTCGAACAAGCGGGATCCATTGAAATCATCATGACTCACGTTAGGTATACATCTTTTAGTCTTATTTTTCTTTCTTTCTTCCTATTGAAATTAAACCAAAAACCACATAATTCGAAACTATTTATTAGTGATTACGCGGTTGGGCAGCCTTCGTCATAACTGACAACTAAGGTAGAGTTCCGGTCTTTTTTGGCGGCCCTCAGTTACATGTTACGAAGGCCCAACCATAAACTGAGGGCCGCGGAACATCAACCACAGGCGTCTACACGCAAATCAAAACATTTAAATCATAACTAACCTCAGACTCATCTTCTTCTTCCTCTCCTGCTTCTGTCTGACACGATATTTCGTTACCAATCGGCTCCAACATCTTCACATCAACTCCTGTACTCTTCGTTCTATGCGATACTAAACGATATAAACCATTTCATAAACCACATAATTCGCTTTCAAACCTTTAGGTCTTGCTCTCCACTTGTATCGCCTTCTTTTGGCTACTGCCACAGCACCCGGTCTTCTGATTGACGTGAGCGGTGGTGGCCTAGAAGGAGTACTTGGAGTCGTCCATGGCAAAAGTGGTCCGCTAGCAGTCAAATAAGACATTACCTGAAAAAAAAGCTATTCGATAGTAGCAAGAGCATAACACGGAACGAATTAAAACGAAAAGCGAATGAAATGTGTACAGAGCTGTGTTGGTTTCTGATATTTGTATGGGAAAGCTTATTTGCGATTACAAAATGTCCAGAAGCGAAAAATATCAGTTAAAATGCATAGAAATACAATAAACAATAGAAAATACTACGAAGGAAGCAAAAAAAAGAGCGAATTAATTTTTTAAAATAGAGCGAAACATGCACAAACGTGTTTTTCCACATTTGACTGACCGAATCGATGATTTTTTAATAATTTTAAGTAAATTATTGAAAAAAACTGCTATATAACAAAGAAAAAAGTGAAAATATTCCATTTTTTATTGAAAAATCATTAAAAACAAAGAAAAAAAGTTTTTCGACGAAAGTGAAAATTCTTCTCTCTCGATTTTCAACTGAGTCTAGTGGGGCGCACTTGCTCATGAACAAAAAAAAACAATACACCGGTTCTCCTTTTTGCTCGTCGGCTCGTTACCATCTGCCCTCCAATTTAACTATGCCCATCTTACCTATTCAATGACTTCACCGCCCGTATTCTCCCTTCCTGTGGGATAACTTTTTATACAAATTTTTCTATATATGTCTTCCAATAAAATATTATGTAAGAACGCATTTATTTTTCATCGAAAAATAAACTATACAAATAAATAAATTAAGAAGAAGGGTGTCGAGAATTGCACTCGGAGATTCCGGTTGACATGGGATATAATTCTATAATAAAATCTAGCAGTTTGATTGTTCTTTTCCATTTGGGACCATCAATCTAGACACAATCATGTAGGTCATAGTGATAGCCATGAAGAGCATGAAGGCGGCGATAAGGGTTCCGATGGAGACAGCAAAGTAGCTGATGCAGAATCCTTGACCGAAAGAATCATATCCAATTTCGCTGGAGGCAACGAGAGCCTCAGCTGAAGAACGGAGAGAGGCTGGGAGCTGAAAAAACCCAATTTAATGCAAGTACGCCCTACTGATAAAACTTACATCTCCCTCCAAAACTTCCAAAGTGGTCAACTCGGCGCGGACATCCAAAACATTCTCCATTGCCTCGGCGGATCTCTTTCTCAAAACTCTGAAGAATTGGGCGGTCTGATTGGCCTGCTTAACAGCTCCGAATCCTTGTGGCTCTGCGCAAGTTGGCCGAGCGCACTCCTCATGTGGTTCTTTAACAGTGATCGAGATTTGGCATTGATAGAAAAGTTGGGATCTATCGGCGTATTTGTAGACGTGAGCCTCTTGTCCGGCCATCAAATCAGTTGGATATTCCAAGTTGTTCAACAAGAATTTGTCAAGGGCGCAACCGTTCTCATCGAGGATTTGGACTGTGTCACCATTTCCATCGTCGACAGTGCAAGAGTGAACGACAGCGCAGAAGGTGTCAACGGTCTCAGAATCACAAGTCCATTTGTGGTAGACTTGTTGTCCAATTGTGGCAAATTGCACTGGCTCCCCAGTTGGTCCTCCGTTCAAAATCTCGTATTTGCAAATTGGCATTGGAACAACTTGAGTTTGGAAGGCGGTTGTCAAGTCGGAAACTTCGATTTGAGTTGAGACAGTCTTGTCGGCCTCCATGTAGAAGCATTGGATACGGTAGGCGCTGAAATTTTGGGTTTGAGTTGCGGGAGTTCATTTTGGGGGATCCGAGCCCAGATCTCCATCTTAGAACTCCGGGACTTCAAGAGTTTCGGGACTTACCGATCAACTTTCGTAACAAATTGAGGATGGAAAGAGACGACGACAGTGGTGGTGACGAAGACTCCCTTCGGGTTCAAAGATCGGGTGCGTGCCACGTTGCAAGTGTCAAATGGAAGTTCGATTCCGGCAACTTGACGACCTCCCTCGTCATTTCTGCATTCTTGTTGGTCGAAAAGTCCCTTGACGTAGACGTGACCCTCGAAGGCGTTACGGGTGTTGAAGTTTACTAAAAACTAGAATTTTTTTTTGAAAAAAATTTCTCAAATTTTGCATGGGGCGATTTCGGAAAAATCAAATAAATGAATCCAAAAATTTCCAAAGTGGACCAAAAAAATTATTTCAAAATCCATGCTCCCCCACACATGCCCTTCTAAAAGAGGTCCCACTTACCTGTAATCGAAGTTGGACCACACTCGATTTCTGGCTCCCCTTCCACATTATTATCGACTGGAATTGCCGAAACCGACGCCGCCAGTAAACACAACCCGAGACCGATTGTGAACCTTGCCATGTCTGAATTCAAAATTCATAAAAATGCTAGAGAAAAAATAGGTTCATCAATTGTCTAAAATATAGAAAAAATTATTTTCAAAAAAAATATCGGCAAGAAGATTTTCGACAAAAAGGAATTGAAAAACGGTCTTTTATATATGCCCCACACTGCGGGGCTTATCGTTTTCGATGATCAAATCAAGGCATCATACGAAGGAGGAGGCTTATGGAAAATCAAACTTTGAAAGGGGAGACAGGCTCCGCCCACTTTTTGATGAGGGAATAGGTGATTTTGACAATAAAGAGGGAGAATGGAAGGAGCAGAGAATCAAAGTTTCAAAAGTTTGGGTTGGTTCAGGAGAAGTGTTTTTTTTTAAATCGAACTTCTTGGAAAATTTCAGCTATTCTTCGTATAGCATTTTTGCTCAAACTTTAGACATTTCGGAAGCTAAAAACGTTTTTTCCGAATGAAACTATAGAAAAAAGTTTGAGAATCTACTTCACCTTTTTAGGCCAAAACTAAAACTTCCGGCCTACTTTTTTTGTCATTCAAATTTTAAAAACGAATTAAAAACAGTGAAAGGCACAAATTATGAGTTTTTTTTTTGGTCGAACTTCAAAAAGTTCCAAAAAAGTTTTTTTTTTCAAAAAAAAAATAAAGGAAACAATGGATTTTGTGAGAAATGAATACTAAAATCTCAAAATCTTACCAAAATTTTCAACAAATTTGGTTTTCTGATAAAAAAAATAGAAAAATCAGTATTTTTTTTAATTCCAGAGCCTACTAGAAGAGCATTCTTACATACTCCACCTCGAAAACTTCGAGAAGAGCTTTCAAATTTTAAATTTTTCCAAAAAAGTAAAGTTTCCTTCGACAAAATTTTTAAACAAGTTGACTCTCTTGTAAATTTTCAGCTTTTTCGTTGTTTCGAGCTTTAAAAAAAGTAACATTGCAAACCGGGAGCGCTTAGAATGAAACAGACAAAACGATCTCATCTTCAGTTATGAACTAAAATCTATTGGAAGACTTCTTGCCAAAACCCAACCAATTATAAACATGACTCCTTTTCCAGGGCGAAACCAGAAAAAGTGTAAGAATTTCTTCCTAAATGCCAAACCGAACCGAACCAACCGCCTTTTACAATAACTTGTCCCCATTAAATCCATCATTTTATTGGGACTCCTTTTTTGCCTTTCTGTATGTCTATATTATATCAACCTCTTCTTATCGATGATACACACAGGCTTCTTCTCTGTGTGTCCCGAGAAGAAGTGAAAGGGCAGGATTTCGGCATAATTAGGCTATTATCAAAAGGGGAGAGATGCTTTATTAGCCCCTTCTTTTGATGATAATGATGAAAAGAGATGATGATGTTGTTCGGAGGTGTACCGCAAGATGGGTTTATTTTTGTAGAGGATGGATTTGTTTAAGGAATTGTAAACCCGGGAAATACGTCTAGACTTGGGTAACCACATGTGTTAAATTCGCTCAATAATTCACTAAGGACCCACAAATCAAATCTCAAACTTTAAAACTACAGTTTGATGGTCGTGGTCCTTTAACGAAAAATCCGCCAGATCGAAACATTTTCCCTTTTTTGAATGTTTTTTTCTGAAATATGTTAAGAACTGTAACTTGAGAAATTGAGCAGTTTTACGATCAATGTTTTTACGATCCAGAGCGATTTCTAAGTAGGATTAGCTGGAGAAGTTGATGTTAGCATGAAAATACATTGATATAGAAGAAATTCGAGAAAAAAAATTATTTGAGATACTGACAGTATGAACCTAACAAAGCCTAGAAAACGAAACATTTCAATACATTCATGAGCACAAAAGCTAAATTGTGGGCAGTTTTTGTGCTTATCCCAAAAAAAAAATTTTTCAAAATTTTTCTAACAATTGTAAGAGCCTTGGGGTAATAGAGAACAGTTATTTCTGCATTTTGACACAATTTGATGACTCTACCATCACTGGATCATGCCCAGAACTCGCTCCGAAGTAGTGATTATGACAACAAATTGGCCAGAATCGAGGTCACAACTTTTTTCGGGAGGGCCGGCAGCAAAAACAGATTTCAAATCCGTGATCACAGTACTCTCAGCTTTGAATGATCTATCACTCGTCTCAACACCTCACCTTAACTTCTGACCATTTCCTAGTTAGTGTTGCCTTCTTTGTAAATTTCAGCACAAACCTCAGCGGCTGAGGGGGAGACAAGATAATTACGCAATAACCATTGGCTAGTGAGGAAATGATGTACGGAATACGGAAAACTTTTTGTCCAGGTTTATGTTTCCCAAGTCTGTCAAGGTTTCAAAAAGCATCCAAACTATTCCGTTTTTTTCTCTTTTAGCCAGAAAATCTTTTTTTCCAGGCTTGTCAAAACCCGGGTCGGGCCGATGAAAAATTTTCCGGTCCGGGTTTGAAAACTTTTGGTTTCTGGAGCATGTTTTTCTCGATTTTCAGCCCAATTTCGAACCTTTTCCTAGGATTCATCCTTGAAAATCGATCAAGTTTTCCTTCTGGAAACACAGCCCAAACCAGTAGATGAAAAACCGCGAAAAACATTTTTCAAAAAAAAAAAAAATTTTTTCCTAAATGAAACATCCGGGCCGGTAAAAAAGTTCTTCAGCGGCCCGGCCCGGCCCGTGACAAGTTTGTTTTATAAATTGAACCTGTGCTTCTCCAGTGGCAACAAGATTGCGCAATAACTGTCAGAAAATAGTGTAGAAGAGATGGATTACAAGCGGAAACATTATGTTAAAAGTTTTTCGAACAGTCCCTGAAGATCTGGTATTTGGTTGACCAATCATTAACTGGTAAAGCAAAACACTTTAAACTTTGAATACTGTATTAAATACTTGCGATTAGGCGGGCCGGGCCGGGGCGATGGAAAATTTTGCCGGCCCGGATTTGTAACAATTTGAGAAATTGGGGTCTTTTTTTTCAATTTCTCTGTGATTTTGATGAAATTTCCGACTTTTTTTTAACAAAAAATATCTAAAATTTTCTCAAGAAAACCATTCCCCCAGTTATCGAAAAAAGACGGAAAAAATTTTTTTCAGTGCAAAAAATTTTGACCGCCCTCAGAAACCAGCCGACCGGGCCGCGTAAGGCCGGTAGAAATTCCTCAGTCGGCCCGGCCCATCAAAAGTAGGCTGTATTGAAAAAAGACCCCGATTACGTCACCAATCCTTCAGGAATCTAAAGGTCGAACCATCTCTATTTACGTCATCACCGTCCATATCTCTCTTCATCCGGCCACCACCCCAGGCTAATAACCTTGAAATATTCATAATGCATAATATTTTGATAAAATTTCAAAAGAAACCTGTCCCCCAGCCTCCCCGAGAGGAGGCAAGGCAAACGTGTAATGGTCAAGGGATATATGCAAATTTGGAGATATCGAAAAGACTAAAAAACGAGTCTTTTAATATAAAAAAAAAAGTGTCAAAATTATGTTTGGTCAGTTCAGAATAAGGGGGTAGCTATTATGACGACTGACCAGAAGGGGGAAGAGTCCTTATGGCGAAAAAAGAAAAGAGAGAAACTATAATAAGAAGTTACTAGTTACTAGTGTTCGCTTTTCATAGCTAACCACTTGACAGTTTTTTTGTCGAGTGGTGGCGAAGGGAAAATATGTTCATATTCTGAAGACGTTAGTCATCAGAAAAAGATGAAGCTTACTAAATTTTCAAAAAGGAAAGGGGATTTTTGATCTACGATCCGATAGAGAAAACGAGATTATTAATTATTGGATATATCGGAATGGAAAAAAGAAGGGGGAGATGAGAAAAGGGTTTTCTGTGGGAGATGGGAGGATTTTTGGAAAATGACCTGTAATAAAAGGGCAGGAAAAAAGTTGAGAACAAAAAAAACGCGTCCTCTATTAGAAGAGCCCCAGGGGAGATGAGAAAGGGGTTTCCTGGGGGGATTCATAGGAATTGACCTGTAATAAATGAGCAGGAGAAAAACCGAGAACAAGAACAGAAAAGTGCCTACTGTTAGGAGACAACCTCTAACAGAAGAGCTCTGCAACCTGTGTTTTTAAGGAGTCTTTTGATTAGAAAAGGCATTAAAACCTTGCTTGGAAAAATAGAAGAGCATGTCCTTCTAATACAATTTATATATCTTTATTGCTAATTTTACCAAACATAAATCGAAAAAATAGTTGATTCAGATGCATTTAGAGCATTAATCAGGTTACTCGAAGATTCTTCTTCTCCAATTATCCGAATTTTTTCAAATTCTTCAATCAACATCACATCAACGTCCGAGTTTTCTTCATCGATTTTGTAATTTTCCCACAGAATTGTAGCAAATAATCCGTCTTCCCTCTGGATATCGATTCCTCCAGCAATCCAATGTGAGTCTTCGTGTGGTCTAAAATAGAAAATGAAACATATGTCTATGAAATTGAGAAAAAAAACTAACTTCACTGCACGTTTCACAGTCCTTGGGTCCCTTTGATGAAGCTTGATTCCATCGAGAACTTTCTCGAATTTGATAGGCTCGTTCAACTGGAAGCAGGCACTTTTCATCCGATTATTGGCTGATCCTGATTGCCAGCTTTTAATAAATGAGTTTAAATCTTGAGAAGAGATCCAGCCATGTACATCCATAGTTACCGCATCGATATATTCAATGATACCAAAGCACACAGGTTGTACGACGGTCAGAAGGAATCTATTTACTTTTAAAACCTTTTTAGGTTTGTTCCATCTACTCTCACAATCATTCATATAAATTAACTCGAGGCGATCTACTGGCTTATCAAAATTTTCGAAAAACACATCGTCGTCTTTATCATGATCGAATTTCACGGCTAACGATTTGACCGGAAACGGACTATCCATAGCCCATTTAATCCATAATGTCCGCTCTTCTCGACAAGGCACATAATTGATATTCAAATGGATTTCTGAGCATTTGAAGACTTCCATCACATGGTCTGTTAGTGTCACCATTGTAAAATTATACTTTTCCAATGGAAATGTCATTGTTTTAGCAATATTAAAAAAAGTTCCATAGAAAAATCCCGGTTGTCTCTCACACTCACACGGCTCACACGGAATGATCGAATAAAGGACTCTATCGGAACCAGACGATGATAAACATATCAAAACACGGAGATATGCACAATCATCCAACCCAACTTTTCTAGCCTTCCTACTAACCTGTCTTGCGGTTTGCTTGCTTTTCTTGGAAATCATTGAGAAGTTGAATCTGAAAATGCAATATTAGGTAGATTTTTCTCAAAAAGACTATTTACATTTCATAGGGATTCCAAAGATCAGCAACATTTTGGAGAGCAAGACGTGGCAAATTGAGAAGGGAGAACATGGAAGGTGACAACATTTGAAGGTAGTGAATGAATGGGTTAGGGGTGGATGGGAGATAGGGTTAGGGCAATTAGAAGTGGAGCAGATGGTATTGTCGACAAGCAAAAAGGGGGAGGACTGGTTGCCGGCAAGCTAAATAGAAAGGACCAATGCCATTGGGTCAGGTAAGGGATTAACTACCTTGCATGTAATTAGAGAAAAAAACGTCCGGAGACCTTCACTAAAATCCGGTTAATCGGGCTTCGGATTCGAAATATTATTTGCAACAATTCGTACTTAACTTATTCCGCAACCACGGGGGAGTGCACTGCAGCAAGTTCACTCAAACCGGCGCGAGAGATTTTAAGAGGAGTTGCGTCGCGGTCTGCAAAACGTGTCCGAGAATAGCATGCTAATTAGAAGGACACAGAGAAACAATCCGGCGCGGATTTGAAACTTCCTTTCTATTATTAGGCTGGCCAGAAAGAAATGCGCGCTACAAGTTCATACGAATTTGCATATCTCATCTAGAATGAGTGATATCAAAAAGTGATCAACTAACAAAATGTTGATCATAAAATTTTGCACATTTCATCAGTTGATCACTTTTTTGGATCTTTAATTCCAGCCGAGATATGCAGATTCTAAAAAAAAGTTCATCGCGAATTTCTTTTCGGCCAACCTAATAGCAATAGAGCGCGTTTACTCTACCTTTCGTTGTGTATGCCCTTGTGCAAGTTTGAACTTTACTAACAATTTGAACTAAAAACTCGATTTCAATTATCTTTATTGCTCATTTTACCAAACATAAAGAGAAAAAATAGTTGATTGAGATGCATTTAGAGCATTAAGCAGGTTTCTCGCAGATTCTTCTTCTCCAATAATCCGATTTTTTTCGAATTCTTCGATCAACATCACATCAGGATCAGAGCTTTCCTCGTCGATTTTGTAGGCTTCCCACAGAATTGTAGCAATTGTTCCGTCGTCTTTATGAATATCAATTCCTCCAGCGATCCAATGTGTGGTTTCGAATGGTCTTAAATAAAAAACGGAAAATACTGTTGAAGAAATAAAGTTTTGGACAAGGAATTTTAAACTTGGCACCGAGCCAACGACTGCCCTCTGAAAACGCAACTGCGGCGCGCAATTTTTGCAACTATCCCGCACACAGATTCGTTTCTAGATTTTCGCTGTTTTCAATGGAAAGGAGTACAAATTTCAGCCTTTTTGCTGACATATCACGTCGTGTATAAGTGTAGGATTCATTTGCGTCATCATAGAAGTAGAATTTTGTACTCCTTTTTATCGAAAGCAGCAAAAATCTAGAAACAAAACTGCATGCGGGGTGGTTGCAAAAATTGCGCTCCGCAATTGCGTTCTCAGGGGGAGGTCGTTAGCTTGGTGCCAAGTTGAAAATTCGTTCTCCAAACTTTATTTTTTCAACAGTATTTCTATCAGATCGAAAAACTAACTTTACTGCACGTTTCACAGTCCGTGGGTCCCTTTGATGGAGCTTGATTCCATCGAGAACTTTATCAAATTTGATAGGCTCGTTCAATTTGAAGAATGCACTTTTCATCCGATTATTTGTTAATCCAGATTGCCAATTTTTAATAAAAGAGTTGAAATCTTCATAAGGGATTTCCCCATAAACATCAATAGCCAAAGCGTCGATATAATAAGCCATATCGAAGCACAGAGGTTTTTCGAGGTGCAAAATGAATCGATTTGCTCGAAAAGTCTCCTTATTTTCCGGCTTTTTCCATCGTTCCTCACGATCCAAAACACAAAACAATTCGAGATAATCAACGGGCTTATCAAAGATTTCAAAGAATAATTCTTCGTCTTTTTCATAGGTGCATCGAAAATACATCATTTCCACTGGGAACGGACTGTCCATCGCCCATTTCAACCATGAAATTCGTTCTTCTCGACTGATCAAATGATCCATTGCTACATTGATTTTAGAACATTTGAAGACTTCCATTACATGATCAGTTATTCCCAGAGCGGATATCCGGTTTTCACTTGGGGGAACTCTCATAATATGAAAATTTTCCCTCATTTCTTTATAGTCCTCTTCTTTTTCACATAGAGCCAAAAACCATAGATGTCTATCAGTGCTTGTCTTTGGATATCCTATCAATACACGAAGAAAAATACAGTCACCCAACACGATTTTCTCGGCTTTTTTACAGACTTGTTTTGCGATTTGCTTGCTTTTTTTGGAAATCATTGAGAAGTTGAATCTGAAAAATCAAAATTTTTTGTGGTAGTCTTACTAGGGAATGGTGTATACGCAGGATGAGCTTTTGGGACGTATTATAGCTCATTCGAACGCTGAAAACCTGCTGATCACGAATCTGAAATCTGTTTTTGCTGAGCCCGCTTCTGAAAAGAGCTGGGCTCTCAGATATGATCGATTTTCGTCAAAATTCCGACTTTGGAGCTGTCATAGACTTTGTTCCGGTATTACTTTGGTCCTCAAATTGCGTGAAAGTACAAATTAGACCACCCCCTATCTCTCCAAGAATTTTGGAAACTTTTTAAAGGAGGAGTGAAATCACTTTTTTTTATTTCGAATTCTTGTAGATTGTTTAAAACAGAATCAGATTCTTATTGTCTGAAATAACGGAAAGTTCTCTAAAAACCGTAAAATTGCCCCGCCTGGCATAGATTTACATTCGGTGGCCGAGTCCACTCGGACTACACGGGCAGGTGGAAGAGAAACCGTGTTGTTCTCGAGGACAACTGCCGATTGTTTTCTCTCACTTTCTTTATTTTTTTACCGCTTTTTGACTATTTTTTGCCTTTTTCTTCAATTTTTTCTTCTTATAATCTAAAATACATGTCAGAAAGTCAAAAAGCGGCGAAAAAAATAAAGAAAGAGAGACAAAACAATAGGCAGTTGTCCTCGAGAACAACACGGTTTCTCTTCCACCAGCCCGTGTAGTCCGAGTGGACTCGGCCACCGAATGTAAATCTATGCCAGGCGGGGCAATTTTACGGTTTTTAGAGAACTTTCCGTTATTTCAGACAATAAGAATCTGATTCTGTTTTAACTAATCTACAAGAATTCGAAATAAAAAAAAGTGACTTCACTCCTCCTTTAAGAAAAAACATTTTTTGAGCCAAAACGCCCATGCCAGCCAGGGTTAGAAATATTTTCAGCTCAAAAAATTTTTTTTCTTAAAAAGTTTCCAAAATTCTTGGAGAGAAAGGGGTGGTCTAATTTGTATTTTCACGCAATTTGAGGACCAAAGTAATACCGGAACAAAGTCTATGACAGCTCCAAAGTCGGAATTTTGACGAAAATCGGTCATATTTGAGAGCCGAGCTTTTTTCAGAAGCGAGCTCAGCAAAAACAGAATTCAGATTCGTGATCAGCAGGTTTTCAGCGTTCGAATGAGCTATAATACGTCCCAAAAGCTCATCCTATGTGTAGAACATTCCATAGTTAATGCCGCGCCGCGTTCAAAGGAGTAAAAAGAAGAGAAAAAAATAAATACTCAAAGTATGCAAAGTCCGCGTCTTTTTTTGCGGATTTTCGCATTTGTTTTCAACAGGAAATTCAGAATTTTATATTTTTATGATCTCGTAAATTTTACAGTTTCGATTCATTTTCAGTGGAAAATGGCTTGCACCAAAAAAAACACAAAATTTGCGTACTTTGAACATGCATTTTTTAAATAAATTTTTCAATTTTTTCGCTGAGCACAAAAAAAAATAAAAATAAGCTTACGTCTCAAAAGGATTCCAAAGACCTGCCACATTTTGAAAAGCTAGTTGTGGCAATTTTAGAAGGGAGAATACGGGCGGTGAAGACATTGAAATTAATGAATGAATGGGTTTGAGGAGGATAGACGAGAAGGGGGTTGGGGCAAGTGAACGACGAGCAGATGGTATTGCCTACGAGCAAAAGGGGTGGACCGATCTCATTGGGTCAAATGAGAGGTCGCATGTCTAGATAGCCTCGACTACCGCAAATCCCATAATTGAAACCCATGGTCTTCTATTTTCGGAGGTCCTCCGAGAGTGGCCGGCAAGGAAAAAGATAGAACCGGTGTCGTTTGGACAGGTAAGGGGTCACCTGCCTAGATCGTGTTTGCAATTTTACAGGCCGGCCCGGATTCAAAAATTTTGGAGTCAATTTTTTAAAAATAGGAATTCGACGAAATATTTGACTTTTCACAATTAGAAATAGTCAAAAATGTTATTCAAAAAAAGATATCCCAGACTTGTCAAAATCCGGCCCGGCCCTGCCCGGTCGGCCCGAGTTTGGAAAATTTTGAATTTTGTAGCACGTTTTTTCGCGATTGTCAGCACTATTTCGAAACTTTTCCTGGGTCTTTTAACTTAAAAAAAGATCAGAGTTTTCTCCCTGAAAAAAATAGGCCAAAAAACTAGAAAAAAAAACCGCGGAAAAAAAATTTTCAAAAAAAAAACTTGCAAAAAACATGTTTTGCCTTGAACCCCGGTAGAAATTCCTCCAGCGGCCCGGCCCGGCCCGTGACAAATCTGGATATCCCCAATTACTAAAAAATACAGAAAATTTGTTACCCCTGCATGACCCGGGCAGGGCCGGAGGGCATTTCTCAAATCGTCCTGTCCCGGCCCGGTGCAAGTATGGTCTAGATAATTTTCAGAACAGATTGGTTTAGATATGCGCTCACATGAACAACGAAAATCTCGATTAATGTTTGAGACATCATCAGAGAGACACCGGGCTCCATAGAGGTGTAATTGACTCCCTTGTGACCCTCTTTTTTCTGATTTGACCCGGTCACGAACCTGCAATCTACTGATCTAGTTTATTCATTAGGTCACAAAATCGATCTAAAACTAAACAAAAATTCAAAAGTTTTTAGAAAAAATTTATTCACAAAATAAAATTTGAACATGTTTTAAATCCAATAATATTCTTTTCATACCAGTAAACGAATTAGTGATTTCCCCAAACAAAAAGAGAGAAATTATTGTTTCGAATGCTATTCCGTACCAATTGATCTTCTCTTAATCCATTCTTCTGAAATCTTTCATATTCTTCTATCCACCTCAGCGGAACTTCTGAATCCATTCGCTCCATTTGATACTTCTCCCACTGTACCGTTGCCGTTGTTCCATCAATTCGTTGAATATCAATTCCACCGAATATCCAAAAAGGTTTGCCATCCAGTCTGAAAAAAGGAAATGAACTTGTTTTTGTGAGGACGTCAAGAATAGGTTTATTGAAAATTCAAATAGTGGCCTTGCAAAATGAGCAGCAACCGCGCCCTACTGGACTCAGTTGTTTTTTTTTGAAATCGTGTTTTCGATTTTCACAGAAAGAAAGCCAAGTTGCACATACTTGTGATTTTCCGGGCTGGGCCAGGCCGATGGAAAATTCTGCCGGTCCGAATTCAAAAAATATTGGAAAAGTGGGTCTTTTTTTCAATTTTTTTTTCAGTACAAAAAATTTTGACTCCCCTGAGTGACCAGCCTAACGGGCCGGGTCGGGCCGGTATACATTCTTCAATCGGCCCGGCCGATCACAAGTATGAAGTTGCATCATTTTTTTCTATGATTTTTTTTTTGAAAAATGCATTTTTCGACTGAAAATGGCAGTTTCAGCTCCGTTTTTGACTGAAGTCTGGTCGCAGATCTAGAAAAATAGAAAGATTTTTCACTCAAAATTTTACTTTTTTTTTGAATTACGGTGGAAAAATACTTTAGAGTACGCATTTTTAGTGCGATAACCGAAAAACTCAAGTGCTGAGTCCAGTGGAGCGCAGTTTCTTTTCATTTTGCTAGACTAATACTCACATAATATGGCGTTTTACTGTACGTGGATCGTGATAAATCACCACTAGTCCTTCGAGTACCTCCTCCAGTTTGATCATATCATTGACATAAAAAATTGCACTCTCCAGTTTTGAATGGGTTTGTGCAGATTGCCAACTTTTGACAAACTCATGCAAGTCTTTATTAGAAATCGTCCAATGGAATCCTTTTATTATGCGTGCATCAATCGACATAGCAACTTCAAAAGTTGCTGGTTGTATAGCCGTCAAAAAAACCTGGTCAGCCCATGAAATCTTTTTATTGGCTGGCATTTTGTATGAACCTTCGATACGAGCGAACCATAAGCATAAATGCAGAGCTTGTGTTTTTTTATGAAAATTTTGAAAAAAATCATCCGCCGCTCTCTTGCTGCCTACAGTATATCTCAAACTTCCGAGCTCGGCTTCACTAGACATAGCCCAGTTGAACCATTTTTGAACAGTGGCGAAGTCTGTTCCGGAGCCAATAGTGACATGGAAAACCTGTGTTTTGAAGATATCCATGACATGATTTATAATCTCGAGCACTTTTGAATCTGGCTCCTCGCAAGGAAATCGGAATTCCCGATGAGATTGGCCATCACTTATACAGTAATAGACACGCGTCGAAATGTCATCCGGGCCTATTATCCAACGCTCAAACAGTGTAGATTTCGTGAATTTTATCGTCACACATACGTATGGAAAATCACTTAACGTTATTTTCTCTACTTTGTGACTTGTCAACTTTGTGACTTGTCAACTGCCAACTCTTTGGCTCTTTTGGAAATCAATGAGAAATTGAACCTGAAACATTTTTTTCGGGTTTTTTTCATTTTCTGGAACATACAATTCGAATGGGTTCCAGTATGCGGCAACATTTTGGAAAGGAATTAGTGGCAAACGAAATAGCGGAAATGTTTTAGGAATTGATCGATAATAATACATGTAATTATTGATTGTGTAGGGCGCTCACACCACTATAGGGAGGTCGGGTAGGAAAGTGCGCGCTAAGGAGAAATTTGCCGCCCAACAAGTTTTTTTCTCATTAGAGCGCACTTTCCTACTAAAAAAAGTCGATAATTTTTGAATTTTGAAAAACTTTTTATGAAACAAAAAAACTGAATTATGGAATAAATAGGTATCTCATCAAAAATTAGAAAATTGTACCCAGAAAATTTCGTAGGATAAGTGATAATGACATCAGGAAAATGAATAAAAAATCGTGTTTTATTTACCAAACTAAAATAGAAAGAAGATTTGCGAGAGATCCATTTCGTACTCTAATGGGTTCGGGAGTCTCGTTGTCAAAATACTTATATGAGTTTTCATATTCACTTATCCATTCCAATGGAACATCCGAGTCTTCATTGTCCATTTTGTATTCATTCCATTGAAGGGTCAATATCTTTCCGTCTTGTTGTACGATATCGATTCCGCCAAGTATCCAGAATGATTCGTTGTCTACCCTGAAAAAAAGTGCTTTACAGGAAAATTTTTTCACCGGTAAACGGGTGTTTAGATAAATTATTGACAAATTTACAGGAACAAATCACCGGAACTAAAGATTTTTTCAGTACCACTTTTTTCAATATTATCTGTCAAAAAAGTTAGGAGCGCAGCGACGAATAGTAGAGACTAGCTTTGTTGAAGCGCCGGAGGCGCGACAAGAAGCCTGTTATAACATTTTTTCTCAGGTGTTGCTTCCAACTTCTGAGCGAAAGTTTGACGGCTTTTAAACGAAAATAGGGCTATTGCGGCTTTAGAGCGAACCTTCGGCGTCTTCTGAGCGGAAGTTGAGAAATGTCGGTTTCTTGGCTAACTTTAAGCGAACTTTGGCAAATTTTGACTCCACACAAATGTCTGTCTTGCGAAGGTTGGACAGCTTCTGAGCGGACTTTGAGCGGCATCTGACAAAATCCTAAGCGAAATCGCTCAACTCTCGCCCAGAAGTTGGAAGCAACACCCGAGTTGGTTGAGTTGCAATATAGTAAAAATGTGTTTCTATGACGACAAAAAGAAAGCTTTGTGAGCATTATCGCTAGTCTGTAGAAAAAGGAGGAAATCATTTGAATTATTGATCGAATTGGCTGCAAGATGACCAGAATAATCAAATACACAATAGGGAAACAGTTGACAAAAGACATATAGCTATACTCACCACATCACCCTGCTGTCCTGAAGACGTTTACTACATTAATCGATGAAGCCAGTTCAGAAATTTTTTTTGTTCCGTCTTCCTTTTCTTTGCGTTCAAGAAATAATGAAACTATGGAATCCATTTGAATTGTAAGTTAAATTTTTTTTACAAAGAAGAATAATTTTTTCAGATGCAAATTCTCCCTAATCTCCGAGAAAGCAGCTACGCTCGCAGAGCCCAAAAAGAAGAGGAAATTATCCATATTCTTTAGTACTTCCGATTCAGTGACTGGTTTCGAAATCAGGTGCCTGAGATGGATCAAGTATAATTATTATGAGCTTCCATGGTTCGAATTGGTCCCTTATGAAGAAAGAGTTGAAAAGATTCCTCGGTCTTTTGTCATGAAAATTTTGAGTGGATTAACAAAAATATTTGATTGCACTTTTGGAAACGTCGATTTTAATTCAGGCGGAATTAGTTGCCAGGATATAATTCCAATTTTAGAATGGTTCAACAGTTGTGAGAGCGTTGAACCAGTTCTAAAGAAAGTTTGTATAACAAGCCCAAACCCGGAATTCATTGCTACAGTAATCCAAAAATTCCACAAACAAACCAACAATCTTGAGATATCCGGAAATTTCAATGCAAACGATTTTCCCGTAATAACATTCCATGAGAGATTGGTATTGCGTGCTCTGTTAGCCAGCAAGAATATTCAATTCCATCTTAATCTGCTCCTTTCGCTAGATTCTGAAACAATCCACGTTCACAATATTCAGATGACTTCAGAAGACGTGAACCGTTTTTTGAGAGGCTGGCAGTTGGGAAAATCGAACAAGCGATTGAAAAAGTGTATTTTACGGGCAGCTCAAGAGAGCTTTGAAGCTAGCACCATGCTTAGTGGATTGTCCCCAGCTATACAGGACCCAAGAACTTCTAGAAGAACTTATCTGTAAGTTAATAAGATGAGCAACCGCGCTCCACTGGACTCTGTTGATTTTTTAAAAAATCGTTTCAACCCCTTTATTTTAGGGTCCTTCTATTACATATGTGCTTCTATTAGAGGTGCCACTGTATTACAGATTTTACGATATTTCCGTTTTTCACAAAAATTTTTTTTTCGACCGGCTAAAATCTGGGAAAATAACCTTGACAATAATTGCTTTTTTTTTGTTGATTTTCGGTGAAAAATATTCTCATAAAGAAATAAAATTTCATTAGCTGAGAGACTAGTGGGGCGGTGCGACCCCTAATCAGAACTGGACGAATCAGAACTGCCCCGAATCAGAACTCTGGACGAATCAGAACCGGACGAATCAGAACTGGTCGAATAAGAACTGGGCGAATCAGAATTGACCCTTATAAGAACCGACCGTTTAAGAACTGCCCCGGATCAGAACTTGTCAAATGCATGTATTTGGGAACTTTTCACTGCTTGAAGGCCATTGCAGCGAAGTGTTGTTAGTTCTGATCCGGGCAGTTCTGATAAGGTACAGTTCTGATTCGGGCGGTTCTGATCCGCCCAGTTCTTATTCGACCAGTTCTGATTCGTCCGGTTCTGATTCGTCCAGAGTTCTGATTTGGGGCAGTTCTGATTCGTCCAGTTCTGCTTAGCGGTAGCACCAGCGGGGTGCGATTGCTCACTTTTCGCATGGCTAATATGCCATGGCTAATGTATTTTTTTCTGAGAAAAATTTTTTTGTGGAAACCACAAAAAAATTTTTGTCGATGAACTTAAAAATTTATTTGAAGATGCCCTTATATTACAGGTGCCCTTCTAATAAGGAGGTCTTTTTATTACAGTTTTTACGGTAATCACTCTTTTTTCAAAATTCTGATTTTTCAGAGATAGCTACTCGTCATTGTATCCTGACGATCCTCACCTGTTCTGGATGCATGGAGGAATCGATATTTTGCGAAATGATAATCAACTGGCAACGATTAAGTATATATGTCACTGGACTGATGTTGAACATGAAGAAATTTACGAAGAAGTCATTGATCTTTACGAAAAATCCCAGAATTTGTCTGATAATGAGCCATTGCTCTTCGACAACGACTTCCGGTTGCATGTGTGGTAACAGATTTATTGGTGTTACCCCTAATCAGAACTGGAATCTGAACTGCCCCGAATGACAACTCGACTCAGACGAATCAGAACCGCCCGAATCAGAACTGTACCTTATCAGAACCGCCCGAATCAGAACTAACAATACTTTGCTGCAATAGCCTGCAAAGTGCCCAAAACGTGCATTTGAAAAGTTCTTATTCCACCAGTTCTTATTCGCCCTGTTCTTATTCCACCAGTTCTTATTCGTCCGGTTCTGATTCGACCAGAGTTCTGATTCGGGGCAGTTCTGATTCGTCCAGTTCTGATTAGGGGTAGCACCGATTTATTGAACGAAACACGATATTTTTCATGATTACAAGTTGAAGGAGGACTGAACTCGGGTTTTTAAATTGTAAGTTCCGACGCATTTTTTTAAATTCTGGTCCTTTTTTTCCACTGTGACTTCACTCAAAAATCGCTCTAAACGGTAAAAGAAAGTGCGTTTGAGGTGCTACCCCTAATCAGAACTGACCCTTATAAGAACCGACCGTTCAAGAACTGCCCCGGATAAGAACTATTCAAATGTCTGTATTTGGGCACTTTCCACAGCTTGCAGGCCATTGCAGCAAAGTATTGTTAGTTCTGATTCGGGCGGTTCTTATTCGTCCTGTTCTGATTCGTCCAGTTTTGATTACGGGTAGCACCGCGTTTGAAAGCATGGTCGAATGATGATTGATGACCAAGAATCCGACAAATGTGCACGTTTTTTTTTCAAATTCCTAGGCCATCAACCTGTACGCGGCCATGCCTTCCAACGCTGTTTTCTGCCGTTTAGAGCTGTTTTCGATTGAAATCATTGTGAAATAATCGATTTAAAATAAAAAAAGAAGTTGGAATTTAAAATCTAAAAATTTGAGTTCAGTCCTCTTTCAAAGTATTCGAAGTATAATAAAATTAATATAAACATTTCTTTTTTAATTTTCTGAGCTGTCAATTACTTTTATATGCATTTGCATTTGATTTACGACATGGAAAGAGCAATAAACTTCTAATCTCCTCTCTCATCATCTTTCCTACTACTCTCACTAGCCGCGGAAGCAGTCATAATAACTATCCGTTTCCCTCTCCTCTCTTCCTCAGCTTCCTCACAATTAATAAATCTAATGAAGAAAAAGAAGCCTAGCACATTTTTGCTTCTAAACTTACCATTTTTGGCACTGGAAATCGTCGTAAAACAATGGAATCCATTTGAAACGTAAGAAGCTTTTCATAAAACTTACCATAAACTAATTCATGCAATTTTCTGATGCCGCGTTCAAAACAGCAAAAAAGAGAAAAATAAAAAAATAAATACGTTCAAAGTACGCAAAATTTGCGTCTTTTTCGCGAATTTTCGCGATCGTTTTCAACAGGAATTTTTCAAGAATTCAAGAATTTAGAGAAACGTTTTTCGTGATCACATAAATTTTACAATTTTTGTTCATTTTTTGTTCAAGCGGCACGCACAATAAACGCAAACTTGGAGTACTTTGAACATGTTTATTTTTATATTTTTCTCTTTTTTTGCTGCTTTGAACACCACATGAAAAAATCGAGGAGTTCAAAAATCCCAATAAACTTCGTTATTCTTTAAAAAACAGCTTTGAGCTTTTCGATGCCCCTTCAACAGAAAAATTAATCAGAATTTGTTGAAAACCATTGTGGGCAACTAATATTGTGGGTTAAAATTCAAAAATAATCTGAAAATCTTTAAGTACACTTACTGAAAGTCTCAAAACACGTTTCTGGGGAAAAATTCCGTAATTCGTCTGAAAACTTTCAATCAGAATCGTTTTTGATGGAATGTTTGATCTTAATTATTCTTTTTGCCAGTTTCCAAGAGTTTTTTTTCAGGTTAAACTTTGCTTTTGTCTCAAAGAAATCCAAAAATTTGGCGAAATTCTGGAGTGAAAAAGCTGTAGAAATCAGCATGAGCAATGAAACGAATTTGGAATGCGAAGTGGGATTTTCGAATGGATATTATCGCTGGAATATCAATCAAATACCATGTGATAACCCCACTTCAAAACTACTAGAAGTCATGGATATTGCAATGGATGTCTTCAAAATCTCAAAATTCCATGTTTTCATCCTTTCGAAAATCAATTACGTAACCCTAAAAAAGTGGTTGCAATGGATAAACAAACGAGATGGAACTGTGGGAACAATGGACATTCTTCTGACAAGAGAGATGTGCGCCGACTTATTTTTTGGCCTTTACAAAAAGACTACTAAAAAGCTTTATGTGGAATTGAGATTCGATCCGAAGAACATGGATTATCAAGCACCACGTGAAATTTCATGTGTAAATAAAGTGTACTTGAGCAAAATTGAACCGAGTACCTTTAATATTGCACTTTGTCTTAACGCAATAACAATTAAAATCTCGGATTGCACTGTGTCGGACAAAAATTTGAATGAGTTTTTGAAAAGTTGGCAGTCTGGACGAACACACTCGAGACTAAGAAATGCTTATTTCTTTACTGGAGAAAGGGTTTCTTTGATGAAAGTACTGAGAGGTATTACTGTGACTTATCAAGATCCGAGGACTGTTAGACGCCATTACCAGTGAGTTTTTTAATGGCATTTTTCAAGTCAGAGCAGGGCGTTCCAAAATACTCATTTGCAATATCCTGACACCTTGGTTTGAAGGCGCAGCGTTTAATTTCCATCGGATCTCGCCGCGTTTAAAATTGTTTTTAAAGGAGGAGTGAATTCACTTTTTTTTAATTTCGAATTCTTGTAGATTGTTTAAAACAGAATCAGATTCTTATTGTCTGAAATTACGGCACCTTCTCTAAAAACCGTAAAATTGCGTCGCCTGGCATAGATTTACTTTCGATGGCCGAGTCCACTCGGACTACACGGGCTGGTGGAAGAGAAACGGTGTAATTCTCGAGGACAACTGCCGATTGTTTTCTCTTTCTTTATTCATGTTTTTCGCCGCATTTCGACTGTTTTTTGTTTTTTTTTCTTCAAGTTTTTCTTCTTTAAACCCAAAATACAGGACGGAAAGTCAAAAAGCGGCGAAAAACATGAAGAAAGAAAGAGAAAACAATCGGCAGTTGTCCTCGAGAACTACACCGTTTCTCTTCCACCAGCCCGTGTAGTCCGAGTGGACTCGGCCATCGAAAGTAAATCTATGCCAGGCGACGCAATTTTACGGTTTTTAGAGAAGTTTCCGTGATTTCAGACAATAAAAATCTGATTCTGTTCTACTCTTCTACAAGAATTCGAAAAACAATTCTACAAGAATTCGAAAAACAATTCTACAAGAATTCGAATTAAAAAAAAAGTGATTTCACTCCTCCTTTAACTGAGAGTTACTGTGACCGGGACAAACCCTTATAGACATTTATCTCTGCGCCTCCAAACTTTCACAAACAGTAATCTATCATATGCAAGCTCAAAGCACTCTAATCCCAAATCTGGAATCTGTTTAGCTTCTGGTCAATCTGGCCAAGTGCAAAAATCACGTCAAAAATCGCAAGTTACAGACTGATGGCCGCGGCCGAGAATCCGACAGTAGGGGGTCATTTTTGTATTTTTCGCTTCTTTTCCATGCATTTTTATTTTGTTTCAAATCTCCATTTTTCTACCAGTCTGTGAAATTTGTAAAAAAAATCTATAGGGATTAAGGATTAAAAACCGCGCTGTCAGATTCTTGGCAGCTGCCATCAGTCTTTAACTAGTTTCCGGTCGCACTTTGGGTACTGTTCTGAAACCACGGTCCCATCCGAATAATCACGGTCCCAGAAAAAAAAACACGGTCCCAAAAATAAAATCACGGTCCCACTTTTGAAATCGCGGTCCCAGATTTAAAACCACGGTCCCATCCGAATAATCACGGTCCCAGAAAAAAAACACGATCCCAAAAATAAAATCACGGTCCCACTTTTGAAATCGCGGTCCCAGATTTAAAATCACTGTCCCAATTTTAAAATGACGGTCCCAAAGATAAAATCACGGGTCTAAAAAATGATTTCCACAAAAAATCACAGTGATTTTATTTTTGGGACCGTCATTCTATTTTGGGGACCGTCATTTCAAACCCGGGACAGTGATTTTATTTTTGGGACCGTTTTTTTTTGGACCGTGGTTTTAGAACAATACCGCACTTTGTACGTTTCAGAGTCATGTTAGAGTGATTTCTTTATGACAAATGTATTCGACATTAAAAAAATAAATAAATGGTGACTCCTAAAACTTTTCCAGACATAAAGATGATTCCTTCTGGGTCCTTGGCGGAATTGATATCCAAAGAGTCGACGGCGCCGTTTGCACGATTCAATATCACAATTATAAAGTGGAAGATGAGAAGGATTTGGAAGCTCCTTATTATAATTGGATTCAAGAATACGAGATGTTCAAGGAAGGATCTGAAAACGGTACTGGATGGGACTATCCTGAGTGGCAACGACATAAAAACACTTCATTTTCGTTTTTGGTTTGGTAATTTTCTTTTTTTTATTGTCTTTTTTAGTTTTGTATTTTCGTTTTTGTTTTTTGTATCTTTTCGAAATGATGAGCAAGCGCGCTCCACTGGACTCAGTTGATTTTTCGAATTTTTTTGTTCAATTTTCAGCGAATGGGCATATTTTCTATTTTCATTTAAAAAATGCCTAGAAGCGTCATTTTTTCGACTATGATTGTTTTGCATTTTCTGACTGAAATTTTCAGTTTTAGTCCTTTTTCTTCCTAAATCTGGTCAAAAATTGAGAAAAGTTGAACATATTCTGAAACGTTGTACTTTTCTCGATTTTCAGTGAAAAGCTTCAAAATAGGCGTTTTCGGTACGGAAACCGGGTTCGCTGTAAGTGGAACAAAAATCGAGTACAGAGTCCAGTGGGGCGCGGTTTCTAACCATTTTGAAAAGCTAATATGTACATTTTTTGTTAAAACCAAAATTTTTTTACCCTTGTTTCAATTTGAAAATTAAGAAAAATTACAATAAATGCCTTTTTCACTGTTTCCCTTTCATTTACTATTTGACCATGACCACTGGACGAGAAGAAGAAGAAGAATAACAGATCGGTTGTTCTCTTACGTCGTTGTGACCTCTTCAAGATTCAATCATTGGTGACGTCAGAATTCAAATGTTTTTCAGTTTTTAATTTCCTTTTAGGGGCAGAAATATTTGTTTTTGGTAAATTTGGTACAAGGACCAGGTCTGGATGATGGTGATTGATGGATGCACTTGTGGGGTGATAAGAACCTGAAAATAGGAAGATTAAAGAACATTTTTTAAGACCTGATTCTTTCAAAACCGCTTGTGATGTGAGAAAATTTGTGAGAATAAATTACTGGAACCCACTGAAAACACCAAAAAATATTCAGACAATTTTGAAAATTTTTGTTAAATTTGTATTTTGGAATCGGGCATTATGCAAAATTTTTTGCAAAAAAATTTATTTTCCCAAAATCGTCAGTCTGTTTTTTATGTCTGAAACATCCTAGAAAATTCAAAACTTCATGATTTCGGGGAGATTTTGTTTTGGGCAACGTCTGAAGTTCAGAATATCTGGCTTAAACGGGACTAATGGGGGCCCCGAGCAAAGTTAGGCACACGAGTTCCCGGCCGGTGTAGGAAAGCGCGCCCTAACGCTAAAAAAGTTTGGCACTCTGTTTCGCCCTGATTCCCTTAAAGGAGGACTGAACTCGGGTTTTTTTTATTTTAAATTCTGATGCAGTTTTTTATTCTGGACATTTTCTTTCACTACGGCTACACTCAAAAATCACTTTAAACGGGTGAAAAAGGCGTTTGAAGGCATGGCCGCGTACAGGTTCATGGCCTTGGAATTTGAAAAATAGCGCGCGCAAGGCGCAAACTTGTCGGATCCTAGGCCATCACTCTGTATTGCGTGCTTCTTTCAAACGCTTTTTTCACCTGTTTAGAGTGATTTTTGAGTGTAGTCGTAGTGAAAAAAAATGTTCAGAATAAAAAATTGCATCAGAATTTGAAATTAAAAAACCCGAGTTCAGTCCTCCTTTAAAATTTGGTTGAAAAAACTCGGCCAAAGCTGAGGTACGCAGCGAAATTATCAATTTAGCATTGAAGCGCGCGTTCCTTCCCCGCTGGGAACACTTGTGGTTAGGTAAAATTGATAAAAAATATCAATGGCTGAGGGAAATTACGTCTTTGTTACTTAATTCTTGATTGCGACCGGTCCAAAAATTATTAAAATATAAGCTCCGCCTCCAGTGATCCGCCCATCACTTATTTGATTTATCCTTACATTTTGTTCAGTTTTTTTTCTCAAACCAAAACTTTTGTCTTATTTCAATGTCACTTTTTTCTTTACAAAAGCTACTTCTTTCTCCCCCCGCAGCTTGACCACAGCTTTACACAATGATTGTTCCTTCCCTTCCAACGATTTAGCTTGCTGCCTAAGCAAGACCATTGCAACAAGTTTCTAAACAGACCGGCTAAACTTTGATCTTTTTGAAGGACATGTCGTCACTTTTTTGAAGGGGGAATTAGGTGGCCTTTCGGTTTTGACGATTAGACTGTTTAAGAGTGATAAAAACTGATTTAGGGCTAATGGGATAGAAAGTTGGCGCTGTGCCAAAAACCAAAAAAATTGAGCTATTTAGCTTCTTTTTTCCGGTGTATTTTTCACGCTGATTTTCTTTTTCATTTTGAATTTACTCGAGAATCGCTTCAATCTAGGTTTAGAAGAAATGTAGAAATCAAGTAGAAATGGGTCGAATTTTCTGAATGGTTCCCGGATTTCGGGAGAAAGTGCTCAAGTTTTTGCCTTTTTTTTCGAAAAAATTTGCACAAAAATCTGTTTAAAACTCAACATTTCTGTGAATAATTCTCCAACTAGTAGTATCAAAAAAACGGCGATGTCCTCCTAAAACTCAACAATTTCGGCAATTCGGCAACGCGGCTATTCAGTTGCTGCTCGTACCTGATCAAGGGTTCGATCATAAAAAAGTTGGCTAATAGAGTACGTATTTTGTCGTAAGATTCGGTTCACGCACTAATTAAATAATTTTGAAAATTTTGAAAAAAAGCTCATTGTTTCCTAAACTTACCATGTCAGTTTTTAGTCAAATTTAGTTTTTTTTGAAAATTTCACAACCTAAATCTGTCTAGGTTGTTTTTTCCTTTTGTAGATTTTTACCATAACTAATCATAATTGTTTACCCTTCTAAAAACCTTTCTCTTTATAGTCTGACCCCTCCCCCTATTTCTTCATGTCACACCTGTTTACAACTATTGGAACCATGATCTCTGCCAAACCAAACTTGATGTTTTATTTTATTTTCTTCATACTTGTGATGGTCCGGGTCGAATGAAAATCTACCAGCCCCACCCCGTCTACCGGCCCGGTCCGGTTCGGCCTGGTTGGTGTGCCTCTCTTGTAAGAGAGGGGGGGGGGGGGGTCAAAATTTTTTTTGCATCGAAAAAAATTATTTTCCGTCCTTTTTTCGATAAATGGGGGGAACGGTTTTATACAGACTTGTCACGGGTCGGACCCCTGGAAAAATTTCTACCGGCCCGGCCCGGACCGGATTTTGTCAAGTCTGGTTTTTTTGAGAAAATTTTGGATATTTTTAGTAGGAAGAAGTCGGAAGTTTCACCAAAATCACAAAAAAAAATGACCACATTTTTTCAAAATTTTTCAAATCGACGGGGGCCGACCGGGCCCGCCAAATCCCAAGTATGATCTTCTTTATTTTCTCAAAATTTTTCCATAACTAATTTGTGATTCCCTAACGTCACTTTCCATTAGGTCCATTTTCCTTTTTCCCCAAGGCCGTCTATCGTCTTTTCTACCTTTTTGTAGACCCTCCACCGCCGCCAAAATTGAATAAAGTTCTAGAACGAAAACGGTTCCATTTTGTTAACTGATAGTAGCTGATAATCAGTGATAGTCAATAAATAAATTATGATGTTTTTGGTCGTTCATCTCTCTATCCCGACCCCCCTCTTCGAAGCAAAAGAACCTGTTCTTTTTTCTTTATTTTGTCCACCACGTCTTCATTTTTTTTTCTTCTGTTGATTATTCTGCGTCTCCCCCGTAACCTCCCCCTTCCACCTGACTCTAATGGTCACACACACACATACAGTTTTCGGAATCACACTTTTTGAGAAGACTAAACTGATCGTTTATTTATCGATTCTGATGTTTTTCCTCGTTTATTTTCTGACTTGTGACAATACAGAGGGAGGAAAGATTTCGAGAAAAATTGATATGATTTTGAGATTTTTCGGTTTGTAAAAATTTCCAATGTTTTTTCGTAGGAACTGACCGAATTTGCCGAACACGGTCAGACGATCGAATTTGGTTTTTGATTGAATTTTTTTTTCAAAAAATTGAAATTTGATCTGCAAAAATGAGCTGAAATATAGGTAAAACTAGGGTATTGAAAGCGAACCTCTGGGTCTCACCACAATTTTCTAACAGCTTCACGGCGGCTGAAATGATCTGTGACCGTTCTAAACTATCTGGTTCGGATCAACTAGATCACTAGATTTCAGACTGGTGTCAACTAACAAAATGTGCAAAGTTCAGTGATATTTATTGTGATGATTGATAAAACTTTGATATTTAACTATGCAAAATTAGTGAGAAAATCCCATTTTTTGGTCTAATAAGCTATTTCTGTGGTCATATAAAAACAGTTTCCCAAGTATCAAGAAAAAAAGTTATGTGAAGTTTGACACTATTTCTAACACAGTTGTGTAGATTTTAAAGATAGTTTGAAGTTCGGAATTTATTATTAAAACATGTGTTATAATCATGCTTCGGCGACGATGACCTGCGAACGGAAATCGGCTCAAGATTTACGGCACGATTCGTTTTGATCTTTCTGACAAAACTACAAGAGATATCAAAAATCTGTGAATACAAAAATGAAAAATAACCCCGGCTCCTGATTTTCCTCAAAAAAACAAATCATTTTCCCTATTCCACAGCACCGAAAAGCTACAATTTTAACATTCCAAATCGTTTAGTACACCCTGAAAGTGAGAACGAATCTATGCTTTTTTCGAAATTTCTGCATTTCAAAATCATTCTTTTTGACTTTTTTTTTTGAAACTATCCATTTATCTGAATGTCTTGAACCGCTTTTTATTATTTCCTGTAATCAACCTTCTGAAACTGCCTCTCCACATTATTTTCCGTTGATCCTATTCATTTCATTACCCTACAATTTTCAGACCGCCATCTCAAAAAAATGGTGAACCACGAAATATGTACAAAAACAATGTGGGTCCTTTCGGTCCCTCTTTGTGTTTTGTTAATACTTTTTATCGCCCTAACTGCCTATGCCACCTACAGTTTCCACATTTTTGTTCCGATTGCTCCAAATAATGATATTGATTGTGAACAAATGTTCAACACAACTTCTGAAGCCTATCTGACTTATATCGAAAATAGGACATTGTTGGAGCCAACGCAAAATGATAAAAAGTGAGTGAAAAGCGATAAAAAATGGTAGAGTAAATAGGAAATTTTCAGCTGTTTCCAAATCCGGCGGAGGAGATATCTTCCGGCTGATATGCCAAAATCAATGGCTGGAAATCACAATATGTTTTTTATTCGGGTTGTATCCAAGGTGAGTTTCTTGCTAGATTTGAAGAGCCGGAAGAGAAAATTAAACAATTTTCGTGCCAAGGCCTAAAATTGTTTGATTACAGGACTATGATTTTGTGGAAGAAGTTCTGACAATGATGCACTCACCAATTCATTTCTTCTGCTTCCCAATTGATATTTCAGCTGATCCATTATTCAAAGAACGAGTGAGTCAAGAATGATTTTTCGCGATTTGAAAAGCTTTTTATTAAAATTAGATTTTTCTAATTTCGAAAATTTTATAACCACAGGTTAAAAAAAAATAATTCCTATTTTCAAAACAGTTATTTTTGGCGAAAATTATTTATTAGAAAATAACAATGATGTCTTGTAAGATTTCTGTAAAAATGTTGGTTTTGAAAAAAAGCGGGAAAACAAAAACTTTTGAAAATAGTATTTTTCTCAGTTTTTGAAGAAAAACTATAGCTTCAATATATGATATTCGATAGAGAATTTTTCTCTGTAAATACCAATTGTCAAATTTGAAAATGGCACTACCCCGAATTAGAACTGCACGAGCATTTGAAAATTTCTTATCCGGGGCAGTTCTTGAACGGTCGGTTCTTATTGGAGTCAGTTCTGTTTCGTCCAGTTAGGGGTAGCAACTTAAAAAATATCGGGAAGTCGGCCATGAAGGCAAAGTCTCCCTAGCTAGAGGGTCCTGATCCGGGGTACAACCGCTCCTAAAGTTTTACAAACAAAGTTCAGTAAATTTGCTGGGTCGGAATTTTCCCAACCAGTTACGGAAAATTTAAAGATAATATGAAAAAATGGGTATTTTCAATATGAAATACATAAGTATTTTCAAAGATTTTGGAATTCCTGGTCGAAAAACAAATCAATTCTCAATTTTCCAGATGTTCCGCCTCGGCGACTGCATGGTCAACGTCCTTGTCCCTCGTGAACTTTTCAACACTTCAACAGCTCACGGAATGCTCAATGCTCATAGAAAATGCCTGAAAGAAATCGACGAGTTTGATTGGAAGCATGCAGTAATTACAGCAGAGCATGATATGCCTTTGCACAGCACAAAATTTTTGTCCAGAAGGTCTAGACGGTTAAGGGATATGGTTGAGATTAATGGGTAGGTCAAGGCGGTTGAAAACAGACCCAGAAGAAGAAAAAATTACATTTTCAGAGTGCATTTCAAGGAGGAAACATTGCAAACTGCCGATGCAAATGATACTTCGAGTCAATGTAAATTTTTAAAATGTAGATCAAAATTCTAAAAAAAAACTTACAGTATACCAAGTATCCCGTAATTGGATCCAGCACCTTTGCTCCGTTGCCACTATCTCTCATTCTCAACACAAAACCCTTTACGACTATCTTTTAAAAACTCCAGATTTTGATCTACCATCTGATGCTCATAGGGAAACATCAGTTGTGGAAGTTAATTGTGACACTCAAAAGTATGATGTGGATGGGTCTTGTTTGTATGCAATGGAGGATTTTCCATCGATCAGGTAGGATTTTTGAATTGGCGCCGGACCTAGTGCAGTAGAGCGCAGATTGAATTTTAGGCTCAAAAAGAGCGGGGTTGAATGAGGACTGAATTCAAATTTTTAAATTTGCTATCCTAATTTAATTTGCCATGCTGATTTCATTTTTGGAAGAGAACATTGCTCAAAAATCGGTTCAAAAAGCACAAATCGCGTCCAAAATTGCAATTTACAGAATAATGGCCGCGGCCAAGAATCCGACAGCGCAGCCCTTTTTTTTCAAATTTTTCGCATATTTTCTAACATTTCACTTGTAAAAACAGTAGAAAAATGGACCCGCGCTGTCGGATTCTCGGCCGCGGCCACCAGCTTGTAACTTTCGATTTTAGACGCAATTTGTACGCTTCAGAGCGATTTTTGAGTGGTTTTTTTTAAAGTAAGAAAAACGGAATTAGCATTTTAAAAAACCCGAAAAAAGTGAATTTGCAATGGAGCGCATTTTCTCCACCCTAAAATTTAAAATTTACAGAAACACGACTCGTCTCTTCATCCGTGGCGATCCCCATTACGATTTTGGTTTCGTTCAATGTGTCCATGAAGTTGTCTTCGAACGAACCTATTTCGACCCAATTTCCAATAAGAATGCCAATAATTATTTGTATGGATCTCACAAAAATTTGATCAATGACTATAGAAATTAGATTTTCTGCATTTTTTTCTGTACGGGTTTTTTGTTTTTCTTGTATTTTTTAAGCGGGTTTTGTTTTTTTCCTCGTGATTCTGTTTTTTTTTTTTCCAAATTTGGAGCCAAATAAATCTTCTAAAATTTGAGAGATCTTCACTTCACACGATAAGCCTGAGAGACGCAGAGAAAAAGACAACAACGACACTCCGCCATTCCGCCCCTCGCGCATTGTTTATCGTAAACCTACATCATCTGACTAATTCAATAAAGCAACGCTTTTCGTCTATTTTTGCCCGATTTTCGGGATTTTTTCAAAAAATTTTATTCAAAAAATAAAATAAAATGGAAGAAATGATGATGCACGACCCATCAGGAATGGTTTTATACGAGGAGGAGGTCACAACAGCTCATGGTAAAAAAAATTAATTTTCATTAAATTAAAATTAAATTTTTTTCAGAATTACCACCGTTACAAAGGACGTGGCACGACGAGGGACCAGTTGGCTATGAGTTGACTGATACGAAATGTTATAAGTGAGAAAAAACTAAAAATTTGAAAAAAAAATTTTTCAAAAAAAATTCAGAACACCCAGCGGAGTACAAAAAACGGCGACGATTCAGCATGTGCCGATAATTAAAGAGCCACCGCCAATGATGGCCGAACAAATAGTTGAAATGGATGGAGAGTTTAGTATGGATGGCACTGATATGCATGCTTTTCCTTGTAAGATTTTGGCTTGGAAGAAAATGGAAAGATGGAAAAAAATTATGAAAAATAATAAAAAAAGGGTGAAAAACGGGAAAAAAAAACATGACAACAGCGAAGATTGCGAAATTTTTAAAAATCGAAAAATTTCTCTGAAAAAAGCGTTTCTCGGTTATCTAAAAAATTTTCGGCCTGGACGGAAATTCTTCGAAATAATCGATTTTTGTCATAGAAATACAGCGAAAAGTGAGCTAATTGACACATTTTATGCAAAAAAAGCTTTTTTAAACAGATTTTAATGAAAAACCTATTTTAAATTTGAAATATTCGAAAATTCAATTTTTGAAATTTTTGGAAAATTTGATCTCAAAAATAATGCCTTTTTTCCAGTTGAAAAATAAAGAAAATTTGAAAATTTCTACAAAAAGCGTAGCTTAATCAAAGAAAAAAGCCAAAAAAAGTTAGTGATTTTCTGCCAAAGTCAAAGCTGAAAAAAACCAATTTTTGGAAGTCAATTTTCTAAAAATAACGAAAAAGAAAATGAGCTCAAATTATAAGAAAAACAACGAATTTCAAACACAAACAAAACTGAAGATGCATGCTTTTCTTACAAAATTTTTTCCAGAATCCTCGTGAAAAACCTCTTAAAATTAGACGAGTTACAATCCAAATTTTGACAACAACTTGCAGGGAATTTTTAAAAATTCGAAATTTACATTCCTCAACCCTAAATTCCTTTCCAAAAATCACTTTTTTTCCTACAGATTCGTCTTCCCAACCATCAACATCATCTGCCTGTGACCCATCCTCCTCAGATGCCTATCAACCAGAACCTCTCAGCCGAATATCCATAAAAATCGGAGAACGAATTCTTCGTTTCAAAGTAATCAATGCTACCGAAGCTCCAGAAGCTCCTTTAGAAACATCAGAGAGATGGATTCCTGATCCTAAACCTGTGACAACACCTAAATCTCTGGCCGGATTATTCCATTGTACCCAGTGTAAAACATATTTTGGAAATAAGGAAGTCTATCAGAGACATGTTTTGGTGAGGATTTTGAGTGTTTTGGAAGAAAAAAATCGTCTGAAAATGAGGTTTTTAGCAAAATTTCAGTTTTTTTGCTTGCAAACCGGTTACAAGAGGCCTTTTGCGCAGAGGGATTTCAAAAATATTTTCGATTTCAAAAAAAAAAAAGATTTTTCAGTTCACATTTTTCGCATTTTCAAATACCATTTTGAGCTAAAAATTGGCAGCTTTCCCATCCTAAAAATCCGCTGATTTTTTCCAAAATTTCAGAACCAAGTGTGTCATTATTTTCATTTTTTTAATCTGGCAAACCTCGTTTTTTTGCTCAATCAAATTTGCTCGAAAACCATTTTTCTTGAAATTTATATTAAAATTTGAAGTTTTTTTTTATCTCGAAATGATGATATTTTGAGCATTTTTCTCCAGGTTTTGAAACCTATAAACAAATTTCAAAAGCTCCACTTTCCCGCCCAAATCGCCTATTTTTTCGCTTTCTTTTAATATGAAAAATTGACTAGTTTTGCATAAAAATAACTGCGAAACAGGCTGAAAATTAAGTTTTAGGCACGAAAAATGCTGTTAATTTTCTAACTTTCCTGGCTTAAAATTGCGACTTTCGAATCATTTTTCAGCTCCAAAATTAGGAAATTTGTTTTTTTTTTCATTTTTTTTCCTTCCTTTTTTTTCAAGAGGCTCAAACTTTTCTAGCTGTTTCTGCGTTAAAATTGCAATTTTCAGCTCAAAATTTCAAAATTTTCGACAAATTTTCAGTTTTCACGAAAATGTAGTCTTATTTTAGATTCAAAATGACAAAAATCAGTAGAAAAATTCAAATTTCCCGCTCAAAAAGTCTTTCTCCGAAACCCCCCATTTTCATTCCAGGAATCCCACGGAGACGCTCGCCCATTTCGTTGCTTCAATTGTGGAATGCGTTTTTCAAATAAAACGGCAATGACGAATCATTTAAAGGATCATGCATTGTTAAAAGTGATGTATTCGTGTGATTATTGTCCAAGAGTCTTTGCGAAAATCGAGAGTAAAATGAGACATCATAAATTACATTTTACGAGAAGCTCTTGTCCAACTTGTATGCGATTCTTTACCACCGAAGAGGCATTGAGAAATCATCAGGTTTGTGTTGATATTATCAGTTTGATAGGAGGGAACTGATCAAAAATCTTAAAAGCGAGAAAAATATCGTTTAAGTCAAACAAAAATCTCGAAATCGGGCAGTGAAAAAACAAGGGTTTTGAAAACGAAGATTCGAAGTATTTCCAGCTTAAAATTGGCTTTAAAATGAGAAAAATTCTCCAGAGGACTGACTAGTAGACTCGAATTTTTTTTTTCATTTTGGCATTTGATTTTGATCTAAAATTTCATTATTTAAAAATCTCGTTCGAAGTAGATGACGTTTTTTGAATACTTTCCCTAATTTTTGTTTAAAAAAACTGAAAATCCCTAAAATTACTTTCAAGAAGAAATATGCTTTTTTGTGTTCTTTGAAATTTTTTGAGCTGGAAAATTTATGATTTTTAGATGGTTTTCTAGCTTTAAATGCAGTTTCAGAGCCTCGATTTAGATTTTTCAGCTTTTCAGCTCGAAAATCGCAATGTTCTCCATTCAGAAACTTCAATTTCATCTGGAAACTCAATTTACACAAACCGAAAATATTTTTTTTCGACAAAGAGTCGGCAGTCTTTACCCCTCGAAAAGCATATTTTCTTGGTATTTTTTTCTAAGGTTTTAAACCTAAAATCTCATTTTTAGGAGTTTGAAACAAAAAACAGTATTTCCTTCAGAGGATTCTAGGCCAACAGACTATAAATCATGCTTTAAACGACGCATGGTTCAACGCGATTTTCATATAATTTTTTCTAAATATCAATTTTGTGTCGAAATTTTAGGCAAAAATGCATTAAAAAAATTTGTAATTTTTTAAATTTTTTTAAATCCAAATTTTAAACATAGAATGAAACTAAAACTGTTCTAGAATACTCCTTAAAATCCCATTTTTCCAGGCCACAGCCCATCAACAACAAGTGTATGAAGATTGCCCTCATCCTGAAGATCTCCTTCCCAATGGAAAAACGGCTCGATTCAATTGTAGTTATTGTGCTCTTCGTTTTCATTTTCGAAAAGATAAGGAAATTCATGAACGAATTCATACGGGAGAGAAGCCATATGAATGTGGATATTGTCAAAAATCGTTTGCTCAGAGTCAGGCACTGACTGCTCATATAAGGACACATACGAAAGAGCAACCATATGCGTGTTTGAAGTGCTCCAAACGGTTTAGGGATAAGTGAGTTTTTGAGCCGAAGCTCCGCCCCCTTTTTTTTTTGGAAAATGACAATGGAAATAAGTTGGGAAAACGAAGAAAAATGCGCTTTTTTCAGTAGCTCGAGAAAGATTTTTTGAATGATTTTCCGAAAAAAAAAAGTTCTGAAAACAAAAATGAATCGAAAAGTTTAAGAATGTGGGCCGTTTTTCGTTTGCTCCTCCCCTTTTATTTGGCAATTGACACTGAAAATCACTCAAAAACACGTAAAGAAGCCCATTTTTTTTCTGATAAAAAATCCAATTTTGACACGAAAAAAGTAAAAATAAGCTCCGCCCCTTTTTCTGTACCTAAAAATATTCATTCTGAATTTTCTTTTTAGTTATTCGAGGTTTTTGAAAATCATTTCTTTTGAAAAAATACTTGAAAATTTGAAAATGAGCAAGTTTTTTATTAGGCTCCGCCCCTTTTCTCCACAAACAAATATATTTTTTTTCATGTTGAGCACATGATTTCTGGTTTTCCGTCGGTTCATAACCGCTTCAATTAATATCAGAAAGCTAGAATTGTTAAGCTTTTACTTAAGCTCCGCCTTTTTTTGTTTTTCAGACCACAATTTGGCTCAAAATTTGGGGAAAGAATTCCTATTTTCTTGATTTACAAGTAGTTTAAAAACTTACCTCAAAAAATAGTGTGTAAAATCAAGAAGTGCAGAGAAAAATTTCTTCATTCGTTTCGTGATTTTGCACACTATTTTTAGATCTGGAGCGCATTTTCAGACCCTTTTTGTTTCGGAAAACTTCACCAATTTTTTACAGTTCCTGCCTTCGAAAACACGAGCTAGCTGTCCATACGGACACCCCGATAGTTCGTCCCGTAGCCGTTGAGTACCGTCAACAACTCGAAAAACAGTTGGAGCAACAGAGAGAGCAGAGAAGAAAACAGGAGATGATGATCACTGGAAGGAATCCCAATTTTCGATTATGACAAATTTTTTTCTTGGAATTTTTTAATCTTAATCACTTTTTTCTCCCGCATTTTTACCTCATTTTTGTATAATTTTTGACCAAAATGCAATTGTGCTCCATTGAAAATTCTTCGATTTGACCTACGTTTTTTTTTTGATTTTTTGAAAATTTTTCTCTTGCATTTTTACCTCTTTTTTGTATAATTTTTGACCAAAATGCAACCGTGCTCTATTGAGAATTTTGATCTACCAAAACTTGAACTCTCGCGCCTTCATACAATTTATTCTCAATAGAGCACAACTGCATCATTTGAGCTTCCCAAACCACTTATTATTTCACTTCTGACGATGTCATACTTTCTCAATTTTATTAATTTGTCCACTCTTTTAATACAGGTATTTTTCTCTTTTTTTTAAATGTTTTTAGAACATAAGCCCCGCCCCCACAGACTCCGCCCCTTTTTCAGAATTACAGATTAAATTCAAACGTTTTTCAAAAATTAAAAATCAAAAAAAAATTAGAAATGAGTATAAGTAACCCCCACCGAGATGAGCACAAACGGAGCTCTCAAATTTCAGGAAAAGTTTCAATTTTCTTCTTTCGTTTTTTTTCTCTCTTTTCCCGAGAGTTTCTTGTGTACTTTTCACTGGGCAAAATCGATATGAGTGACCGGTAGGAATTTTTCTTGGTTTTTCTTAAATTTAATTTTGACTCCAATCTAAAAACTTCAACTTCTTAAAATATGATTCTTCGAAACTGAAAAACCTCTAAACTGAAGGGGTGAACGTTGCGGAATTCTGAAAATGGATGATAAGTTCTTTTTTTCTAGATTACCAAATTTATTTTTTTTTGGATTCTTTTACGAAATTTTCTGAGCTTTGTTTGACAAGAACATTTTTTCTCAAATATCAGAAATCAGACTTCTTTGTTTCTCTCCTAACACTTCCTTTTTTATCGAGGCCAATGCACTTTTATTGACTAGACGACTCGCCTTTTAATAGGGGTTTTCACCTTGGTCAGTTAGTGAAACATACGATGTGTGGTTGAATAATCAAAGTTTTATTACCAGAAGTAGGGAATTCGAAACAGTAGCTATGATTCTTCACTATGGAGTTAAGACTAGATCTGCTCGAGGCAGATCCAGTCTTGAATTTGTCTTTGGTTTTGAAATTTAAATTCATCCTGTGATTTAATTCATAGAATGAGACTTTTGGTTTCGAATTCCGAATAGAACCAAGAATTGATTAAAATCAATTCCAACTTTCGTTTGAGCTGTTTCCAATTTCTTACAGCTCTAGTCCGGATGATTTTTCAGTTGTGAAAAAAAAAATAAATTCCGTATCATTTTGTACTAATTTAGTTGTTTGAAAAAATGTTGGACGCTTCTTTCATGATCAAAAACATTTTTGTTTCCACTGGAAGTTGTTTGAGTTTCGATTAGCTTCGTTTTCGACGGTTTTCCGTTTCATTTTCAATTTGTTTTTGTTTGCAGAGTCATGTTCTTGTTCAGAATTACTGTAGTCCTAATACAGTTTCGGTACGACGGACCGTCCTATCAACAAAAAAAAACGGATCAGAGATACTTCTTCTTTCTGCGAACTGCGTTCTAATTTCAATTCAGTGTGATAACGTTATCTCAGTCTTCAACCCAACATTTATATCAATTTCATTTCTGATCGTCAAAGTGATAATTGAAAGTTTCATCAAATGTACCTAACTTTTCAAATTAAATTTCCAAAAATAAACACCCCCTTAACCGGTTTCCCTCTCTAAATAAGCGTGTGACTTCTCAACAAACTTACAAAAATACCTGACCGACATATGACTATCTTCCGTTTTTTTTCTCGCTCATTTCCAACGAATCATCGTCCCCTTCTTCTAACCGGTTTTCTCTATTTTTCTCTGCGTTTTGTCGGATTTTCTATGTCTCTTCTTTTGAAGAAATTGTGGTTTTGATGACTAGATGCCCATCTTGTACAATTTCATGCGTTTTTTTTGTTTCTTTCTCTAAACCCTTTTTTGTCTTTTTACTATCGTTTTAATTAGTGAATTGAATCAGGAATGTGTATTGTAATTTTACTTTCCTTTGGTGATTGTCAGAGAAAAAATTGAGGTTTTTTGCTGAAAAAATTTAAAATTCTAGCAACCGATAGTTAGGATGTCAGTGTGCCCTACCAAAGAATGTTTCTACCGGTAAACGAGATTTCCGAGAAATTTTCGAAAAATTCACCGGAAAATAATCGGAATATACCGAAAAAAATTTCGGAAATTTTTTCAAAAAGTTGTTTTCAAAACTCCGCTAAATTTTTTTTTTTTTTTTTCAAAACTCCGCTAAATATTTATATTTATTTTTTATTTTTTTTTTTTCAAAACTCCGCTAAATATTGCGCACTAGCGTAATATCGGAGCATCGTTGCTCGGTGATTTTTGAACTTCGCGCCAAAAAAATATTGGAAAAACTTACATTTCTGCCGTTAAATTTTCCGGTAAAAATTCTTTCTTCGTAAAATTTTTCCCGACAATTTTTCCGGTAAATTTCAAGAATTGTACCGGTGAGCCACACTTCCATTATTCAGAGCAAGGCTGTCGCACGGCCGACAGCGGCCGACCGCGGCCATGGCGGTCGGGCTATAACTGGACCGCGGAATGAGGGATTGGTCTAAATTTTTGACTGGGAACTAGTCTTCGGACTGTCTACCAGGACCGCTAGACCGCGGTGAGTTTCCATCACTGGGAGTCTCAATAACAATATGGCCCGCTGCCATTCCGACAGCCTTGATTCAGAGCCAATGAGCCCACGAAACTACAGTATTCCGCCACAAACATTTTTTCCTCGTCCTTCTCATAAGCATAAACGAAATTTGAAACTTTTTTTTCGGTATGCTCACTTTAAATTACAGTAACCACGAAAACAACGATTTACCTCCTGCGCCTCTCCCTCTCTTCGCACTCTCTCATAGAATCAGAATACATAGAATAGAATAAACGAAAATTACAACTTTTTTTTCTTTTCGGTTTGCATTCTTTTTCCCCTCCTCCATCCTTTTTTCATACCACTCCAAGGGATTTGGACAGTTTTTGAAGGACACGAACTGGCCGAAATTAATTGGCATCTCTATTGGCCTTCCCCTCCCCCCTTTCATTTGTCATACCAATCAAAGAAGAAAAGAGAGTGTGAGGTTTGAAATGAGGTTCACACCTTTTTTTGAAATTCCATTGTTGAAAATTTGAAAACTGGAGACTTTGGGTATAACTTCCTGTTGACAATCTTTAGTTACAGTTATTGGGATTAAAAATTTTTCTGAGTTTCATTGTAGACCAGACATTAGTGAATCCCTGTTTATAATATTTCATGTTCCAAATTTTGATCCAAATATTATCTTTTCGCATCTCAGTTTTGAACCAATTTAGAGTATTTTTTTAAAGTCCATAATTTTTTAATTTTCCCAATCATATTCGGACTGTTAAACCATAATTAATTAATAGAAAACTCCTAGTTTTGCTTTCAAATTTTTGGTTTTCAGAATATTTTTACTAATGATTCTGCTAGCGGGAGCCTGAAATTCAATAGTTTTTGAGCTCATATTAAGACCCAACTTCGAAAATTTTGAGTTTTTGAAAAATCAGTAAAAAAAATTTTGACGGAAAATCAAATTCGAATTTTTGGATGGCACTTAAAAATGCAAATGGGATGGTACTCAAAAAAAAGGACATTTCAAATTTCCTCCGGATTTTTTTTTCAAGCTCACGGTTTGCTCTAAATCATCTAATCGTGAGTTTCTCGAAAAAAAAATTCAAATCTTGTTTCTTATTCTGATGCACGCGCGAAATTCGTTGTGCCGATACTGTAATTTTCCTAAAATCCTTGCAAAAATCGTCACAAAAATTGCCAGGAATTCTTGGTCAACGACCGCGGCCATCAAACTGTAACTTGAGAGTTTTGACGTTGTTTCTGCTTTCCAGAGCGATTTTCGAGTCAATTCAACATAGAAAATACGTAACTTTTTCTTGACTCTCATCACTTCTATGACAGTAATTCCTTACCCAAATTCCTATCTCTCTTCCATCAAAAACCTGAAACTTAACTCAATTACACACTCATCCTTTCCTTCTTTCTTTCTTCTTTTCTTATGTTGTTTTAAACCTATTAAAAAAGGGAAGGAATCCAAATTCCCTCTAACCCATTCGATGCTTATCTCTCTATTTACATCATTTCCTGTCTATCTCCTTACTTTTTCTTACTACTTTTTGCCCAGAAATGTACAGAAATGGAAAGTTCTTCCCTCTCTTCACTTTAAAGTACACTACATGCTTATAATTTCCATTTCTTTATTATTCTATGTGATTTTCTAGAAAGTTTGCTAGTTTAAATGATGAAATAATCTTTTAAAAAAAGTAGGTTTGTTACAATTTTTGGTCCGAAATGATTCAAATATCAAATATCGCCGAAAAAATATATAGGGCAAAACAATCAGAAAATTTTCTTTTAATTTCTTGGTCCGTTTACATTAGAAAACTTTATTTTCACAAAAACCTTATTCAAAACTATTAGTCTTTCAAAATGATGAGCAACCGCGCCCTACTGGACTCAGCGGTTTTCAAAAAAAATTTTCTCAGCAAATGAATTTTTGGAAGATATTTCCGATTTTCATCGGAAAAAAAAACGCTTTCTTTTTATAATTATTTGAAAATTGCATTTTTCGACAGATAATGACAGTTTCAGCCCTCTTTTCGACCTGAATCTGGTTGCAAATCTAGAAAATCAGAAAAATTTTCCACTCAAAAAAAATTTACTTTATTTTGAATTTTCGAAGGAAAATTTTTTTTAGAATAGACGTTTTTGGTGCGAAAACCAAAAAAGTTCACAGAAAAAGTTTAATCGCTGTAACTGAAAAAATTCTGCATTCGGTGGGGCGCGGTTGCTTTTAATGTTGCACGACTGATAACAACTTTTGAAAAAATTGCATTTTTTGCTTAAAAACTTTCAAAATCTCGGGAAAAATCGGTGAAAATTAAGCTAGAATAGGGTGCAGGGCGGTCTAGTAATGATGACCCGATCAATTGTTTTCCGGAATTTTTTCAAACTTTTCTCAAAAATCCCATCCAATACCAAAAAAATCCACAAAATATCCCATTATTTTTCTTATTTCCCATCAATTTATCACCTCGAGCCTGTGTGATAAATCTTGCTCTTCAGAGATAATAGATAGGTGTCAAGAACCATCAATCTTTTTCTTTGAGAGCCTTGTCCAAATGGATGGACACACGTTGAGTTGACCCTGAAAAATGAAAGAGCTGAAGGAAGGAAAAAAGAGTTCGTGTTGGCTTTCTTGGCCAGCTGGTTGGCAGGCCAAGAGCCTGTGGTTTGATTCTTATGAGAGGACCATTAGTTTGGATTTTTGTTTTTATTTATAAATTGACCAGTGCGAGTGTGAAGGGATTGAGATCTTCTTATTGTTTATAGTGGAGTTTGGATCTTAGCCACTCACTAAAATCTTGCTCCGGGTAGACCAAGAAGCTTCATATATAAATTTCGATTTTTATTGAGCGAACGACCGACACCGGTAACTTTCCGTTGATATCGGTCGAATTTTTCGAAAACTTTGTAGAAATTAATATGAATTAGTTTTTTTTCAAAAATTGAACGAAAATTTTCCAAAAAGATTTAGTTTTAGCGAACCGTTAGGAAACGGACGTTGGTCAATCTGTCCATAGAGCTCCAAAACACTGTCCGAGACTGCCGGAGACATTAAAAAATTTTTAATTTTTAAAATCCTCAAAAGTTTCGAACGTCTAATTTTTATGACCTCAATCTTATAGAAACGCTTTTCCAATCGGTTTTCCAACAAAAAAATTATGTATCGTTTTTGTTTCTTCCTGAAAAATTATTCGAAATTAGCATTTTTTAATTCTGGGACCCATCCTCCTAATATAGTTGATTTGTACCAAATATCCAAAACTTCAAAAAAAAATGGAGAATTTTTTTGATGTACTGTAACTTATTGCGTGTACGGTATTTCAAATTTGCTCTCATTCTCACTGAAGTCTTAGCACCTGAATTTTATACAAATTTTTGATCTGATCATAGCCCAGGTGATGACTCTTCAGACCCGAACAGCGTTTTTGTACCAATTTAAGCATGCTGATCGGGAAAAAACTGGGTTTTAACATGGAATAGTTTTTCAGGATGGAAGACTGACATTTCGAAAAAAAAAAACGGAATCCAAAAATTTGTTACAAATCGCTAGTAAACCACTAGTCACCATACCAGCTGAATGGCAGCTCTTAGCCTGGCTCGGTTATGCGTAAGCACGTAAATTCCGACAAAATCAAGAGCTAACCAAAGTTTCAAGCTAAAAATCTTCTATGACGATAAACTTCTCCAATTCCAACAACCTGTCCAATATATGATCATGCTCCGATACCAAAAACTATTCGTATATTCGTTCTTTTTTCTTCCTCCTCCTCTTTTTTCGCTTTTCTTCCCCCTTATTCTCATTCTCCTCGAAACAGTACCTATAGTAATACGTTGTGTGTGTCAACTCCGTCGCCTTTTCATGTATTTTCCAATATATATTTGTTTGTGTAACTGATCGGCGGAAAGAAAAAGAAGAAGAAGGGGGGCATTCTCTTTCTTTCGGAAAGGCTCCTGTGACTTCTCATTTCTGGACTTCTTGTACTCTCCAAGAACACAGTGCTATTTTTTTGGGGTAAAAGGGAAACCGTATTTTTTCGAATGGCTCTGCACTTTTTGGCGCGAAACTTGAAATAATCTTTGAGCATCGATGCACCAAAACAACAATGTTTTTCGAAATTACAGTCAGAAGTGGAACCCGTATGATGTCGGCTGCTTAATTTTGCCATTTTAGAACATATTTTACATTTGTTACTCGTAGGCTACGGACTTGAAAAAAAGGTTAGCTCATATCCTAAAAATTAAAAAATGGCTATGACCCTGGATTGAACTGGATCAGTGTGCCATACTGGTGATATTTCGTTTACAGGAAAATTTATCGGGAGAACTCCGGAAAATTTCCTGACAATATCACTTTTTTTTCAGTAGCTTTTTGGCACGAAAAAACATTGAGCAACGAAGCTTCGAAATTACGATAGGGTGCATTGTTTAGCGGATAAACCGACAAATTTGCCGAAAATTTACCAAACTTTTTCCGAGAATAGTTTGGTAAATTTTCAAAGTTTTTCCAGAAATGTTTTGGGAAGATATTTGAAAAACAACGATGCTCCGAAATCGCGATAATGCCTATTGTTTAGCCAACTAACCGCATAATTTTTCGAACACTTTCGAAAAATTTACTCGAAGGATCTCGGTAATTTTGTTATTTCGGTGAGTTTTTCCATTGAATTTCTCGATTTACCGGTAAATTTTTTTTGATAATGCACACAGGACTGGCTCACTATAAAGAAATTCCCATTGAAATTCCCATTCCCAATGACTATTCCATTCCACCACCACCACCATTCCACACACACACATCATGACACACCAAAAAGGCACCGCTCTTTATTCCTCTTTTTCTCTTTTTTACTCTCAATAGACGACTAGCCGGTGCTCCATTCAATTAGGTACTCCATTCATTCATCCTCCACCCCATTCTTCTTCTTCTTTGGTGCTTTTTATTTTTGCCGATTCTCCCATTTTTTACTCGAGGCTGAGATTTGAATTTGGTTTCATTGTGGTGATGATGATCGGTTGTCTTGACTTCTTTTTTGTGCCTAAAATCCCGGTAAATACCCATTTTTTGGGCTTTTAACTTTCTTCTTGGATCATATGTGCCTTACCGGTAAATTTCAAAGTTCCAGTATTTTTTGAAGCAAAATTTAAAAAAAATTGAGCAACGATGCTCCGGAACCACGCATGCATTTGTTATCGGTATATTCTTGGGCAAATTTACCGGTAAATTTATCGGTAAACTTAACTGAGAAGGGGAATTTCGGAGTTGCTACAGTAGCCGAAATTGCTCCTGAATTGCTCGATGCTCCGAAATTTCTCTAGTGTGCATCATTTAGCAGAGTTCTCGGTAAGTTTTTCATTGAACCGATTAACTACCAGTAAATTTATCGAACACCTACCAATGAATATACCGGTAAATTTCGAGTTAGATGCACTAAATTTTTCAGCAAGAAGTTTGAAAAAATCAAAAAAGATGCTCCGGAATTACTTTAGTGTGCATTGTTTAGCAAGTTTACCGGTATATTTTTACGATGAGCCGCAAAAATTTTCGGTAAATTTACAAAAAAAACTACCGCATTATTCATCAATAAATTATTTATATCTTGCTCTTACCAATAAATTTATCGGTAAATTTTTTTAATCAATACTTTTTCGATAGCCTTCCGGTATATTTGTGGTGATTTTCGACTTTTTTGTTCTTGAACTTTTTCACAAATTTCACAATTTTCTATTATTTTCTCTTTAAAAGTCCCTTCTTTTTTCACCAACCATTGCTCCATTCTTGCTCTTTCGTCCCTTATGGTCCTTTTACTCCCTCATCTTTCCCCCTGATGAACCCAATTTGGTGAGCCCCCTCTTCTCCATTTGTATATAACATTTATTCATCATCTTCCTCTCTCCCTTTTCTCTTGTAAACAATTCCCAAAAATATTGTATATTAGTTCAATCAAGAATTGAGAGAGAGAGAGAGAGAGAGAGAGAGAGAGAGAGAGAGAGAGAGAGAGAGAGAGAGAGAGAGAGAGAGAGAGAGAGAGAGAGAGAAGGCCCGGGAGAAGGGAAGAGGAAGAGACAATAGAGAGGGACACAAGGCGAAATTAAAAATTACTATACAAAATTGTACAGTCTCTTTTCATCCTGTCGAGACCCAAAAAAAAATTAATTAATTTTTTTACGTTCCCGCAATTTTTTATTAGTTAAAAATTGAAAATTTTGACGCACTCCGCTTTTTTTAGCGCAGTAGAGCTGCAATACGCCCAAACTCTGAAATTCAAAAAAAAAAAAAATTTTTGATCTACCTACCCGCGAAACTTCTTCACTGATTCAGATATGAGCGCAGTCGCGTTGCTATACGCTTGAGCCTTCCCAAATTCAAAAATTTCGAAAAAAATTTTTTGATCTACCTACCGTTCCACAGTTCCTGCTACTAGCTTACCAAGTCGTGACCTATATATTGATGATAAAAAGTTATCTTGATAAGCAAAAAACCGGTTTCGCTTTGACCGCGTTTTTTTCCTTTCCTTGCTTCTTGGCGATTACCAGAAGAAGAGACAAAAGATAATTTCATTTTCTATCCGTTTCCTTTTTTATCTTTTACATTGTTATTGTTATGTGGTTACGGTAAACCCCCGGAGAGATACCTATTTATAGCGGTAGGTTTTTGTGGGAGGAACGGATTAATTTTGGTCAGAGTCGAGTGGTTTTATCGGACTTCGATAGTGTTTCTTTATCTGAATTCTGAGCAACGTAAGCTGAAAATCTTGCTTTCTTATTTTAAAGCTCCAAAAGAGTTAGGCTCACTAAAGTCGTGGAAAATTACACAGCGTTTTTAGAGGTACAAAATTCCTGAACCATGAGATCTAGCTTACCGTAAAAACTGTATTAGTAGTGCCCCTCAAATAGTGGTGCCCTCAGATGAGATGCTTGAACAATAGCGGTGCATGCACTACCAATTCAGTTTTTACGGTATCTAGCTCCTTCTGTCTTTTTTTCTTGAGCTCAAAATGAAGTTAACAAGTTTACTTTTTGAGGTAATTGTTCGTTCTGAGACTTTTGAAACAGTACGATTTTACTGACCGAGCTTCACTGCAAATTTTCACAAAATGGCGCGACAAAGATTAATGTTTCACTAGTTTTTCTAACAATATGGGGCAACAACAGTAATTCGTATCATTTTTATAAAATTCCGACAAAATAATGAATTTTATGCATAAAAATCAAGCGTTCAGTTCCGCAGACGGTTCGCCTGCTTTAGCAGAAAGTTTTAATAATTCAAGCATACTTCGTAGTTGAAAAATAGCGGATCGCTTTCGCAAAATTTAAGTTTAAAACTTTTAATTAAAATTGATTTGACGTTTTTATCAATTTATCAGTTTTTTGGCGTGAACTTTTGCAAAATCTCGCCAAATTTTGCTCGCCACAATTTCACGTCAACTTCTTTCTCATGTGTAGCCGCTCATCTCCAACTCATCCCTTCCAACGCTTCCAGGCAACTCCATCACCTTTCCCCAAATTAAATCTCTTCCCAACAAAAACAGTAAGTACCAACCAAAACCCTCTTGAAACCGTGTTTCGTTCCTCTAATTCCTCTCTAATTTCAACCAATCATTTTCTTCATAAGTTTCCCCTCTCCCGTAAGTACCACACCCTCTTATTCGGTCACCCATTCCACAACACCACTTCAACGAACAGGTTCTTTTTGTGGAAAAGAGGTGATTTTCTGGGGAAAAATAGGCACTTGAAACCCCCTTATTGAATTATCTTTTTTTTAGGGAAATGAGAATGTTTCAGTGTTTTGACCATAACAAGATTTAAAACGATCTGGAAGGCTATTAAGAGGTACTAAATAAAAATAGATTTTCTAGGCTATCCGCCGGTTTTTACGCCAGGAAATTATCTTTAAATTGAAGAAATCTGAAAATTTTAGACCTACTGACCAAAAAAACTTTCCTTTCTGTTTACCACTTTTTTCCCATCACTCGCCTCCTCCCCCCTTCTCTCCTCTCTTATGTCACCTGCCCCTAACCCCTCGTTCAAATGTGGCCGCGTGGCCTAATGGATAAGGCACCAGACTTCGAATCTGGGGATTGCAGGTTCGAGTCCTGCCGTGGTCGAAATCTTTTTTACTTTTTTTTTTATTAAATAATCGACTTTTTTGATTGCCCAAATTTAGTGTCCCACACCAAATTGCCTTCATTTTGTCCCCCTTGTGTTTGCCTTTTGTGTGCTGTGTTTCTCTCTTTTTCTCTATGGTTTTTTCCCCTTCAATTCAATGACAAAAGGGGTGCGGGAAGGGGGGAAATTTTCGTGTATTGTATTGTGTTATGTGTTTGCCAAACAACTAGGGCATGGTTTTCGGAAAAACTTCTTTTTTTCATATGAAATATCGATTTTATTTTTTTGAAACCGTGTTAAAATCCCTAGTAAACTGCTCTTTTAATAGAGGTTTTTGGGCTCTTGCTCTCAATAAAGCCTAAATCTATACAACTTGACCCCATCTCACATCTTTAAAAAAAAAGTTGCTTGATGTTTTTCGAACATTTTAGTTTAAACCTCTCCGAACTCTTTTTTTTTCCGTGCATTTTTCTGCTCGTCTATATCTCTTCTCGCGATCCGTGTTGATCTCTTCGAATCACCTTTCGTTTTTTTTTACAGATTCCCCCCGTCGAGAGGAGAAGGAGGAGAAGGGCACCTGGTCCGTGAATCGCATCGACAAGCTCCAACCAATTTTCGTACAACATTTTTATACTTTTGAGAGTAGAAGTTGGGTTTCTTGTTTTTGGTTTTGAGACTCCGTAAAGATAGGTTCGAGTTGGTTTTTGAAAAGCTTTGTAGCGCCATAAGCTGGCTACGTCTACAGTCTTTTGCTTTTCGGTGAGTTTACCCTTTCTGCTCTCCACTTACCGTGATGCCGGTTTTTGAGCATAACTATTTTGAGAAAAACTAGTGATTTCGAATGATTCTTTTTGCAATAATTAGGCGGAAATAGTTTAGAAACTAGCAAATGCTGAGCAAAACGCCGTAATGAGCAACAAATTATGTATTTTTCAGAAGTTAGGTATACGCGTTTTTTGTTCCGTGCATCATAAAGACGATAGGTTTTTGACCGTTTTTTTTTTCGTGAAATCTCGACATTGACTAGTTTTTTTAAAAACGAACATATTTTTTTTAGCCTTTTTTTACTGGTTGTTCATTATCAAAAACATAAAGATCCATCAAAAATCCAATATTTGATTGGATAGATTCCTTCTGGAACCAGTGATTCCTTCCTCCAAAACTTTTTACTTCAAATTCTTTCAAGTTTCTCAAGCTCTTCAAAATTTGCTCTTCCTCTAAATGAAGACAAGGAAACGTTTCAAAATTGGGCTGGAAATCGGGAAAAATGTGCTCAAAAAACCAAAAATTTTCAAATCCGGGCCGGATAATTTTTCATCGGCTGGCCCGGGCTTTGCCGGGCTGGTTCGGATTTTGACAAGTCTCAAATTTTTCAATTTTAATTTTTTGGTTTTGCGTTAGAACTTTAGAAATTCAGACAGTTTTATCCATTAGAGTTCGATTTTCTAAAAACTTTGAAACCTAAAATTTCCCCATGGATAATTATTTCCATATTTTTAAAGTAGTGGGCTCTACCTAAAACGCAATAAATCCTTCTCTAGTTCCTTCCTTTTTCTTCTGCCTTTCCCACTAAAAGGTCCAAAATGGTCGTTGGGTCGGTCCACACCAATTATCCTCCGCCCCCTTTTATCCCATTTTCACTCCCATTTCAAAGTGCTCTTTTGACCCAGTTTTCTTGGGCTCCGTCCACCTGGACCAAGCCCATTTTTATTAGCGTTTTTCAAAGAAAAAAGTAACACGTGGCAAAATTTCGTCGCTTTACGAAAAGAAAAAAAAGTGACGCACCTTCTTCTCGGGGTCCTAAAAAGGTCGATTTCACACGCACAATTGCACATAAATTTCGATGGAGAAGAGTGGTTTTTGGAAAAGGAGAATTGAGGGAGAGGGCTCTCCTTTTCTCTTCCTTTTTTCGCGTTGGCGGCGGCGGTGTCCTCAAATTTTAAACACAATTTTTTTGGATTATTTTTTTTATTGAAAAGTTCTTTTCTGATATTTTACTGAAGGAGCGGTTAGACGTCGTTAATTTTCAAGAGGGTGACATCTTTGGTTAAAGGCACATCGGCAAATGTTCTTCGGGTCCCGTCACGATTACAGTTACAGGACCCAAAATTCATTTCGTATCCCGCCGCTGTGCCTTCAAACGGGAGAGCCATGAAATTTTGGCCCAAAAGTATTCGTTTCATGAATTTTCTCAAAAAGTAAAATAAAAAATTGCATTTTTTTAGATCGTTGATTTTTCAATCGCATTCAAATCGATATTTCGCTTAATAATTCAAAAATCGAAATTTTTTTTTGAAAAGCCACGATAAATATTTATTTCGAACTGTAAGTTCATTCAATTGAGATTTTGAGTTATCTAAAAAAAAATCCTTCGAACGGCAACCAGGCTCTTCAAAAATCCTCTAAAAAAGGCTGCTAGAAAATACAAAAGTTGCAAAACTTCAAAAATTTACTACTTTTGTCACTTTTTAAGAAAATTTCGTTTCCGGTTTACCTTGTCATTTTGATTATGTTTTTCATGAAGAAATTATTTGAAAATCGCCTGAAGGGGACGAATTGCTTCCGAAGTTCTGTGCAGTCCTGTGCAGTCGTTACCTGTGCAGTCGATCCTTAACCACATAGAGCCGCCGCTAGTCCGTAACTTGCGATTTTTGTGCGTTTCAGAGCCATTTTTGAGTGATTTTTTCATGAAAAACGGAATCAACATGGAAAAGTGAGCCAGAGAAGGAAATAAAAAATTTGAGGTCAATCCCCCTTCAAACCCAGGCAAAGATCCCAACCACACCCACTAATTTAGGTCAAACCAATAAAAAGAGCACTTTGAAAGGGGGGCTCTGGTTTCAACAATTTTCTCTCTATTTCTATTTCTATTCAACTAGAATTTCCATTTTTCCCATCGGATGAGCACTCTGAATAAGAGAGAGAAAGAGAGAGTGTCACATTCTCTTCTTTCTATTCTGCAGAGTGTGTATAATTATGCAAATTATTCCTGTTTTGTGACACTCTCATCTCTCTCTCTAGAGAACCCCCGATGTACATCTCTCTTTTGTCTCTCTGTCTCTCTCCCCCTGTTCCCTTTTTTATATTCCCGCTAAAATATGGAGAAATATTGTTATGACTTTTATGGAAAACCGTATTTATTTCGTCATTTTTGGTTTTTTTTGAGGCGGTTTTTCCCAGCCAAAAAGCTTTTAAAACTATGAAAATGGGCCTAAAACGGTGAAATTTTTTTCACAAAGATTATTTTTACGAAAACGCCCATTTCATGTTTTCTAGTTTGCACTCGAATTCCAAACTTCTGAATGATTTGTTGTCTACAGAGGCGCCAACAAATAATAATACAATAGATGGTAACCCACGCGCCACACAGTCCCGAACGCATTTGAACTTTTGTTGATCTCTCTGGAAAAAGTTTCTCTTTTCAATTGGAGATGGTATTTAATGGAAGGTTGAAGAATAGTTTTGAAGCGCGACCTATTGCTCTTAATAGGGCTATTTAGTGTAGCAGTTCAAACTGGCAGTTAGTGTGACTTACAATTGATAATACGTCAAATGTATCGAAAAATTTATCGGAAAAAATACCGGAAAAAATTCTGTAAATTTTATTCTTAAGGTTTTCTTTTTAGCGCGAATATAAAAAAAATTACGAGCAACGATGCTCCGAGGCGCATTGTTTAGTCGATTTTCCAGGAAATTTTGCGGTAAACCGAAAAGTTACTGGAAAATTTTTCGGAAAATTTTGGGAAATTTTTTTTTCCAGTATTTTTCCGATATTTTTCCGGTAAATTTGTCAATAATTTACCAAAACACCCATTTACCGGTAAACATATTTTTGGTAAGGTGACAGGCGTAAATATTAAAGATTGATTTAAAAACTGAAATAACTTTCATGAATTTCGAAGAATTGGACTTTAGAATAAAGAAATATGTTCAACCAAAACCCTTCTGAGGCCATCCGAACCTTTTTCTGTGTTCCTCAGGATATTTATTGAGTAGCTCTTTTTCATGTCGAGTAAGAAATTGACGAACTGATTGTCTATAGTACTAATTGTTAAAAAAAAGCGCTATTCCAAGTTTTTGATGCAAAACGGTAATTATTGCTTTCTACAAGCCGAGACATAACGTCAGAGATTCAAAGCGTTTCGTATTTGAACTTTTCTGTCCTGTCGAGACCTGTAAGTGGATGTTTTCTAAAAGCCAACTTATACTTGAGATTATCAATATAAAAGAAATATAGACTACGGAAATGCTGCTGTCAGATTTGAAGAAACAACTTTTCTAAACGTGAGATTTCCTCAAAAATGACAACTTTGTGTTTGAAACTGTGAAAAGACACATTATTTGTGTCCAGTACTGTAGCCCGTCTGAGGTGTTTTTCGTAAAAAATCTTAATCTGGTTTTTGGGTCAATGAAAAAATTCATCCAAATTATCTTACAGTTTCCTGTTGATCCGAGCCCTCTGTAGATCCTTGACTACTCGGCAGTTATCGCGAAGTTTAAGCCAGGGCTAGCACAAGTTATGCCTTAACAACAGCTTAATCTTGGGGCAACATTGGGCTAGACTTGTGGTAAACTGCGCCTAACCTTGTGAAAAGCGATGTTTTCGCGCCTGGCGGTTCTTGTTCGTTCGCTATATTCGAAAATCTACAAAAATTGATTTAACAACACAGATGCAATCATTGACTTTATTTTTGACAAAAGTTAGATATCAATGGAAAAAAAAGAAAAAAAATGAAGTTAAAATGAAGTTGCAGACGTTGTTTGCAACAATTCCCTGATCGCCTTGAATTTCTGAAATATGATGTGATCATTTCTTTCAATAATTAATTTATATCTCACTGAGAATCCTTGATTTTCCTGTTCTGATCCGTCGTTTGGAGTGAATTCGTATCTGAAAACAATATCATATGAGATGATGCGTTTGAATTGTGATAACTTACGCATTGTATTCTTCTGGATTTGATGTGTGGTATCCGAAACTGCTCGAACGAATATGATTCAGCCTGAATTTCGACAATAATTTGAAATCCTAGATATGGAAACGCTGAAATTCCGAGGTAGACATTGTCAATGATAAAACAAACAACGTTAAAACGGAAAAACGAAAACATTTCGAAAATAAAAACATGTGAAAAATCGATGACAAAGTTCTGCTCAAACTTGTGGTATCCATGGCCTAAAATTGTGACCATGAAGTTTCTCGCGCGGCTGCAAAGAATGACCTAAACTTGTGGTAACCTTGGCTCAACCTTGTATGAGGGGTCAAACCTTGGCTTAAACTTCGCGACAAATGCCGAGTATGATCTCCGTTCGTAAGCTCCTTCGAGACTATTTACCCCGGTTCGTCTCCTCCTCCTTCTCCAACTACAACAACTGATCCACAGGGGGATAACAATAAGTTAATTAGTATGGGAAAAACCCTTCTCTCCTCCCTTCGTCTTTTGTCTCTTTTCACATCCTTCCGGTAGTCTCTTTCTGCTCTTCTTCTTCTTTCTTATGTTGAGTAACACAGAAGAAAGAAAAAGTCAAGTCAAGTCAACCGAATAAGATGAGCAAACGAGTGGACGAAGAAGAAAGAGGCGGAGATGAAGAAGAAAAGAAAACATCCCCTTCTTTTCCAGAGAAAAATAGAAAGGAGCAGTGAATAATGGATAAAGGAAGAGAAAGGCCTCTTCCTGAGGAAAAGCTAGGAATTCTCATTAGGTTCGTTGAACCGGTGGAGTATTTTTTTTTTGTTTTGGAAAAAAAAAAGATTTCTTCCAAGAGTTCAAGTCTGTTTTCATGATCGCAAGGTACTAAAATTATCAAAAATACACATGAATTTTTTTGGCTCCGCCCATTTTGTGATCATCTATAGAACTAGGTTCCAAGCCTATTGGCTTGAAGATATCTGAAAGTAAACTCCACCTTATTTTAGGGGTTTTTATTCAGTTTTGAACTAAGACTCCGCCCACTTTTAATAAAGTCTGAAATTTGGCTCCGTCCAATTCAAACAATTTGAGATTAAGCTCCGCCCATTTTCGATTGGGAAGATTAAGTACGGAGCTCGATGAAGGTAGTCTGGAACTTGACCACGCCCCTTTTTTGCGCGATTTTTTCGATGATAAAGCTTATCATAAGTAGAAATGCCTGCGGCATCTAACTTACGACCACAATACTCTGAAGCATCGATATTTCCAAAAAACTTCAAAAATCGGCTTGGCGAGTTTTCAAATTCTTATTATGCTTTTTTTGTAATTTAAAACTCGATTTTGAAAAGTTTTCTTGTTTTTTTTTTGACAAAAAGTTACTAAATTTTTATTTTTCGGAAAATAAATTTGAATCCAGCAGATGAAAAACCGAAAAAAATTGAGAACCTTGCGGCGAAACTTTTTCTTTTGAGCTTACCAAAACCAAGGTTACGAAAATAGGGAAATTTAATTTTAATATACTTGTTTCGGATTTCTACGCGGTTAAGACTCAGTTCGGGGTTCGAAACTTTATCAGAAAATCACTTTTTTCCAGTCCAAACCGTCTCTAAAAACTATAATTACATCCATATTTTGTTATCCCTAGAAGTCCAGCCCATCCCATCCTAAAACCGGAACAATTAGACCTCCTCTCTTTTTCCCATAAGGCAAACGAATAGTAAAAAAAAACAATGAATGCATTCTTCATCCAATTTGATTGATAAGTCTCGTCCACCTGGCTTCTCTTCACATGCCATTTCCTTTCTTACCTTATTTCGACGACGGAGCACCTGTTCGGTTAAGCTGTGTATGTTCAATTAAGAATTAGAGGAGTGAGTATTGAGTTAGGAGGTGAGATTGGAGGGTTTTGTGAAATCAAGGAATTTCGTTGAATTTTTATTCCGAAACATATATATATATATTTTTTGATAGACTTATGTAAAGTTGAGCATTATAACCAGACTTTTAGAGCAAAAATCGGCTAGTCGACCAGCTTTTGAACAGTAAAGCTCTGAAACCACAGATGGAAATTGTTGTGTTTGAAATAAGTCAAACAGGTTTTTCGAAAATCTTAGATAGGCCCAAGTTCATTAAATTTAGCTATGATCTGCCTCAAACTCTTTAAAAATCAGCCTGAATTTACCCGGCGAGTGGCATTTTGGTAAAAGCCTAAGTAGAAATTTCACGAAACTTTTTGTTCTATATGGGATTCAACGGAGTTCTACAGCTACTCTTCAGATTTATTGACCTTTTTCCACAGTACGAGCCCGTTTTTGAACTTTTCGAGTAACTCAAAACCAATGAAAGATCAGCTCAAAAACTATTGACTGTCGAGTCTAGGAACCGTCTAGATGGTTGTGACACCAGCAACCAAATTTTGTCGGTAAACATTGAAGTTTTAGGTTTTTGGGGGTTAATTGAGAGAAATTAAATAGCCTTACTTCAACTATGAAAAACTTATATCCGTTACCCTGACAGTCCCAGGCCCATTGGAAGTCCCGCCTTAGATCGGCACAGACCCTCTCAAGCTCGACCTAAATCCATCTTATCTCGGTAAAACCGTTGGGTCCGACTTTTCAAACTCTTAATATTTTAAAAATAGGATTGAAAGGAATTTTTAAGTTTCATTGTACAAGTTTGACTTGCAGAACCCAAATAGCTTTAGCCTTTTTAGAAAGTAGCCCTAGACGACTTGCAATTTGGAATAGTATCCATAGCCTTCGGACGGCAGTTGTTAGCAATCTTTCACAATTTCTGAAAAAAGCTATCCTGAACCGTTCCATTCCCATCCGAACACTTCTATCTGACCACCACCAATTACCCACAAAAACCGGGACCCATTCCTATCCTCCGCCCTCTCTCTGCCTCTCTATTCCTCTAACCATTTTCTTCCACAATTTTCAAAAGCCTTTCTTTTTCTGCCTTCTTCTTCTTCTACTTATTTCACTACTAACCACACACAGCCATTTCTTATTCCATTTTCGGGGTCCCCTTCTTGACATACTAATTGGTCTCTCTGTCTATTCCCTCTACTCTATTCCAAATGTCTTCTCTCTTTTGACTCCCACCCCCCTTCCCTTCTACTACTCCCTCCCACTTGTTTATGTTCATTTTGCCTGTTTATGCCTTTTTGAAGTCAGCTCCCCGGGGGTAGGGGTTACTTGACCCCCAGCACATTTAAAGGGGTTCGGTTTTGGGTTAGATAACTTTTTTCTAAAATTTCCTTTCATTAGGACGGAGCATCTGGTCACCTTGCCGTCCTAATTCGACGATGTCCATCCAAATTTCTCGGTTTTTTCTTGAGGAACTTAGTTCGGACCAAGGCTGTCAAACGGCCGGCCGCGGCCTTGGCGGCCTGGCTATAAGTCGGCCGCGGAAAGAGCTAATGGTCTGAATTTTTTACTAGGAACCCTTCTTTACATTGTCTACCAGGGCCGCCAGGCCGCCGCAACATTCCATGGCTAGGGGTCCTGATAAAAATTTGACCGCGGCCGATTTTGACAGCCTTGATTCGGACGTCTTTTTTCCCCAAAAAGTATGAAAGTTTTTTTTCCAGAAAACATAAAATAGATGGTGACCGAAAGAATGATCCTCGGCCAGAATGGTAGCCACGTTCTTCTGTAAGGACTTTTGAATTGTTTCATCAATTTCTGTGATCCCTTTGCAGTATTATGGCTAATGTTGCTTCACTTTTCGAAGTTGATTTTCAGGCTGATCTTTCTCGAAATGGGACAACATAACCCAAAATAATGTTGAGGAATCACAGAAATTGATGACAAAATTCGAAAGTTTTCTTACTTTCATTTGATAAAAAAATTTTGTGACAGTATTTTCCTCAGAATTTCAAAGGTTTTCCTACAGTTTTATGACCAAAACCAGCATAAAACGTTTTTGGTAAGATTTGATATTTCGAAACGTCCTTTTGAAAAAGTGGTTTTGCAAAAAATATGGTTTTTTTTTGGAAAATTTTTTACTGAAAACTGATTTTGTCATCATTTTTGGTTGCAACTGTCATTTTTTGTTCAATTTTGTAAAACTGAAAGCGATAGTTACGATTTTTAATAGCCCGATCCCATAGGAATTTGAAAATTTTTCTTTTTACAGTTTTTTTCCCTTCCGATTTTGGTTTTCAGGTTTTTTTAAAAACTATCTCTCTTCTTATTTGTGTTTTTTTCTCAAATTGAAGTCAATTTTTTTTTTGAACAAGTCAATTTTTCAGATTTCGTCACAATTTCTTCTACAAAAATCGGACCTACGATGGCTGTTGTTTGCCTTTTATGACCTGGCAGTCACTGTTTCATCAGCTTTTCTGGGACAATTTCAAAATTTTCGGACTAGTTTTCAAACTTGTTTGTAAAAAAAATTGAGAATCTTTAATTTTCAATTTTTTTCTAAACCTCTAACCACCATTCTTAGAACTTCAAATTTCGCGCTCCTTTTGAAACCCCCCTATTGTTCCCCTTCACCTTTTGCAAAATCACTAAAAGGCAAAAAAAAGAAAACTTCCGTCCAACTTCCCCAATCCTATTTTTTTCTCCCAGACGTCATATTTCATCTGAATTCCTCAACTTGTCGATCATCCTGCGTCTCCTTACTTCATTCAAACACTTGTTTCCATAGTGAGAACACTTCTTTTTTTGACTCTCTCTGGCCTTTCCCCCCTTTTTTATATCTGGACCTACATGTCATTCTTTTCTATCCGTAAAAACTTTATTTATTCATTTTTGGGGGGCCGGGGTTTAATGGCGAGTCTAGGCGGGTTGCTCCTGGATACCATTTTTTCTTTTTGGCTTTTAGGGTCGTAAAAATTTTATTTTATTTTTGGCTTTATGTCTGGCTGGGCTTGATTTATATAACATATAAACTTTCAGCTTTTTTAGACCTAGAAATTAGGCTTCGCCCCTTACCTTTTATGTGCTCGAAAAAATTTCTGGTAGGTCAAAAAACTGTGTTTTCTGGAAAAATCTTCCAAATATTTTCTTGAAACTCAAGGTTTTTTTTCTACTAGAAAAGTAGTTTTTTCTGAAAGTAAATTCAAAAAATAGATTCCCGCCCGATTTTTGACTTAAAACAATCCTAAAATCAAACTCTACACTACCAAAAACCTAAATCTTCTTTTTTGGATTCGAACTTGGCACATTTTTTGCTCCTATCTAAAACTTTCGTGCTATCTAAAACTTTCGCGTAACGCTACCGGAAGCATGCCGCAGACTTACTGCAAGGTGCACTGGTGGTGTAGTGGATAACAGGGATGAACTTGAACCCAAACTTAGGAAAGTTCAAACCCTGATGATGTAAATATGTTTTTCTAACGTAGAATTTCCACTTCAGCCCAAAAAAGACCTAAAATGACATCCTGAACAAGAATTTTCAGAGTCACAAAAAAAGTTTTGAAATACTTCTTGATTTTATTAGTCTGAAACTGACCTGGAAAAAAATGCACTTTTTCAATTCAAACATTTTTTTATTCAAGTGCTGCACTTTTTTCCAGTCCCTCCGGTGTATTTTTCCACAAATTAGCATCATAATATGCTCATTTTTTTTCCCATTTTACACATACATTTCTCATTTTCGTTGTCATCATCATCATCATCGTCATCTCAATTCTCATTTCAATTCCTATTCGTTTAGTTTTTTTTATTATTATTCTCGATTTCACAATTTTTTGATGATTCCTGTTCCACATGTGTCGGTGTATTAGTGTGGTTAGTCTCTCTCTTGCCGTCCGTCGGTGTTTTTTTTTATATTCCTGATGCCTTCAACATTTTCTCGTCTTTGTGTCCGCGTCCCGGACTGCAAAAACGTGGAATTGTTGAATTTATTTTAAAAAGGTTAAGTTGCAAATGTGGTTTTAATGCGATTTTAGCGTTCTAATAGTGAAATTTTTGAAATTCCCGTTTAAGAAAACATAAAACCACTTTCAGGGTTTGAACTTTTGAAAGTTTGGATCCAAGAGCAACCCTGTTAGCCACTGCGCCATATATGCACCGCGCAGTAAGCCAGCGCAAGGCTTCCGGTAGCGTTTGGCGCAGGTGCGCAAGTGGCTCAGTGGCTAAGAGAGATGCCCCCGGATCCCAAGGGTTCAAGTTCAAATCCAAAATTGGGATATAGGTTTTTGCTAACGCCCTTTATTATATTTCAGCTTTAAAAAAGTCGTTCGGCCACTTTTTTTTCAGTTTCCGGGATTACTGTAGTTTCGTAGCTCAATCAAAAAAAAAGTGTAACTGATTCCTCTGATCCAAGTAATCCTCTAGACACTGTGACCACCGCCCTACAGATCATTAATACCTAATCCCTACCAAATTTTCAGCACGTACACCGTCCACCCGAATACATATACATAACTATCAACCATAATAACACACACAATTCGAAATGTCTCTTTTCCTTTTCAAATCATGTGGTGGTATGTAGTGATGGAAATAGAGAGAGAGAGAGAGAGAGAGAATTGATGTATTTGTATGGCCAAAATCTAGTTTCTTCTGCATTTCATTTTATTTTCTATCATCATCATCATCATCCTCATTATCTTCTTCCTTCCTTTCTCTTACTTTTCCGCTGATTTTTGTTATGCCCCCCTGCGTCTCGCAATATCTCCCCCCTTTTGCCACCTTTTAATATGAAATCCGTGGGGATTGAATGGGCGGGGAGGGGAAAGTTTTTATGACAACGATCCTCTTCCACCACTACTACACACCGACGGGCATTTATTATTCATTTTCTCTATATATCGCACCAGTTTATTGTCTATTAGTACATTCTGAATAGGTTTTTATTTGTTTTGTTGTTAGGCATTTACTGACTGTCTGTCTAGAAAAAAGGACTAGTAAATTTAGATTTTCCGACGTTTTACTTCTTTGGTAACCCATAAATAAAAATGATGACTGATTTGGGACTCCAAATATGTTGAAAATCGTATTCTAAGCCAACAAAAACCTATATCCCAAACTTGGATTCGAACTTGACCCCTTCTGATTCTAAGACATCCCTGTTAGCCACTGGGCCACCGCGCACCTGCGCTACCGGAAGCACCGGCGCGGGTTTACGGCGCGGTGCTCCCATGGCGCAGTGGCTAACAGGATTGTTTTAGGATCCAAACTGAGCAAAAGTTCGAACCCTCTTGGTGGTTTTATGTTTTGCTAGGTGTAGAAATCGATTTTACCACTTGTACATCGTGAAAATCGCATCAGAAACTGATTTCTCCCAAATTTTGTTCTCGTTTTGAAAAATTTCCAAATAATTTCGATAAAAAAGCATGTTTCCGCACTACAAACCTCTAATACTGTAAGAAATCTCTAGTTCGACCCTCTGGCCCTGTGAAAACCTAGAAATTGGTTCAAATTTTGAAAATATTTTCGAGTTCATACCAGATTTTCTTTTTTTTTCCAAACCGTCCAAACTTGTTGACTTCACCGAACCTATCGAAAACCCATCCAAAGTCTCATAACTTTTTCCCGCGAAAGTATTCCCGTATATAACCCGTATTAAAAAGAATGGCGGGTACTCAATTAGTGGGGAAGTAGAGAAAACTGTATCCGAAACAGAGCAATTATGAATTCCCCGTCGCCTTCCATCCACTTTTCACACACAACAATATGGGGGTCACCCAGTACCTCTTCAACCTAACTAACACATAATTGAGTCCCCCTCTCTCTTCGGGAGGGAGAGGCACCTATTCAGGTTTTTCGGGGGGACTGGGGTTGTTCATTCAACTGTGCGTGTGTCGTTTGTGTATTCGTATGAAAAGAAGAGAGAAAGGACTAATGGAAAACCAAAGAGTGCGTTTTAGACCCTCCCGGAGGAGGAGGAGGAGTGACGGTTATTTTGATTCAGAGGCAACATCATCCGTTGGCTGGTTATGAACTTTTTTTGATTTATTTCGCTGGGAACTGTTAGGGAATTCTGCGTTTTAAAAACTTTGGTATCGTAGGAACAGGGCCTTCGGCTTCAACCTAGGCCGACCTATCAATCGTCCTGTTGTCGAGCCCCAGGAATCAGAACTTCTGTACTTGGAATGCGGTGAAGTCTGTTGATAGATTAAGACCATAATGGACTGAACTATTTTTCTGACTAGGGAATGGTCTAAACGCATGGTGGAGTTTCGATTCGAAATGTGTACCGATCGAAAGTTCAGGCCAACAGAAGCTCATACCACTTTTCAGTTTTTGCAATAGAGCTTTCTGAACCGAGATATTCCGGTCCAATGTTTTGTACTTTTCCCCTCTGGATTTGCAGCTTTAACATAGGAGTGAGTCACCGGTCACACTTATCGCCCAGCCGACAGGTCACTGCCTTCTAGGTGATACGAAAATGCGGTTGGGTGGCCGAGTGGGTAGCAGTCTTGGTCACTGGTGGGAACGCCATAGGTTCGTTTCCAATATTTTTCATTTTTCTTTTACTTTTTTTTCTGACCTCCAAACACGCTTACCCAACATTTTAATCCACTTTTTGCATAAGAAATGGATGTAAGAACATCCCTGGAAAGTTTCAGAAAAAATTATTTTTTTCAACTTCCTCACTTTTTTCATAGGCAAACCCTTGATGGAAAAAAAATAAATTTTTTTCACAAATATATTATCAGATGGTTAGGAGCTTTCTAGAACCCAAAGTTTGTAGTTTCATATATTTTCTTGACATCCTCTTCAAGATGGAAGTCGTTTAAAAGATTTTTGTGAGAAAAATTTATTTTTTTTCCATCAAGGGTTTGCCTATGAAAAAAGTGAGGAAGTTGAAAAAAATAATTTTTTTCTGAAACTTTCCAGGGATGTTCTTACATCCATTTCTTATGCAAAAAGTGGATTAAAATGTTGGGTAAGCGTGTTTGAAGGTCAGAAAAAAAAGTAAAAGAAAAATGAAAAATATTGGAAACGAACCTATGGCGTTCCCACCAGTGACCAAGACTGCTACCCACTCGGCCACCCAACCGCATTTTCGTATCACCTAGAAGGCAGTGACCTGTCGGCTGGGCGATAAGTGTGACCGGTGACTCACTCCTATGTTAAAGTTGCAAATCCAGAGGGGAAAAGTACAAAACATTGGACCGGAATATCTCGGTTCAGAAAGCTCTATTGCAAAAACTGAAAAGTGGTATGAGCTTCTGTTGGCCTGAACTTTCGATCGGTACACATTTCGAATCGAAACTCCACCATGCGTTTAGACCATTTCCTAGTGAGCAATGCCACTTTTACTTGATCTTTGCACAGCTTCCCCTAGAGTCAGAGTCAGACGTTCTTGTTGGTCCCGGTCAGCTTTTAACTGTCTAGGCGCTTGATACTAGAGAATTTGAAGATTTCAGACATCGCATTGTGTTTGTGTTTCAAAATTCGTGTTAGGTTGAGCTATTTAGCTGAACCCCGTCCCTTCTGATCCGAAAGTTTAAATCGAAGACCCCCCCCCTGAAAAACTAGGGGTGAGGTTCGAAAGTTCTTGGCTGTCTTAAAAGTCCCTAGAAGGTGTCCGCTTAGCTTTGAGCATTTCCCTAGATCCGACGACTATGCCCGAGCTCTGAAAGTTCTAGCCTCATTTAGCCCTAAGTACCACCCGGCTACCCTAACCCTACTCCATATATCTAAATATCCTAACACCTATCCAAACACGTGCCTTGTCCCTCTTGTTTCCTTCCCTCCCCTTCTTTTTTTCGCATTTTCCACCATCACTAACCAGGTCATTCATGTTTGATCAACCATTGTTTCCACACCTGTCCCATCCTTCTCTCATTTCCCCCCCTTGACAACATGCATCATCACAGTTTTCCACGTTTTATATGCTCCTAGATCCTAGATTATTCTTCAAAAATGGAGGAAAATTCCCATAATTACTTTCCTTTTCTTCTTGTTCAAGTATGCACACACACACTTAGAATGTGTCATATTCACCTGCTCCAATCCGTGTCATGACCACGTTTACTTTTACTTTACGCATATTTCTCCCGCCACTCTATTCTAGTGTTTTATAGAAGAGTACTTGATTCTTTTGTATTATTGTTTTTATAGAAAATCAAGTTTGTTGTAGTTTTAGAACCCAAAATCTCTTTTTTTAGATGACGAACATCGTAAAATCACGTAAAAAGCCAGGTTTTGTGCTCCAAAAATTGTTGAAATCATATTAAAAAATGAGCAAAACAAAAGCCAGCCATGAGGGCTCGAACTTTCGACACTTTGGGTCCTAAGACATCCCTGTTAGCCACTTAGCCATGCGAGCACCGCGCAGTACGCCGGCGGCAAGCTTCCAGGGCGCCACGCCAAGGTGTTCCAATGGCGCAGTGGTTAAGAGGGATGTCTTTGGATCCAAACTACCAAAAGTTCGAACCCTGAGAAGGAATATATGTTTTTCCTAACGTTGAATTTGATTCTAGCACTGTCCCAGGTCATAAAACTAGCTGGAATCTATTGTTTAAGTCCTGGCGAAACTACATCTTTTCAAATTTTTAAAATTCAAAGGATTTTCAAATTTCGAAACCATTTTGAGCCTTAAAAAAAGCGAAGTTTACAGAATTTTAGGAAGACTCCGCTTTAGTTTTTTGCACTTCTTGGACCCAGGTGAAAAGATAAACCATTCCTAATTACCTTTTTCTTTGATTCCAAATGGTTCCAAACTATAATTTTTCTTGATTTTTTTCCAATTTTCTATCAAAACCAGCCTGCTTTTCGCGCCTACGGCGCTCCAACAGGCTGGTTTATACTGTTCGTCGCTGCGCTCCTCACTTTTTTCACTGGTCGCGGCTACGCCGCTCCATATAATTGAAAACCGTCGGCACCTGTAGGCAAACAGACCTTCCAACTTTTCGTGGTCCGGTGGCGCAGTGGGTGAGCGCGCGCCTGTCGTTCGCAAGGGGTGAGGTTCGAACCCTTTTGGGGCCAGATCTCTTTCTTTCTTTCTTCTTGCCCAAAAAGTGCGCACATCCGGACAGAGGAACAGACATACCCCTCTGGCTTTTTATATATAAGAATGATTCCCGTTTCCCAATCTATACCCACTCATCCAAACCTACCTCGGCTTATTATTATACTATTCCCAAATTCCCCGCTGTTTTTGTACATATATAAGCCTAATTAACATTGTTATTGGTTTTTGCCCATATACACACCGGGGATTTATTGTTTTTATTATTGCTATTATAGATGGGCTATACTCGCTATATCCGCTCACTCTTACTAGTTTTTCATATAAAACTTTGCTTATACCGTATACTTTTTTATATACGCAAATTTCCTTTTTTATGGTTTCAAAATCTTTTGAAAAACTTTTTATTATTTCAGAACACTCAGCGGAGCACACACACACATAGAGGGGAGCCTACAATAAGCCACGCCCCCTTTTTGTGCATATTTCTACATATATCCGCCTCTCTCCCTCTCTTCGCATTCACTCCGTTTTCTTTTCAAAAGACTCAGAGAGCTCTCTCCCTTTTGTTTCCTGACAGACCAAGTGGAAGAAGTGGTTTGTGTCAACTTCAGGAAAAAAAAGAAAGAAAGAAGAAGAAAAGAGAAGCAAAAATGACGATGGAAGCGTTGCTGACACCGAACAATAATAATCTGCCCACAGGACCCGTACAGACACAGGTTGGTTACTTTTTTTCTTGAATTTTGGGGTTTCCAAAAAACAGTGAAAAATCGAATTTTAAAATCAAGAAATTTGTTCTTCTCGTGGGCAAAAACCTATATTCCCTCTGAGGGTTCGAACCTTCAATAATTTGGATCCAAAGTCATCCATGTTAGCCACTGAGCCATTAGTACACCTTGCGTGCGGCAAGTGCCGCGCTTACGCCAGATTACCGCAGGGTGTCACTATGGCGCAGTGGATAACAGGGATGTCTGTGGATCCAAATTTTGGAAAGTTCGAACCCACTGTGCGGATTTATGTCTTGCTATGTGCAAAAAACCATTTTCACACTTTCCAGGCGTTAAAATCTCATCGAAATCAAATTTTTCAAAACCTCTTCATAGTTTATACTCATTTTGAAGCTCCTAACAAACTATAAGATCAGATCAAAATTTTAAGAACTCTCCGACAAAAATAGATCCATTTTACCCCAAAAACCAAACCCGAACTCCATTTTCTCCCTCCCCAACCACCAATCCATCAAACACTGACTCTCAGACCAATTTTGCCCACAAAAACTTGGAACTACTGCATTTGACGTGTCATCCCCGCTTTTCTCTTTCCAATTCCCAAATGCCAATTTTTCAAAAATCTCCGAGAGAGGGAGAGCCGCGCGGCGCGTCTCACTACTATTTTTCTTTTTCTAAAAATCTTCCATTCATTACGCCTTGAGGGAGGAGGAGGATGTGGATATGAAGGACCAAAAATAACAAAATATTTGTTTTGTATCTTTGGAGCTCTCTGGAGAGCTTTGAGCCTTTGCGAGCCACCACCTTTTTGTGATGAAGCTGGAATGAGCATATTTTAATCTACAGAAAAATTAAAATAAAAATTCAATGTCAAAGTTCGAACTTTCCATGTTCTGCTCCATTGGAATCATCGTTGTTACCGGTTGCGCCATGTGAACACCTGGCGGCGCGCGAGCGCAAGCCCTGCGCAACGCTGCACAGATGGCGCAGGCGGTAACAGAGATGGTATCTATGGAGCGGAACATTGAAAGTTCAAACCCTGACACTGGATTTATGTTTTACCAAGCCTAGAATTTAAATTACACCATATTTCAAGCCAAAAAATTGAGCCTGACCCAGTTTTTGCATATCTGAACCGACAAAAGGAGCTCCAAAAAAGCAATAATTCACGTTTTCTTTTGCGCCTAAAAACGCTGGCTGCTCTCCCTCATTTCCATACTCATTTTTCTTCCTTTCCCAAGGGTATTGTTCCTCTTCCTTCCTCCCTTCCTTCCTTCAACCACCACCAGGAGGTGAGAAGAAAAAGGGAGAAAGAAGAAAAAGAAGAACATGCTCAGTATGTGGGAGTTTTGTGGTGGTTGGGGTGCTCCACATACACGAAGAAATTTGAGACGTGGCCAAATAATGGACACGGCGCGGGAAACCGAATGGATGGTTGGAGGGATCTCCGGTTACTATATTACATCGGGCGAGAAACGAAATATATGGAGTGGTGTGTGCTTGAAAACCAAACATTTCGGAAATAGGGATTGGAAAATTTTCGAAAAGGAAAAAAATGCGCTAAAATCCATTTTTTGCAATAAACAAAAAAAATTAATTACCTGGGCTCGAACCTGCGGTCGCTCAGTTCCAAAGTCATCTCTGTTAGCCACTGCGCCACCTGATCACATCTACGTAGCGCCGCCGCTGATTTACCGCAGTCCTACCGCATGGCGCAGTGGATAACAGGGATGTCTTTGGATCCAAGCTATCGAAAGTTCAAATCCTTTCTCTAGATTTATTTTTTCCCTAACTAAAATACTGTTTATAAAGCAAAAAATCCGAATCAAAAGGCAAAAAAAAAGAAATTTGGGGATGACCAGACAACATAATAATTTATTTATTCTCTAGAAAAAATACACAATTTCCGTGAAGGAAACGCGTCTCCCCCTATATACGATTCTCATTGTTTTTCTTCGTTTTCTTTAGTTGTGAAGAGGGAAAAAAGGGGGCTAGGGTCATAAAATTCCAAAAATAGGGTCTAATACGGTTTTTATTATAAAATTCAGATCCAGGTGACTGAGAGCTTTCAGAAAAGTATAATTAAGCCCAGGTTTCAAAATTTCGAAATATTTGGGTCCCGGCACGGAAATGTTTGAAGTTACTGTAGTTTCAACGGAATAATTCGCCAAGGAGTATTTCAAAGATATCGGCTACATTCTGCATAATGAGAGTTTTCCAAAAAGTGTTATCATGTTTGAAAAATTCGGGTCTCTCCGCGAAGCTACGGTAGTTTTCGCTTCGGGACACAATTTTTTCAGAATATAGGCTTGTTCACACTTTTCTGGGAGCTCTCGCCGAGCTGAACTCAAATATCCCATTTTAATTTCATTTCGGTCAAAAAATTCCAGAACTCATTTAAAAAAATTTTCAGACATCCTACACTGGAACCCAACGATACTGTACGGCACCAAATGTGGACATTGGAGAATCGAAAACTAACCTCATTATCAATTATTTACCACAAGGAATGACCCAAGAAGAGGTCCGATCCCTTTTTACCTCAATAGGAGAAATCGAATCATGCAAACTGGTCCGGGATAAGGTCACAGGTTAGTTTTTTTTTGAATTCCCGCCAAACCAAACTCAAATTCAAAAATAATGAATTCACTCTTAGTTGCTCTAACCGTTTCTCTTTTTGTCGCTCTAAGCATGAAAAACCCCTATTCGAAAAGGCGCCCCCTACAACCCTCGGCTTTAAGTATTATAGAAAATAATTTTAGTTTTTATTTTTTCGGATCGTTTTCCTCATTTTTTCTTTTTTGTGTAAATCTGTAAATGTGTGTGTGACTGCTGCTGAAATACCCGAAACACCTTCGAAAATTCTTTTTTGGTTCTATATTATACATTTCACTTTTTTCCGTGACGTTACCCGATTTTTTTCTCTTGCGTTTTCGTATTTATTTTTTCATATCTTTCTATTTCTCTCACACACACGTATACACACCACTACACACTTTTCTCACTGTTTAGGAAGTTTTGAAAAAAAAAACTCGAAATCCGAAAGAACTTTCTCGAAAACTGGAAACCACGAGCCGATTAACTTTTTAAATTTGAATTCAGCACGCCGGGAGCTTTCAAAAGAGTATAAACAAGACTAGGTTCCAGAAAAGTTGGGTCCCACCACGAAGATAACCGTAATTTCGCGGTGAGACCCGAACTTTCTAAATATAAGCTTGTTTATACTTTTCTGAAAGCTTTCAACAAGCTGAATCTAGTCGTCATAGTTGTAAAGTTCATAGAAAAAAAAAACTTATATTCAAAAATTCCTAGGAATTCTTTTTTTGAAGAGCTTTCTCGAAACACGTAATCCATAAGCCATTTCTATCATTCAATTCGAATTCAGCGCAGCAATAGCTTTCAAAAAAGTATAAACAAGCCTATGTTCAGAGAAAGTTGGATCCCGCCGCGAAAACTACAGTACCCGAAATTTTCTCTTCGAGACCCAAAATTTCTAAAACCAGGCATGATTATACTTTTCTGAACGCTCTTGACAAGCTGAATTCAGTCGTCATCTCTAAAATTTCCCTAGACAAAAAATTATTTTCGAAAAGTCCCTAATCCTTTCTTCGTTTTCCCCATATCTTTTCTTTTCTTTATTTTTCACACATCTTCTCTCTCTCTTCGGCATTCGGTGTTTTTTCATTTCAGGACAGTCCCTTGGTTACGGTTTTGTTAATTACGTACGAGAAGAGGATGCCCTTCGTGCCGTCAGCTCGTTCAATGGTCTTCGATTGCAGAATAAGACGATCAAGGTGTCTACTTCTTTTTTTTTCAAAAAAAATATTATATTTGAGTTCTTTTTGCTACTTTTCTCTCCTCCTACTTTCACTTTTTTTGAATTTTTTTTTCAAAAAAAAAATTTTCTAATTTTTTGGGTGATAGTTCTATTTTTAGTAGCATATACCCCCTGTTGTGCATTATTTTTTATTTTTCGCAAAAACTATTAGTTCTTTTTTTCAACAAGTATTTGATTGATTCAGAGATTGCAACAGCTTTTTTATTTAAGTGTGTGTCCTCGAATAATGTCCATGTCTCTCTACTTTCTTCTTTCTTTTTAACACTAATTTTTCAAAAACTTTTTCTGGAATTTAGGCCATTTTTAAAGAAAAAATTCAAATTTTTAATTCAAATTTTTAATTTTTTTATTCCAGGTATCATATGCCAGACCGTCAAATGATCAAATTAAAGGATCCAACTTATATGTATCCGGAATTCCAAAATCGATGACGTTGCACGAGCTGGAATCGATTTTCAGGCCGTTCGGGCAGATTATCACTTCTAGGATATTATCTGACAATGTTACTGGTAAGATTTTGAATTTTTTGGCATTTTTTTCTCAAAAAAACTGGTTAAGATGCTATTTTATCATGATTTTGCTATTATAAAACAAAATTTACGTTAGAAAAAACCTAAACCAGCCATGCGGATTCGAACCCGGGACCTTTTTCTTTGATGACATTTCTCTTACCCATTGCGCCATGGAAACGCCAGTTGCGCAGCTCTGTTAGCTAGCGCGCTGGCGCTGCGCACGCAGCGCCCAAAGCGTTTGGATGGCGCAACTGGTAAGAGAGATTAATATGGAGCGAAACCTTTACAGGTTCGAACCCACACATCGGAATTTCCTTTTACCTTCTCTGAAAAACCTTTTCCTTCCTAAAATAAACATTTTCAGGCCTATCAAAAGGAGTCGGATTCGTAAGATTCGACAAAAAAGACGAAGCAGACATTGCCATCAAAACTCTAAATGGAAGCATCCCTACCGGTTGCTCTGAACAAATCACAGTGAAATTTGCGAATAATCCAGCGAGTAATAACCCAAAGGGAATCCTAAGTGAACTGGAAGCAGTACAACAAGCCGCAACGACGTTGGTTCCATTGAGCACAATATTAGGAGCACCGACGTTAAGAGCAGCCGCCGGAGGGATTGGACCAATGCATCATACACCGATAACGTCCAAATACAGGTGAGAGATGGTTTTTTTGTGGGAAAAAATTGGAAAATTTTGGGAGTAAAACAATTTCTGAGTAATTTCCACAAGAAAAGTGAAATGGAAGAATACATTGATAACGAAAAATTCTGAAAATATGATTTCTTTGAATTTATTCTTCATGTCAACATTCTATAATTCCAGATACTCCCCAATGGGCGCTATCACAGCAGTATCCCAACCCACTGCAACCCTCCCAGCCGACTACCTAACAACATCTGCCCTCCTTCAAATGTCCCAACTCAATGCCCTCGCCGGCTTAACCCCCTTCGCCACAGCAGCCGCCGTTCCAGACTTCACAGCCTCCCTGATAGCCCATCAACAACAGCAACAAGCAGCAGCGGCTCAACAAGCTCATGTACAACAGGCGGGAAGTCCGCCGGCAGCGAATGGAGCTGGACTGGCGGCTCATGCTCAGCTATCTGCCTTGTCTGCTTCTGTAGCGGCGACATTACCACCATCGGACACAGCTGGATATTGTCTGTTTGTGTATAATTTGGCAGCTGATACAGATGATACGCTGCTATGGCAACTGTTTTCACAGTTTGGATCGATTTTGAATGTTAAGGTGAGGAACGATTTTGACAAATTTCGATTGGGATGCGATTTTAGTGATGTTCTTATGTTAAAATCAAGATTATACGTTAGAAAAAAGAAGATTTTTGTATCTGGACTCGAACCTGTGACACTTTTGCTCCATAGCCATCTCTTTGAACCACTGCGCCATGGGAACGTCATACCGCGCTTTGAGCGCGGAGAGAGCGCACTCGCTCACCGAGCTGCGCAAGTTTTTTTAGATGGCGCAGTCGGTAAGAGAGATGTCTGTGGATCGAAAACTGCCTCAGGTTCGAGCCCAAGGAAAAAATTTTTCTTTTTCTCATTTTTTTTTCAAACTTTTGGAGCTATCCTATTGATTGTGTGAGCAATTTTGAATTAAAACCCAGAAATTTAGAAAAAATTTTTTCAGATCCTCCGCGACCTGTCCCAAAAGTGCAAAGGCTACGCTTTCGTCTCCATGAGCACCTACACAGAAGCCTACAACGCAATGCTCTCACTAAACGGGACAAATCTAGGAGGCAAAACTCTACAAGTCGTTTTCAAGTCCTCCACACCATATCGTGCCTAAGACCCGCCCCTTTTCCTACCCATTCCAAGCCAAAGACCATGTGATTTTTCTACTGATTCCAGTCACTTTTTGTACGTTTTTCACCCATCCTAGTCACACACCTGAATATCCCATCCCCCTTTCCCTCTGATCCTACAACTGTGAGCACACCTGAAATTTCCGGTAAAATTATGAAAGCCACGCCCCTTTTTCCGTATTGAAAACCAACCTTGTACCCTGTTCCACCTTGAAAAGCTTTAAAACGTCCCGTTTTCCCATTCTAATCATTTTCCAAAAAGTCTATATATGCCAAAAATTCCGTCACTTTTCAGTATTTCCAAATTTTTACAGTTTTTTTTGCTACACACTGGGTTTTCTTGTTCATAATTTCAAACTGATTGAAATAAAAAATTCTACCTTGAAACTGAAAATATCTGACAATTCAGAGAAGACCAAAGGCTGCTTTGGACAGAATTACTTCATGCCCAAAGGCTTACAACAGACAAAAAATCAAGAAATCAAAAAAAACTTGGAAAAATAGACATGGTTCCACGTCTGGGTTTTTTGATATTTTGTCTCGGGTTTACGTGTCGTTTTTAGTTAATTTTTCGTTTCTCCGCGTGTGATTTTTATTGATTTTTTTCTAAAGTTTTTGTATATTAGTTGTATGGACGCTGCGCCATATGCGCTTCGCTGCCCTCAGAACTTTGAGATTTTCAACTTTCGTCGACAAATTGCTTTTTTTCAAAAAAAAATTAAAATTATATTTTTCGAAATGATATTGTCAAATTAATAATAGTTGTGCAAGGAATTCAAATTTTCATTTTCGCGAGCGGTCCGCCTTTTTTGATCTCCAGGCTATTTTTGAATTTACGCAGTCTGAATTGAAAGTGGGCGGACCACCCGCGAAAAGAAACATTTGAATTCCTTGCACAACTATTATCAATTTGACAGTAAGCATTTTTATGACATTTTCGGCAAAAGTTGAAAAAAGTTTTGGTGTTTTTTTAACTGCGTGCAGTTGAGCGCAAACTTCGCAGCGTCCGTACAACTAATACAAAGTTTTTTGTCTCCCCCAAGAGCGTACTGGCAAAAATAGAAGTTCCCCCTCTATTAGAAGAGCCCTCAAAATACTGCTTGGAACAATAGAAGCGCATATTCAAGCAAAATTAAAAAAAAAACAATAATTTTTGAATTTGTTCAGAGAACCTTCTGGGACCTCCAAAACACGTTTCTGAATTTATTTAATTTTCAGACGAGAAAATATTTCTTATTGGCACTGATTTCCATTTTCTGTTCCAGTTCCGTCTTATTCAATCAATCTAGAGTCAAGTTTTTCATAATCGTTCACCAAAAAAATTCGTTAACTATTTGAATCTCCGTGCTTGCAATCCGAAAGCACACTACAAAAATTGTCTTTTCAAACACAAAAAAAGAACCAAAACAAATTATCTTTTTGCAAAAAAAAAAGAATTCTAATCCGTTTGATCTTTTTCTCATTTATTTTTATCACCCAAAAACTTCCCATTTTCTTCCTGATTATTATCTTCTTCTGACTTCTGACTGCTCGATTTGAAGTGTGTGTATCTCCCGCCGCGCGCGACGGGGTACAAGAGAGCGCTAACATATAATTTTTAAATGTCAAACTTTAAATTTCTCATATCCTAATTCGTGTGCTCATCATTATCCTAGTGTACGGTAGCAGAATGTATTCTACGTGCGTCAGGAGGCGGAGAAGAAACAAATTGGGAGCAAAGTTTCGCTAGACAGGGCGGGATCCGGGGGTATCCATTTTGATTTCGACGGTTAAGATTCCTCATATCTTGAAAATTCTGTCTTTGAATTATGAAGGCTGTCCTGATGATACTTCTACTACTCATTGCGGTTGGAGTGCCAGCCCCAATTGCCTATGTTGAATTCAGTCGTTTGAGCCCATCCACCAGAAGCATGTTCTACAATACTAACTATATTGAGGTAGGATGGGAAGTGGGAAATGCTAGAAAAATCTATGAACATATGAAGCTGATAAAAAAGGTTTTACTTTTCTGGTTCTCGATTTCGTTTCGATATCTTGAAAATGCAAAGAAAGTTTGGGAGCAGTTGCTTTCTGATTAATCTGATGCGTAAGAACCCGACGGAAAGTTCAAAGAGCCTATCAGTTAAACTAATCTCCGTAATTCAGGCTCTTAATCGATCTAGAATTTAGAAGTGTTTAAACCGATCTACGACTTTATTAATACATTTCGAAAGTCTAACTTCATTGTACCGTAGAACAAGATACAAATTTTGCCGAAGTTTAGGTGGAATTAACAACAAATCAAGATCCAGTTTACCCCAAATTCAGCAGTAAATGATACGCAAAAGGCGGAAAAATTTGTGCTAGACTTGTAGACATAAGCTGACGAGTAAGTCGTAATGAGTGAACTTGTAGCTCTATCTTCAAAACCGTTTGTACTCATCAGTCAACTTGTGGTTGCATTATTTCTGCAGAAATGTCAACTCTGTCCACCGATGACAGCTTTTAAACCTAACCATTATTTATTGATTTTCATCATTTTGTAATTTTTCTTGTAATGATCCAATTATAACTTCCTTCAGGTCGTTGACGCACGCATCCGAATGGGTCTTCACATTCCGACAGAGAAGGATGAGTTCAACACTTGGATGAAAATGAAATAGCGTCTAACTTCTTTCTACAAATGCATTGCTCTTCAATTTTTCTCCAAGGAAATCATTTCATGCTAAATATTTCTCGACCTTCATTCGTCCATTCTGTGTTAAGTTAACACATCGTTAACCACTTTCTAATCTCAATTTTTTAGTCCCTCGGCTAGTAATTGTTCATTGTTTCCCAACTCATTCCCTTTATTTTGTGATACTCTTCACATCATCGTTTTTATTCACTCGCTAGATCTTGACACCTTTTTGAAGGCGCAGCGACATAAGTGTATTGGGTCTTGTCACTCTTACAGTCATTCACAGTTAAAAATAACTGTTATCGTTGCGAGACCCAATTTACTGCTGTGACTTTAAAAAAAAGTTGTCACGCTTCCGTAACTGAACAATATGTCCATCAATCGTGTAATTAGGTTCTATTTTAGTCCAAATACATTTCCATGCACTGCTGATAGAAGACATTGAGCCCATAACTTATGTTTTTTCTGACATAAAAGTCCATTTCCGTCACAAGGAAAAATTTCGAAATTGACGTCATTTCGCGAATAAATTTGAATGAACATTGATGTCAATTGGTTTATTTATAAAGTTCTCACACGGGTCTCCTGCGGGGGTAAGAAAATGCGCTCTGATGAGAAATTTGGCTGCCTAAGCTGAGTATTCAACGTTTCGACACGAACATTCAACTTTTCGTCTTAAGCCAGGCAGCGGAATTATTTTCATTTTAGGGCGCACTTTCCTACACGCGCAGGGAAAAAACAGTGTGAGTCCTCCTTGCACTGAAAAGAAGAGTAAAATGTTTTAGAATGTTAGTTTTCCAGACTGAAAATCTACAAAAATTGCTGAAAAATGCTGAAAAACGCGACTGAAAGTACGGTAAGATTGTTGAGAAATCAGTTGAGAAATGTTCCTTTTCGAACCGAAAAATGTCTGGAAATCGGCTGAAAAATCTGCAACTTGGTATTGAAAAAATGACATTTTTTTCAAAAATAGAGCTTTTGAATCTCCCAACAAATGTTTTTTAGCTTGAAAAAAGTCTGAAAATTTCTGGAAAATTTTTCTGATTAAATTAGTCATTATCTTTAATGATTCTTTCTAAAATTTTATCACTACAAAATCATTCCAATCATCACTTCCTATTTCGCCCACTCATGGAAAAAACTACAAATCTAATCACATCACTTTCTGACTGAGAAAAAACTTCTGACAATGATCACCAAGTACAAAAATGTAACAAATTTATATTGAAAACTTTGAAAATAACAAAGAAAAAACAACTAAAAAACTAATACAATCAACAAAATATCACTTATCCTGAGTGATAAGCTTTCCCTTACAAGTAACAATCAATCTAGCATACAACTGTCTCTGAAATAACGAAAGAAGATGCTCATTGACTCTCCTTCCGATCTCCGCAATTCTTTTCCCGCCTTTTCCAATTATCAATGATCCATCTCGCGGCTTTTGACACCGAATTTCACCAACAATTTGAAGGACTTCTCCGTTTTCTTCCCATTCGGAAATTCGAATTTGAACAGAATAGGCGACATCGGATGGCGTTGTGTCAAGGACGGCGGCTCGAATGGAGTCCATGCATAGTTGTTGGGCTGTCTGGAAAAAAGGACTTTTATCAGTGTGGAGAAAATTTGGGCATAGGTCAGCCCCTGAGACTGTAATTGGGGGAGGCAAAATTCTCAGGTGGTTCGATATTTTTGAAGGCTGAAATTTTGAAATTTCTCAGGTGGTCCCCCTTAAACGGATAAAAATTTACTTTTTTCTGGCTGTTTTTTTTTTCACTAAATGAAGCAAAAATTTTCACTTTTTTTTTTCTTAGCATTTTCGTTTATCCGGACTCGAACCAGTGAGCTTCTGTTTATAATACAAACGCTCTATCCACTACACTACACAGTCACTTGCAACGTATAGGCTAGAGGACAGTGACAAGGGAGGGAGAGAGAAAGGGGAAGCAGGCGGCCGCTGACAATGTATCACTTCTTTAACTGAAACTGACGGAGAAGAATCTGAAAAGATAAACCTATGAATGAAGCCATCATACTCCTATTGATTCTCAATTTTTTTGAGACTTTTAAAACTCAGATCACTTCTTCTTGTGCGAACTTAGGTATCACAAGTGCTCGTTTTCGGAGAAACTACAGTATCTCAATGGTGAGTTCATAAAATTATGGGCAATTTTTTTTCAAAAGGCTCCATTCTTTATGAAGAATACGCTTAAAACGAAACCATGCCAAAACTTTCTGCAATAAACGATTCTAGATGGTCCTGAAGGATAGATATAGAGCCGGAGCACGCTGGTTTGTACTGAAATCCTTCAAAATTGTTTTCAGATCAATTTGGCCAGTTGCTTTTCGTAATCTACGCAAAAAATGGAGCATTTCAAAAAAAAAGTACAGTTGGTTTTGTCTTGTCGGAGCCGAGTTTGAGTACGTGCTCATTTGGTGAGCCCGAGCTCGAAATCAGGAATGGGTTGACGAAAATTGATGGTTTTTTTTTCAAAATGCTCCAAATTGTATGGAGAACACGGCTACGAACTGGCCTTTTTACGTTTCTCGGCCAAAAATGGCGCCACGTGGCATAACGGTAGGTTTTTGTACATACTTACCAGATTATGCCACGTGGCGCCATTTTTGCCCGAAAATCGTAAAAAGGCCAGTTCGTAGCCGTGTTCTCCATACAATTTGGAGCATTTTGAAAAAAAAACCATCAATTTTCGTCAACCCATTCCTGATTTCGAGCTCGGGCTCACCAAATGAGCACGTACTCAAACTCGGCTCCGACAAGACAAAACCAACTGTACTTTTTTTTTGAAATGCTCCATTTTTTGCGTAGATTACGAAAAGCAACTGGCCAAATTGATCTGAAAACAATTTTGAAGGATTTCAGTACAAACCAGCGTGCTCCGGCTCTATATCTATCCTTCAGGACCATCTAGAATCGTTTATTGCAGAAAGTTTTGGCATGGTTTCGTTTTAAGCGTATTCTTCATAAAGAATGGAGCCTTTTGAAAAAAAATTGCCCATAATTTTATGAACTCACCATTGAGATACTGTAGTTTCTCCGAAAACGAGCACTTGTGATACCTAAGTTCGCACAAGAAGAAGTGATCTGAGTTTTAAAAGTCTCAAAAAAATTGAGAATCAATAGGAGTATGATGGCTTCATTCATAGGTTTATCTTTTCAGATTCTTCTCCGTCAGTTTCAGTTAAAGAAGTGATGGATTGTCAGCTGCCGCCTGCTTCCCCTTTCTCTCTCCCTCCCTTGTCACTGTCCTCTAGCCTATACGTTGCAAGTGACTGTGTAGTGTAGTGGATAGAGCGTTTGTATTATAAACAGAAGCTCACTGGTTCGAGTCCGGATAAACGAAAATGCTAAGAAAAAAAAAAGTGAAAATTTTTGCTTCATTTAGTGAAAAAAAAAACAGCCAGAAAAAAGTAGAAAATCTCAGGTGGTCCCCCTTGAAATTGAAAAAATTTTTGTTTTTCCATTTTCTCAGGTGGTCTCCACTCGAACCTCCCACCAAGTCTCAGGGGCTGGGCATAGGTTCCCCGTCAAAGTGGCTAAATGGGATCTACTGATAAACCGCGGTAAAATTTTTCAAAGCCATAGGTTATCAATAGAGCACATTTAGCCAGAGATGCTAGTGGTGATTGATAAGACTTCTGGACCGAAATTCTGGGTCTTTTGAGCTTTTTTTATCCCGTGGGGTTTCAGGCTGCCACAAACCTTTCTCGAGCTTTTTGAGGCCATTTTCAAAACTTTTTCAGGTCGTTTTTGAGATTTTCCACAATGAAATAGGCCCATTTGATGCGGTTCTGAGATCAAACTAGGCTAGCTCTCAGTTTCTTTTTAGTAATTTCATGAGGATAATTTTGCTTGAATTATGCAAGTAAATTTTAGAGTACTTCAGTGGTAGATCAAAAACTCTACTTTGAGGTCTGTTCTAAATGAAAATTTGAGCATAGGTTACCCGTAAAAGTGACTAAACGTGGTCTAATGATAACCAATGATTCGAAAAAAGAAACTTGATCATAACAATCGCTTTATCATGGTAAAGTTTTTCAAATCAATGGATTATCAATAGAGCGCATTTAGCCAAATAAACTGATTGCGAAATAGCTTAATTCCACGAAAAACTGTGGAAATTGGCTGAAAAATTAAACCCGTGGCAAAGCTCTTCAAAGCCATTGAAACTAAGTTCAACTATTATAATTTGAAATTGTGGAAAAAAATTATTTTTTCAAAAAAGAATCTGGACTTCAGAGACATCCAGAAGACCCTGGAGTCGCTTGAGAGTAGCTCTATTATCCCTATTTCTGGATTCGAGCTATTCACATGAAAAATTGCACACCAATCCCAATACAATACCCGTCGAACTCAGCCTTGTCCCTTTAATACAGTACCTCCCCAGTAGGCATTCCCTCCTGCATCCGCCACTCTCCATCGGGTGAAATACTCAACAAATGTTCCCGCAACTCATCGACGCCCTCACCAGTCAACGAACTACAAAAGAAGACACGTTCGAAGCCAGACCATCCACAAATTGTACGGAATAGAGAGCGTGTCTCCGTGTAGCTACATTTCCACGTGGGTTTTTGAATGAGCTCACGAAATTGGCTCTGCCATTTTTCATCTTGGGGATTAAAGGAGGATGGAGCCGGAGACGGAGCAAGAGACTTTCCAAGACGGCCAATTTGTGCGGGTTTCGTCGAAATTTGTTGATTATCTGCCAGCTGCCCATTTGTCAAAATCTCGACTAAAGGCAACAAATCAGATCTTCGCATCACCAAATCAATCTTATTCATCACTAAAGTACTTGGCACATGAGAGTATCGATGAAGCATATGAAGCACACGATGATGAATATAGCTCCCTGGAGCTGTGGAGTCCTGCACGACGAGGATGTGTTGAGCCCGTTGGAGGGCACGCTCGGGGTCCTGAAGAACACGATCGCCGCTTGTGGCACTCGTTTTTTTCATGGTTTGACGGACGTGCGATGTGCTCACGGCTCCGGGGGAATCGACGAAAACGAGTTGGGTGGAATCGGTGCAGATTGAGGCGGAGATGTTCTGGAAAAAAAAAGGAAAATTTGGGCATAGGTTCCCCGTCAAAGTGACTAAATGTGGTCTAATGATAATCATTGGTTTGAAGGTAGGGAGATCTTCAGTCGAATAGATTATCAATAGAGCGCATTTACCCAAAAAGAAATCAGGTTGTATTTTATGGAAAAATTTAGGCATAGGTTCCCCCGTCAAAATGGCTGAATGTGGTCTATTGATAACCCATGATTTAGGTCTTCAAACCTAAGGATTATCAATAGAGCGCATTTAACCAGAAAGGGTTTCTGAGTTTTCGAATCGGTTTCTGGGTAAAAAATTCGGCCTGTGGGTCTTTTTTTCAGGCCTTCTCTAGGCTCAACTAGGCCTTCCCTAGCCTTGCTTAGATTTCAATCGAACTTTTAAAAGCTTTTTTCAACTATTCCAGGTTATTTCAAGCTCTGTTAAGCTCATATACGAAAACAATTCGGTATCGTTACGGTAAATTGCAGGCTGTTTCTAGACCAAACTAGGTCAGTTTTTCGGGTTATTTTCAGTTGTTTCCCGGTAGTCCCATGATCAATTTTAGCCATTTTTATTAGTACAAAACCCCCATTTCAAAGTCTGTTTCAGTTTTTTTCTTGTTTCAAAAACTTGGTTACTGTAACTACCGTAATCCCACAGTAATTTGAAACCCAAAAAATTCAATAAATGGAACTCATATCTATTCATTATCTATTCAAAGAATATATGAAAAAAAGAAAAAAAAAGCCGTTTCGAAGTGCTAAAACTAAAAAAAACCGTTTTTTTCAAAGGCAGAAAAGGCATTTTTTGAGCTGCTAGAGCTATGGAAATTTGCCCCTAGGGGTTTTTTCGTGCTCCAAATCGAACCGTATTTTCAGATTTTCACCATTTTTTCTTTCTTGTCTGAAACTTACCCTTGTGGTAGTGTCCATTTTACTGCTCACTGCTGACAGTGGGCATCTGACCAGCGAGTTTGTCAAAAGCGATTTTCCAACGTTTGGCGCTCCAATTACAGCCAATTGCAGACATTTTGTGGCGGGTTGTGTGGGAGTTTTCTGAAGGAATAAATGGTCAGAAAACGCGCTCTAATCGCACTTTTTTTTAAAAGTGCGATTGGAGCGCGTTTTCTCACCTCCAGGCTAGCTGAAGTGGAGGTAGAAGCCGTTGAAAAGAGGCGGCACGCTAATCGTTTTATAATCATCTAAAAGTTCTGAAAAATGCTGAAAATCGCAGAAAAGGAAAAAATATAAAGAAATTTGGGAAAAATATCCAATTTTCTAGCGAAAAAAGCATTGGAAAACAGCATTTTTATGATCAACAAAGCCAACAAAAAACAAAAAATAACAAGAAAAAAGAGGAGAAAAATCAAGACAAAAAATGAATATCGGCTTTGTTGAAGGCCAAAAGAAGAGCCAGGAAGTCTTCGACTCGCATTTTTCGGGCACGATTTTCGGCGTATCCGGAGGCAGTCAGTGTGTCTTCGATCACTTTTTTCATGTTCAAATCTTTTGGGACTGGCTGAAAAAAAGAAAAATTTTGAAATTGAAAATCAGAAAAACCGCGTCATTTAAGCTGTGGTAAACGTCTGACGGCGTAGAAACCTACGATGTCCGAACTAGCGAAAAGCTCTGTTCTTTCCAAAGATTTTCTTTAAGAAATCTCAAGGAAGATATTAAAAAACGTTTTCCCGAATTCGGCTATGAAGAATTCTAGGCCATCAAACTGTAAATCAGGCCTTGAAAAAAGGAGACTTTTTGTTATTTCGCCTATGAAATGTCACATCGATGTTGATCTTTGAAAAATAAAACAAATTCATGTTCTTCAACACTTTTTGTGCGCTATTTTGATTCTGAAAAAATTGAGTTTTTCTGCTTGAAAATGTTTTGAAAACTCCCAGAAAAAAATTTCGAAACAAAAAAAATTTGGTGAAAAAACCGAAAAAACAAAGTTAGATACGTGCTTTTCATGACGTTTTTAGATGATTCTGGGCATGAATTGACTTATTTTTCCAATTTCTTTCTCTGCTGAAATTTTGAAATATTCAAAATTTCACTCGAAAAAAGCAATTTTGAGCCAGGGGTTTTGGGAATCTCAATCCAAAAAGGTCAAATTAGCGTTGAAAATGACCGAAATTGTGAATATGGGCTTAAAAAACACTGTTTTTTTTCGATTTTTGTGATTTTTTCGGGCGGATTTCTGCCAAATCCTCACCTTATTCTTAAAACTGCAAACTTTCCGATAATTATCCTCGATGACCTCAATAACATTTGACAAGCGGAAAATGGCCAAAAGAGTCTTGTTTTTTCTCATAAAACACAGTCTCAAAAGGCCTTCCCATTCCACAAAATTCACCGGTGGCGGCGGATTTTTCGGCGCGATTCTGACAACTGCCGAATCGACTTTTGGTGGGGGACGGAATTCCGTTCGTTTCACTTTCATCAACATTTCCACTTTGGCCAAGAGTTGGACGTTTACGGACAGTCTACTGTAGTCTTTGTCACCTGGACGGGCTACTAGACGATCGGCAAACTCTTTTTGGAACATTAGAACGGCGTATCTGAAAGAGAAATGAGGATAAAGCGGAGTCTAGAACTTGTGAGTAAAACCAGACTTGTCAAAATCTGGGCCGGCCCGCAAAAGCCCGGCGGGCCGAGCCGGGCCGGGCCGATGAAAAATTCTCCGGCCCGGCCCGGTCGGCCCGGGTTTGAAAATTTTGAATTTTGAAGCACTTTTATCCCGATTTTCAGCCCTATTTTGAAACTTTTCCTGGGTCTTTCTACTTAAAAATAGATCAGAATTTCCTCCCTGAAAACATAGGCCGAAAAACTAGAAAAAAAACCGCGAAAAAATTTTTTTCAAAAAAAAAAACCTGAAAAAAACATGTTTTGCTCTGAACCCCGGGCCGGGCCGGGCCGGTGAATCTTCCGAAAAAAGCCCGGCCCGGCCCGGCCCGTGACAAGTCTGAGTAAAACTAAGAGACGCAGAGACATTTTTGTCTGCGTATCTCGCTTCGACCCACTTATTTCGAGAAATCCTACCTTGGCAATGGCCTGTGCAACAGAAGCTTCTGAACGAATGGCGACGAGATCTGATATGGAAGATTGGCAACACAAACGTCGAAAAATGGCCATTCCATTTTCATCACATCTCCTCCGTTCACTTGTAATTTGCTCTGAAGGGGTCTGAAAGCGTGAGGGTTTTTTTGGCTGAAATTGAGTCTAGAAGTTGAGAAATGTGTTTTTGATGATGAAAACTCATGCTTTTTTTTCTATTTTAACTAGGGTATGGCCGGAAATTCAAAGCTTCATGACGTGTTTCAGGTCATTTTGAAGCTGAAAACGTGCTGAAAATGAATTTGAAGACAGTTTTGGCTGTGCGCCATTTTGAAACGCCGAATATAATCAGGTTGTGCCAAAAATGCAGTTTCAGTCAAATTTCACAGCATTTCTGACAGCTTTATTAAAGTTTTTTTGCTCAAAAATGCCGGATTGTTCTGAAAAATAGAGCATTTTTAGAACAATCGGTCTGAAATGAATCGATAATTTGGGTCGAAAAGTGCTAAAAACACTTCGGAGAAAGTTTTTTTTTGAAATTATGAAATCTGAAGCCACCGCGATAAAAATCGATTTTATTTCCGAAATCAGCACGTCTTCAGCTTTCAAATGATCTATAACACGTCCCAAAAGCATGCCTTCCCAAATCTTCAAAATTTACAAAAATCTCATTTTCTTTCCATTTTTCTTTAATTTTTCAATCGATTTTTTCTCCCCAAATTACTCACGTTCCCATAACTCTTTTCTTGACCTCAGCAATCATTCTCGGATCGATTTCACATGCGATCACTGTCTTCGCCACTTCCAACATTTTCACCGTCAAATTACCGGTTCCGGGACCCACTTCCAGCACTGTATCCGTCGATTTCAACGCCGATTTCTCGACAATCGCGTTCACAACGCCCGGATTCTTCAAAATATGCTGTCCTTTGTCGGTGTTGAATGGCAGAGCTGGAAATTTTCGATAAAAAATGATTTTTTCAGCATTTTAGGCTTACATTGAACATTTCCAGTTGATGCTCCTGCTTTTGTCTTTTTCACTTTACTCGTTTTTCCCATTTTTAGCCTGGAAAATCGACAGAAATCTACAGAAAATGTGAAAATTAATGACGAAAAAACGAGGAGGGACTAGAAATCCAAAAAGTCCCCCGCGGCCGCTCTGCCGTGTACTCCTCTCGGACAACTCAGGTTGTGCAATTTTTCACACAAATTCAAATCTTTCCACGGTTAAAAATGAGTTTCCCGGTGAAAAATCAAGTTTTAATGAAAAAACCAGAGAAAAGGCCATCGCCAGAAGTGCAAAACGCAGTGAAAAGTAAGTTTTTACACTTTTTAGGCCAAATTTTTTAAATTTAATTCCTATTTTTCAGCCAAAAAACCGCGAATAATAAATTTCGCTGGGCAACCAAAGCGAAAAATCATCATCCAATTCTACTATTTGGGATGGGAGCACGATGGGCTGGTTCAGCAAGAGAATACACCGAATACAGTGGAAAATGTGGGAATTTTTAAAGGAATTTTTTCAAATAAATCGATTTTTTAGCATCTCATGCAAGCTCTATTGAAGACAAAACTAGTGGAGGATTGGGAAAATTGTGAATTTTCAAGATGCGGAAGGACCGATAAAGGGGTTTCAGCCTTTAAGCAGACTGCCGCTTTCATAGTCAGGTAAGCTGGGAAAATTGGCGGAAAAATTCAGATTTTCGGGCCTAAAAATGAATAAAATCACCTTCATAACGTGGTTTTTCAAGATTTTCATTTTTCCAGCTCAACAAATCAATAAAATGCCAAAATTTTCAGATCCAACAGAGCTGAAGACCCGCACGTCTTCTGGCCTTCTTCCACTTCTGAAGACATCAAATCTAGCTACAAATCAAAAGACGAAGAGCTTCCCTACATAAAAATGCTCAATGGGCTCCTTCCAAAAACCATTCGAGTCTTCGCATGGGCTCCAGTGAGCCGTGACTTTAGCGCTCGTTTTGATTGTCACAGAAGGACCTACAAGTACTCGTTTGCCAAGGCGGATTTGGATTTGGAGGTACAAAAAGTTTACAAATGCGCTCTAATCGCACTCATTTTCAGAGAATGCGCGAAGGAGCCAAATTATTGATTGGCGAGCACGATTTCATGAATTTCTGTCAGATAGATTTGAATGAGGCGAGATTGAAGCAGACGACTGTTAGGAAGGTTTATGATGTTAAAGTGGAACAAGTGACGCAGCATCCAAAGAATGGTAAGAAAACACTTTTTTCGGGTCTTTTTTACTCTCAAAAAATGGACTGAAAATGAACGGAAACGTTAAAAAAAAGATCATGGTCAGAACTCAAAATTGATCTTTTTGGACGTTTTAAAGGTCCGATTAGAAGCTGAAAAGATGCTTAAAATGAATCTGAAACTTTCTTTTCCGTTCAGAAAAAAGTTTTAGAAAAAGAAGAAACCCACAAAAATCGCCTTATGACCTCCTTTTCTCCATGAATATTTTTGAAAAATCATTACAATTTGTAACTATGAAATTCCCATTTCCGTCATAAAAATCTATGGATTTCTAGTCTAAAAACCAGAAAAAAAATATTTATAAAAAGTACTTGTTTTTTATAAAGCCTCAATTTCATCATAGAAATCTCATATTTTCACACCGAAAGTAGTACCTAAAACCCGTCATTTTTCCTTCATTTCCGAGCTCTAAAACCCCTTTTTCTCACTGAATGGTTTCTATAGAAAAGTACCTTTCTCAACTATGAAAATCTCATTTTTGTCATAAAAACCATAAGTTTCTAGCTCAAAACCTGGAAAAAGTACCTAAACGGCCCCATTTTCTCCATTAATTCCAAACCTGAAAAAACCTCCTCAGAACCCTCTTTTTCCTTTGAGATATCTTTAGAAAAAAAACCCTTCTAAACTATAAAAATCCCATTTTCGTCATAAAAATCACAATTGTTCAGTTCGCAAAAAGAGTACCCAAACCCCCCCCCCCCCATTTTTCCTTCATTTTTGAGCCCTAAAACCCCTTTTCTCACTGAATATTTTCTATAGAAAAGTATCATTTTTTAACTATAAAAATCCCAATTTTGTCATGAAAACCATAAATTTCTAGTCTTAAACATGGAAAAACGTACCTAAAAACCCCCATTTCTCTTTCATTTTCTATCCTAACAACCCACAGAAAATAGCCAAAAAACCTCTATTTTCCTTCCAGACATCTACTCAATGGTGGAGCTAACCGTCGCAGGAAGCGGTTTTCTCTGGCACATGATCCGCTACATCGTCACCGTACTCCAAGAAATCGGTCGTGGAAACGAGGAGCCCACGCTGGTTTCAGACCTTCTAAACCCCGAAAAATACCCGGCTCGCCCCCAATACACCATATCCTCCGACACCCCACTATGCCTATTCGATTGTGGTTATAAAGAGGAACACGTGGAATGGATTCATGACGTGGAAACGACTAGAAGGACCATAACAGGACTTCAGAAGACGTGGGCCACGTATCAGGCAAGGTCCCGAATGATGGAGAATATGCTCGGAGAGCTCACTCAAATAACTCCAATGAGCATTGAAGAAGAGACCAAAGGACTTCATGAATTCGTTCAAAATCGACCGATCCCACCGAATTATTTGAAATTTGAAAAAATGGATATGTGTGATACTTTGGAGGTCAAAAGACAAAAATTTGCACTGAAGAAGGCTGAAAAAATGGCGGAGAATTCATAATTTTTTGGTTTTTTCATTGTTTGTTTTTTAGTAACTTTTATTCGAGTCAGAAAATGCGCCCCGACCACACTGGCTATGTTGCTCATATTTATTCACTTTTGTTGTTCGTTTTTTGGTGTTTCTCGTTCAGTTTTTAACAAGATTTTTTTTTCAAAATTTTGAATTTTTGCTTTTGTTTTTTGATTTTGAAAAATTTCCGGTTGAAAAATCTCACCGTTTTATATCTTATTTTTCTTTTTTTTTGCAGATTTTGTGTCTCATTTTCTTTTTTTTTGGCTTAAAAACACTGAAAAATCGTAATTTTCAGGCTAAATTTACTCACAAATCGTGGTCATTTTTGTCATTTTTCCAAAATTTCCATTTCATTTTTCAACTTTTTTTTTGCTAAAAAAAAATCTAGAAACTGCGATTTTGATGCTTAATTTACTTCAAAACCGCTCATGGTGACGAACAAAAAGTCAAAATAATCAAGTTTTTCACAAAGTTTATATCTCTTTCCCCCTTTTTTTTCAAGATTTTGTTGTCATATTTTTCAGCTTTTTGGCTCAAAAATTTGCTCAAATATCGCTCAAAACCAGTCAAAAAGCGTCCAAAATCTCAATTTACAGTTTTTGGGCCGCGGCCGAGAATTTTCGGTTTTCAAGGCCACGGCCATCAAACTGTAACTTGAGAGTTTGCATGCTCCAGACCGACTTTTGAGTGCCTTCAACATAAAAACTCTCAATTTTTCCTTCAACTTCACCATAAAATCTAAAATTTCAGCCCAAAAAATGTCGCAAATCAACGATGAGAACGGAAGACCCTACAAAGTGCATCTTTGTAAGACCAACATTGCTCAGAATAACAATAAATTCTACGATATGGAACTGTTGGATAACGGAGGAAGTGGGGCCGAAAAATATTCGTAAGTCTTAAAAAAGTGGGCGGAGCCTAACTTGCAAAAGCTCCGCATAGTTTTTGTTTTAGGAAAATCTTGCGGCACTCAAAAAAAAGAAACATTGTCGGAAAAGCAAATTTTTGAACTGAAATTTTGAAAATTTTAACTTTTTAAAACTTTTTCAAACTGGCGCCAAATTCAAACTTCCCTAAAAACTAAAATTTTTCAAAAATCGTCTATATTTACCAGTAGTTTTACATCATAAAACACGCCTGAATGCTAAAATTTTTTCATAAAATAATTTTTTCAGCGTAAAGCTAATCAATGGTCGAATCGGCTATCGCGGAGTGACTCGATTCAAGTATTATTCTGATTTGGATCAGGCAAAAACATTTTTTGAAAATCAATTTTTTCAAAAAACCCATCTGAATTGGGAGGAGAGAAACGATGAGCCAGTGCCAAATAAATACGCAGTAGTGGAATTGGCAAATAATTCAGAAAAAGAAGTAAAAAAGGAGGTTAAAGAGGAGGAGCCACAGCCAGAAGAACCAGAAGAGCCCGTGGAAAAGACACGTGGCAGAAAGAAGAAGGTCGTTGAAAAGGAGATTAAAAAAGAAGAATTAGAAAAGGAAAACGTGAAAGAAATTGACGAAAAAGTCAAGGAATTGATGAGATGCATTTGTGATGAAGACGTTCATTTAGGGCTTTTGAAACAACTGAAATTCAATGAGGCCTATGGAAAACCTATTGGTATGGGGCTGGCTGAAAATTTTGGCTGAAAATCCTTTTTTCAAGCTGAAATTTCTGAAAAAAAGGCTGTGAAGCATGAAAATAGCGTCCAAACCCTCAAGTTACGGTTTGGTGACCGTGGCCTAGAAGCCGACTTTCTGCTTTTTTTAAAAGATTTTTCTGATTAAAACTAGTGCAAAATAGCATAAAAACATGTAAAAAAGATTAAAAAAAAAAGAATAAAGTCGGATTCTAGGCCACCGCCATCAAACTGTAATTTGAGAGCTATTTGCGCTCCACAGCGATTTTCGAGCTTTTTCAAACTGAAAAAAAATCAAAATTTATCATTTTCAGACTGTCTTTCCTTGGCTCAACTCTCCACCGGATACGATATTTTGAGCACAATTGAAGCGTCTATTGGTGGAAAGAAAGGTAAGATTTTGACGTTTTTATTCGCCATTTCAGAAAATAGTGTATTTAATCGAGAGAAGCAGAATATTTGAAAAGAAGACATTTTGAAAATAAAAAAACGATTTTCAGATTTGTGAAATTCCATTCTGTAAGTTGGAATATTTAGTTGTAGTTTGTAGTTTTGTAGAATTTTTTGTTTTTTTCATTTTCGCATGATTACCGTGATTTTGTAGAGAAATATGATTTTTCCTGTGTTGAAAATATGCTCCATTGATAATTTCTGATATATGGTGATAGCCCTTATCAGAATTCTCTACTGCCTTCCAAGCGCTAGATTACTGAGCCCAAAGTTCTAGGAACCTACCATTTCCGAATCAGTTCTGTTGGTCTAATGCGCTCTAATGATGATTTTTGGCTTTTGAACAATCTCAATTCAAAAAATTATTATTAGAGCGCATTTGGTCACTTTTACGGGGAACCTATGCTCAAATTTTCATTTCGAGACAGTTCTCATCTGTCCAGGATTCTAACAAGGGTCAGTTGGATAGTTCTGATAGCCCTCATCTTATAGAGCTTCCCAAATACCACATTATATCAATAGAGCACATTTGCCACTCCCATATTTGACCTACCCCTACCTTTCTCTTTTCAGCCCGCTCCACAACCCGTTCCCGTGCTCCAATCGCCAAAGCTCCCGGCCCATCGATGCACGACACCAACAAGTACTACTCCCTAATCCCCCACTCATTCGGAATGCAAGTCCCTCCGAAAATCGACACTCTGGCCAAAGTAGAAGCCGAGCGAGAGCTCCTAGATGCTCTTAAAGGCTCCATAGAGACCTCCATGGAAATGAAGGATCTTAAAAAGACGGCGTCTAACAAGGATATCTATCAGCGTCTCTACGAACGTCTTCCATGCGAATTATCTCGAGTTTCAGAGGAAATTGCAGAGAAAATCGGAGAATGTTTGAAGATGCGAGGCCCCACCCACTTTATCAGATGCTCACTTTTAGACGCTTTCGAGCTTAAGACTCCTGGAGAGGAGCTTGAGGTCCCAGAGCCAAAGCCAAAAAGAGGGCGTAAAGCAGCTCCAAAGCCCACCACAAAACGTCTTCTCTGGCACGGAACCCGTGTCACCAACGTCTTCTCAATTCTCATGAATGGCCTTCAGATGCCAGAAGGAGATCGATGCGGTTTGATGTTTGGAAATGGTGTCTATTTCGCTAATGTCCCTACGAAATCTGCCAATTATTGTTGTCCAGAAGCCTCTAAAAGAGTCTTCATGCTCCTTTGTGAAGTTGAAACTGAGAATCCTTTGGTCCTTTATCAATCGGAAGTTGATGCGGATGAGAAGATGGTCAAGGCGAAGAAATCGTCGGTCTATGCGGCTGGAAAGAATACGCCAAGAGAGATGGTGGAAATGTGAGTAGTTTGGTTTTTGATGAAATGGGAAATTTGAAAAAAAAAGAGCACTGACAAAGTGCGCTCTATTGATAAATTTTGATTTTGAGAGATGTAAAAATCTCTAGAAATCTCTAGAAATCAGTAGAGCCCGCTGGGTCATTTTGACGGAGAACCTATGCCCAAGTTTTTATCAATTTTGATTATGCTAAGCCATAAATAACAGTGAAATGTCGTTGATAAATTTTTTGAAAAAAACTTTCAGAGTAAATGCGCTCCATTGTCAATTTCCGGCACCGGAAGGTTCACGCTTCATAATGGTAGCTCATTAAGATTTTTTATCTTATCAGTACCGAATTCATAATAAGACTAGTAGAATTATGCTCCAGAGCTCCAAAAACCTTGCTAAAGCCTATTGAAATCAGTTTTTCTGACTAAATGTGCTCTAATGATAACCCTTGGCTGTTGAGCAATTGTCGATTCCAAAAATTATCAATAGAGCACATTTAGTCACTTTTACGGGGAACGTATGCTCAAATTTCCCTTTTTTCCCCCTCAAACCCCCTTTTTTCAGCGACGGCATTCCCGCATTCAAATCAGGACTCGAAGTAATTCCAGAGCAGACTGATCTTCTCTACGATGAATACGTCATGTTCGATCAGGACAAATTCAAAATCAAATATGTTGTCGAGGTGAAAGTGGAGAAGCTGTCCGCCAAGGAATTCTTGGGTTAAAAAATATGTTTTTACTGTTCGAAAATGCGCTCTAAACGCAAGCAATTTTCATGAAAATAGTGTGAAAAATCGAGAAGCTCAGAGAAAAACGTGTCTGCGTCTCTTGATTTAACACACTATCTATAATTCTCCATGTACTTTCTCTCTTTTTTACTGTATTTTTTCTCCTTTTATAACTGCTTTTTTTATCAATCAGAATCTCAATAATTTCTACCTGTTTCACCTAAATTTGATTTTTTTTTTACCATTTCGCCACTCTTTTGCTCAATTTCCTCATAAAAATACGGATTTTTAATTTTTTTTTTAAAGTCTTCTTCTTAATATTGAAGGTTCCAAACCTCGGTTTTTATCTCAAATTCGATGTTTTTAATTTCTGGAAAATTTCAAAAATTTAAGCCAAAAAAAGCAATGAGCAGAAGAAAGTTGAGAGCCGTGGAATACGATCGGGATTATGTCAATTTTGATGGTAAGAAAATCGAAAATCTAAAAAGTCTGAAAATTTGTTGCTGGAAAATTTAGAAATTTCGATCGAAAAATATTCAAAAAAAGCAAATTTCAGTTTTCAAAAATTTTTCAAAAACATTGCTGATGTTGGAGAATCCTGGAAATTGATCCTGAAGAACTAGAAATTTCATTTTTGAAAAAAAAAGTCTGAAAATATTTGCATCCGAAAAAATAACCGACTTCAAAAAATTCTGAAATTTTGATTCAAAAAAATTATATTCTATGAAATTTCAATTTTCACAAAATATTCAAATTTCCCACCTTAAAATTCCTCATTTTCCTCCAGACGATCACGAAATCCGCCGCCTCATTGCGACTGTCGAAGAACAACATCTGAAGCATCGTGACGAGAATTGGACAGCTCAAATGTTGGACGAGACGGACACGGCTAAATGGACACTCGAGTTGGAGAAGTATTTCGAAGAATTCGGAGCCCCACAAGGATGCTCTCGAGCCGCTGCCATTGATTATGTGCTCAGTGCGGCGGTTGAGAAGATTTATGAGCAGAAAGGTACAGGGAAAAAAGACTGAAAAATTTTGTTTGAATGATAAAAACAGCTCATTCTTCGAGCTCTTAAATTCGCTCAGAATAGGATTTTGGCTGATTCAGATATCAGAAATGGAATCACGAGAACCAATACATTACCGATTTCCAGCACATTCTAGACCTGAATCTTGTGAATTAGTTTGTAGTTTTATGAAATTTTTGGCTTTTCTTCGGTTCCGCAATTGGGATTTTGTTAAAAAATATGACTTATCCTGTATTGAAAATGCGCTCCATTGATAAATTTTGGCATTTGGTGATAACCCTTACCAGAACTCTTTGCTGCCGTCCAAGCTCTAGATTAATTGGCCCAATTTTTTTGGAAACCAACTATTTTGAAATCAGTTCCTTTGGCCAAATGTGCTCTAATGATAATCTGTGGCTTTCGATCAGTTCAAATACCAAAGGTTATTATTAGAGCACACATTTGGTCACTTTGACGGGGAACCTATGCCCAAATTTTTCATTTTCACTTTTTCCAGGCGGCGACACCACCCTCTCATCGGCTCGTCTCAAAGAACAAACGGAAAAAGTGCTCGAAGCACATCGAGACTCACAAAATCCATTGAATCGCCTTGATTGTGAGCTTCCCCTTGAACGTTTCAATCTATTTTCAGAAACAATTTTTCCAGATTCCTCGCCAAACTTTGCTGAAAACGCGCGGGCCCTCTGCTCGATTCTCGGAATTTCGGCTCATCATCCGGATCCGAAAATTTTGATGAAAGCCGCATGTTTGTATATTACAGAGAATTTGGGAGAAGATGTGATTGCTGAGGAAACTGAGGAGAATTTGAAAAGCAAGGTTTGAAAAAAATGGCGCGAAAACGAAAATTTCGAAAAATAAATTTGCAGAAAATTCTGGACATCAAGGCGTTTCCACTTGGAATGGAGGTGCCAAAGAATGGAGCTGTTCACTTCTCGGCTCGACTTCTTCGATTAATTACACTGAAACAATTGAGAGATGTTTCTAGAATGGTACTGTTACTACCGTAATCCTAGGATCCAAAAATATGAGAATTACTGTACCAGTCGTATTTTAGGAACCAAAATCTAGACCAATTTTGGGTTACTGTACCAAACGTAACACAGAAATTCAAGGCTTGAATTCAAAAAGCTGAGGGTTTTTAGATTACTGTACCTACAGTTCTAGATTACTGTACCTACAGTTCTAGATTACTGTACCTACAGTTCTAGATTACTGTACCTACAGTTCTAGATTACTGTACCTACAGTTCTAGATTACTGTACCTACAGTTCTAGATTACTGTACCTACAGTTCTAGATTACTGTACCTACATTAATCTAAAATTTACAGCCTATAATCTAAATTGAGCTCCGGGTTACTGTACCCATCTACAGTAATCTAGGCACCAAGAATCTAGATCAATGACTAGATCTCTGGAAGCCCTTGATTTTCATTTTTTCTGTCTGGAAATTTTTTTTACGGAAAAAAATTTCAAAAATATCTCCAAAAATGTTCATTGCTTCCGAAGGGAATCCCCAGAACGATCAAGAATTCCAGACAAATTTCAAAAAAGATGAATCAGTTTTTTTTTTGATGAAGAAGCCATTTTTGGAGAGTTAGAAAGTTTTTTAAAAATCTCCATCTTCCAAATAAATTTTGATTTTTTGAACACTTTTCTTCAGCCATTTTCGATCAAAAAAAGAATTTTTGTCCCATTTTTATTCCTAGAATTCACCACATTTTTAATCTAACTATAAAACACGAAATCAATCTCATTTTCATCATTTTTCCGGTCCAAAAAAACCAACCCAATCTCCCTCAAAACAACCTGGTTTGTCATAGGTTCCCATGACAACCGTCGCGGTTGAAAGAGCTATAGATTTTAATCTCGGCACAAGCTCCGCCCCTTTTTCATAGCCTTTTATTTTCGCGTTTCACTTCTTTGACAGTAGGGAAAGCACTTCTTTTTGGACGGGGTTTTTTGAAACAATTTTCAGGAGATTTTAAAAGTTAAAACTTGAAAAAAACATTTTCAAATCCGTCCTCAAAAATCTCTGAAACTTCCATCATTTCATTTAGCTATATTGAAATTTGAGGAATTTTCAGTAAACTTTTAACGCTGAAATTGGTTTGGAAGGATTTTTCTGTATTTTCACCCGAAATTTGATCATCATCTTAATTGTGAGAGATCAGCTTGGTCTCTGAAGGGGGCAAAATTTTTTGCAATAGAAAATTTTTTTTCGTATTTTTTTGTCGATAACAGCGGCAACCGTTTCTTAAAGAAATTTTTGTATATTATGCGTACACAAAGTGGTGAAGGTTCGGTTAAAGGCGCATCGAATTTTTTCAATGTGTTCCCCGCAAGTAAGTTCAGTAATAAAACCGTAGTTTGCAGTTCTTTTACCATAAACTTTTTTTCGCGGCGCTGAAAATAAATTAAAGTCGTGGCGAGGGACCCATTGAGAAAATTCGATGCGCCTTTAACCGAACCTTCAACACTTTGTGTACGCATAATATTTCTAGTAGGAAAATGTCAGAAATTTCAATTTACATGTTCCAAGCCTAAGTTGGAATCTAGGATTACTGTACCTACAGTAATCCACGTGTAGCTCAAAATAGTATTCTAGAACCCTTTTCCAGATCAACGAAACCCTTGTGGAAATTCAAAATCTAACAATGGACATGTCGAAAAGAGCCGACTTGGGTCAAGTTCAATATGGACGATAATTCTCCCTTTTTCCCTTCTTTTCATACCGGTCCCTCCTCCGTGTTATTTCATCAATATTAAATTATTTTTCATTAATTTTTCCTCGTCTCTATTCGTTATCTTATGCTGTTTTTCTCCCAGCTTTTCTACCTATATTTTCAGCTTTTTTGCCCAAAAAACCCTCAAAAAATGGAGCAATTTAGCATGGCCACTCCTGAGACTCGTCGAAAGCCGAACATTTTGGTGACCGGATCACCGGGAACTGGAAAATCGACACTCGGACAACAGGTTGCCGAAAAGTTGGGATTCGAGTTTATTGAGGTAAAAAATAGCTAAAAACCAGACTTGTCACGGGCCGGGCCGGGATTTTTTCAGAAAGTTCACCGGCTCGGGGGTCAGGGCAAAACATGTTTTTTCAGGTTTTTTTTTTGCAAAAATTTTTTTTGCGTTTTTTTTTTGTTTTTTGGCCTATGTTTTCAGGGAGGAAATTCTGATCTATTTTTGAGTAAAAAGACCCAGGAAAAGTTTCGAAATAGGGCTGAAAATCGGGAAAAACGTGCTTCAAATTTCAAAAATTTTCAAACATGGGCCGACCGGGCCGGGCCGGATTTTGACAAGTCTGCTAAAAACGAATTTTTAAAGGAAAAAACGAAGATTTTTTGCATTGCTCTTCAAATAGAGGTTTGATCGTGGAAATCCAGTTTTTTTGGGCTACTTTTGCAGCTCTTTTCCCAGTACTTCTACTGATTTATTTGCCTGATTTTTTACAAAATACATGAATTATCATGAAATTTCCAGCTCAAAATCTTCGTTTTTCCGATTCAAAAATCTGGTTTTTTGTTTCCGATTAAACCTATCTGAAAATGCTCTTTTCTTGAACTTTTGAGCTCAAAAAAGCCAGAAAATTCTAGTACAAAATGGGAAAACAGAGGTTGGAGGCAACATTTTTGAACTGACATCCCAATTTGTTAGAGTAGAAGAATCAATTCTATACCTCTCTTTCAGCCTCTTTCTCTCTAAAAAAAAAAAAGGTCGAAAATTTACATTTTTCATTAAAATTACGGCCAAAATCGTTTTCAAAATGTCCCTTCTGACCTCTAAACCCCCACTCCAACCATCATTTTTTTTCTCTATTCCAGATCAGCAAAGAAGTGCGCGAGAACAATTTGCAAGGCGAATTCGATGAGCAATACAATTGTCACGTGCTCGATGAGGATAAACTATTGGATCACATCTCGGAACGAATGGATAGTGATGATGGTGGAATTGTTGTCGATTATCATGGATGTGATCTCTTTCCGGAAAGGTACACTTAAGCTCCGCCCACTTTATGTATAGCTAGGATTCTGTCAGCTGCTTCATTCAACTATTCTATTGTCAAAATAATAATGTTCCGACCCCGCGAATTTGACTAAATTCAAACCAGCGGGGTCGCTAGGCCCCGCCCATCGCCTGCAAGGTTCCCGCGCGAAGTTTATCTGCTTGCAAATGTATAGCTTGCAAAACTACGCGCCAATCTTGCACACGATGGGCGGGGCCTAGCGACCCCACTAGTTCGAATTCAACCAAATTCGCGGGGTCGAAACTTTATTGTTTTGAAAATATAGTCTAGGCATGCCACTGTATTAGAGGCGCCCTTCTATTAGGGGTGCCCCTTCTCATCAGAGTTCCTACACTTTATTATATTCCAGATGGTTCGACGTGGTTGTCGTTCTTCGATGCTCCACTGAGAAACTCTTCGATCGTCTCAAATCTCGCGGATACTCAGAGTTCAAAATCAAGGAAAATGTGGAATGCGAGATTTTTGGAACGCTTCTGGACGAGGCCAAAGAGTCGTACAAGTACGGAAAAGTTTTCAAATTTATCCATATTTTTGAAGAGTTTGATGCTAAAAATTTGAATTTTTGAGATTTTCACCAGGGGTGGGAATTACCGTTTACCGTTTTACCGGTTTTACCGATTTACCGAACTTTTTTCGGTAAAACCTTACCGAACCGGTAAACGGTAAATTGTTCTAAGTTACCCAGTGTGCACCGGTAAAAATTTTCTCGACTTTTCGGTAAATTTTTTGAACCAAAACCTCCTAAAAATGAAGCGCAGGTGATATTTTGAAAAACGATTGTTAGAGAAAACTACTTTTTTGAACTTCAACTCATATAATCGAAAATTATTAAGTTAAAAATTACCTTTTATGACCCCAAATAACGACATTTTTCATTTTTGACAACAGCTTACTAGGGAATGGTCAGAACTTAAGGTGAGCTTTTGGGACGTGTGATAGCTCATTTGAACGCTAAGAGCACGCTGATCACGAATCTGAATTCCGTTTCTGCTGCCGACCCTTCAAAAAGAAGCTGTGACCTCGATTCTGGCCAATTTTTGTCAAAATCACTACTTTGGAGCGGCTTTTGAGCATGATTCAGTGATAGTAGGGTCCCCGAATTGTGTCAAAATGCCGAACTAACCATCTTCTAATACCCCAAAACTTATGGAAAATTTTTGAAAAAAAAAATTTTTTTCGCTTGAAATATTTTCTAACCCCGGGTATGGGCTTTGAGAAAAATTTGGGATCCAAAAACTTTTTTTTTCAAAAACTTTCCAAAAGTTTTGGGGTGTCAGAGGATGGTTAGTTCGGCAATTTGACACAATTTGGGGACTCTCCTATCTCTGGATCATGCTCAAAAGCTGCTCCAAAGTAGTGATTTTGACAAAAATTGGCCAGAATCGAGGTCACAGCTTCTTTTTGAAGGGTCGGCAGCAGAAACGGAATTCAGATTCGTGATCAGCGTGCTCTTAGCGTTCAAATGAGCTATCACACGACCCAAAAGCTCACCTTAAGTTCTGACCATTCCCTAGTTAGCTCATTTTCAGAAGATTTTCAGATTTTTCCGATTTTACCTGTTTTACCGGTCTGAAAAAAACAGATTTACCGTTTTACCGTTTCGGTAAATTCTTTGTGACTTGGTTTTACCGATTTACCGAAACGGTAAAAATTTTTGTCTATGCACATGCCTGATTTTCACCCAGATTTCGCCGCAATTTTCTCGGCCGGATTTTGGAAACTTTGAAGCGTTTTGAACGGAAAAAATTAAGATTTTTTTCAGATTTTTAGTCAATTTCTTGAGTCAAGAAGGCTTGAAAAAATACTGAAATCAAATTTTTACACTTTCACATTCAGTTTCGGCCTGGAAACCTCTGATGACCGTGCTTACGAAAACACTTTTTCTCGCAATTTTTCACATGTGATTGAAGATTTTCAGTTCAAAAAATGTCATGAAGAAGCGAAAAAAACAACATTTTTGCGAGCTCGGTCATCAGAGATTTCTAGGCCACCAAAATTTGAATTACGCCTTGAATGGTTGTTACCGAATGCAAAATTTGAAACAAAACGAATTTTAGTCTAAACTTTAAATTTTCGCTCTATTTTTCGACACAAATTTTCAAAATTTTGAAGCCTCAGTTTCCAGACTCATTTTTTCTTTTTTTTTCTCCTAATTCTATGAATTTTCAGAGAAGAAATCGTGCACGAAATGCAATCAGAGACTCCGGATCAAATGGATGAGAATATCGAAAAAATCTGCGAATTGGCCAGAGAATTCAAGAATGGACAACACGAAATGGACCATTGACCGTTTTTTTCTAATCCTTCGTTTTGAATTTTTTTTCCCAAAAATTTGAAAAAATTCCATTATTCCACTTTGTTGTTGTGTTTGTTCCTCCCTTTTTTGTCTATCATTTTGATCCAATCTTAAAATTTGAAAAAAAAAACTTTTCTGTGGTTCTTTTCTATTTTTTCCAGAGGCTTATATTGCCTTTTTCATATCTCTTTTTTTTTCTATTTTCAGACCGCTTTCAGAAAAAAAAACCGTGAAATTTCCAGCCAAAATGAGTCAACTTTGGTCGAAAATTCGATATGGAGTACGCTGGAATCCGGCTGAGAGATTGGCACTCGCCACCAGAGCTCTCAACTTGCAGAAGGTAAAAAAATTCAAAGCGAAAAATATGTGAAAAATAACACTTTTCGAATGGAAATCAGTTGAAATGTTGGATTTCGGCTGAAAGTTGGAGTCCGGGATCATTTGTTCCAGCTCGAAATGGCTCAATTTCATTCAAAATTAACCAAGATTTTGTAAAATTAGTTTTTTACGCTTAAAATTAGCTGGAAGTTTCATTTCTTTGCAAAAATGGCATATTTTTAGTCACCCCTGAAAATTCAGTAATTCTTTGAGCTTTAAAAAAAGTTGGAAGTTTTGACCAGAATCAATGATTTTTTAGCTGAATATATCTGAAAAGCAGGGAATTTTTAGCTAGAGTTTCCAGTTTGAAAGTCTAAAAACCACAGAATTTCTAGTCTAATTCTAAAACGTTTCCTGCTTAAAATTGCTCAAAATTGAAAAAAAGTTCAGTTTTTCTATAAAAAATTGGTTTGTTTCCATTGAAAAAAAAGGTTCTTTCCTGCTAGAACCAGTCAGAAAAAATTTTTTTTTTCATACATCCCCCTTCACGCTGTCTAAATTTTTCTCTGCGAATTCGCTCAAAAAAACCTCAAAAAGTACAGAACGGTCTTTGGAAGCATTTACTGATTTCTGGCCTAGGATCCGACAAGTGCGCTTTTTGTCGGATTCTAGGCCATAAATTTGGTTGCTTTCAAACTCCGTGTTCTTCCGTCTAGAGTTTAATTCGAGTGAATCCATAAGAAAAAATGGAATCAGCATAAAAATTCTAAGCCCCGCCCATTTTCAGGTAAAAACAATCGACATCTCAATGGATCCTCTTCATCACGACAATCTATCAATTCGCACATTCTGGCACTCGATAATGGCTCCAAAAGTCCGGTTGACGAATCCGAATGTTCGTGTCAAAACGGAAATTCGAAATGATCGACGCGCGCCGTTCTTTGTCGCCACTCTTGGTGAATTTTTGAATTACCGCCAAATCTCTTAACCTAAAAAAAAGGCGGGAAGTTCAAATTAGTGTTTTTCAGAAGACGGTCAAAAACTGCACATTTCGACTGAAAACATGTCTGCAATGGATGTCATTATGAACTTCAATCGGCTGACCGGACAACCAGAACTCGGAAAATCCGGAACCCGTCCGAGAACTAAAATTTAATAAATTTTTTGTTGTAGAAAATTCGCTCCAATCGCACTTTTTTCGAATTTTCTCTAAAAGTGCGATTAGAGCGCATTTTTGACCTTTTTTTCATTGTTTTTAGCTTTTTGATAGATTTTCAAATAAAAATCATTGTTTTATTCATTCATTACCCGTTTTGTTTTTTTTTGACAAGTGATAATTGGGAAAAAAATGTACAGAGATAAGAGGTATCATGGGCGGGGCGAATCACACTCGGAGCAATGTTTTGGGGGGATGAGCAATTTTAGAGAGGGAATTTACACTGGGAAATACTGAAAAAAACCAAAAAAAAATACTAAATATTGAAGAGAAGTTCCTGGGAGAGAGGATCGAATGGAGTGATTTTGAAGAGGCGCATTACCTGAAAAAATGGGATTTGAAATTTTTTAAAAACTTTTTGATTAGGTGGGAACACAAAAGTTTTCAAATGTTTTTTATCTGAAATTACCAAAACAAAAACTTTTTTATTACCAAAAAAAAATGGTAATAAAAAATTACCAAAACAAAAACTCAAATAGGTTGAGGCTCGCCGTTAAACCAACACTTTTTTGATTTCGCTTTTTTGATTTATTATTTACAGAACATTTACCGGTAAATGTAACTTTTATTGGAAAATATACCGGTAAATATGCTAAACATACCAAGCTAGTTATTTTTTCTCAATCGTTTTGGAATTCGGCGGCAAAAAAGCTAATTTGAATTTTCTAGAATCTTTACCGGTAAAATAATCGAAAAATTTACCGGTAAGATGAACTGTACTTGATATTATATTCATCTGATAAGACATTTTAAAATGACAAGATAAACCAGAGACCGAAGAAGCTAAGGTTTTTGGTTTGGTGACAATTCAAAAAACTCAGACTTGTCACATAGAAATTTCTCCAGCGGCCCGGGGTTCAGGGAAAAATATTTTCTCTTGAAGTTTTTTTTGAAAATTTTTTTTTCGCGGATTTTTTTTCCAGTTTTTTGGTCTTTGTTTTCAGGGAGGAAATTCTGACCTATTTTTGAGTAAAAAAACCCAGTAAAAGTTTCGGAATAGGGCTGAAAATCGAGAGAAACGTGCTTCAAAGTTCAAAAAATTTTGAACCCGTGCCGGAAAATTTTTCATCGGCCCGGCCCGGATTTTGACAAGTCTGAAAAAACTTGATACACTTTTTTTTCAGTTTGACGGCCTGGCGCGAACTCGAAAAATGTTTCTCAACTCAAAATTCCAATTTCTTACCTGATAAGCCTCCAACATGGTAGCGGCTGCCGACGAAACACCGGACAACATCAGCACCAAATTTCCGAATCTTTCTGCATAATTCTGCTGTCCAATACTTTCATAATAGGCAAAAAGAGCCGATATCACTTTATTTCGGAAGGTAAGGACCACTCGTCTAGAAGCTTCCGTAATCTCGGAGTAATCTGAAAATTGGAAAATTTCCAATTTTTTCCTTCATATTATTGAATTTTCGTACCTGACGAGCATCCACAATTAAAAAGGACAATAATTTTGATGACCACAATTTCTTGAGGGCTTAATTTAAGATTTCTGAGGGGCGTGGCCACCTCGTCTATACAACAATCTGTCATTTGTTTGTATAGTTTCTCCTGACGCCATCGACGATCCGCAGAGACTGAGATCTGGAAATTTTGAAAATTTTAATAAAAATAATGCAAAAAAAATTTGATTATCTTTTTCAATTCTTTCCGCCCTTTGAAAAAAGGACCGAAACCACATTTTTATTTTTGGCTTATTTTTTAATGCTGATTACGTTTTTCATAAGGAATTCGTCTGGAAATTGCTCAGAAAAACATTTCGCGAAAAAAAAACTCAGAAATCCACGTTGTCGGATTCTCGGCCGCGGCCACCAGTCTGTAGCGTTTGGATGCGATTTGCGCGTTTCAGAGCAATTCTTGAATCATTTCTTCATGAAAAATGAAACCAGCAAGAAAAAATGAACCAGAATTATAATTGTAATTTTTTAAAATATTTTTTTAAAATTAAAACCCTGATTTTAATAATAATAAAAAAGTCTACTTGTTTTTAAACCCCGCCCCCTGAAACCGCAAACTAACCCTACTCCCTTCCTCCAATTTTTCGACATTCCTTGGCATACAAGTACCATTCGTAATCAACCAAACATCATCGATATTTGCCTGTGCCGTGTAATATCCATGCTCCAAAATCAGACAATGCACAGCGAATCGCTTCAATATCACTGATCGATCCTGATTTGGTAAACTGGCAAAGACAGGGAGGGTCCTGGTCCATTCCAGCATCATGAGGAGCTCGGTTTGTGTGGCAACAGAGATATCCGTTCCGAGCATTACCATCATTTTATGATCACCTGTTGTTGGTGAAGGACCACCTGGGATGAACCGGGAGGTGGAAGGGCCGGAGGGGTCGGTGGCCTGAAAGAATTTGAAATTTAGAGGAAAAGGGATATCGTTGATTTTTCAAAGGTCCGTTAAAATAAAATAAAAGCAAACATTTGCTGCCTAGAAGCTTCAAAAATGCATGTTTTGAGGGAAATTTTGTACTGGACGACGTCAGACAAACAGAACATTTGGCTTAATCGGGATTTGTAGTTTTTTGCATTATGATTTTTGTCTTCACATGACCCTCTTAAAAGGGAATTCCTCGATGACTCAGAATATAACCTCCCTACAAATTGTACCCTAAGTACTTTCAACTATGCTGATTCCATTTCTAAACTCAAAATCTGCTGAATGCTCATCTGAGCTGAGCAGTGAGCTCCGCGGAATCAGCATAGTTTAAAGTACCTATGGTACAATTTGTAGGAAGGTTGTATTCTGAGTCATCAAAGACTTCTTTTGTTAGGTAAAGTTTATAAAAGATTTTTGTTTTTTTTTCAGGAAATTTTCTCAGATTTTTTAAACATTTACTTCCATTTACTATCCTTTTCATCTCTATCAACCTCCTTCAATCTAATCTACCCAAAAAATAAAAGTAAATCTCACACTCATGCATCCCTGTTTTGTAATCTTTGCCAGGTCAATTGCTGCTTGTCGAGATGCCACCACTTCCAGTTTCTTTTTCCTCAACCTCTCATCCATTGTTGTCAAATTATCCAAAAGTGTCAGGTATTGGGTTTTATCCTCTACTTGGGGCCTTGGAGGGGTTGGTGTGGAGTTGGAACAGCTGGGGCGGGATCGGATACGACGACATCCGATGAGATCACGGCGGGGTTGGAGGGCTGGAATAAGGGATTATAAAAGGTGGTGGCTCTTGAAATCTATATTTGGGTGGCTTTTGCGGTGCCAAAAAAGGGAAAATTTGAAAAAAAAACTTCGAAAACTCCGTCCTCTTTCCCATAATCCTCACCTTCCTTGCTCATCCCCGACTCCAGACACTTCCTATACCGACACGCTCTGCAGGCTTTTCGGGCCATTGTATCTGTATCACAAGGCTTGTCCCGTTTACATTCTGTGTCTTGTCGCTGGACTACTGCTCTTCGAAAAAATGTTTTACATCCGAGACAAGCTACTATTCCATAGTGTTTTCCGGTAGAGGGTTCGCCACATATTAGGCATTGACCGATAACGCCTGAAAATGGGGATTTATTTTTTCAGGTTCAATTTACTTAAAGTTCGCATTGGAGCGCAAAATCAATATCCGAACTGTCTGTTACAGTTTGATGGCCGCGGTAGAAATCCAATGGAAATGGGAAAAAAAAACCAAAAATAATATTTTTTTGGAAATTGGCTACAGAAACCCTAGGCAAAATACATATCATTCAATGAGGAATTTTTTTTTTAAAGTTGATTTGTTCAAGTTTCAAAATATCTGAAAATTAAGTGAGGACCGCTACTGTTCCTAAAAAAATTTTTCCGAACGCGTGTAACTCCTTTTTTGAATCCCCATTTTCTACAAAAATTACTCCATTCTCAGCATTTTCACTCCACTCCAACACCACATAATTCCTTGTTTGTAATCAAAATTATTATCATTTTGAGTTGTGTGATCTTTGCTTCAATTCCAAAACCATAAAAACTTTCAATACTTTCTCTCTGCTCATTATCAGTAAGTGAATGGTAAGCACATGGTTTCTCTGGAGCAGAGTTTATCGATAAAAATTGGAAGAAAAAGTGTTGCGTAAACGGTGGAAAGGGAAAACAAAATGGAATTTTGTAGTTAGCTTGATCGAAAATTTCGAAAAATACTTGAAATTTTGAGTCAGAAAAAAATTAGGTCGCAGATTTTTCAAATTTTTTTCCATTTCCGCAATTTTTTTCAGCTCGAAATTCAAGTTTCCGCCAAAAAACATACCCTTTTCCGGTTTAGCATTGGGCAATTGGGGTGCCATTGAGGCTATATTTGGCACACCAATCACTTGTGTGAAGGTGGGCATTTTTTGAAGAAATGCCGTAGACATTGACTGGCAAGATGCGCCGTTATTTCTGCAAAAAAACGTTAATTTTGTGAACAGATTGTACAGTTTGTGGGGAAGTTGAAAGAAGTCCCAAGAAAAAAAAAACGTTTATTCGAAAAAAAAGTTAGCGAATCAAAAGAATCATGAGAGTGGTTGGATTGCTCAAGTTTTTCAAATATTTTTTCGTAATGCCAAAAATGTTTTGGTTTTTATTTTCAGCTAAACATTTTTCATGAGCATTGCTAAAAATAAATGCCTGCTGTCGCTTAAAAAACGAAGAAAAATTTCAGATAACTTGGTTTGTATGTATCACTATTCTGTTTGTTCAATGACCATTTCACGTTTCTGACGTACAAAAAATAAAATAGATAAGCCTGGAAAATTTGAACTGTTTCAAAATGAAATTGGGCCACGGATTAGACCGAGTGCAGTCTTATGCATGATTTGCTAGGGTACCTCATCATTGAAGACAGTTAACTTAAGATCAACGTACCGTAAGAACTGAATTAGTAGTGCATGCACAACTTTTTTTTCCCTATTTATCTGGAGGGCACTACTACTTGAGAGGCACTACTAATAAAGTTTTTACGGTAGTTCTAGGCTGAGCTTAGTACCAACTTGCAGTGCTCATTCATGATAGACTGAAAAAATTTAGGCAGAACAAAATTGAAAAAGTTTGTTAGATAACAAGAAACAATAGTTAGACTGTTATAGTTCGAAAAAATTTTAAGCTTAGAAAAATATGGATTGTAGGAATCAGACAGGAAAGTTTTCAAAAAAAAATTAAAAATTGCGTGGTTAGACGCTTCAAGTTAATCTATCAAGCTGGCCGTAACTCAATATGCGCTGACGGTCCCTCAAATCTGTATGTTTTCGCTAGTATACGAAAGCTGAGCATTAAAAAAAATAGTTATCATAAAACTACATATGTTTCTAGTTTTCGTCAAAGTTCATTGACCTAATAAGGTGATCATTACTGGGGGGATTTAAGAAGGTAACTTTTTCAGGAATAGCTTAGGATTAGGTAAAAGAGAAAAAGCAAAATGTTAATAAGATTAGCTCTTTTTTTTTGGAGAAAGTGTTTCGGCACATGGTTAACATCACACACACACAGTCTTACAACACACACACAACACAATTAAAAAGAAAGGCGCCAATAGAGTGTGTTTGATGGGTGGAAAATGTTCGATTATCAGTCAAAGAGAGAGAGTGGTCACGGGTGATGCTGCGGGAGGAAAGTGATACAGAAGGACTAGAGAGTAGAAGAAGAGGCAGAAATATCATCGTGACAATCTCTGATACGCTCTCCTTCCCTTCAAATACACGCCACAAACACGTTGGGGGTACGGAGGGCAGACGGACGACGGGTACCGTGTGATCTTTTTTCCTTGTAATTCAGTGTGAAAATAGATAAATTTTGTATGAAATTTGTTGACTCAAAATCAAAACTTTTTGTTCTTTCTGTTTCTTTCTTTTCTTGCAGATACTTTCCGAGAGATAACGTGTTTTGAAAACGACACGGTGTCACGTGTCTCTCACTGAGAGGACACGACTTGGCAATTGGTGACACCCCACGAGGTAGATCTTTGGGGTCTCCCTCTCTCTCTCTCTAGTTGCCGTTGAGTGATCGGTGGAAGTTGTTGGGGGTAAAGTTCTGTCAGATGAGAGAGACGGAAAGAAGGGTTTCAGAGGTTTTTTTTTCGAAAGGTTACACTGTTAGATTGGTAAAACTGGACGGTTGTACTTTAACGATTCCATTAGTAAAAGGAGGAATAAAGTCGCATTTTCTTAATTCCTCCCTTTTGATTTTCCGGGGCGACCCGTTTCGGCCCGTCGGCAAGGCCGATGGAAAATTCTGCCAGCTCGAAGCGTCCTGTCGATTCAAAAAATTTTGAAAAATTGGAGTCATTTTTTCATTTTTTTTTTGTTATTTTGATGAAATTTCTGACTTTTTCCTACCACAATTTTTTCTAGAAAACCACTCCTACAATTATCGAAAAAAATTAGCTACGCAGCTCGTCGAAACTGTAAGGTCACAATTTGATGACCGCACGGAGTAGCCGAGAGGCAACGCTCCATCTCAATTTAAATTATTGGCACCGTGCCAACTTAATAATCAACTGAAGTCTAGTGGACGCGACGCGACACCCAACGCTTCTGTTCAAAAAATGAATTTTCGCGGACTCGACGAACCGTCGCTCTGGCGACCTTGTGTGACCGCGACCGTTAAAGCAGAACCCGACGACGCAAAGTAAAATTTAGAAAGCGGTCAGCTTGTTTCAAAGCGACTTTTGAGTAAACTTCATACAAAAAAATTAAACCGCCACCAATAACATTGCAAACAATACTTAAAAGTCATGGTTGGGTTGACCGTTCCTAAACTTCATGAACCCGATGTTGGCACTGTGCCAAATTAATGATTGAAGTTTTGTCAGACGCAGGGATTTTACAGTGCCCTTCATAATTAACCATATTCATAATTGTGGTTTTCGTTGCCAAGAACCAAAAAAAATTGGATTAAAAAATTTTGATTCAAAACTTGGCATCGCGCCAACAATCTTCAATAGCAAGCACGAGGTTTTTTTTGCAACACCAGCAATAAAATTATGCACAAACAAGCGAAAAAAAACAGGGCACAAGGTTGAGAAGAAGCTTGGCGGCGTGCCAGTTGTACAGTGTTTTCTTTAAGAAGTTTTCGAACATGATGGCGCTCTGTTTTAATGACCGAAGAGGCTATAAAACATGAAAACATATCAATGAGAGATTGATCAAGAGAATTTTCGACCTCGATGAACATCCGGCACTATGAAAAAGAAAAAATGATTTGCCTGAACCAATGGGTCCGGAAACTGTTTTTTGGGAAAAAGTGCAGCTCTGTTACAGGCTTGAGCAGAAAATATTTGAACAAAAAGCTTCTAAGAAAAAAGTCAGGACTAGACTTTCGGAGCACCGATGACGATGAATTGGTAAAAAATGATTATGATGAATTACAAAAAAGCTAAATTATATTTTAGAAAAATAGTTTTTCAAAATGGAGATCTACAAATTTTCAAATACATCTCTCAAAAATTTCCAATTCCTCTGAACATCAGCAACAAAAATGCCTTGAAAACGGTTCTCCGTCTTATGCGTATTTTGTTGCCTTGCCAAAAATCCGATAAAAATCTGTCTAGCTTAGGTAGGCACGGAACAAAGAAGATTTTGATTTCGATCTAAAAACTCAAATCTTATCTCTTTTTTTCCAGTTCATGTTTTCTTGATCGAGGACATGTTGAGTACACACATACATCCCCCTACTTTATGATGACATCATGAGGTTAAAGATTGGCGAAATTTGCAAAAAAAAATGAGGAGAGGGGAGAAAAAAAAGAGATAGAGAAGCATTTGAAAGAAAAGAGGAAGGATAAGGTGAGAAGGAAAAATGGAGTTTTTAAAAAAGCAAAAAATTTTCGAAAGTTTGTTCATAGATCGTCTTGGATTACTGTAGAGAGCTGCTATAAAATTAGGAGAAACGAACAACTGTAAAAAAAAAATTCAAAAAAAGCAACTAATCCGTTCCGAGCTTATTCATAATAAGAATCCTCGAAAAACCTTCATAAACTCAAAAAACTCTTTATTTTTAGTTAATCCGTCTATTCTGAGTGTCTTTGTTCGCGAGAAAAAATAAAAAATTCGAAAATAATTTTTTTTCTGAAAAAAAAATTATTATAACAATCGTGATGAGCCACAAGCTAGAAAAGTATTAGTCCGTATGATTTCTGCTCTAAATATCAGAACAAATATAAAATAATTAAAATGATCAAAAATGAAGAAGAGCGTAAAAAATTCTGACTTGATTATTTGGGTAAAAAGTATGAAAGTTTTAGAATTAGAGATTTCAGAAAAATGTCGAAAATCCTCCAACATAAAAAATCTGCTAATCAGTTTCATAATATTTTCAAACAAAACAACTTATTGAAAAAAATCCTTCAAATCTGAACTTTTGATAATATTTTTTATAACACATATTCTTAGAAATTATGACAAAAACTAAAAGTAAGGCTTCAAAATGATATCATATACGGCTTAAAAATGACAAAAAAAAACAGGAAGATTTGAAGAATTTGTTACAAAAAACGGAAATTTAACTTCCTGACTGGTTGAAAAAAAGGTCGAAATAACTAAAAAATAAAAAGGTTGAACATGATATAAATTAATTTTTCAACAAAATGATTTTTAAGGGTAAATTCTTTTATTAAATTTAGAGTCAACCAAAAAAATTTTCAAAAAGTATTATTTAACATTAATTCCACATCAATTCCCCTCCTTTACCAAACACCAACGAAACAAAACTAACACTTTCAAAAACCTACATTATATCTTCAAGGCTTAAGCCTCATGTATCCTTACATATAATTATAAAAGATCTAAGGATCAAACTACGCTCTACCAAAGAAAAAAAAGAAAAAAAGAAAATTGCAAAGGGGCACCCAATCTCTGGTGTATTCGGGCAATAGTTGAGAGAGAGTTGCATCTTCTTCGTCACACAGCAAAAAAAGAGAAAAAAGAACCTACCAGAGATGTTAGAGGAAAACGCACGCGCTTTTTCTCTAACTGTCTGCGTCTCTTACTTCCGATATACTATCTCTTTGGAAGATAGTACAACACGAGTGGGGAGGTCAATGGAGACGTAGAGAGACAGAAGGGAAGAATGTTGCCTGCTCTGAACAAAACATACAACCACACGCGACACTGATATCACGTGTGTGGGAAGGAGAAGAAAGGAGAGGAAATTTAGTGTTGGGAATCCTTTTTGTTTGGGAATAGTTGGGAAAGGAACTTATGGATAAAGTTCTTTTTTTTTTTTGAACATTTATCGGAAGATGAGTTTTGTACTGACCTGAAAGATATGTGCATCGTGTCTTACTAGGAATTGGTTTATCGATAAATTATTTTTCCTATAAGTTATCCGAAAACTTACCGGCAAAGCTAACAGGTTTATCGGTAAATTCATCGTTTATTTCAAAATTTACTGGTAGAATTTGAACATATTTACCGGTAAATTCCCAGTTTAGCCTAAAATTCAATGGTATTTTTGACTTGCCAAACCTTTACCAGTAAAGTTAGCAAAATAGATTCAACAAATTCACCGGTAAACTTACTGTTAATCCAAAAATTTACCGGTAAATCTGCTAGCGCGATTTTTAGTCGCTCAATGTCCTTGGTGCCAAAAAACCTTACGTTGATTTCACTGAAAATTTAGGAAGTTACCGGTAAACGTTTGCTTAATTTACCGATTATCACACCTTTAGTGAATCTTCATTGAGAAAATTACCAATTAATTCACCGGTAAAGTATCAATAAATTTATTGGTAAAAAATTAAACTGTTTACCGGTAAATTTACAATTTTTCAGAAAAAGCGTAACTTTTTAGCATTATCGCTCTTGTTTTTAGAATCGGGTGCCAAAAAAACACTTCAAAATTTATCGAACATTCACCAAATAAATTTACCGGTAAAAGATCAATAAATTTACCGAGATTTTACCCGTAAATTTACGACAACATTACCGGTTAGGCAGACTGCTCCGAGCTTGACTATAACTCGGTGAAAAAACACCTTTTTCCCCGCGAATTTCTTTCTGGAAAGATGTTTTTTTGAAAATGAGTCATGGCTTATTTACATGCAAAAAGTATTACAATGATCACTTTTCAAATGTGTAGACAGGCGAGAACTTTTCAAAGGAACACATGGTGTTTTCTTGTTTACAATGAATGAAATTCAGGAATGATTCATGAATTTTCAATTTTTATTACTGGAACTAGTTTCGGTTTAAAAACTAGCTCAACATGTGCATAATTTTTTGTGACTCACCGAAAAAAAAACTGGCTCAAAAAAGTCAGAATCTACATCAGAATTTCTCATTTTTTTCAAGTTTAAAACTAAATTCCAGTCTGGTACAACACAGGAGTCACTCTCTTTACTAAAATGATAACATGATTAGAGGAGCAAAAAAACATGAGAAAAATACATATTATGTGCCCGATGTTTCTAAAAATGGGGCGGAGGCTAGTCATAGGCAGAAGCCCTTCAACTCTTTGGCCTTATTAAAATCTAGTTAATTTGGACTGAAAATCAGGGAAACAACGCCATTAGGATCAAAATAACATGGACTTTTCGACAGAAGTGTTTTGAGCACACCTCTAACAGAAGGGCACCATCGGCGGATTGGTTTCTGCGGGACAGGGGTATTATTTCCGAGGTATTTTTCAATGCAGATTCGGTTTTTATAAAAAAAAAACTACAAGAAATTTGCTCTGAAGCTCACAAATTGCATTTGTCAGATATGCAAGTTGTAAACTGTTGGCCGCGGCAGAAAATCCGATAGCGCTTTTTCTATATTTTCTGTTTTTTCTGAACATGTACTACTTGTCTAAAATTCAAAATCTTCAACAAAAAAAAATGTGAAATGAACGAAGAAAAGCGAACAAATCTGAAAGAAAAAAGACTTCGCTCTGTCGGATTCTCGGCCACGGCCACCAGTTTTTAACTTGCGCATTTTGACGCAACTTGCGCGATGCAAAGCGATCTTTGAAAAAAGTCTGGCATGAAAAAGTAATCAGCGTTGAAAAATATATCAGTGGTGTTGATTTTAGAAAAAAAAGGTCTGTGTCCTCCGGGGGCCCTGCGGAAGAGTTTTCTGAGAAAATCTGCAGCGGAAAGGCATTGTCAAATAATTGTTAGACATTCTTTGTGAATAGGCACTTACTTACTGTGTTCCCAATTTATTTTTCGGAAAAACTCGAAAAATAAAAAAAACCTCATAGGGTTTCTGATTTTTCAACCGTATTTAAAGAAATTTGTTCCACTTGCGGATAATCCATCCCTTGCGTATTTCCCAGCTTTTGATTGACAAAATCTTGTTTCCAAATCAGAAATCATATCAGAATACATCAGGATAATGAAAATCCATTAGCACTTTATCACAAGAAAATCATCTAAATCCCAAATCAACATCAAACATTCCAAGACTCTATTCACATCGCCAATTTTTCATTCAAATATTCCAAGAATTAGGACGACGACGCATCAACCACATGGCTAATCTTATAAACCGAATCGTTTTCTTCGTCGTCGCCGAACACGTTTTTTGTCTTTTTTTTCTTCTGTATTCATAGTGATCTCTGACAAAGACAGGAGGACGATAGAATGGGAAGAGAGAGGGGCACACACAACGGTCGACCAAAGCTCAAGCGGTAAAAGAGAGGAGAAAAAGATGGGCGGTTCTTTGATTTGTGGTGTAGATGGGGGGGAATAATCATCATGAAAAAGAATATGATAACACGCAACAGTTTGGCTGGAAAGGGAGAGGGAACATTATGGAGAATTTACAGATATTTCAGAGGAGAAATGTAAACGGAAAATGTGTACGAAAAAGTTACTTTATGGCTGGAGAATTTTCATGAATTGAACAGTTTCTAATGTTGATCCCGTTTTTCACGGAGAAATCACTCAAAAACAGACTTGTTGCGGGCCAGGCCGGGCCGATGAAGGAATTTCATTGGCTCGGCGCGGCCCATTTTTCATATGCTTTTAGAAAACGTTTAGAAAAAAAGAAAAACGTGCTCATAGCTTCGTTTTTAACCCGGGCCGGCAAAATTGTCCGCCGGCCCAGCCCGGTCCGGCTCGAGTCGGCACGCCGGGCTTTCCCGAGCAGGCCCGGATTTTGAAATTTTGTAACAAAGCCATGTGAAATGAACGAGAAAAAAAAATAGAATAAAAGACGAATTCTCGGCCGTGACCGTCAGTTAGTAACTTGTTTTGCGCTTCAGAGCAACTTTTGAGTTATTTCTCTATGAGACACGTCATGAAAGGTAAGGCAGGAATGAAAATTCCAAAAATCATGTTTTCAAATTGTTTCCAAATTTTCAAGAGCAAGCCATGAGACTCCAACAAACCTAAGATTCCTCCCTTCCTTCCGTTTCATCTACGTACTTTTTACTAGATCAGCAACGTGGTGGGAAAGGCAAACAAACAAAATGTAATGAAGCAAAAAAATGATCTTGAGTCTTAGAAGAAAGAGAACTTTGTGTATGTACTTTATTCCTTTGGGTTTGCAAAGAAAATCAATGTGATCCTTTGATACATTGGTGTTGGGTCTCAAGCGCCGCCCACAAAGTTTCGTTCGTAGCAGCTTGTATGATTGTTTTTGAGAGGATTGGCGTGGTTTTAAATCAATAAATTTGTTAAGCAAGAAATTCAGATTTTTTTTTGATACATTGGTTCGGAAGCTCCGCCCACAAAATTACGGAAGCATTCAGAATAATCCAACTTTCCTATTCGTTAGAGAAACGATTCATTTTCCGATGGGATAATTTACACAATCTCTGGTTGAAACCCCGGCTGTATTTCGTGGCTTGAATTTTCTAAAATCTATAAAAAAAATCAGATCATTTTTCATAGTTTTTACAAAAGAAAAATAATAAATCTCTTTTTGCATAGCAGAAAATGATAAATAAAAGTATCCAACAACCACCTCGTGACAATGAACCGATTGAACCATTTATCTGATAGCAATCCATCTTCTTTACGCTTATCAATACATATCGCTTTTTTGTATTTAGAGTGGGAAATAAAAAAAGACATTAGGGAGAGGAAAAGAAGAATCAAAAGATAAAGAGAAGATGGGTTGGAAAATTGTTTTGGATAATGATATAACCTAAGGAAATTGTAATGAAACTTGGCATGGTGCCAATAATTTGTGCCAAAAACTTTGCACAAAATTTCGAAAGGAAACAATATATAATATCACCTAGACTAGTCTATACTTCAAAAATTTCGGAAAATCATAAAAAGCCTGTCAGAACATAGCCCGGGGTAGCTTAACAGACCTGATCAAAATCTGGATTAGTCGTGAGAAGCTGAGAAATAATGAAAGAGGGGATAAGCTGCTCAGTGTTTTATAATGGTAATATCCATATTGGGAATATGAAAGCATACTTAGTTTTAGAAAAAAAAAATGAAATAAATGGTGATGACTTTGAAAAAGAATTAAAAATTATAAAATTTTCAAGACTTATCATTTGATATAAAATTGTCAGAACCAAAATCAATCCAATCAAAAAATAGGTTCAACAAAGCGATAATACGCGAGTGCGCATTGCTTTAGTAGAGCGGACCAAAATTTTTTTTTGATAAATTGGGAAATTTTTTTCTGAATTATTGTTTTGGTAAGTTTTTTGGTAAATTTGTCGAAAAAACTTTTTCTCCGGTAAGAATTGTTCGGTAGGTCATACTGGGTCTCGAGCCCTTTCTTTTGCCAAAGATGCAACAAAATGACGTATTTTTACATGCTAAATTCATTCTACACTATGAAATAATCCGAAAATAGCTCTAAATAGTACAAAACAAAACAATGTTTGAAAGCATCCAGAGTGAAGGCATAGACCCTTACAACTGGACAATTTGTAGAATGACTTCCAGAGTTCGACTTGTCGGATTCTAGGTCACCGAGTCTCAAATAAAATTTTGAACTACTCAAGTCTATTTTTGAAAAATTCATAACTGAAATCAAAATTCAGCTTTCAAAACTAAGTCGAAAAAATAAAAGCTAAAATAAAACCTGAAATTCCAAAAACTGGAACAATTTGTTTTCCACCGTCTCAAGTCTCCACCTCCAAAGTTCAGGCGTGTCAAAACAAGACTATTTGTACTTTTCTTTTCTTTTTTACTCCAGAAATAAACAACAAAAGTTCACATTTTTTGCTCTCCGTCTAAATCTCAATGTCTCACACACTATTTTTATGGGTTACGTGCAGTTCTGCATTATTTTTCGGTTGTTGTTCGTCGCCATTTTTTCCACTAGTACTGGCCACGTGACGTGGTTTGCTTCGGCCATGAGGAATTAGGAAAAAAAAGAGATGGGGAGAAAAAAGTTATAAGAAAAGAAGATAGCCACTGGTCATTATTTTAGTGTGGAAAGATAGAAGATTAACGGTTGAGAAGAGAGATAAGGAACTAGTTTTGAGGACAACTATGTTTCAAAGTTTTTATTAGAAAAGCAAATTGTGATAGCTAGAAAATTTGGAAATAAAATTAAAATTCATAGGGACTTTTTTTACAGAACATTGGGAAATTTAATAAGGAAATTTAATAATTTACCGGTAAATTTATAGAGAAACCTACTGAAAAAAATTACCTGTAAAACTTTTTTTCGGTGTATTTGTATCGGTGAATTTCACAGAAAATCGGTAAAATAACCATGAATTAATCAGTACGTTTGCCGATAAATTTCTCGAAAACTTCTTTGGTAAATTTACAGGTAAATTTGAAAGTTCCTACGTTATCGTTTTGGCACCAAAATGGTTAAAAAAAATATGCAACGATGCTTACGCTAATGCGCGCTGTTTAGCAGAGTTATCGATACATTTTTTGAACTTTCATCGAAAAATATAGCGGTAAAACATATGGATAAATCTATCGATAACTTATGTCAAACTCGTAGAGAGATTTCTTGAAATTTTTTGAACACAATGGGATAAAATTTTGAAATTTTCAAAGTTTATATTTTTTAGACAAATCGGAGCATTCACAGTAGCGTTTTTCTCAAGAGCTCCGCCGTAAGTTTCGGAAACTAGGAACAAAAATTTGAATATAAAAAATTTTATTACAAAGAACCTTCAAAAATCACTAGATTGTGGCAAAACCTCAAAATACAACCAATTCTCTCACAAAAATAAGTATATTTACAAGTTTGAGCTCTTTCGTACTCTCTGATAACGGTCAAGTTTAAACTCTGCTGATAATGCAAGTTTTCTTCAATGTTTTTTTTTGATTGAACTGATAGGCAGAGAAGCATCAAAGAAGCATCACGTATCATTGATAAGAGATCTTTTAGGGGAAAAAGCTTTTGAGCCAAAAAAAAACCGAAAATTGGACAGTCTTCGGTTCAGACCGTGCTAGAACAGGCGGTAGGACGTCCCAGAACCGTATCCAGAACTATCTCATGCAAAAATTCTTAAGTCCCGTAACATAACTCGATCTTATCAGCATTGTGCCGTATCAGAACTGTACCGCACTGAAACTAAAAGGGTTATTTTTTGCGAGAGGATTTCGCAGTTCTCATACGGAACAGTTCTGATACGAGACAGTTCTGAAACGACCCCAGCCTTAGAACAAATGTCTTGACTAAAAATTACAAAAAACCGTGAAAATTTTGGAATTTCCGTGACCTCTTACCCTAGGTAAGCCCCTTTTTTTAGTCGAAAATTTTACACGTCCCCACAAAAAATGGTGAAAAACAATCATTTTTGTATTTTGCGATGGCGAAAAGTGTTCCCGTTCACAAACATACGTTACTTTATCAAACAAGTCAAGAATGTGACAAAAAAGTGTCTACGCAGGTTCCCATTAAATTAACGGTAAGTACGGTTGATAGAGTTTTAGGTGATTCGAAATGAAAAATTGTGAAAAAGTTTGAAAAAATTTCAAAACATGGGGTTCTGGAAAAAGGGCGGAGCCTTAAACCGTTAACTCCGGATGATAGCAGTCCAAATCTAGCGAAAAAACTCGAAAACTCCAAAAAAAGTATTTCGGCGCAAAATCTTAGGAAAAAAATAAATAACTTCTTCGAAAATTTTCAAATTCCCGCGTGACCTCCCCTTACTTATTTCGCTCCAAAAACCTCGCCTTCTTATCGATAAACGATTTGAAAAAAAAACCCCCCACGTCCTTCCAATAGCCCCAAAAAAGTTCATTTTGTACTTTCCTCCCGCCAAGCAAAGCGACAAGCGTTCCCTCCTTGGAACTCCCGACTTACTTCTTCTTCCAGCCAGTCGAAGGATTTAACAAAAAAGTGTCTTCTAGAAGTGTGGGTAGAGAAAATGGTAAGCATCTGGTGATTGTGAAATCTGGTCAGTGAAAATATTGCAATTCCGGGAAACAAAGTCGATAATTCCCCCAGTTTTTTGGATGAAAAAAAAAGATTCTTTAATATAGTGGGAGCCTGATTGAAGCTGATGAGTAAATCTTGAAGCGCTCGCTGGGCAAGAGCTATCGAAGTTTTGCGGCTTGAATGACAGATCAGTCGGAAAAAATGTGGAGTTTTAGTGTAAAACCGGCATACATTACTGACTGTTTTTGAGAAGAAAGACGATCTTGTAAATTTTCAAAACCTGAAATGCTGTAAGCTGACTGTGGCCCAACAGGTGGAATAGGTTTGTGGAGGAGAAAAGGCAAAACCTACAAGTATGATCCTTTTGGCATGTAAAAGTTTTGAGAGCTCTGGAGCTTTGAATGCTTTGAGCACTGGACATCTCGGTTCTTGACAGATTCTAGGCAGTGCAAATATAGCTGAAAACAGACACAAGCGCCTATTTTTCATGGCCAATCGAAATAATTTTTTTTTGAATTTGCGAGTTTCGAAAGTAGCGGGAAAAGTGATACAAAAATGATCGAGCTTGATCGAGCGTTACCGGTAAAATTCCGTTAAATTCACCTGAAAATTTTTCGCAAAATTCTCGAAAAACTTATTATCCATTTACCGGTATTTTTTTCGGCAAGACACACAAGTCCCGACCAGTTTTATTTGAACAAGCCCAAACGATCCAAATTAAAGTTTCAGGGAACGCGGTATAACGATAAAGACGGAAAGTTAAGCCAAGAGAAGGCGTCCAACAAATCACAAGCAAGTCAAGACGACCCGTCCGCACCGCCCACCGTCAACACGACACCCACAACGACAACACCAACGACCACAACCACTACGACTTCTGATAAACTTGATAAAACACAAATCGATGAGGCCGCTGCTGCTGCATCTCCGGCTCCTACTTCTGGCTCTGCCAGGGCTCCGGTTCTCCCTGTTGAGGAGAAGAAATCGGAGAAATCGATGAATTGCATTAAATGGACTAAGAATATGTTGGAGACTGCTAAGATTAGCAAGTTCACACAGGAGTTTCGTGATTGGAAAGAGTGGAAGCCCGATGTGAAGACTGATGTTTCCGAGAAAATGTCTGAAAAGAATCGGTAAGGGGGACCCGGGGTTGAGGGACTGAGAGTTGTGAGAAGGGACTCCGGTTTAGCCGAAGCGAGGATCCAGAGCCGATTTTTCACCTGACTTGGTTAACGTTTTGCATAGAAATGACCTAGGATTGATATAGGCAAAGTAGCAATAATTCGAGATTGTCACAATCTTGCTTCGAGTGCTGAATCAAGTGAAAGAGCCCAACAAAAAAGTTGTCAGACTGACCTGAAAATTGTTTTCCCGACGTTTTTTGGATTGTAGATTACAAATTTTGAAAGCTTCGAAACCAGTTTTGAATGATCCCCGTAAGAATCGGTCAGGGTTGCTGAGGTTAGGGGACTAAAAGTTGTGGGAAGGGACTCTGGCTTAGGCGAAGTAAGGATTCAGAGCCTTTTTTTTCTAATTCGGCTGATGTTTGACATACTAAAAACTTCTTCAATCTGAAAGCTTTGTGACTTCTTGAAAAAATTTTTTGAAAACCAAATTTTGAAACTAAAAAATTACTAAAAAATCAGCTTCGGCATTCTTGATGGAGTCCCAAAAGCAGGTTTCCTGATAGAATGACTGGATTATTTTTTGGTTGAAAATTTTCAGACAAAAAAACCAAGCTTTACTTAAAATTTATGGCGGTTCCAATATTGATTTTCGGTCTTAGAGGGTCAAAATTAGTCACCCGACCAGTTTTTGAAAATGCCTAAAGATATGTGAAAAATTTCTTGCAATATTTGGGTCCGAAATTCCGCTGAAGCCTTCTAAGTCCTCGAAGGCTTTAAGATGGTTACAGGTCGCCCCATTTAAAACGACGAAACTTCACGAAAATTCTGAATTTTCAAAGTTCCAACTCCCAAACTCCAAAATTCTTCCAGCTACCGTCACATCTACTGCGCTGACGCGAATCGTGTCGTCCTCAAAGAGCGTGACGCCGCTAACGACTACATTCACGCTTCGTGGATGGAAATGCCCGACGGCGTTCAATTCATTTCGACTCAAGGACCCATCAAAACCACAGTCACCGATTTTTGGCACATGATTTACACTGAAAAGTGTGCGACGATTGTGATGCTTTGCCAATACACTGAAGACGATCAACAAAAGTGTGAAAGATATTTTTCGGATACGGGCGAAAAAGAGTTTGGCGATTATAAGGTGAAAGTTGTAGAAAAGAGTGTTGAGCTCTTTAATCCGGTCAAGATGACAGTGCTTCAAGTGCAAAAGAAGTGAGTTGTAGGGGTGGAGTGGGCGGGGTTGAAGTGGGCGTGGTCTGGAGAAAAGGTGCGGAGCTAACCCTCTTTTTTTTCCAGAAACAGCTCGACTAAACTGATCGTCAATCACTTTTGGTACCACGACTGGCACGATCAGGTCGCTCCGTTGGATCCGGCGCCGTTGGTTAAGATGTACAAGGCGGTTTTGAAAAAGGTTTGTTTTGGGGTGGTTAGAAACAGGATGGGCAATATTTTTCGAAACATGTTCTAAACTGACGGCCAAGGTCGCTGGCCTAGGACCCAACAAGTTAATTGTTCACTGACGAATTTCTTCTACTTTTTCGGTTTTTTTCGGGTTTTTTGTTCATTTGTTTTGCAGTTTAACAAGAAATTGAGAAGTAAACCACGAAAAATGCAAAACAACAAAAAACCGTAATTCGGCCACTTGTTGGATTCTAGGCCAGCGGCCACGGCCTTCAACCTGGCTACTTCCAAACGCCATTTTGTACTATTTAGAGTTATTCTCAAAGGTTTACATAGTGAAAAATAAAATCAGTATCAAAAAATACGTCGGAACGCAACAATGTTTAGAAAACTCCGAGGAAAATTAGGCGAATGAATGGCCTAAAAATCCATAACCGTGGCCTAGAAAAGCTTCTATTTGTGAATAATGGAAATGTGCTTAAAAAACACGCCTAGATGGTACAAAACGAGTTCAGAAATAGCCATAAAAGAATGGTGGCCTAGAATCCGACACGCGGCCACTCGTCGGATTCTAGGCCATCTGTAATCGGCGCTGCTTTCAAGCGCCGTTTAGCGCTATTCAGAGTTGTTTTTGAGTAAATTCATAGGGAAAAATTAGATCAGAATGGAATAACATATTGAATTTTCAGTCCGCCGGCAAGCCCATCGTTGTCCATTGCTCTGCTGGTGTTGGTCGTACTGCTACCTTTATTGGAATCCACCTGGGCTGCGCCATGATCCGCGAGAACGCCTCAGTTGACATGGTCGAAATCCTAAAACGTCTTCGCAAAATGCGTCTCGGCTCTGTCCAATCCCAACTTCAATTCGTCTTCCTTATCGTGCTCATCATTCAATGCTTCATTGAGGATAAGGTTATCAAAAAGGATGCCGCGTTTGAGCTTTTGCTCAAAAAGTATGCAGATGTCACACGGAGAGTGACGAAGGCGATCGTCGAAGAAGAGGATCGTAAAGCTCGTCAACGGAAAAAGGAGGAGGCCCGAGAGGCGAAGGAACGGGAGAAGGAAGCCGAATGGGATAAGATTCGAGAAAAGGAGAAGGAGATGAGGGAAAAGGAAAAGGAGAAAGGGAAGGAGAAGGAGAAAGATAAGGAAGCTCCCGGGTTGAGAGAGGATAAGAAAAAGGATAAGACCTTGGAGACGCCATCCAAGCAGCCATTGTTGAAAAGAGTGAGTTAGGAGGCCTTGACGGTAAAATTTCCGTGAAAATTACCGGCAAAATTCCATAAAATTTGCTAAAAAAATTTTCAAAAATGTCTTCCAGAATCTTTTGTGTCACGAAATTGAAAAATAATATTGAGCAACGATGCTCCGAATTTACACTAGGGCACATACTTTAGCAGGTTTGCGAAACAATTTTCCAACAAACCAGAAAGCTAACGATACATTTCCGAACATTTACGCGGAAATTCACCGGAAAATTTACCGATACGTTGTTCGAAGAAAAGTTCCGAAAACTTCAAACTTTTCCCATTAGCTTCTTGGTGCGAGATTTGAAAATATTGAGCAACGATGCTCCGAAATTACGCCAGTGCGCATTGTTTAGAAAATTTACCAAAACAGTCTCGATAAATTTTATAATTACCGATAATTTTTTGAACTTCTACCGGAAAACTTTCCGGAAACATTCAAATTTTTGAAAACATTTCGCAACGATGCTCCGAAATTACGTTTTTTACAGTACGGAAAAATATGTCGTACCAAAAACTTTACCGAAAACGTTTTCGATATAATTCCGATACATTTTTTCCGGTAATTTCGTGCTATTTTATGTCAATTTCCTTAGGTCAGTTCAAAACCCTCAACCTGAAAGTTTTCAACACTAATCCCTCTTTTTTTTCCAGGACCCACCATCTCGTCCAAGCCGTAAACTTCCGTCGTGCGGAGAGGAGAAGACTTCCAGAGAAGGTTCTAAGTACGACGCTTCAATTGCCGAGGAACGTTCCAGAAACACGAACAAGCAGAGAAGTGTCTACATGAAATGGGTAATTCTCTTCTTTCCGAGTTCTTTTTGATTATAAATTTGCAGCCACTTTCGTCAAAAGAAAAGCGTAGCAAGCACGAGAAACAAAAGGTTGGACCGAAGAAGAATACGGCGAGAAAGACCAAAAAGAAGCCAAGTAGTACGGGTCATTGAATAAAGTGTGTTGTGGTTGAGATCGTTTTTTATTTTAAAAATCAAAAAAAAAATCAAAAAAAATAATTATAAACCACTAATATAGATAACAAAATCAGAAGTGATCTTTCCATTTTTATATTCTTCGTCCATGGCAGCGGCCGGATCTTTTTTGTATTTTTCGGAAAAAGCTGCATATTCATGGACCAATGTCTCGAGCGTTTCCTTACTGTAGATGCATTCGAACCGCAGAAAAACCGTGGCCATAATGATGTTGGCAGCTCTTGTTAATTTTGGATTCGACGCGTGTCGTATCATTCGACTGTAATTTATTATGTCTTTATCAGTTCACAGAAAACCTGTAATTAAGCGGCACCACTGAGTAAACGGCCCTCCTCCGTACTAGAGCGGTCTCTTATCAGAACGGTCCTTAAATAGGTTCTATTTTCAAAAAGAAAGACACAAAACAACTTTTTTTTTTTCAGTGAAGAACTAAAATATTTTAAAAGATTTCTTTGTAAAAAATGAAGAAAAAAAGATTCCAAAAAATCAGCTGCGGGTTTAAAAAAATTTTTAATTCTGATGCTGTTTTTATTCTGGTTATTTTCACCAGTCGGTCATCGGCGCTCCGCGCCTCCTACCGCCGGGCTACACATAACTTTTTTAAAAATGAAGAAACCGTGAAAAGTTTTACGGGGTTTATTATATTCACGTGGCCCCCTATGTGTCTCTCTCACCAATGGAAATTTTCAAAAAGGCCTGAAAACGTGGTTTTTTGAACATGGTGACCTCATTTCTATTATTTTCAAAATTAAAAATAGACGGGCATCATCGCGTCGTAATTCTGGGCCGATCTGTTCAGGTCCCATTAAAATCGGTTCAGTAGGAATCTCGCTAGGGCCGGCGACAGACACTCAGACACACAGAATCTGTACAGTAATAATAGTAAAGATGGCCGCGTACAGGTTCACGGCCTAGGAATTTGAAAAAAAGCGCGCACAAGGCGCAGACTTGTCAGATTCTAGGCCATCAACCTGTATTGCGTTCTTTTTCGAAACGCGTTTTCACCCGTTTAGAGCGGTTTTTGAGTGTAGTCGTAGTGAAAGAAAATGATCAGACTAAAAAATTGCATCAGAATTTGTAATTGAAAAAACCCGAGTTCAGTCATCCTTTAAAGAAGTGGCTAACAATAGTGCGGCCGGCCGCTTTATTACAGGTTTAAGGTATTTTTTATGTTGTGAACTTACTACCAATTCGCGTGGAAACCTTGTTCAAAAATTTCTTCAGCTAAGACATCAATACTTTCGACAGTCTTTCTCAACACCAACATCATCTCTAATCGAATGAATTCATCATGAAATAGTTCAATGCATCTCATTAATTTGTTGATCAGCATTGCAACCAAGTCTTCGTCAGATTCAATGAATTCTTTGGAAAAGAACAATTTGTAAAATATTTGCAAAGTTAGGTACATTTCCTCATCGGGACCATTTTCGAGACGTTTTAACAGAGCCACCTTGAGATCGGTATCCTGCGACCATCTTGCCACACAAGTTCGAGGAGTGGTCTTCACAAGATGGAGCATTATTTTTGTGCAGTGCAAATGATTGTTTGCTCTGTCTGCTGGCAGTTTCAAAGCTTCACGGACCAAATTGAAAAGTTCATCTGCATTGCGATGACAGACTGAGAGGAGCTCGAATTGTTGCAAAAGTTCAAAAGCTGTCTCGCGAACTTCTTCTTCAGGGTTGCCGTCAGTGGACAAGGTTATCAACAGTTTTACCATTTCTTGTTTTTCACAATAAGTGAGCAATGCCATGCACTGCCTGAAATTCCTCATGTGTTAAAGGCGGACTACAGTGGCGAGCAATGGTGAGTGTACCTCTGAACTTTCGTTAATAACTTCCTTTAAACGATTCAGATTGGTCTCAAAATTTTTTTGGGGACTCCTGAGTGACCCTGGAGTACTTCCTGATGTTTTTTGAAAAATTCGGATTTTCACGAATTCTGAAGTTTTCCGACGAATTCAGAATTCTGAAAATGGAGAATAAAAAGATTTTTTTGGACTTTCAGAATTTTTTCCCAATGTGTTCAAAACATTGTTAGGAATCCAAATGAACAATTTTTGACGTTAAATCAAAAGTTGATTTTGTGATTCCGACGTCAGAACTCCAGATGTCCTAATGGTGTACTTTACTCGGGACATCATAACTTGGCTAAAAGTGATCGGATCGTGATAAAAATTCATTCCTGTACAGATTTTGAGTCACTGAACAAAATGCAATCAGTTTTGAAAGTTTTGGAGAAAATTATTTTCTGGCATTTTTCATGAAATCAAAAATCCTGTAGAAAACACGAAAAATAATTTCCTCCAAAACTTTCAAAACTGATTGCATTTTGTTCAGTGACTCAAAATCTGTATAGGAATGAATTTTTATCACGATCCGATCACTTTTAGCCAAGTTATGATGTCCCGAGTAAAGTACACCATTAGGACATCTGGAGTTCTGACGTCGGAATCACAAAATCAACTTTTGATTTAACGTCAAAAATTGTTTATTTGGATTCCTAACAATGTTTTGAACACATTGGAAAAAATTCTGAAAGTCCAAAAAAATCTTTTTATTCTCCATTTTCAGAATTCTGAATTCGTCGGAAAACTTCAGAATTCGTGAAAATCCGAATTTTTCAAAAAACATCAGGAAGTACTCCAGGGTCACTCAGGAGTCCCCAAAAAAATTTTGAGACCAATCTGAATCGTTTAAAGGAAGTTATTAACGAAAGTTCAGAGGTACACTCACCATTGCTCGCCACTGTATACTCACTTTTTTTCACATTTTCGTTTCTTGTTTATTTTTCGATGCTGATTCCATTGTTAATTGCTCAAAACTCGCTCTGGAGCGCACAAATTGCGCACAAAATCGCGCGTTACAGGTTGGTGGCCGTGGCCGTCTGACCGAGAATCCCACAGCGTGGGGCCGCTTTCTCCATATGAAACGGTATCAATTTGAAAATTACTTTTTCTTGTCTGTAAATTTCAAAACTTTGAAAAAATCTGTGACTTTTCACAGATAATACTCACTCCAAAACAGTAACATTGTTTTTTCGGAGATTTTTCAGGGAAATCACAAGGTTTCTATTTTTCTAGTTTAGTTTGAGAAAGTGTCACTTGGCATCAGAAAACTCCCAGATTCCAGGATAACTTGAGAAACTTTTGAGACTATGTGAGGTTCAATGTTATACTAGAGTCCAAAATAGGATATTTTAAGATGAAAAGCAAGAAAATAAAATATAAGAACAAGTTTATTGAAGAAAAGAAGTTGAGGCGCCAAATTATTAAATTTACAGATTATGCTTGTGAGCAAAATCTGTGAAGAACCAAAAAAATACAAGAAAAAACAATTGAAACGTGAACTCCCGTAGGAGAGAGATTTCACAGAATCTGCTTGCAAGCAGAATCTGTGTGATTTCAATGAATCCTCGAAAACCAATGGTATCGATTGCCAGTTGAAATTCGCAAAGCATCAAAACCTTGTAGACAACTCAAGGATAAATCTGAAATATCATGAATAATGAATGCCTATTCGAATCACATCAAATTACCTTTTCGGCTTAGTTTCCACTGTTTCAGAAACAAGCAAACACATAGGTCGCCTTGAAAGAATCTGCATAATCTGAACATCTGAAGAAATATCTCCGAAAATGTCTCACCATGACAAACAACAATCATCAGAAACAAAAACGTACCTTTGAAAAAATCCAGTAAAAATAAAGAAAAAATTATCGTAAAGTTTGCTCACATTTTGCTCACAAGCATAATCTGTGAATTGAATAATTGGCTTCTCAACTCCTTTTCTTCAATAAACTTGATCTTATATCTTATTTTCTTGCTTTTCAATAAAATATTTTGAACTCTAGTATAACTTATAAAATTTTTCACAGAAAATTTCAAAAATTCTATCCGAGTAGGAAATCTTGAAACACCACAGATTTCTTCGAAGTTTTGAAAATTTTGGACAATTAAAATTAATTTTGAAATTGACCAGCTTTCCCGGACCTCCGGTCCGTTAAAGCTAGTAAGTACCGCTGTATAACTCAGATAACTTAAATCAAGGAACCCTTTCTTCGGAAAAAGATGCTCCAACTTTTGAAAAAAAGACGGCTCAAAAAGCTTCATTTTGGGCCAAGATATGGTCAGGAAAAGTTTTAGAAACATTTCGTGGGACACATTTCTGCGACAAAATATTTGCGACATTTTTGCGACAGATTACGGTGATATTGGCGTGAAATTTATACTTTCGGTATTTATAGAGAAGGGTGGCAAATACCGTCTCATATTTTCGCTTTTTTCCTACGTTTTACATGCTAAAATAGGAGAAGACTGATGTTTCTTCACAAAAACATGGGAAACGAACAAAGGCGAGAAATATAGAGAAAAAGGCCCCGCGCTGTGGGATTCTCGGTCAGACGGCCACGGCCAACCTGTAACGCGTCATTTTGAGCACAATTTGTGCGTTTTAGAGCGATTTTTGAGCAATTTTTTCATGCGCAATGGATTCAGAAAAGAAAAATAAACAAGAAACCAAAATGAAAGAAAGTAACTACCGTCCTCCTTTAAAGTTTTTATTTTTTACGACCTACCTTGAAACATGCGACAAAACTTTGACTATCCAACACTCTGTAATGAAATTGTCTGGCGTCAGATCCTCTTTTTCCAATACAATCATCAATTGTAAACACTCCTTATAATCTTCCACACTGCCGTTCTCAATGAATAAAAGAATGGAATCTCTTATCTCTTTGTATAGTGTGCTATCCACTGTATGCATTTTCAGCTTTGATTCTTCAATATGATGTTCCAATGATTGTAAGCAGTTTCTGAAGCTTCCAAACGTTAGGAACGTCACGTTCGGGTTCATAGTCTTAAAAAAGTTGTCTGGTTTGTCCTGGACGCAAGTTCCTGAAAATACATTGTTTGCAATGCAATCAGGTGAACTACTTACCGAGAAAGCCGATTTTTTTCAGCTTTGGCTGAAGAGACACAAATAGTTGAGCCATTTGTTGCTCAAACAAGTTTCGTGCGCAGTTGATAAACGTTAATTCCGGAAACGCCTTTTCGCACTTGAAAATATGCCTAACCAATTGATCTCTTAAACTGAAAAAAAAACGAGGTCGATTTTACAATTTAGGTGTTTTTTGAGAAGGCTTGAAAATTTTCCGAAATTTTTGAGTTCAAACTAGTCTAAAAATTTTCAGCCAAAATTTTTTTTTGGTCGACTGAAAAACTAACTGGATTGAAGACACATCCAGAAGTCGGAGCTTCTTCAATTCGAACAATTCTTCAACGCCATCACCTTGACCAATGTAACTATTTCTAATGAAAAAAATCTCGAGATTAGTTAACGCAGAAATTCCGGTCAGATTGCTGATCAGTGTATGAGAGACATCAAGTTGCGTGAGGTTTTTTGCGGTGCTGCTAAGTTGGTGGAACTCGGTGTCGGATAGCTGGGTGCCATATAATGTAAATGAGTTGAGCGATGGGAGAAGTGTGGTTAACTGAAACGAAACATTTAATTATAGGTTTCGGTCCGATCAGCAGTGTGGCCTAAGATTTTCATGCGGGCAATGTTTCCGCCCGCGCGCGCGCGCGCCTGCCTCGCCCTTGCCCGCCTTCTCCCGCCCGCTCTCTATGACTTGCTTGAACCGGACTGTGTGGACCTATGACTTAAATAATACAACTTTTGCAGTATTTTTAATGGATAATAAAGGGATACCGTAAAACCTGTATTAGTATTGCATGCAATACTATTTTTCAATGACCTCGCCCGGGGGCAATTCTATTAGAGGGGCAGTTCTACAAGAGGGGTAAGTTTATTTTTCAATGTCCAAAAATTGGAAAAAAAAATTTGTTCCAAAATCGACAGGGTAAAAACAAGAATCTTAACAAAAAAAAGCTTTAAAAAAGCAAAAAATGAGTCGGAAAAGTTATACACCAAATTTATATATGGTATATATTCTTCGGTGTCAATAGAATCATCACTATCTGCCATGCTCTCATCGTGATCGCGCTCTTTGAGGGATTCGCGTAACTGAAGGTGCAATACTATTAGAGGGACAAGTGTATTTCTCAATGCCAATTTCTGGACGCAATATTATTAGGGGGGGGGGGGGGGGGGGGGCAATTCTAGTTAATGGGCAATACTAATACATGTTTTACGGTAGTTATGTTTTTTCAGGAGAATTAAAAATAATTTTTCTGAATCGATTTTTTTGAGATAATTTTTGGGAAAAAAAGAAAAGAATATGTCTCTATCGATGCTTTCTTCATAAATTTTAAATGAAAAAAGCTCAAGTTAACAGCTATTTTCACCACAAATGCGAAGAAAGAGTGAGCGGGCGAACGGGTCGCCCGGGTCGCCCGCGTGCAATAGAGCGGGTGGGGGCGGGCACAGGCATGTCCGCCCCATGCAACCCCACGCAACCGAAACGCAAGGGACACCCATCGAATCGACCTCTTCCGTTTTTTCGGTTCATACTTGACAAAAACACAACGTTCTTAATATAATTAGACAGAAAAAAAACTCTATATTTCTATCGAAAAAAAAGTAGAAATTCACGTTGTTTCTAATTTTAAAAGACCGAAAGTTGAGGACGCGTTGCGTGTCGCGTCGCGGAAGGCCTTTTCGATAGGTGCCCCCCTCCCCCCGCGAGGGCGGGCACGTGCGCCCATTTTTCGTCCGTCCGTCATGAAAATCCTAGTGTGGCCCCCTCGTTAAAGTAACATGACAGGTCTCTCGCTCATAATCACTCACGTCAGTAATCCACGGTCCAAATTTGAAGGAGACTCTTCTGGCGTCCATTAATAAATGTTCCAAAGCTTTGCAACTATCCGAGTTCAGCATCCACTTGAGCATTTCGATAATATCAATTTGAATACCATCTCTTCTGACTATTCTGCCTAAATGTCATAAATTCCAATTTTATACTGGTGATTTTACTCACATATTTTCGAATGATGCAGACCAAGCAGTTTCAAGTGGCGAATATGTTTCGAAAATATCATTGGGCAATGATAATCGTCCAAGCTTTCAGAGCTACCAAGTATGACGTTTGTGATATTAAACTTCTTCCAAATTTCGTTGGCAACATTGGTATTCAAGCCAGAAGTGGTTGAAAGTATCTCACATATAACATTGCTGGGTGCTTCCGGAAGTTGATAATCCACGTTTTCATATATTCCTAGAAATGTTTTTGATTTTTTTTTCAAAAACAGAAAAAAATCTGGATCTTTATGGTTTAACGGATCCCAGGATATTTAACGGGTCCCAGAATTCTACATTTCCATTGAATAGGATTCTATAAAGAAATTTTTGAGCAACTGATAAGAAGTGCAAACTCTAAATTTTATCACTGATTGTCTGGAACAGACATCCGATATCAGCCCTCATTATCCAATATCACTCTCCCTTTGCCCAATTTCGCTCACGGGTGGCTAGTGGTAGATTTTCAGAAGCCTAAGCCTGTGGGAAAGTCTTATTACCGTAAAAACTGTATTAGTAGTGCCCCTCAAGTAGTAGTGCCCCTCTAATAGTGGTGCCCCCCAGACGAGTAGTTTGAAAAATAGTGGTGCCCCTCAATTAGTGGTGCCCCTTCAATAGTGGTGCACCATTCTTAAATTGGTTATTTTACAAATTTTAGGCTTGTCGATTATAAACTCAATGATATTTGACTGAAAACAGCTTGAAACTTGAACAAATTTGATGAAAACCGAAGATCAGATCACATTTTCACAGTATTTTCGTCATTTTTCATAAAATCCGCAAGTAAAATTAATATCGAAATTTCGGAAAAAAAGTGATCGAAAAATAATGGTGCCCCTCTAGTAGTAGTGCCCCTCAAATAGTAGTGCCCTCCGGAGGTAGAGGTTGAAAAATAGTGGTGCATGCACTACTAATTCAGTTTTTACGGTAAGTTTTAAAATAATAAATACGCGTTAAAATATGACAAAGAACCCGTTGTTCAATCTAGGACCCGTTAATTATTCTAGGACCCGTTAAACTATGAAGAGACAAAAATCTTACCATTTTCAATGTATTCGGCTATTTTCCATGCACAGAGTTCACTAAGAGAACTTGACATAATGATATTAAAATGAGAAGAAAAAAATTGAAAAGGAGGGTATAGTTTCCAAAAACAGAGAGATGCCCAGACGCAGACGCAATGAGAAGTAGAATAACAGGGAACAGGAGAAAGAGGCTCTGCCTTGCGACGGCTTGTGTTTCAAAAACAGTCAGATGAAGATAGGTCCTTGCGTAACGGTGTTTGCGGACTTTAAAACATATCTCTATTTGAAGGTCAAAAAGGTTGTAGGAACATGAAAAAGAACCAGAGTTTCTTGGAATAGCATTTTGTGATTTCGGAAAACGGAACAGGTAGAAACAGAAGGTCTTCTTTTTTGCATTACCTAAAATAAAGTTTGGAAAAAATAAAGTTTGGGCACAGGAATTTTGAAGTTACCACCGAGCCAACAACCTACCCCTGAAAACGCAACTGCGGCGCGCAGTTTTGTTTTTAGATTTTTGCTGTTTTCGATAGAAAGGAGTAAAACTACCAACTTTTATGAAGATAAAAATGAATTCTACACTTATACCCAACGTAAATGCCACTACTAACGCTAAAATTAGTACACCTTTTCATCAAAAACAGCAAAAATCTAGAAACAATACTGCGTGCGGGAGAGTTGCACAAAAGACTGCTCTAATATTAGGAATTTATCCTGAAGAATCTATAAGACAAAACAAGAAATCACAAAAAAAAATATTTATCAATTACCAGGAACAAAAATTAAAATCAAAAAGTTAACATTTTCGTTTGGCCGGTGGCGGTGCTAAATCTACATAAGGAATCTCTTGAAACCAGTTCAAAAAACGCCGAAAATCGTCAGATCGAAAATGTTGGCCAGATGCAAATTGTTTGTGCTCCTTGCAATAAAATAATATATCTTCGGCTAGTTGAATTCGGCGAAATTCGTCATAAATGTTGTGAATTTTCAGGTATACAAGTGCCAAAACTTGAATTCCAGTGTATTGAATATCAAGATAGGGGGAGGACATGACACTTCTGAAAGAAAAAAAATGGAATGAAGATTTTTTTTCAATTTTGATCTCCGGCTTGTTTTTCCATAAAGAAATTACTCAATAATTGCTTTGAAACGCGAAAACCGGGTCCAAAACCGCAAGTTACATTCTGGTGGCCGCGGCCGAGAATCCGAAAGCCTTTGTTTTTGGCGAAGCTGGGATTTGCGATTTTGGACGGAAGTTTTGTCATTCGGAGCAACTTTAGTGATTTCTCGGATGAAAATTGATTTTTTTGGCATTCAAAAAATCACTTGAAAAATCGCGTCCGAAATCGCATGTTACAAACTCGTGGCCGCGGTCGAGAATCCGCAGCGCGGCGTATGTAACTGTTGAAAAATCAGAGATTTGTAACAAAAAAAGGCTATATTGACCGTGAAATGAATGGAAAGATGTGAAAAAAAATTGAAAAAAGGGCTTGTCGGATTCTCGGCCGCGGCCACCAGTCATGCGATTTTGGACCCGATTTTTATGAATCTGAGCGATTTTCGAGTAATTTGACTGCACAAAACGGAATAAGTTTTGAAAAAAAAAACGTCGGAACATATAAAAATTGTCTGTTCTCAGATAAAATCTTACCTCCAAATATGCGCCTTTTCCGGCTTGGCCAAACCGCCGCAATCAGCGAAATCTGCATTCTCAACGACATCCAATAGCAACCACCAGATTTCTTTTACAATAATTTTTTCTTCCAAATACCGTGGCAATGATTTTGTCAGTGAATCAATCAGATCAATGATAAGAGTATCACCATCTTGGAAATTATCAATTCGGAAGAGCTCATTGATAAGCTCAAGGAGCAACAGGATGTCGCAAGGGAACTGGCTATATCCCCATAAAATACTCTCGTGGAAAAATTTCACTAGTTGAAATTTCAAAATTCTGTTTCTGGACCATCTGGCAACCTGTGCCCTTGTTCCATTCTTCAATAAAAATCTCATCACATTTGCAGCGTCCGCATATAATTGATGGAGCTTAGTAGGCCTGGTGAGCACTGCTTCAACTTTTTGGAAAAGTCCATCGAAGTTAATTTTAGCGACTTCCAAAATTTCAGGTTTTTGCAGAAGATTCCAAACAATTCGTTGAGTTGATTGCCGGCTTACTTCTTCATATTTGGATTTGACATTACATACGAATAGGAGCAGGCTGTACATTGCTTCTTTTTCTGTGATTGAGAGGAGCTTGATGTGGCTTCTGAAAAGCAGAAAAGTTGTAGCAGAAAAAATACCGGAAATTTTCTCGAAAAAAAAAACGGAAAAGAGTTTTATTAATAAAAGCCCACAACCTGTAATTTGACATGTTAGAGCGCCTTGGTCTTATTCTTGAGTGATTTTAACATTAAAAAAAAGAGAAAAAAAACCAAAAGCCAAAATTTTTAAAAAAGGGACTGCGGCCCGTCGTTATAATGTCTTTTATTTTTTACAAATTAAAATGTAAAAAAAAAAGGATCCATTTTCCCATCAAAACTCACATATACATTCCCTCGATTCCTCTCGCAATGGTCCGCTGAGCCTCGATGAAATTTTCTCGAATTTGTTTCGGTTCCTTTTGAATTAAAGCAGCTAGCTCCAAAAATTTCCGATAATTTTCTATAGTTTGTTGATCTGGATATATAAAATAGTGTCTAATGATACTCAGCACAGTGTCAACTTCCTCGATTCGCCGTCTTTCAATTTTTAGCAAATATCCCATAGAATTGAGACAATTTTTAAAAGAAGAAACTGTGAGTAACTTCAAATTTGGTCTTTTAATTCCCATTAATTCATCAGTTTTGAATTCTACTTCGGTTCCTGAAAATTTAAATTTACTAGAAATGTAAAATAATGAGCAAGCGCGCCTTACTGGACTCAGTACTCGAATTTTCCGGGTTTAGCTTCAAAAATGCCTATTCTATAGTAATTTATCATCAAAACTCAAAAAATATCGAAGGCTGGAATTTTCAGTTTCAGTCGGAATTGCATTTTTCAGATACTTATAGTAGAAAAATAGGTGTTTTTGGGTAATTGGCTGAAAGTATTTTATCAAAAATTCAAAAAATCAACCGAGTCCAGTGGGGCGCACTTGATACTTATTGATTTTTCTGAAAAATTCTCACGTAAGAAGCATGCGATTTGAAGTTTCGATTGCTTTTTTAAAAATTTTTTAGCCCAGCCAACGGTAATTTCATTGTTTGTGCAGTCAAAAACTTTCAGCGCTGGAAATCGTTTCCCCGCTTTAAATATTTTCTGGGCAACTGTCTCGGTTCGCCTGGAAAAAAAAAACATTTTGAACTGAAATTTCAAAAAAAAAAAATCACCACTTGTCTCTTTTTTTCACCTCTTCTTTACTAAGCTTATCGACAGAAACATCCAGTTTCCATAGCTTTTTCAACTCAAAAAGTTCCAGTAAGCCTTGCGAATCCGGTGAAAAATAACTGTTTGACATTATCAAAACTTCGAGATTTGTCAGAGTAGAAATCCCATCAAATGTGTGAAAAACGACATTTGAAATGTCTAGCTTCACTAGATTTTTGGCGGCGACGAGGCAAAATTGTTGGAAATTTCCAGGGAAGTAGGTAAGGTGGTTTATTGAGAGAGAGGTGAGAGATGGGAGCATTGTGATGATCTGAAAAAAGAATTGACTGCAAAACATGTATTACAGTTGCATGCAATAGTATTCAAAGACCAGTTTTATAGTCTCGATTTGCGTCGACAATACTTCCAGATTTTAGGAGATTTTCGACGTTACAATTTTTATAAAAGTTTGATCAGAAGTCTATTTTTGCAGTTTTTACTCATGAAAAAGTAAGGTAAAATGAAATTTTGTCTATTTTGACATTATCTTGTGCAAAGGCCTGCAAATATTAAAAGAGCAAATTCGAAGGACGTTTTCGCTCATCTTTTTAAAAATTATCAATTTCAAAACTTTTTTGATGCTGATTCTATTTTTCGCTGAAATTTCACTTCAGAAGGATTAAAAATAGTACTAAATCGAATTTGAATCGCTTCTGTACAATTTTGAGGCTGTCCAATAAGCGGACAGCTCTCGGGATCGCCAGACCGCCGGCTTGCTGAGTCCGCGAAGCTTTATTTCTGATCGGTATGCGTTGCGTGTCGCGTCGCGTGTTCAGGACGTGAGTTGACTTTGAAAGTTGGCACGTTGCCAACTTTGGAAAAAAAAACGGACTGGAAACGACGCTGGCCGGCGGCCCAAGGCAACATCCTGGCGAGTTTTTGTCAAAAAAAAAAGATTTTTAAAAAAATTTATATTTTTTTGTGGTTTTTAAGTGAATTCTTGATGAAAAACAAATTAAAATAAAAAAATACGTCGGAATTGTAAACCAGAACTTACCTCCGAAGCATAAAACCCTATTGGGGGAGCACGCTCGAAATTGACACTGAGCTCTTTCATTATCTCCATACTCCTCGGATTCAACATTTTCTTTAAAATTGCCATAAAGTCCACAAGACGGGGAACTGAAACGGTTTTTTTTAGTGGTAAAGTTCCCAAATCCTCTGTGAAACTCACATTTAAGAACACATATTTTTGAGTTTCTCAAACTTTTAATCTCCAATTTTTCGATATTTTGAGAATAGATCATCTCACAATGATGCTCTCCGAGAGCATCATAGCCAATTGTGATATCAGTCAATTTGAATTTATCGGTGACTTCTCTGACCATCGTAGATGTCAATGCGAATCCTTCACGGTATAATTCTTTGAAGACAAGATTGCTAAGTTCGACCGGAAGTTTGTATGGCGTGCTGTATTCATATTCACCTGAAAATTTGATGTTTTCGACAGGAAATTGGTTTTTACTGTAGTTTCCTTTATCGTTTCTTACCGGGCGTAAAATTCAAAAAAAAAAACACCGTGCAACGATGTTCCGAAATCGCGCCAGTGCGCATTATTTAGCGGATTCTCCGAAAAAATTTCAGATAAACCGGAAAATTACATTTTTTTCCGGTAATTTTTCCTTGATTTTTCCGTTAAGATTTTCGATAATTAATCCGCTTTTCGACATGAGGAGCAACCGCGCTCTACTGAACTCAAATCAATTTTCCTCATTTTCAGCGTTTGAACTTTCTTCGGCTGCAATTTTCAATTTCAGATAATGGCCAAACTGTCTAAACACTTATTTTGGATTCAACTTTTGTAATTTTTTCAATTATTCACCTGAAAAGTAGGATATTTTGAACAGGAAATTGAGTTTTTTTTGTAATTTCTGTTTTCAGTTGGCGTTAGGATATGCAACTTTTCACTTATTTTGAATGCTATTTCCGTTTGTTTTGTTGGTTATTTTCTAGAGATGACGTTAGGGTAGCAACGTGATTCATGCCATTTATTCTTTCATTTTTAAGTTCTTGATGTTTCAACCCCTCTCTGGAAACCATCGAAACACATATCCATGAAAAAAACAAAACGTGAGAATTCAGAAATTGCAAGGTGCTCACTATTTTTTAATGCAAAAATTGCAGAGCTTTTTGTGAAGAAACTTTTGATTTTGTATTTCAGAAAAAGTCAGAGTTTACTGTCAAAAGCATCACATCGAGTATGCCCAGATAAAGGAACACATTTTTGCATCTGAAATTTGGAGCGTGTAGTCTCCAAAGATAGAACTTGTTGAGAACTGCATAAAGGGGTAGTCGGCAATACAGTCTCAAACCTCTGTTTTCTTAGAGTATAGCGTATTCGGTGTATTTGTCTGTGTGAGCAAGATAAAGACGAAGACGGAATAAAGCAGTGACCCATTTATTAACGTACGAGCTTCGGCAATGGGCCTCAGTTCTCGCAAAACAAAAAGGGGGAAACTGCACACAAAAAATAGGACGAAATTAGGGAAAAAGTAAACAAACAATTTTAGATAATTTATCGAACCGATGACGAGCGTCTTCCGGAGCGAGTCGAAAGAATTGAACCAAAAGTGTTTAGGATAATTTTACCAAAAGAATCTTGCGATAAAGGGATAAAAAGCCCGGTTGAGGCATAAAAACCCACGCTCGTTGTCAAAGCGTTTTCTCCTGCAACTCGACGGTACGCGAGTTGCTGCAAGACTGAATTAGCCGCCGCTTTTTAGGCCAGCGTCGACCCGTTGTTGGGTCCCGCAGCGAATGTGCGGTAGGGCGCGCTTGAGTGCGCGCGGTGGCTTTTGGCGGTAATTCAAAAGGAGGTTTACCGAGCGGTTGCTGGAGAACACGCTGGGGAACGTCAGATGACTCTAGTTTTGAGGGCAAAACCAGAAGAGAGTTATCTGAGCGTTTCTGGATGACAAATGTGTTAGCTTTGACGTACATTTGGCAACACTCCCGGATAGGAGGGGTGACAGTTTCGATGTACTCTGTGATAGAGAAACTGGCGCATCTCCTAGAAATGAGATCATCTGCGGTAGAGGACTTCATCGCAGTGGGAGAAGTCCGAGATTCAGCTGGAAAGGCCAGACCTGCGAATGCAAGCGCCCGATCTCCATGCTGAGCTTCAACTGGTGTAAGTTGTAAGCTGTTCTTGTTTGCAGTGGAGTACTGCAAAGCGTCTTTGGACTCGACAGATGAACTGAGTTCTGAGGAGAGAGTACTGATGGTGTAAACGTAGTTGACCTTTTCCTTGGCTTTTCGGGGTAAGAACACTCTGGATCTGCCCTCAAGCGTGTCTGAAGAGACAGCATTCCTGGTAAGGTCTGCGATGGAAATGTTGGGGTCAACGTACAAGTCGTTGTTGGCGACTTCTTCTGGAGTACTCAGGTCGATGGTATCATCTGGACCGGTTGCTGTGCCAACGGACGGTAAGCTATTTATCGCCTTTTGGAAATCGTAGGAAGGACTTCCTGGCTCGTGATCTTCCGAAGGTGCGGATGTGGCAATGCTTGGAAGCGTGTCAGACGGAAATAGCTCTGGAGCGTATTTTGTTCCAGGGGTTCCAAAAGTAGCTGGTGATGGCAGAATTGGTTCTGTGGAAGAGTCTGACGAGAGATCTTTTTTCTTCCTGGATTTGAGCGTATCGGGATTGATAGCTACTTCCAACGGAATGAGTAGACAGACGGCTCTGGTGTAGAGGTTGCCTTTGCATCGGACGATGGCTTTTCTGATCTCTCCGTCGTGTTCGGACTCAAGAACTTTTTCAATAAGGCCTAAAGGCCATTTGTGTCTGCGAAGCAGGTTTGTGGCGATAAGCACTACCTGGCCAGCGGATGGAAGCAACGTCGAGCAACGCTTGTTCTTGTGCATGTTGGTTCTCAAGTGTGTGAGATAGCCAACGGACCAGAGAGTCCACATGCGCTCGAGAGCCTCCTCAAGTTGATTAACATGAGCTCGAAGTACTCGCTCTGTGTTGGTAAGAGCGTTTGTGGAATCCAAAGGAGTTGGAAGTTCAATCATGACTCCGGGATGTTGGAAGTCAATCGGACGCAATGCAATCATGTCATTGGGCTTGCGAGCGTGTGGTGTCAGCGGTCTGTTGTTGATCATACCCTGAGCGCCGGAAGCCAAGTATTGAATCGAATGATAGTCGTAGATGACTCTACCACATTCTTTTTGGAGTTGGTGTTTAACCATTCCCACGACTCTTTCATACACACCACCTTGCCATGGAGCAAGCGGTACGATGTAAGAATAGTCGATGGTTTCCGAGGCGAGGTAGCATGTAAGCGTCTCGCTTGGTACAAAATCTCTGATGTCAGAGTTGATGACCTTTTCGCCAAGCTTGAATGCTGTGGCATTATCGGAATAGATGTGGGATGGGACTCCGACTTCTCTGAAGATCATTTTCAGAGTCAATACATACTTGGTAGCGGTTCCGTCAGGAACTACTTTGATGACTGCTCCGCGAGTCATAAGACATGTATAAATCAGAATGTACGCTTTGCCGAGAGTGGCACCGTCATCCTTGTAGAAATCTACTGGTCCGAGATAATCGAGACCAATCCAAGAGAAGGGCTTGGATGGTGTAGTTCTACATGAAGGGAGGATCGTTCTAAATGGATAATAGAACGGTAATCCGGTCACCTTCTTGCATTGAACGCATTGTTGAATGATCTTCTTGATCAAATTGATCTCCTTTGGAATCCAGTACTTGGATCGAAGGGCTGAACTGACGTAGAGGTCAGGAGCGTGACTGTTGATCACATGTGTCTCTGTGACAATCATCCTGCCAAGAGGATGTCGAGCGTGAATCAGGATTGGTTCGAGAGCTTCACGTGGTAGTGAAACTGAATCTACACTACGCTTCAAGCGTTTCAAGCCGTCACGGCATTCTCGCAGAATGAGTTCTGGTGGAAACTCGAGATTGTTGTTTTCACAATCGATGTAGTGTTCTCTGATGATGACGCTTCGAGCCACTTTCTCTTGGTGAGATCTGGTCTGGCGAAAGTGAAATTTTCGCATAGCATAGCCTTTCCACTTCTTCTTTGGGAAGAGTTTGGATAGAGCCAATAGGATGTAGTAGGTGATCCTAGTCAGTTTACCCATTGAATTGGTGACTGAGAATGGAATGAACGGTTGATGTTGATATATGTGTTCCATGAGAGAGTTTCCGTTGAGGTGACAATTCCTTCCTTGGTGGGCGAATTTTCGTTAGACGACATTTCGAGCCTCTTTTCCGTTGTGTGCACGTGAAATTATGCTGTAAAAGCAACAATTACTGTGAGAATTACGTTTAAAACGAATTGTTATACGAAAATTGCGAAGGAAAATCAATTTTTAGGCGAGAAATACATGAGAAAGTCGAAGGAAATTCGAAAATCACGTAAAGATTTCGTTTGGCCTAAAAGTGTGCAAACACTGCCACGCCGAGTTGCGGACTGTGTGCTAACCTGCATACCGCGTACCATAGGCGCGCGCAATTCAAAAATGAATTCATCGATTAGTTCAGTGGAATTTTACGAATTTTGGAATAGAATTCGATGGAAAACACAAAGAACGGCCGAATTGCCCACAGATTATATAGAATAATCAATTTAGTGAATAAATTAGGCACGATCATTCCGGTTGCTCCCGGAATGAGAGGTTTTCCGTTGATTAGGAAAAAATGATGCAATGTCATGCATTCTTTTTCGGCTGAATTGGCGATGGGGCGATAAGTTACAGGTTATACAGTCATGTATTGATTTCGCGATCGAGTGATCGATCGATTTTCGTGTGTATGATAACGATATGTGGAAATATCGATTTTTCACAGATAAACGGATAATTCGAGTGTGGAAACACTGGAAAACGGACATTTTACGCTTGATGAGCGTTTTGTCAAGGAATTTAGGAACTTTCACGCGTGAATAGCGTTTTTGTCACTGGAATAGGAATTTTGCGAAAGCTTTTCAGGTTGAACTGAATCAGAACGAGGAATCGAACTGTTTTTTCGTCGGGTATGACGTTTTTTAAGACGGGCTAGCCGTGATATTGTGTTTGGTGAACACAAAACGTGTTTATCGGCGCCGTGTGTGGCCTCCGACGTCGTTTTTTGGACTTGTACAAGCTAAAAACGAAATTGCCGTGTGAGTTGGCAGAAAGAGAGAGAGAGAAATGAGCCTAGAAAGTGTGATTTTACTCACGTCAGTTCGTTTTATCAAGCTGACAGACAATTTACGCTAATGACCGACTGGTTCGATTTCGGCTGGTTAAGCCTGCATCACTTGTGAGAAGTGAAACCGGTCCGATAGCACCATGTTGAGAACTGCATAAAGGGGTAGTCGGCAATACAGTCTCAAACCTCTGTTTTCTTAGAGTATAGCGTATTCGGTGTATTTGTCTGTGTGAGCAAGATAAAGACGAAGACGGAATAAAGCAGTGACCCATTTATTAACGTACGAGCTTCGGCAATGGGCCTCAGTTCTCGCAAAACAAAAAGGGGGAAACTGCACACAAAAAATAGGACGAAATTAGGGAAAAAGTAAACAAACAATTTTAGATAATTTATCGAACCGATGACGAGCGTCTTCCGGAGCGAGTCGAAAGAATTGAACCAAAAGTGTTTAGGATAATTTTACCAAAAGAATCTTGCGATAAAGGGATAAAAAGCCCGGTTGAGGCATAAAAACCCACGCTCGTTGTCAAAGCGTTTTCTCCTGCAACTCGACGGTACGCGAGTTGCTGCAAGACTGAATTAGCCGCCGCTTTTTAGGCCAGCGTCGACCCGTTGTTGGGTCCCGCAGCGAATGTGCGGTAGGGCGCGCTTGAGTGCGCGCGGTGGCTTTTGGCGGTAATTCAAAAGGAGGTTTACCGAGCGGTTGCTGGAGAACACGCTGGGGAACGTCAGATGACTCTAGTTTTGAGGGCAAAACCAGAAGAGAGTTATCTGAGCGTTTCTGGATGACAAATGTGTTAGCTTTGACGTACATTTGGCAACAGAACTTCAATTTCTAGCTGACGTCGTTATTATAAGATCACGACCAAAACTTATATACTGGAGGAAAGAACATTCGAAATTCCCTTGGTTGCGTGATTCCTCTTCTGTGAGCTACATGGCTATGATTTCGCAAAAAAGAAGTGCTACAAAAATGTAGCTCCAGTTTTGGAAATAACACACAAAAAAGTTTTAGAGCCATAGGATTATCCTTCTTTTTGTAGGGCATGATTAAACTCCATAAAAAAACTCGAACTCAATAAACTAAACTGTAAACTGAGGAATTTAGCAAGCTTTTGCTCTCTTTATCGGTAAATTTCTAATATTACCGGTAAATTTAAATTTTCAAGATTTACCGGTAAGTTTTTACAACTCATCGGTAAGTTTTTAAGATTTACCGGTAAATTCTCAAGTCTTACCGGTAAACTTTTAAGTTTTACCGATACATTTCTAAGGCTTACTGATAAATTTTTAAGATTCACCAGTATATTTTCTTTAAAGACGAGAAAGAAACACATGAAAAAAATATTCGAAAGTTCACTTGATCACTTTTTGCAAAAAAGGGAACACAAAAAAAAACGATTTTCTAGAACTCAAAACCTGAAGACGTCAAACAATAACTCACCTTTATCAATAGAATCAGCCACGGCTAGAACAGCAAATTCCTGAAGAGTCATCATCTCTTCCACAGTATTTTCTTCTTCCGGAACACGTTTTGTCACCTCCATCATTAAGCAAATGAAGCACAACAGAAGATTCCCAAAAAAAAAAATGAATTCAAGAAATGGAGACGCAGAGAAATGCCAAAAAGAAGAATGATTTGATGTGTGATGTTAGATAAAGAATGCTTTCACACTCCCTATTGAAAAGGTTGTGTGTGCTCCATGAGCCAACTAAGAGAGAGATTAGAGTGGTGGTGTATCTGGCACAGAAATTTTGGGCGGTCTTTATGGAGGCTGACGTGTTGCAAAGGTAATGGAGGGAAAGAAAAAGAACATTTTAGATCAAGGATTTAATAGTGGTGTTATAGAAAAAGGGATTAAGGAAAAAAGAAGAAGCAGTGATCACTTCCGGTTAAAGCATGAAAAAAGTCAGAAATAAATAAAAGCCGGAAAAAAGGATGTTTTGCAAAAAAAGGGCTAGAGCAGGTGGAAAATTTCCGGAAGAAAAGGTGGAAAAGAAATGGAACAAATATATGACTCACCAAGTTTTGTGAGTTTTCTGGAACGTAGATCGCTTTTTTTCTCTGGATAAGAAAATTCTTTATCAAGCTTTGAACGGTGAACTTCGAGCTTAGATTATAGCGGCACCTTGAACGAATTGACGTAAAACGGTCGTTGGATGGTCGTTGTTCTTCATTCAACTGTTCGTCAAAATCTAGAAATTGGAAGTTTTTAAGGTGAACTGCCGGAATGAAAGCCACGCCAACTGGTGCCCTTTTATTGCAGGATTTTTGGTATTTCCATCGAAAATAATTGTAAATGATCCATAACTGCGTTTTCAAGAAGAATCTAGAACTCGTTGGGCTAGAATCCAACAATTTTATAGTTTTTCTTAGTTTTTTTAAAATTTCGTCAATCACTGGTTAACAAATCTTGTTGAAAATAACATGAATTGATGAGCAAAAAAACCTTTAACATTTGGTTAGATTCCACGTTACTAGCGATAAAATAACCAAAAGATCTACGTTTAAATTTTTTTAGTATTTTGTTTTACTATGCAAAACTGATGAAAAAATCAAGTTCTACCATCTCGAAAAATGTTTACTACTCTTAACTGAAAAGCTTTTCAAATCGAACAATGAAACTGTCAGCTAATATCCCGATTTCAATGACATTTTTCACTTCTAATCTACAATGATATATTCCTTTTGAAAATTTCCTCTCATGATCATTCATCGTAAAAATTGTATAGTTGTGTCCCTTTAATAAAAGTTTCCCTCTAATTGTGGTGCCCCCCTAGTAGTAGTGCTCTCCGGATGAAGAGGTTGAAAAATAGTGTTGCATGCGCAACTATTTCAGTTTTTACGGTTGTTATGAACTTTTTTGTGTTAAATTAGTCCTAACTTTCGTTAACTCGGATGTCTTCTCTTATCCTTCCGTTTTTTTTCTTTTTTAATCTTTCGTTGTTTCAAAGTTTCAAATTTCCCATAAAAGTTCATTCAGTTCATTTTCTAGAACAACAAATCTCGAAGTGTATATAGCCAAGTACAAAACACATCATCAAGACTTGAGTCTTGTGAAACATCACGTACACAAAAAGTGATAAACAAGAACGAAAATGATCACACACTGAGCTGATATTTTAGAATTTTAAAGGAGACCAACGCCAAGGACAAAAAATATAGAATATGGAAAAAGTGAAACTAAGAAAAAAAAACCATGATCATCGTTTCGTTTAAATAAATCGTTTAAATAAAAATAAATAAATCGTTTTTTTCATAATTCTACTCTACAAAAATGCCGAATGAAAATCAAAAGTGATCGAATTCTCCTTCCACACGGGCCATTCTTCTCATGTGTTCCATAAATGTACGCCAAAAATTCATCGACTCTCTCCTGGAACCCACTTTCGTTTTCTTCATCAAATTTTCCGTCGGGACCAGTCGTGACCACAACAGAAACGATAGCAGTGATAAGTTCGTAATCGGCAAAAAGAACCACCTTTCTGAAAAAAAAAATTCTGAAATTTCATCTTGAAGTGACGTCAGTGGGGGTAATTTTTCATTCTATTTTTGAATATACTGTTAAAAAAATAGAGTTTAGGCAAGGAAATTTGAAGTTGGCTTAAACCGATCCAACGACCTCCACCTGAAAACGCAAATGCGGCGCGCAATTTTTGCAACTATCCCGCATACATTTTTTTTTAGTTTTTTTTGCTGTTTTCGATGAAAAGGAGTACAAAATTCAGCCTTTTCGCTGACATATCACGTTGTGTATAAGTGTAGAATTCATTTGTGTCATCATAAAAGTGGAAATTTGTACAAATTTCCGTCGAAAACAGCGAAAATCTAGAAACAAAACTGTGTGCGGGATAGTTGCAAAAATTGCGTGCCGCAGTTGCGTTTTCAGGAGGCGGTCGTTGGCTCGGTGCCAAGTTGAAAATTCTTTGCCCAAACTTCACCATAAACCTTTGATTTTCCGGGCCGGACCTATTGAAAAATTCTGCCTGCTTGAATTCAAAAAATTGCAAAATTCAGGGTCAGTTTTCACTATTTTATTGTGATTTTGATGAAGTTCCTGATTTTTTCCTACAGAAAATGTCCAAATTTTTCTCTAGAAACCACTCCTACGGTTATCAAAAAAAAAAAACGAAAAAAATACTTCTTTGAGTGCAAAAAATTTTGACCAATCGACACACGGCCAAACGCATTGCGTACGCCGCGTCTTTTTGTTAAAAGCTCTCGTTATTGACCGATTATTGGACTTTTTTTTTAGAATGTTAATTATTTTCTAAAAAACTCATTAAACTCATTTGATTTCGGAAAATTTTTTCAGAAAATGGATTTAACAAAAAAAAAAGTACCCCAGCGAAAACCTCAAAATCTCACCTCCAAACCTCGTAAAATCTCGTTGGAAAGAATGCTTTGAACACAGAAACTTTCGTACTTTTCAGCATATCTCTCATAAACGACAAGACCTCTAATACAACGGCAGGGTTACACATTTTGTAGCGAAATTTTCGAAAATTCTTTCAATGACAATAAAAGGAAAAATTGAAAAAAGAAATATCACAAAAAAATTTATTAATCCAAATTCAATCAATATTACATTTTCTTCTTATCAGTCTTCCCTGCAATCAAATGCTCTTCTCCCCATAGGTAATCACTTTTCACTTTTGATCCGATTCCAGACGCTTTCGATGCATCTTTCTTCTCATTTTCAGCCTGCTTTTTCGGATCCTTATCATCCACTTTCTTCGGATTTCCAGCCTTTTTCATCTTTTCTTCATCGTCTTTATTCTGATTTTCTGTCTTTTTCTGATCTTTACCATTTTCATCATTTTTCTTCGGATTTTCCAGTTTCTCGTTTTCCTCTGGCTCCAATAATTCCACTTTTAATAGCCCAAGATCAGCGTATGTTCCGGTCGGTGTTCGAAGTTTCTTTTTAGGTTTCTTCACTTTTGGTTTCTTTTCTTCGATTTTTGGTTTGCTCGCAAACTTCAGCTTTTTCAAATTGTCCATTTTTTCTCTCAACTCTTTTTCTTTCACTTCGTACAAATCGATTCCTGAAAATGTTGAAAATACGTGTTTGCATGACCTAGAATCCGCTGGCCTAGAATCCGAAGGTAGGCGCATTTTCTCATTTTTAGGCTTCTTGTATGCATTTTCAAAAGAAAAAACACTTTTTGGCGCGAAATTCGAAAAACTAATGAGCAACGATGCTCCGAATTTATTGTAATGCGCATTGTTTAGCAGATTGAGCGAGTTTTGTTTTCGAAAAACCGAAATTAAATTTACTGAATTTTTTCGGGAAATTTGCCGCTAAATTTTTTTCTGTAAAAATTCTATAGTTTTACCAATCTTTTCCGAAGCTTTTTTCGGTGAATTTCCTCGAAACGTTGAAAAGTTTTTTTTGGCCCAAAATTCAAAAAAATAGTGAGCAACGTGAGCTGTGAGCAATGCTCCGAATTTACGCTAGTGCGCATTGTTTAGCAGATTCACCTAAAATTGCTTCGATTAACCGGAGAATATACATTTTCCGAGTTTTTTCCGGAAATTTTAGCAAATTTTTTAAAAACATTCCCGTTAAATTTCCGATAATTTTCCGATGAAGATAGCAATTTTTGTGGGCCCAAACTAAAAAAAAAATCAAACTCACTCTTAATCCCCCGTGTCTTTGCCTCCTCCTCTTCCTCCAAGGATTCTTCTTCTCCGACATGGACCGTATAAGGGTATTCCTTCGAATCCATCGACTTGATCCAAATTCCATTCAAAACTAAAAGCTCACGAATTCTCCGTGTTCTCAGCCAGTAAGCATCGACATCATACGTGTATAAATACGTACTATCTTTCAGTTTAATGTAGTCTTCCGAGACCTCGTGTATTTGGAACCCATAATACTTTAATTTTTTGAATTTTGTAGGTTTTTGAGGATCCGTCATGGTGGTTTAAATGTTGAGAAATGAAATATTTTTTGGAATTTGAATTTTTTGGACTTAAAATGGAAGGTCAACACGAAACTACAAGTTTTTCAACGAATCTTTTTTTTGTTGAAAAATCAGTTAAAAAATACTGACTTCGATATTCTGGGTCTGTTCTGGTTTTTTTGAATCAAGGACTAAACTCACCTAAATTAAACAATGCTTCTGTATTAAAATTCTACGCTGATCACCATTTTCATAGCTGTTTTGCATGAAAATCTCTCTAAACCGTGAAACCTGTTCTTCTAAAAAAGCGCACGAAATACTGATATCCCCTTAATGACCGTGGCCTCCAGGCCTAGGAACCTCATCGTGTAGTTCGAGAGGACAAGAAGGTCTAGGAATCACAGGTGAAATCTCTAGGCAACGTTGTCCTCTCGGACTACAAGGTCGGATAGCTAGACAGGAGGGAACGAAATTTTTAGAAAAGTTTCATGGTTTAGAGCGATTTTCAAGCAAAACCACAATGAAAATCGTGATCAGCGTGGAATTTTCCTGCAGAAACAATGTTTGCTTTAGGTGTGTTTAGTTCTCCATCAAGCATACTTGTGATGGCCGGCCGGGCCGACTGAGAAATTTCTACCGGCCCGGCCCATTTTTTGAACAGAAAAAAAATTTTTTTTTTTTCGTCTATTTTTCGATAACTGGGGGAATGATTTTCTAGAGAAAATTTTAGATATTTTTAGTAGGAAAAAGTCGGAAATTTCATCAAAATCACTAAAAAATTTGAAAAAAAAACCTCAATTTTTCAAATTTTTTCAAATCAGGGCCGGCAAAATTTCCTATCTGCCCGGCCCGCCAAACCACAAGTATGCCGCCAAGGACCATAAAATCAGAAATTGAAAAAAGGAATATCACAAAAACTTTATTAGATCATCTTTCAATCCATATCACTTTTTCTTTTTGTCTTTCTTCCCTTCAACTAAGTGCTTTTCTTCATACAAATAATTACTTTTGACAGTTGTTCCAATGCCGACCACCGCTTTTTGTGCATCCTTCTTCTCAGTCTCCGTCTTTTTCAAATCTTTTTCATCTCCTTTTTTAGCATTTTCCGATTTGATCTTCCCATTTTCAATAGCTTCCATTTTAATTAGTCCATAAACACCCAAAAACTCTTTTAATCTTTGCATTTCCTCATCGGAAAGCTCGTTGATTTTCAAGTCTGTTTCTTTCTTTTTCGGTTTTTTCAGCATTTTCAATTTATCCATTTTCAATCGCAGTTCCTCCCCTTTCACTTTGTATAGCTTGGATTCTGAAAACAAATTGTTCAGTCCAAGAAAAAAACTACTATTAGCTTTCCCAAATTGGCAGCAACCGCGCTCCACTGAACTCTGTGAATTTTTTGAGAAGAATGTAATTTTTGACTAAAAATGACAGTTCCAGCCTTCTTTTATAAAATTTTGAAATGTAAAAAATCGAAACATTTTCACTCAAAATTTTTACTTTTTTTCAGATTTTCGGTGAAAAAATACTTTTGATTATGCTTTTTGGTGCGAAAAACGGAAAAATCACCGAAAAAAGTTCATTCGCTAAACATGGAAAAAGTCCAGTGGGGCGCGGTTGCTACTAGATTCGGAATGCCAATAGAAAACTTACTCGAAATCCCTCTTGCTTTTGCCTCTTTTTCATCCTCTAATTCCTCCTCTTCCTGTATTTGAACTGTCAATGGATGCTCCACCTCATCCATAGAATCAATCCATATCTCATTTAAAATCAGGAGTTCCCTGATTCTCCGGGTCTTTAGATAATTGGCATAGATATGATATGTATAGATGAACTCCGTGCATTTTAATTTTATGAAATAGTCGTTAACTTCAAGGAGTTCGAATGGAAAATGTTTGATTTTTTTTGTAAATCACAGATTTCGGAGGTGCACTCATTTCTAGTTGGAATGTTGAGAAATGAACTTTATTTTTTGAAATTCGCGTTTTTTTTTCGAGCTTAATGTCAACACGGAATTACACATATTGAAGCAAAATTTTTGAAAATTCTTTTAAAGACAATAAAAGCAAAAATTGAAAAAAGAAATATCACAAATAATTTTATTAATCCAAATTCAATCAATACTACTTTTTCTTCTTTTCAGTCTTCCCTGGCATCAAATGCTCTTCTCCCCATAGGTAATCACTTTTCACTTTTGATCCGATTCCAGACGTTTCCGGTGCAACTTTTTTCTCAGTTTCCGTCTTCTTCTGATCCCTATCGTCATCTTTCTTCAAATTTTCAGCCTTTTTCATATTTTCTTCATCATCTTTATTCTGATTCTCTGTCTTTTTCCGATCCTTACCATCCTTTTTCTTCGGAATTTCCGGTTTCTCCTTTTCCTCTGGCTCCAATAGCTCCGTTTTTATAAGACCATAATGGATAGACAATTCTTTAAGCTTTTGAATTCTCGATTTTCGAGGTTTCTTAGTTTTCGACTTGATCTCTTCACTTTTCGGCGTGTTTTTCAACTTCATTTCTTTCAGTTTGTTAATTTTCTCTTTGAGCTCCCTTTCCCTCACTTCGTATAACTCGAGTCCTGTAAATATTCGATTAAAAAGGGAACCTTTGTCACCGAAATCTTATAAGCGGCCTTATTGCTTTATGTTTAGATTTCATTATAAAAACCATAAAATGCAGACTCGTCAAAATGCGAGCAGGGCCGGCCCGGGTTCAAAAAAAAATTTTTTTCAGCATGTTTTTCCCGATTTTCAGTCAATTTTCAAAAGTTTTCTCGGGTCTTTTTACTTGAAAATCCATCAAGTTCACCTTCTGGAAAACAAAACATAGGCCAGAAATGTAGAAAAAAAAACCGCGAAAAAAAATTTTCAAAAGAAAACATTTTTTTCATCTGAAAAAACCTTTTTTGCTTGAACTGATAAAATGAGGTGAGATTCGAAAATTTGTAGTTGGTTGTCTATTAGCTTTACGAAATGCGGAGCAACCTCGCGCCGCTGTGCGCAGTTGATTTTTCGAATCTTTTCTTTGATTTTCAGCGAATACATGTTTTGAAGATTTTCCCATTTTCACAATTGAAAAAAGCGTCATTTTTTGGCTGAAAATGACAGTTTCAGCCTTTTTTTGACCCGAATCTGGTTGAAAAACTATAAACAAAATTATTGAAAAATGTTCCTTTTTTATCGATTTCCGTTTATAAAACACTTCAAAATAGGAGTACTGGGTACAACGAATCGTTAAATTACTTTCAAAAAAATTCATTCGCTGAGTGAAGAAAAAAAAATCAAAAACTGTGTTCAGTCGAGCGCGGTTGTTTATCATTTTGCACATGAATTCAAAACTGGAATCCGAAAAAAAAAGAAATCGTCCAGAGTGGCGCGGTCAAATTTTGTGTAATCCAAGAGGAAAATAATAAACAAACTCACTTTCAATCCCCTTTGCTTTAGCCTCTTCTTCATCCTCCTGCTCTTCCTCTTCACTCATAAAAACCGTCCATTGGTACTCCTCCTCGTTCATTGATTCTATCCATATTTCATTGAGCACCAACAATTCTCTTATCCTTCGAGTCTTCAAAAAAGTGGCATCCAAGGAGTAAGTTGAGATTGTTCCGGGGGTTTTGAGCTTTATGTATTTTTCGGTGACTTCATATATTTCATGCGGTAAAAATTTCATTTTTTTGTATTTGATAGGCTTTGGAGGTGTACTCATTATTTGTTGAAGTGGTGAGAAATGAAAAATTGGTTTCGGAAATTTGCATTTTTAATTTTGAGAGGGAAGGTTAACACGGAAATATAGATTTTGTGAACTTTATTGAAAAATATGTGATGAAGAAAACTGTGATCACAGACTGATGGCCGCGGTCGTGGCCGAGTCTCCGACAGCTGGCGAGCTCTTGTTTTTGAAATGTTCTTCCATTTTTTCATTCGTTTCATATTTCATTCTGTTAAAAATATTCAAGGATAAATGTTGAGTAAACGAAATAAAAGCGAAAAGTATAGAAAAAACAGGTGTTGTCGGATTCTCGGCCGCGGCCGCATGAAAGATAATATTACGAATTTCGGAAAAATACTTCATTGGAAAAATAACGATATCAATTATAATCGATCAATCAATCAGTTAACTTTGATATCAAAAACTCTCTGATCTTTTGATCTTTGCAGGCCTCATCATTCTGTCTGACTTCTCAAAATGTTCAATAAAATATTTCGCGAAAGCAGTGACTTCCGAAGTGGTAGAGCAATCAAGAACATAACGGAATGGCTCCAAGGAGTCTAGTTCCCTGGTTGGCACATACGATTCCAAAATTTCCAAAACACTACCGGCAAGATCAGTGAAAAGTTTACATTTATCGATTGATTTCAAATGCACTTGAACCAGAAATTCCGACGATAGCCATTTCATTTCGTTGGAAGGACCGCTAATGAGCTTTCTGGAATTCAAATATTTGGTTGAAAACTGAATGTATGCCTTACCGGAAAAATCCGTTGAATTTACAGGCAAATTTTTTGATAATTTACCGGTGAACTTTCCAATAGTTCGCCGGTAAAACTCTATTGAATTTTCTGGGAAATTTACCGAAGAAATTAAGCACGAAATTTGAAAAAAAAACTCTGAGCAACGATGCTCCAAAATTACGCAAGTGCGCACTGTTTAGCAGGAAAATATTCCGATAAATCGAAAAATTTACCGGACCTTCATCAGAAAATTTACCGGAAAAGTTTCGGAATTTGTTTTGTGTTATTTTTCGATAATTTACCGGGAAGGTTTTTCCGGTAAATTTTTTGATGATTTATTGAAACACCCATTTACCGGTAAAAATATTTTCTTTTTTCGGTAAGGCTAACTGATTTCTGACTTACGATAAGTAGGTGAAAGTCCTTGGCTTCAGCACAACATTACAAGCTTCTGCGGGGAGAAACATGAGAAGCGTTTTGAAATTATGGAAGATATTATGCTTCCAACTTTCATCTTCATAATTCAACTTGACCAGCAACATCAAAGTTTCGACACAAAATTGGTCGAACGGAATATTTTCAGGATTTTTATCGGCTTCAGGCATGTTTGAATACAAATGAATCATTAGATCCATAATGATCTTTCCGAGATATGTTCCTTCTTTGAAGTTGTAGACAATGGATAGCAAATGAAGCTTGAACTTGGGAGTAGACATGGATTTTTGAGAAGGTTGGGTCATCAGGCTGGAAAAAATTGAGAAATTATTGGAAAACTTAACCAGAAAATTATCGGTATAGTTTCGAAAAAATTACCAGTATATTTCTAGTTTATCAAAAAATATTTCGGTAAATCTGTTAAGCAATGCGCACTAGCGTGATTTCGGAGCATCGTTGCTCAATGTGTTTTTTTTTCAAATTCCGCTTTGGGGGCGGGCAGGAGCGGGCGGGGCCGGGGCGGGCGGGGGCGGGCCGGGCCGGGGCGGGCAGGGCGGGCAGGTAGAAGAATTTCTCCTGCCCCCGCCCGCCCCATCTGCCCGCACTCAAGAAATCGATTATTTTTTTGAATTTCTCACCACTCGGGATTTTCAAAAAGTGAATACTAGACCGTCAGAATGCTTACAATAGGCATATAAGGCCCTGTGAACATTTTGGCATTTTCCGTTCTTGGACCCGCCCCTCTTCCAGCAAGCCACGCCCACTTTAAGATTGAAAATCGACTTCTTTCCCCTTCGGGGGCAGATAGCGGGGCGGGCGGGGCAGGGCGGGCCGGGGCGGGCAGGGGCGGGCCGGGGCGGGCGAGGGAAAAGCTCCGGGAGCTGCCCGCCCCCGCCCGCCCCGGCCCGCCCGCGACAAGTATGCATAAAAGTTTATTTTCCGGTATATTTCACGAATCTAAGGGAAGCCTTCCAGCGTAGTTTTTTTTTAATGTGGAGCAGCACAACTTATTAGAAATTTTTAGAATTCATTATTTAGAAAACGGTAAAATAACTTTTAAAAAAATCATACCTAAAGCCATGCGCCAAAAGATTCAGACTGCGGAACAGATACTCCGAATCAACATCCTTTATCTTCATAGCATTGCTTGCCAAAAATCCACAAATTGCATCGATATTTTCCGAAGAATTTTCAAAAACTTCTTTGATACAAAAAATTCTCAGAATGAAGCTGCTCAACTCAAATGCTTCTTTATCCTGAAGAGGGTCCTTCCATTCTGGGATGTCAGTTAAAAGGGATTGGATAACCTCTTGTTTCTCTTCGAATCCCATTTGGTTTAAGCTGACGGGACTGAAAAAAGTTTTTTTACTGAAAAACGGGTGTTTTAACGGTGTGTTCTATCGAAAATTTACCGGAAGACTTCGGTAAATTGTCCCGTTTTTTCAAAAAATTGTTTGGTCAGTCCGCTAAACGATGCGTACTGACGTAATTTCGGAGCATCGTTTTGAAAAGTTCTGAGTAATTGAAAAAATCTGCATAAAAATGTTTTCGAACATTTATCGAATAATTATCGGAAAATTATTAGAAAACTTTGGTGAATTTTCCTGTTTAACAATGCGCACTACGTAACTTCAGAGCACCGTTGCTGCATGTTTATTGAAACCTTGCGACAAAAGATATCTATGAAATTTTCCGGAAAATTTCTCAGACTTTTTCCCGGTAAATTTAACAAAATTTCATCAATAAAGCACACGGATCTATACAAGTTTAAGAACTTACTAGGACAACGCTCGAATAATTTCCGAAGCTCTAATTCGAACTTCATATTCATTTGGATAAAGTCTCCAAGCATTGCATGCAATGTACAGACTTCTTTTCAGGTTTTCCTGAGTTTGATGATGAATTAAAGGATCGCATAGATAATTGAGAACATTGGGGTCTAGAAGTTGATATATGAGAGGGTGTGGGGGTTCCTGGAAGCCACAATAGTATTCCACAGAGTTCAGGGTTTGCTCAAGATTTTCGATTGTGAGAAGTTCAGGTTGTGACGGGATTTCAAATTGTGCGCGTTGTTCTATTGGTGTGCCTGCAAAGTGTTTTGTTGATCTAATGATATTTTTCCAAAATAATATATGTTTTCGTCATAACCACTTCAAAAATGCTGCTCATGTTCTCAGGCATTTATGTGTGTTCGAAGGACGAAAGTAACAATTAGGTGTGAACCAAGTGTTATCAAAACAAGCCTTTTAGTCAACAAAGTAATTTTGACTCTGATTTGATTTATCATAGTGGATTTAATCGGAAATCGCTTTGGGGCAACACCTAAACTTTGCAACTGTAGTTTGATGGCCGCGGCCCCCGGAGTGAGCCAAAATGCTTTTCGATTTTGCTGATGTTTCGCACGGTGATTCGAGTTTGTAACATTCTTGCTCTAGGAACCTGGAGCACTATGAAAAGCTCAAAAACAAAATTTGTCGCAATGATACCAAAAATGTTTTCCAGATGTTTTTTTGGTTGTAGATTACGAATTTCAATGCGAAAACTTTTAAAACCAATGTTTTGAACCATGCTCTTACCAATCAAACTGATCTTTTCCAGTGATTTGTGCGACTTCACCAATTGTTGCAACATTTTCTCGTCCATTTTGTTATACGAGCAATCCAAAGTTTTCAAATTCGGAAGAGATTTTTTGCATTTGAGATACTTGACCATAAAAGAAGAGAGATTAGTTCTGAAATACACAAATTTTCCTTTGGAAAAATCCTGCTTTCCTCACCCTGGCACACACCCTGGCGTCCCTCCAACATCAAGAGATTTTAGCTCTTTCAACTCAAAAATTTCCTTTAACTCTTCTTTTTTTCCAAAATCAATTCTCGATATATTTAAGGTTTCCAGTTTGGAAAGACGTGAGATTCCCCTCAGGGTTTTCACTTTTGTCTCGGGAATTTCGAGTTTAGTGAGCAATGGGTACGCCCGACAGATTGCTTTGAAGTCTTGTTGCGAGCAAATACAAATTGAGAGACTCGTGAGATTTGTGATATAATTTGACATCTGAAAATTTCTTTTTTTAGTGTTTTTTTCAGAAAGTTTTAGAAAGGGCGTTACTTTCGATGGAATTTTCTGAAAATTGACATGGAGACTAATTTTGAACATCTGCAATCGGAAATGTACACTAGAACCGCCACAAATTTGGTTAGAGAATTGATTCTGTCAGAAAATTTTCAGACAAACAATTCGAACTCCAGTTTTGTGCAGAAATGGGGATGGGAAGTCTCATTCAGTCTCTTAAACAAATTATAAATACATACATTTCAGAATTGTTTTAGGATTTGAAATTCATTTTTCAAAATCTCGAAAAATTTCAGATTTCCAGAAAAATATTCAAAATCTATCTCCTCTAAATAATGGATTGTGATACAAAATAGTTTGCAAGGACACATTTCTTAAACTCCCAAGCTCAAAAGTTTTCAGACTATTCTGAAGAATTTTCCAAAATTTGGATTTTTGAAGAGCCCACTAAATGCGAGTCCCATTATGAAAAATTCGTCGAAATAAATCATTTTAATAAATCAGAATCTGTTTTTCCGATCCTAAAACGCCCATGGTTTTTCTAAAACTTCCTTAAACGTCCTAGGAGCTTCAAAGCTTGATGATTTTACCGAAATATTGTACTGGACGATGTCTGAAATTCAGCATATCTGTTTTAAACCAGAATTGTGGCCCTTCACACTATGATTTTTGTTCTCACCGGGGCCAAAAATCGTTAAGTTCTTAGAAAATTCTCAAAGACTACAAAAAACTACAGAAAATTAGTACCTTGACGATCCACCCTCGAGGAAACATTTTCTGATATTGAGCTTCTGGTGTGTCTAAAATAAGTTTCTGAAGGTTCTTACAAACTCTATTGCAGGATTCTTCATCGATTTTTGCGATTTTCCATTCGTTTCCTGGAATTTTCTAATTATGACGTCATTTCCAGAAAAAAAACGTACCAAAGAAAATACCCAAAGCGACTCGTGCCGCATCAAGATCTAGTAGAGATTGCTCCTCCATTTTCAGCTTGAGCTTAGAAAAAAGCTCCGAGAACAGTTGAGATAAATTGAAAAACGAGAAGAGGTAGGGGTAACGTGTTGGAAGAAGTAAAATGGAGGGGAAGAATGATGCAAAACAGGCGCCTCTAATACCCTATCATTAGGGAATTGGTTGCTATGGAGAATTTTGGGTACTCGAATTCGTCAAGTATAATGATGGAGGGCAGCTCGTGATTCTGAATCATTCTGAATCACTGCAATTTTTATGACTCATCTAAATTCTAAAATCATTATGACTCATCTGAATTATAGCATCCAATACAATATTCTTTACAATTCGGTATCATACGACGACGAACGACTTACTAATCGCTTGAAATTTTGGGTCTCTGTGGGTTATGCACGAGAAATGAAAAGGTCTTCAGAATCCTTCGAAACATGCAAAAAATTGTTTGTCTCCAAATCTATTAAAAACCATACTTGTTATTGGCGGGCCCGGTCGGCTCGGCTCTGAGGGGGTCAAAATTTTTTTGCACTAAAAAAACATTTCGTCTTTTTTTCGATAGATAAGATATTTTCAGTAAGGAAAAATGACCCCAATTTTTCAAAATTTTTTGAATCCGGGCCGGCAGAATTTTCCATCGGCCCGGCCCGTCCCGGAAAATCAAGTATGTTAAAAACTACATTACAAAAAGACCGTTGGAGATAATTCGGCTCAGTTTTCGAATTACCATCCGACAAAATAAAAAATAATCGTCCCAAAATTAAAAAAATCTTTTTTTCGTCTTTTTGATTTTTTTTTTTGAAAAATTCTGGGACGGTATCTTTTTTTCGGACGGTCATTTTTATTTTGGGACGGTTATTTTATTTTTTGGGAGAGCACTATGAAAATGAACTTTGTAAACAATTTGTATATCTCCGTTTGGACACGTGCTGAACAAAAAAATGAAAAATGTTTTAATAAATATTTTATACGTTGGCAAATTTTCAATTGAGTCGACATGATACAAATTCCATTGACATTTTTGAACATTGCTTTCTTCCAGAATGAATATTTATTCAAAACCCAACTGAAAAAAAAAAACAGAATGAATCCAACCGAAATTCTTCTTTTTTATGAATTATATTCATAAGAGTATCAAAGTCAAACAGACCAAAAAGTTTATAAACGCCGTTTCTTTTAATGATACGCGGGATACTATTCTGCTCTTGCTTCCGCCTCAACCTGTCTTTCCCGTTCATCTACTTCCAATTTTATCCTTTTTCTCTCATTTTCCATTTCAATTTCCTCGGTTTCCAATATGGCGAATTGCTTGATAATCCAACTACATATTATTTTCGTTTCTTCATTTGGAGTTTCCTCATGAATAAAGCGGAATAGATCGAGAAGTCGAGAATCTTCAGTGGGTCTATACTTCTCCAGGATGGACTTCATTTCATTTCTTATTCGTTTAGTGCTAACGAAAAGATCGTCTTCTGTTGTTTTGAGCTGTTGGATAAAGAATACGCGAATGTAAAGAACAAGAATCAAATTGTCTTCCCCGATGTATCCGCGTGTGATGTGTTTCCTGGAAAAAATAATTGAGTTTTGGAAAAAGAGGTCTGCTTTTTCATAATAAGGATGGACTGAACACACCTAAACTTAACTTTTTTTCTGCTTCGAAATTCTACGCTATATTTTATAGTGATTTTGCTTAATGACCCGCGAAAATGGTTCTGGAAAGTCGTACGAAATACAAATACCGCCTTAATGACCTTGGCCTCCTGGCCTAAGAACCCCACCGTGTAGTCCGAGAGGACAGCGTGGCCTAGAGATTTCACCTATCATTCTAGGCTTTCTGCGCGGTTTAGACCGAATTTCAAGCAAAATCCCTGAAAAAATCGAGCGCAGCGTAGGATTTTAAAGTAGAAACAATGCTAAACTTAAGTGTGTTCAGTCATCATTTACCTGAAAATTGCCGTGGATCGAAAACCCGACAGCGCGAATTTTTCGGAAAGTTAAACTTAATATATTAAAAAAAAATTGTGATAGAAATTTTTCTGTAGAAGTTCGATGAAAATAACTGACAGATTGTCGGTAAATTCTGCTAATTTTTTGAAGTTTTGAAGTCCCAACAGTAGTCTTTTGGGAGAAAATTAGGCCAGGGTACAATGATTTATCGTTAAGAGTTTTGTTAAACTTACCGGTAATTTTATCGGTAAATTTATCGGTAAATTTTCAACTCCAGTCGCTTTTTTTTGTAAAACTCGAAGAAATAGCGAACAACGATGCTCCGAAATTTTGCAATTTTTTTTTTGGAAAAAATACGTCAAATAATCGGAAAAACACACTTACAAGAAAATTCTGAAGTTATCCGGTGTCGTGAAGAATTCCACAATCCCTTCGTGCATATGTGGCAACAGAATTATTATCTGATTCAACGTCTTCCATGAATCGTTCTGGTTTCCAGCTTTACTAAATACTACCGTTAATATCGTCATGGTCATAAAATCGTTCATTAAATGGTTCGGATGCGATGGATTCAAGCAACGTTTTTGAAGAATTTCCACTATTAGGCTGTAGATATAGTCGCTAGTATCGTTCTCTTTTCTGTCCGCTTGGATGAATTGAAGTAAATTACACATTATATGACGATCGATGCATAGGTCGTGCAACTTAACACTAGGAGAATACCTGAAAGGAAATTTTCTAAAAAAAAATGTTTTTTAGGCTGATTTCATATATAAATTCGCTGCCAATTGACCATTGAAACACATTTCAAGCGCTTCTATACTGCAACTTTTGGTGCGCGATTATAATGTTTTAACGGCTTGTTTTCTAAAAAGGAAACTGTTCTTTAACATGTAATGCTGCAGGGTTATTTTACCTACCCGTGGACTAACTTTAGCCCTCATGGAATCGGAGGGGCACATTCCGGGAGCATTACATGTAATGGGACCAGTTTCAGACAATTCTCTAAGAACAATGCTTCGAACAAGGCTCAAACTCTCCAAAAGCTGCTTCAAATGCACTGTTTTTTCCATTGACTGCAGACTAAAATCCGAGAGCAGAAAAAACTCTTGCGGTTTTTCAGCCGCATGGCCACGGCCGTCAATCTGCAACCTGCTATGCGTGCTCTTCAATCCGCTTTTCACGCATTTTTTTCTTCGAAATCGAAACCAAAATTCAAATAAAAAACCGGAAATTTTGAAAATGGGACTTCACGGGTCGGCCCGGGGTTCAGGCGAAACATGTTTTTTTTTTGAAAATTTTTTTTCGCGGTTTTTTCTACTTTCCTTGGCCTATGTTTCCAGAAGGAGAATTCGATGAATTTTCAATTTAAAAAACCCAGGAAAAGCTTCGAAAATGAGCTAAAAATCGAGAAAAGCGAGCTGAAAAAAGGCCCGGCCGGCATTTTGAAAAGTCTCTTCAGCCCCCCGCCTTTCTTTTTAAAACCGAAAATTTCATTTCAAACTCACTTGAAAATCTTCAACAAAATTATGACGCAATGCCTTACGGCTTTTGATGTAATTGTCAATGAAGCCATCACAGTACCAACTGCAAACTCAGAAATCTGCTCCAAATTCTCCCGAGTTGCTCCTTGTAGCAGGGAATCGTTGTTGAGAATCATTGAAACTTGACAACGTTTAACAAAGTCTCTGTTCGTCCGCGATTCAATAATTCGATTCGGAAACGGACGATGGAACACCGTTTTGATGAGGGTTTGTTGTTGAGCAAAGGAGAATAGATTTGGACGAGTACTGCTCTCGCTGAAAGTTTTTGAGTTGAGCAGTGGGAGAGAATTTCAGAGACCTTCATAAAAAAGTTGATGAAGGCATGCCTCACTGATAAACGTTGCATGAATTATCACTATTGGTTTGAATCGTTGATGTTTTTTTTCAAATAAATTAATATTGTAAAGTTTCGAAAAATTTCAAATTGTTCGAACGGCTCCGTCGCCGTTTATTAGGTTTTTGACCATTTTTGATATATTTTTTGAGAAGATGTTTCGTAGGTGACTTTACTGCTTAGCTTGTTTTCCGGGCAAATAATTGACAACTTTACTATTATTACTGGACAGATTCTGTGTGTTTGTGTGTTCGTCTGTCCGGTATCATAGCGCAGTCCTTAATGAACCGATTTTCATGAATTTTGCATGGATTGATAGAGCCCTTGTCGGAGAGGATGCCCGTTTTTTCCGCTTCTTTCTGTCTGGTTAACTATGACCGCGACGCGACCTTTTGTGAAAATTTTTTAACTTTCTTCTTTATCAGATTTCAATATTATCGGAAAAAATAAATTTCAAAACCCAAAACTCTGTATGCAGCTAAACGCGTTGCGGTCGCGTCGCGTGTTAAAGGAGAGCTTTGTCTCGCGCGCTACTTCGTCTTATTTTATGAGTCAAAATGGTATAATTGGACATTTCTGACAGTCAGAGTGCCTTCAACAAAAAAATTTTTTCATAACATTGGCTGAAAATTTCTCTGGCACTTCCAGACATTTGAAGAAAGAGAGACGAAAACCGACCGGTGGCTAGTTTGTTCGGAAAACAATCGAGCAACATGAACAAATTCCACATCAACAAACACTATTCTCAACTTTCCCAACCATTCACCCTTCTTTTTTATCCAAACTCACCAAATCACCGCGAACAAACATTGCAAACAAAGGAGTTGAATAGCATCCCTCTTCGTTCGACTGTTTCTATAGATATCACACATCAAATCAAGGCATCTACGGAGATCCTCATCCGTTTGATTTTGATAATCAGTGTCGAGGTACTCGACTAACTTGATGATAACACTATCCATATGGTGTTGTTGACTTGTCGATTTGTGACAATGGGTGTAGAGGTGTTGGATGGAATCGAGGCAGTTTGAGAAGTTTGCAGTGGTGAGCAGTTTTACTTTTCGACCGTCCTGGTCGTACTGATGACGTCTTTCGAGAGGCGTTCCTGAGAAAAAAATGAGTTGAATTTTGAGAAGAAAAAACTTTTTTCAGTAAATTGACGCTTTTTTTTTCAATTGTACAATTTATTACAATCGATAGAGAATTTTGTGCTCTGCGAGATTCTTTTTTTTCCCCGATATCGATGAAAACGTCGAACGTCCAGAGACAAGGTTCAGCGCCGGCACACGGTATGCTATTTGTGGAGGGATGCAAACGCGCTCCATTGATTGGGGGCGTGGCCTAATTTAGAAAGCAAAATTTATTGCGTTTAGAATTTTTTTTGAAGAGAATCCAGGTTTTCTGGCAGTGAATTAGCCCAGATCTGTCAGAATAGTCGACAAAAATTAAAAAATGTATTACACTTCACCTAGAAATAATTATTTTAGGATTTCAAAATATATTTTGTCAACAAAATTACTTCACAAACAGCATACCGTGCCGGCAGGTCCTAATTTGGCGAGAGTGGTTCCTAGGTTTGGACAGAACCGCTGTCCGAATTTTCACGCACAATTTTGAAAAATATCTTCTTTTAGTAAGATAATTTGAATGTGCAAAAATATCTCCCATAAATTGCGGACAGTGACAGAACGGCGGACTCAATTGAAATCTTTCAAACGTGACACCGGCGGCCTCTGGCATTCCTTGAAAAATTGCTTCATTTTCTTAGCTCTTACACATTTTCGGTCATACTCTTTTTGTTTCGTTTCGATTTTTCCAAATTTTCAGCCAATTTTCATTTGGAACTCACCAATTAAGCTAACCAGTTCCAGTTTTGGATGCGTTTTAATCAATGTCTGCAGTTGCTCCTCCGTTATCTCATTGTACGAACAGTCCATCATTCTCAATTCTGGCAGACTTTTTCCACAATTCATATAATATGTGAACACTTTTGAGGGGTTGTCTCTAAAATGTGATCAATTTTTTTTTGAAATTCAAAAAAAAATCGGCTCTATTCCAGTTTAGGGGATTCTTAAATAAATAGGGGACTCAAGTCAGGGGACGCAAGAAATAGGGGACTCTAAAAAAACCGAGGGACTCATGTGAGGGGACGCAAGAAATAAGGGACTCATCAAAACTCCAAAAAAAACAAAGAGACTCAACGAGCGTCCAAAAAAAAATAAGGGACTCAAACCCAATAAGTTGGAATACCCAAATTTTTTCCATTTATTTGTAATCGGTTTTTTTGTTTTTCTAGAAGAAACGCCATTAGAACAAATCCACCATAAAAAAACAAAATCCAGTTTTTCAGTTTGACTACACGAAAAGTCACACACTATACATAGGAATTACTTAGTCAGACCTCAAATAGAACTTGAAGTCTTGTTTTGAGTATCCACATCGCAAGATTTCTGAATAACTTTTCAATTATATGCACGCCGTCGCCAAGATAGAAAAAAAATCTCAATCATATTTTCGTTGGAATGGGCTTGTAGGCGAGAGCACAGCTACAGCACATGAATGCCCGTCCACTGAACCTAAACTCCACCGCTCAACCCCGAAGTCGTGGTCTTTACTCCTTCTAGAAGTGGTGTCACAACACCAAGTGACTTGACTTCTGAAGAAACTTCTCTTACAACGTCTGACTTTGAGGACGTCATTTTGAGATTGAAGAAAAAACCGATTAAAAATAAATGAAATGAATTCGCATATTTCAACTCATTCGTTTTGAGTCCCTTGGTTTTTTTGGACTCTCGATGAGTCCCCTATTCCTTGCGTCCCCTGACTTGAGTCCCTCGGTTTTTTTCGCCTTTCTTTGGGTCCCATCTTTTTTTTAGAGTCCCCTTTTTCTTGCGTCCCCTGACTTGAGCCCCCTATTTATTCATGAATCCCCTAAACTGGAATAGAGCCAAAAAATCGATTGAAAACTCACTCTGGCTTTCCGGCGATCACCAAGCATCTTAATTTCTTACACTCGAAAAAATCTTCCATTTCTTCCACTTCCGATTCACTGATATTTAAAACTTCCAAATCAGGAACTTTATAAATTCCATTGATATTTTTGATATTTGCATGACAAATTTTCAATTTGGTTAGCTCGTTGAACCGCCAAGTGATCAAATCAAAATCGTATTGTCTTGTAGCGCAATTGTCGAGGCTCAGCGAGCGAAGAGATTGATAAAATGAAGAGATCTGCAAATTTTTTTGTGAAAACTTTGGCGATTTTTCGGTGAATTTTGCAGAAAGCGTAATTTTCATTCCAAAATTCCGTTCTGTAAGTGTGCCTGACCAAAAAAAATCACCGAAATTTTCATCAAGAAAAATTCCTTAAAAATTACATGTAGATTTATCAGAAAACATCGGTAAATTTTTCGAAATTTTTCAAACTTTTCCCCAGTATCTTTTTGAGGCAAAATTTGCAAAAAAAACTAAGCTACGATGCTCCGAAATTACGCTAACATACATGGCTTAGCAAATATACCGAAAAATGTTCTTTTCCGGAAGGTTTACTGAACTTTTACCGGATAATTTACCGAAGCCTGTGTATTTGTAAATAATTTATCGAAATACCGAAAAAATTCTACTGTAAGGCACACTGCTGTAAGCTAGCAAATTTGGTCCAATTTTTTGAATTGTTTGTGCAAACTTAGTTTGGAAATGTTTTTGTTACTGAAAATAGGAATTTTTGCAGAAAATATCAGGCTTTTTAATTCTACGCAACCGTAAAAACGCCTATCAATTCCACTGATCGCAACGCGCACGCGACGCATCCTGGGAAAAAAAATTCGAAAAATAGCATTTTCGATATTTTTTCATCATAACCCCAAAAAAAACTCACCGATTCAGGCCAATGTGACGTAAACCTTATCCCATTTCCATCGATAGCCAAATGCTTCAAAAGTTTCCTGCTTGTTGGACTTATTAACGTTTGTAATGCATAATTGATATCGACTGCTGCAAAATTTGAAAACCTTTTCCGATTTTTTTCATCCAAACAATGTAAAAATCACGTACCCACTCCCTCCAACATCTGATCACCTTCTCCCCAATGGGCATGGAACATTGTCCAAGATTTTAAGCTCAATAATTCCAACGATTCCAAGTTTTGATTGAAAACTGCCATAGCACGATAATCATCCATTTCTGTTTGATGAATCGATACATGTGTGACTTGGAGTGTTGCGGTGATATAATCAATATTTTCTTTAGTCGGTTGCTCATCATTGATAAAGTAATGGAAGATTATATTGCTCAGGTCTACGGATAGTTTTGGCTCGCATTTTGTGATTTTGCCTGGAATAGAAAAGCTGTGATGTTTGAAAGTTATGGGGAGGTCATAATAGTTTTCATTCAAATTGGAATTCATTCAAATTGCAAAGTTCTCAGTTTAGGGCCGTTTGTCACAGAGGCGCGTCTTACGGAGTTACCATTTTAAAACCGTGTTTGGAACGTGACCAGTTGCATTTTCTGGCATAACCTGTATATTTAAAGAGAAAGAGGCGGAATGTTCTTTGCAAATTTCTTTTTAAAAAACTAGAAAAATTTTTACGGTCTGGTTGAATTTTGATTAAACTTGTCAGTATTCGTGGGGTTCTAGTTATCTCAAGAACTGGGACCAGAATGATTCCACTAAAACGAAGAAATTGCCATTCCGACTACAAAACTTTTGTCTCTTTTAAAAAACTGCAACCTAGTCTAACTGCGTCGCACTTTCCTGACGCCACGCCCATTGACAAAATGTGGGCGTTTCACAGCTCTGCCGCACAGTAAAACTGCAATTTTTTGGTGATACCAAACACCATTCCTAAAAAATTTTTCGTATTTCCATAAGAATTGTTTCAATTGAAAACAACTTTTTTTTTGTACATGAAAAATTGCCTAGGAACTTCTTATTTTCTGGTTAGAAAAAGTGGAAACTGTGCCGCACCCTTGCAAAAAACCGTGCGGCTGGTTGCAAAAATGACGTGGTTTGTTTTTTTTTTTCGGAATTGAAAACAAAAACATCGAAAATGGCTATTTTTGCGCCCAAATTTGCAAATCAAAAATAATTTCATAAAATTTCGAATGAATAAAAGTTTCGCCATTTTCATCATTAAGACAAGTTTGACTCTCATCTGACCGGTGCCAGTCTATTAGGGGTGCCAGCTTTATAATGTCTGAGCTTTGTCTGTATTCAAATACTAGTTTTCTCTTTTATATAAACTGATGAATCCAACTAAAAATAGCTTTTTTCATCAATGTCCTTTCAAGCCAAGCGGACCCCCAAGACACCGACCACTGTTCCTCTGCCTGCGTCTCCCTCCTCTAGCTAGGTGTTCCCCTATCTGTTTCGAAGTATCCCTTAAGTACGTAGTGGTGCTCTCTAATAGACAGAAAATTTCAAAAAATCTTACCTTCTGCAAGCCAGCTCGCCATCTTCCTCCCACACAAATGCAACAATGATTCGGTCATCTTCACGGTTCCAACCTAGAAGAGTGACCGGGGAGGAAACGAAAAGGAAAACGAATGCCGCGCCCTGTGGTTCACGGAGGAGGCATGAAGGGGAGAAAACGAGAGATGCAGAGATATTGAGAGGTGTTAAAGATGCAGAAAAAAACAAATGGATGGTTGCAAGCACATGTATTGCATAAGCGAGAAAGATTGAGAAATAGAGACGTGGTCATATTTTTCGAGGAGAGAGTGCAATGGAAAAGCGATGAATGGTTGAAATGAAGAAAAAAAAGTGTTGAATGGTTTAGTGAAGCATCATGAGATGTCCGTGTGTTTGAGGTGGTGATGGAAATTAAGAAAATTGTGAGACATTCTTGTGATAGAGGTGGGGATGAATACATTTGAGCTTAAAACTTTCTATTCGGTCAATAAATACTAGAATGACAAGAAAATCCGACATTCACCGAAATTTGAAGAAATTCAGAAAATGCACACAAAAGTGTTGACTGATAAGGTGAAGCATCGTGAGATATTCTTGTGATAGAGGTGGGGATGAATACATTTAAGCTTAAAACTTTCTATTCGGTCACTAAATACTAGAAATAGAAGAAAATCGGACATTCACCGAAATTTAAAGAAATTAAGAAAATGCACACAAAAGTGTTGACTGATAAGGTGAAGCAACGTGAGATATTCTTGTGATAGAGGTGGGGATAAATTCATTTAAGCTTAAAACATTCAAATAGGTCACTAAACACTAGAAATACAAGAAAATCCGACATTCACCGAAATTTAAAGAAATTCAGAAAATGCACACAAAAGTGTTGACTGATAAGGTGAAGCATCGTGAGATATTCTTGTGATAGAGGTGGGGATGAATACATTTAAGCTCAAAACTATCTATTCGGTCACTAAATACTAGAAATACAAGAAAATCCGACATCCACCGAAATTTAAAGAAATTCAGAAAATGCACACAAAAGTGTTGACTGATAAGGTGAAGCATCGTGAGACATTCTTGTGATAGAGGTGGGGATGAATACATTTAAGCTTAAAACTTTCTATTCGGTCACTAAATACTAGAAAAACAAGAAAATCCGACATTCACCGAAATTCAAAGAAATTAAGAAAATGCACACAAAAGTGTTGACTGATAAGGTGAAGCATCGTGAGACATTCTTGTGATAGAGGTGGGGATGAATACATTTAAGCTTAAAACTTTCTATTCGGTCACTAAATACTAGAAAAACAAGAAAATCCGACATTCACCGAAATTCAAAGAAATTAAGAAAATGCACACAAAAGTGTTGACTGATAAGGTGAAGCATCGTGAGATATTCTTGTGATAGAGGTGGGGATGAATACATTCAAGCTTAAAACTATCTATTCGGTCACTAAACAACAGAATTGAAAGAAAATCCGACATTCACCGAAATTCAAAGAAATTCAGAAAATGCACACAAAAGTGTTGACTGATAAGGTGAAGCAACGTGAGATATTCTTGTGATAGAGGTGGGGATGAATACATTTAAGCTTAAAACATTCAAATAGGTCACTAAACACTAGAAATACAAGAAAATCCGACATTCACCGAAATTTAATAAAATTCAGAAAATGCACACAAAAGTGTTGACTGATAAGGTGAAGCAACGTGAGATATTCTTGTGATAGAGGTGGGGATGAATACATTTAAGCTTAAAACATTCAAATAGGTCACTAAACACTAGAAATACAAGAAAATCCGACATTCACCGAAATTCAAAGAAATTCAGAAAATGCACACAAAAGTGTTGACTGATAAGGTGAAGCAACGTGAGATATTCTTGTGATAGAGGTGGGGATGAATAAAGTTGAGCTTAAAACATTCTATTCGGTCAGTAAACACTAGAAATACAAGAAAATCCGACATCCACCGAAATTTAATAAAATTCAGAAAATGCACACAAAAGTGTTGACTGATAAGGTGAAGCAACGTGAGATATTCTTGTGATAGAGGTGGGGATGAATACATTTAAGCTTAAAACATTCAAATAAGTCACTAAACACTAGAAATACAAGAAAATCCGACATCCACCGAAATTTAATAAAATTCAGAAAATGCACACAAAAGTGTTGACTGATAAGGTGAAGCAACGTGAGATATTCTTGTGATAGAGGTGGGGATGAATACATTTAAGCTTAAAACTTTCTATTCGGTCACTAAATACTAGAAATACAAGAAAATCCGACATTCACCGAAATTCAAAGAAATTCAGAAAATGCACACAAAAGTGTTGACTGATAAGGTGAAGCAACGTGAGATATTCTTGTGATAGAGGTGGGGATGAATACATTTAAGCTTAAAACTTTCTATTCGGTCACTAAATACTAGAAATACAAGAAAATCCGACATTCACCGAAATTCAAAGAAATTCAGAAAATGCACACAAAAGTGTTGACTGATAAGGTGAAGCAACGTGAGATATTCTTGTGATAGAGGTGGGGATGAATAAAGTTGAGCTTAAAACATTCTATTCGGTCAGTAAACACTAGAAATACAAGAAAATCCGACATCCACCGAAATTTAATAAAATTCAGAAAATGCACACAAAAGTGTTGACTGATAAGGTGAAGCAACGTGAGATATTCTTGTGATAGAGGTGGGGATGAATACATTTAAGCTTAAAACATTCAAATAAGTCACTAAACACTAGAAATACAAGAAAATCCGACATCCACCGAAATTTAATAAAATTCAGAAAATGCACACAAAAGTGTTGACTGATAAGGTGAAGCAACGTGAGATATTCTTGTGATAGAGGTGGGGATGAATACATTTAAGCTTAAAACATTCAAATAAGTCACTAAACACTAGAAATACAAGAAAATCCGACATCCACCGAAATTTAATAAAATTCAGAAAATGCACACAAAAGTGTTGACTGATAAGGTGAAGCAACGTGAGATATTCTTGTGATAGAGGTGGGGATGAATACATTTAAGCTTAAAACATTCAAATAAGTCACTAAACACTAGAAATACAAGAAAATCCGACATCCACCGAAATTTAATAAAATTCAGAAAATGCACACAAAAGTGTTGACTGATAAGGTGAAGCAACGTGAGATATTCTTGTGATAGAGGTGGGGATGAATACATTTAAGCTTAAAACATTCAAATAGGTCACTAAACACTAGAAATACAAGAAAATCCGACATCCACCGAAATTTAATAAAATTCAGAAAATGCACACAAAAGTGTTGACTGATAAGGTGAAGCAACGTGAGATATTCTTGTGATAGAGGTGGGGATGAATACATTTAAGCTTAAAACATTCAAATAGGTCACTAAACACTAGAAATACAAGAAAATCCGACATTCACCGAAATTCAAAGAAATTCAGAAAATGCACACAAAAGTGTTGACTGATAAGGTGAAGCAACGTGAGATATTCTTGTGATAGAGGTGGGGATGAATAAAGTTGAGCTTAAAACATTCTATTCGGTCAGTAAACACTAGAAATACAAGAAAATCCGACATCCACCGAAATTTAATAAAATTCAGAAAATGCACACAAAAGTGTTGACTGATAAGGTGAAGCAACGTGAGATATTCTTGTGATAGAGGTGGGGATGAATACATTTAAGCTTAAAACATTCAAATAGGTCACTAAACACTAGAAATACAAGAAAATCCGACATCCACCGAAATTTAATAAAATTCAGAAAATGCACACAAAAGTGTTGACTGATAAGGTGAAGCAACGTGAGATATTCTTGTGATAGAGGTGGGGATGAATACATTTAAGCTTAAAACATTCAAATAGGTCACTAAACACTAGAAATACAAGAAAATCCGACATTCACCGAAATTCAAAGAAATTCAGAAAATGCACACAAAAGTGTTGACTGATAAGGTGAAGCAACGTGAGATATTCTTGTGATAGAGGTGGGGATAAATTCATTTAAGCTTAAAACATTCAAATAGGTCACTAAACACTAGAAATACAAGAAAATCCGACATCCACCGAAATTTAATAAAATTCAGAAAATGCACACAAAAGTGTTGACTGATAAGGTGAAGCAACGTGAGATATTCTTGTGATAGAGGTGGGGATGAATACATTTAAGCTTAAAACATTCAAATAGGTCACTAAACACTAGAAATACAAGAAAATCCGACATCCACCGAAATTTAATAAAATTCAGAAAATGCACACAAAAGTGTTGACTGATAAGGTGAAGCATCGTGAGATATTCTTGTGATAGAGGTGGGGATGAATACATTTAAGCTTAAAACATTCAAATAGGTCACTAAACACTAGAAATACAAGAAAATCCGACATCCACCGAAATTTAATAAAATTCAGAAAATGCACACAAAAGTGTTGACTGATAAGGTGAAGCAACGTGAGATATTCTTGTGATAGAGGTGGGGATGAATACATTTAAGCTTAAAACATTCAAATAGGTCACTAAACACTAGAAATACAAGAAAATCCGACATTCACCGAAATTCAAAGAAATTCAGAAAATGCACACAAAAGTGTTGACTGATAAGGTGAAGCAACGTGAGATATTCTTGTGATAGAGGTGGGGATGAATACATTTAAGCTTAAAACATTCAAATAGGTCACTAAACACTAGAAATACAAGAAAATCCGACATCCACCGAAATTTAATAAAATTCAGAAAATGCACACAAAAGTGTTGACTGATAAGGTGAAGCAACGTGAGATATTCTTGTGATAGAGGTGGGGATGAATACATTTAAGCTTAAAACATTCAAATAGGTCACTAAACACTAGAAATACAAGAAAATCCGACATCCACCGAAATTTAATAAAATTCAGAAAATGCACACAAAAGTGTTGACTGATAAGGTGAAGCAACGTGAGATATTCTTGTGATAGAGGTGGGGATGAATACATTTAAGCTTAAAACATTCAAATAGGTCACTAAACACTAGAAATACAAGAAAATCCGACATTCACCGAAATTCAAAGAAATTCAGAAAATGCACACAAAAGTGTTGACTGATAAGGTGAAGCAACGTGAGATATTCTTGTGATAGAGGTGGGGATGAATACATTTAAGCTTAAAACATTCAAATAGGTCACTAAACACTAGAAATACAAGAAAATCCGACATCCACCGAAATTTAATAAAATTCAGAAAATGCACACAAAAGTGTTGACTGATAAGGTGAAGCAACGTGAGATATTCTTGTGATAGAGGTGGGGATAAATTCATTTAAGCTTAAAACATTCAAATAGGTCACTAAACACTAGAAATACAAGAAAATCCGACATCCACCGAAATTTAATAAAATTCAGAAAATGCACACAAAAGTGTTGACTGATAAGGTGAAGCAACGTGAGATATTCTTGTGATAGAGGTGGGGATAAATTCATTTAAGCTTAAAACATTCAAATAGGTCACTAAACACTAGAAATACAAGAAAATCCGACATCCACCGAAATTTAAAGAAATTCAGAAAATGCACACAAAAGTGTTGACTGATAAGGTGAAGCAACGTGAGATATTCTTGTGATAGAGGTGGGGATGAATACATTTGAGCTTAAAACTATCTATTCGGTCACTAAATACTAGAAATACAAGAAAATCCGACATTCACCGAAATTTAAAGAAATTCAGAAAATGCACACAAAAGTGTTGACTGATAAGGTGAAGCATTGTGAGACATTCTTGTGATAGAGGTGGGGATGAATACATTTGAGCTTAAAACTTTCTATTCGGTCAATAAATACTAGAATGACAAGAAAATCCGACATTCACCGAAATTTGAAGAAATTCAGAAAATGCACACAAAAGTGTTGACTGATAAGGTGAAGCATCGTGAGATATTCTTGTGATAGAGGTGGGGATGAATACACTTAAGCTTAAAACTTTCTATTCGGTCACTAAATACTAGAAATACAAGAAAATCCGACATCCACCGAAATTTAAAGAAATTCAGAAAATGCACACAAAAGTGTTGACTGATAAGGTGAAGCAACGTGAGATACTCTTGTGATAGAGGTGGGGATAAGTTCATTTAAGTTTAAAACTTTCTATTCGGTCACTAAATACTAGAAATACAAGAAAATCCGACATCCACCGAAATTTAAAGAAATTCAGAAAATGCACACAAAAGTGTTGACTGATAAGGTGAAGCAACGTGAGATATTCTTGTGATAGAGGTGGGGATGAATACACTTAAGCTTAAAACTTTCTATTCGGTCACTAAATGCTAGAAATACAAGAAAATCCGACATCCACCGAAATTTAAAGAAATTCAGAAAATGCACACAAAAGTGTTGACTGATAAGGTGAAGCAACGTGAGATACTCTTGTGATAGAGGTGGGGATGAATACATTTGAGCTTAAAACTTTTTATTCGGTCAATAAATACTAGAATGACAAGAAAATCCGACATTCACCGAAATTTGAAGAAATTCAGAAAATGCACACAAAAGTGTTGACTGATAAGGTGAAGCATCGTGAGATATTCTTGTGATAGAGGTGGGGATAAGTTCATTTAAGTTTAAAACTTTCTATTCGGTCACTAAATACTAGAAATACAAGAAAATCCGACATCCACCGAAATTTAAAGAAATTCAGAAAATGCACACAAAAGTGTTGACTGATAAGGTGAAGCAACGTGAGATACTCTTGTGATAGAGGTGGGGATAAGTTCATTTAAGCTTAAAACTTTCTATTCGGTCACTAAATACTAGAAATACAAGAAAATCCGACATCCACCGAAATTTAAAGAAATTCAGAAAATGCACACAAAAGTGTTGACTGATAAGGTGAAGCAACGTGAGATACTCTTGTGATAGAGGTGGGGATAAGTTCATTTAAGCTTAAAACTTTCTATTCGGTCACTAAATACTAGAAATACAAGAAAATCCGACATCCACCGAAATTTAAAGAAATTCAGAAAATGCACACAAAAGTGTTGACTGATAAGGTGAAGCAACGTGAGATATTCTTGTGATAGAGGTGGGGATGAATACACTTAAGCTTAAAACTTTCTATTCGGTCATTAAATACTAGAAATACAAGAAAATCCGACATCCACCGAAATTTAAAGAAATTCAGAAAATGCACACAAAAGTGTTGACTGATAAGGTGAAGCAACGTGAGATATTCTTGTGATAGAGGTGGGGATGAATACACTTAAGCTTAAAACTTTCTATTCGGTCACTAAATACTAGAAATACAAGAAAATCCGACATCCACCGAAATTTAAAGAAATTCAGAAAATGCACACAAAAGTGTTGACTGATAAGGTGAAGCAACGTGAGATACTCTTGTGATAGAGGTGGGGATAAGTTCATTTAAGTTTAAAACTTTCTATTCGGTCACTAAACACTAGAAATACAAGAAAATCCGACATCCACCGAAATTTAAAGAAATTCAGAAAATGCACACAAAAGTGTTGACTGATAAGGTGAAGCAACGTGAGATATTCTTGTGATAGAGGTGGGGATGAATACACTTAAGCTTAAAACTTTCTATTCGGTCACTAAATACTAGAAATACAAGAAAATCCGACATCCACCGAAATTTAAAGAAATTCAGAAAATGCACACAAAAGTGTTGACTGATAAGGTGAAGCAACGTGAGATATTCTTGTGATAGAGGTTGGGATAAGTTCATTTAAGCTTAAAACTTTCTATTCGGTCACTAAATACTAGAAATACAAGAAAATCCGACATCCACCGAAATTTAAAGAAATTCAGAAAATGCACACAAAAGTGTTGACTGATAAGGTGAAGCAACGTGAGATATTCTTGTGATAGAGGTGGGGATGAATACACTTAAGCTTAAAACTTTCTATTCGGTCACTAAATACTAGAAATACAAGAAAATCCGACATCCACCGAAATTTAAAGAAATTCAGAAAATGCACACAAAAGTGTTGACTGATAAGGTGAAGCAACGTGAGATACTCTTGTGATAGAGGTGGGGATGAATACATTTAAGCTTAAAACTTTCTATTCGGTCACTAAATACTAGAAATACAAGAAAATCCGACATCCACCGAAATTTAAAGAAATTCAGAAAATGCACACAAAAGTGTTGACTGATAAGGTGAAGCAACGTGAGATACTCTTGTGATAGAGGTGGGGATAAGTTCATTTAAGTTTAAAACTTTCTATTCGGTCACTAAATACTAGAAATACAAGAAAATCCGACATCCACCGAAATTTAAAGAAATTCAGAAAATGCACACAAAAGTGTTGACTGATAAGGTGAAGCAACGTGAGATATTCTTGTGATAGAGGTGGGGATGAATACACTTAAGCTTAAAACTTTCTATTCGGTCACTAAATACTAGAAATACAAGAAAATCCGACATCCACCGAAATTTAAAGAAATTCAGAAAATGCACACAAAAGTGTTGACTGATAAGGTGAAGCAACGTGAGATATTCTTGTGATAGAGGTGGGGATGAATACACTTAAGCTTAAAACTTTCTATTCGGTCACTAAATACTAGAAATACAAGAAAATCCGACATCCACCGAAATTTAAAGAAATTCAGAAAATGCACACAAAAGTGTTGACTGATAAGGTGAAGCAACGTGAGATACTCTTGTGATAGAGGTGGGGATAAGTACATTTGAGTTTAAAACTTTCTATTCGGTCACTAAATACTAGAAATACAAGAAAATCCGACATCCACCGAAATTTAAAGAAATTCAGAAAATGCACACAAAAGTGTTGACTGATAAGGTGAAGCAACGTGAGATATTCTTGTGATAGAGGTGGGGATGAATACATTTAAGCTTAAAACTTTCTATTCGGTCACTAAATACTAGAAATACAAGAAAATCCGACATCCACCGAAATTTAAAGAAATTCAGAAAATGCACACAAAAGTGTTGACTGATAAGGTGAAGCAACGTGAGATATTCTTGTGATAGAGGTGGGGATGAATACATTTAAGCTTAAAACTTTCTATTCGGTCACTAAATACTAGAAATACAAGAAAATCCGACATCCACCGAAATTTAAAGAAATTCAGAAAATGCACACAAAAGTGTTGACTGATAAGGTGAAGCAACGTGAGATATTCTTGTGATAGAGGTGGGGATGAATACATTTAAGCTTAAAACTTTCTATTCGGTCACTAAATACTAGAAATACAAGAAAATCCGACATCCACCGAAATTTAAAGAAATTCAGAAAATGCACACAAAAGTGTTGACTGATAAGGTGAAGCATCGTGAGATATTCTTGTGATAGAGGTGGGGATGAATACACTTAAGCTTAAAACTTTCTATTCGGTCACTAAATACTAGAAATACAAGAAAATCCGACATCCACCGAAATTTAAAGAAATTCAGAAAATGCACACAAAAGTGTTGACTGATAAGGTGAAGCATCGTGAGATATTCTTGTGATAGAGGTGGGGATGAATACACTTAAGCTTAAAACTTTCTATTCGGTCACTAAATACTAGAATGACAAGAAAATCCGACATTCACCGAAATTTGAAGAAATTCAGAAAATGCACACAAAAGTGTTGACTGATAAGGTGAAGCATCGTGAGATATTCTTGTGATAGAGGTGGGGATGAATACACTTAAGCTTAAAACTTTCTATTCGGTCACTAAATACTAGAAATACAAGAAAATCCGACATCCACCGAAATTTAAAGAAATTCAGAAAATGCACACAAAAGTGTTGACTGATAAGGTGAAGCAACGTGAGATATTCTTGTGATAGAGGTGGGGATGAATACATTTAAGCTTAAAACTTTCTATTCGGTCACTAAATACTAGAAATACAAGAAAATCCGACATCCACCGAAATTTAAAGAAATTCAGAAAATGCACACAAAAGTGTTGACTGATAAGGTGAAGCAACGTGAGATACTCTTGTGATAGAGGTGGGGATAAGTACATTTGAGTTTAAAACTTTCTATTCGGTCACTAAATACTAGAAATACAAGAAAATCCGACATCCACCGAAATTTAAAGAAATTCAGAAAACGCACACAAAAGTGTTGACTGATAAGGTGAAGCAACGTGAGATATTCTTGTGATAGAGGTGGGGATGAATACATTTAAGCTTAAAACTTTCTATTCGGTCACTAAATACTAGAAATACAAGAAAATCCGACATCCACCGAAATTTAAAGAAATTCAGAAAATGCACACAAAAGTGTTGACTGATAAGGTGAAGCAACGTGAGATACTCTTGTGATAGAGGTGGGGATAAGTACATTTGAGTTTAAAACTTTCTATTCGGTCACTAAATACTAGAAATACAAGAAAATCCGACATCCACCGAAATTTAAAGAAATTCAGAAAACGCACACAAAAGTGTTGACTGATAAGGTGAAGCAACGTGAGATATTCTTGTGATAGAGGTGGGGATGAATACATTTAAGCTTAAAACTTTCTATTCGGTCACTAAATACTAGAAATACAAGAAAATCCGACATCCACCGAAATTTAAAGAAATTCAGAAAATGCACACAAAAGTGTTGACTGATAAGGTGAAGCAACGTGAGATATTCTTGTGATAGAGGTGGGGATGAATACATTTAAGCTTAAAACTTTCTATTCGGTCACTAAATACTAGAAATACAAGAAAATCCGACATCCACCGAAATTTAAAGAAATTCAGAAAATGCACACAAAAGTGTTGACTGATAAGGTGAAGCAACGTGAGATATTTTTGTGATAGAGGTGGGGATGAATACATTTAAGCTTAAAACTTTCTATTCGGTCACTAAATACTAGAAATACAAGAAAATCCGACATCCACCGAAATTTAAAGAAATTCAGAAAACGCACACAAAAGTGTTGACTGATAAGGTGAAGCATCGTGAGATATTCTTGTGATAGAGGTGGGGATGAATAAAGTTGAGCTTAAAACATTCTATTCGGTCAGTAAACACTAGAAATACAAGAAAATCCGAAATTCACCGCAATTTAAGAAAATTGAGAAAATGCAAATGAAAGTGTTGACTGATAAGGTGAAGCATCGTGAGATATTCTTGTGATAGAGGTGGGGATGAATAAAGTTGAGCTTAAAACATTCTATTCGGTCAGTAAACACTAGAAATACAAGAAAATCCGACATCCACCGAAATTTAAAGAAATTCAGAAAATGCACACAAAAGTGTTGACTGATAAGGTGAAGCAACGTGAGATATTTTTGTGATAGAGGTGGGGATGAATACATTTAAGCTTAAAACATTCTATTCGGTCAGTAAACACTAGAAATACAAGAAAATCCGACATTCACCGAAATTTAAAGAAATTCAGAAAATGCACACAAAAGTGTTGACTGATAAGGTGAAGCAACGTGAGATATTCTTGTGATAGAGGTGGGGATGAATACATTTAAGCTTAAAACTTTCTATTTGGTCACTGAATACTAGAAATACAAGAAAATCCGACATTCACCGCAATTTAAGAAAATTGAGAAAATGCAAATGAAAGTGTTGACTGGTTAAATGGAGCATCGTGAGATATTCTTGTGATAGAGGTGGGGATGAATAAAGTTGAGCTTAAAACATTCTATTCGGTCAGTAAACACTAGAAATACAAGAAAGTCCGACATTCACCGCAATTTAAGAAAATTGAGAAAATGCAAATGAAAGTGTTGACTGGTTAAATGGAGCATCGTGAGATATTCTTGTGATAGAGGTGGGGATGAATAAAGTTGAGCTTAAAACATTCTATTCGGTCAGTAAACACTAGAAATACAAGAAAGTCCGACATTCACCGCAATTTAAGAAAATTGAGAAAATGCAAATGAAAGTGTTGACTGGGGTAAATGGAGCATCGTGAGATATTCTTGTGATAGAGGTCGGGATAAATAAAGTTGAGCTTAAAACTTTCATATAGGTCACTAACTATAATCCTTTTCACGAAAGCCTGACACAACTCGGTTCAATGGCGCAGAGCTAAATGTCATGGCTACAGTAATTTCCAATTGAGAGTTACTGTAGACCCCATTGACATCTATCGCTGCGCCTTCAAAAGCTATCGCAAAGTAGTATTCTCGTAAGTAAGCTCGCTCGGTTCTTTGTAACAATTCGCTACTTTTGACACAAGAAATTGATCCAAAGTGATCAAAAATGCCTATCGTACATTATGTTGGTAGTAAGCAACGTTCTTCTAGCAATTACGACAAATCCCCTACGAAAGTTGACGAAATGTCAATTGATTTGCAAACCTCGGCTAATTACAAACATACAGATTCAACTTATTTCGTGATTATACGACCTCTTCGTGTTTTTTCATCAATGATTTGCCATTTGAGAAGACCAAAAAGTGTTATGTTATCACAATTTATTTATCAAAAGCAAAACTGACTACAATGAATGAGAACAAATTTGTATCAAAATATGAGATTCAATCATCTGACCCGTGTATTTTTTGTCATTTTTTCTACATCGCAGGCTTATCCATAATTATTTCTTCGCAACTTCTTCATTATTGGCGTTCTCATTTCCATTAGAATCAACTCCCTCCGCATTCTCATATGACTTAATAATCCATCTAGCGAACTGTTTGGTAATTTCAGATTTGGACTTCTCGATAATCCATCTGTAGATATCCAATATTGAAGAATCTGCGGTATATTTGAATTCTCGAATGACGTCAGCGACATCTTCAACGGCAACGACTAGAAGCTTGCTGAAGTCTTTGATGTCGCTTCCGATTTGGTGAAATAAAAAGGTCTGATAGAGAGTGAACAAGAAGGTGAAAACGGCTAATTGAACCCAACCATCCGGAACATACATTAGTTTTCTGAAAGTATTTATTTCGATTAATAAGTTATGCCTACCGAAATTAGGAGCAACCGCGCTCTACTGGACTCGGTACTTGAATTTTTCCATTATCAACGAATGAACTTTTTATGGTGAGTATTCACATTTTCGCACCAAAAAAGCATTTTCCAAAATATCTTGTAACCGGAAATCAAATAAAAACTAACATTTTTGAGTGAAAAATGTTTCTATTTTTCTAGGTTTTTGACAAGGTTTCGAAGATGAGAAAAAAAGTTCGAAAAATCAAATGTCTCCAGTGGGGCGTGTTTGCCCCTTTGAATGACTGTTCGGAAAAATGTCGGAAATTTTTCAAAAAAAAATCAAAGCAATTGCTGGAAAATTTGCCAAAATATACTTCTAAACGTCCTGATAGCACGAAAAAATTTTGAGACAATAATGGAAAAATTTTAGAAAATTTCGATTTTGGAACCGGAAAACTATCTGGAAACTAAAAAATTATAAAATTGCCACGGAAATTTAGGCTCGGCCCATTCTCTCCTGGGCTTAATTCGGAAAGTTTTATATGAAATTCTCAAAAAAAGATGAAAATGACCAGAACACTTACGTATAAATAATCAAGTACTCCTTCTTCATAAAAAGAGCCAGAGTTCTTTGACTTGAATACGTCAAAATATTCTGAAGTGAGTTCACCATTTTCTTTTGTAGATCACGTGCATGATTGAACTTATGCAGGTGATTAATAATAACACAGATAGCCATTTTCTCGGTCTCCGCCCATTCTGAAGAGTCGTCTGCTTTCTTTGTTTCAATTGAGAACATGATGATATGCACGAGATCTTCTAACTGTTGAATGTTGGTTTTTTCGGTGTCAGAAAGGATCATGAGTAGGTACATGATGAACCGTGTGTTGACTAACGCATCTCTTTGACGGAGGGTCAGATATTCGGTGCTGAAATGATTCGTTGATTGTCAGAAAAAGGGGAGGGGTGAGGCGTGGAGCTTAACTACTGATTGACTGATGCTTAAAAACTGTGACCCCCTTCAATAGAGAAGCCTTAATCACTCTGCTTGTAGTGCATGCTCCTCTAATACAGTTTTCCCGACACCTACTGTGTTGATTTTGGACGCGATTTTGCACGTTTTTCCGAAAGCACAAGATGAATGCCGGCCGCGGCCGTGTGGCCGACAACCAACAACCGAAAGCGTGCCTTTTTTTTTTACATTTTCCAATTTTTTAAAATGATTTTTATCCGAAATGTATGAAAACTTGGCAAATAACTATAGAAAAAAGAGCTTCCGGCGGGAAACTGTCTATAACTTGCGACATTAAACGTCATTTTTCGCGCTTCGAATCGATTTTCTGGCGATTTCCCATCAGATTTCAAAGGCTCACATGTTAGCTGGGCTCAGGTTCGACAGCTTTGGAACGTGTTGTGCTTCTGGGGAGACCTTCATGCCCTAACAAGTTATATCCAGTTTACCCGCAGCCAACATCCAATTCCAAAATTCCTAACTTACCTGAAACCCAACAACAACGTCTTCACGGCATAGATCATCACATCGGAATTGGGGCTTGCAGTCAACACAACATGCTTGGCTCGTAAACAGATCGGATCAAAATTTTGCAAATTGACATAGAGAATAACCTTGTTGTACAGAATTTGCCATAGAAGAAGATTGGCTGCATAGGATACGTCTTTGTCGGGATTTTCTTCCTGATAGTCGAGTGGGACTAACAGCAGTTTGAGGATCATGTTTTGGAGGTCTTCGTAATCGAACATTTCGCCGCGTCTTTCTCTGAAATTCTGGAATTTAAAGTTTCTGCATTAAAATCTTACTCTGATCACGAATTTCATATTGGTTTTGCTTGAAAATTGTTCTCAATCGTATAAAACGCGTTCGAAATTCAAATATTTCCTTAAAGGCCTTCAGATTTTGGCCTCGGCCTAGAGATTTCGCCAGTGATTTCTAGATCATCTGGGTGGTCGTTGGTAGAAAGCCACGCGTCGAACCCGAGTTCGTTTTTCGGTCGATGCACCATGTTGCGAGATTTAGCAATTATTTTTGATCGTGGAAGAAAGTACAAAATACGAACTTTTCTACTCGATGACCTTTTGGCCGATTGCGTGACATTCTACCATTAGAGACGACCTAGAAATCACTGGCGAAATGTTTAGGTCACATTGCCCTATCGAACTACACGGTGGAGTTTCTAAACCACTGTCACTTATCCGTTATTTTTCACGTTTTTTTAACGGCTTAGAACGACTGCCAAAAAAAATTACTTTAAAAAGAAACATACCTGCACAAAATCTCCAAAACTTCAAGTGCATGATAAGTCCCCTTGGTGACACCCCGGTCCAGTCTAGGCAAAAATTGACACATCAGCCGAAGGCATCTTATCAGCTCCAGCTTCAAATTTCTTTTGTATTGACCTTCAAGAACATCCCGGATTCTGATGACAAGGTCCACGGCCCACTCTTTTTTGAAATTCTCCGGAGCCAAAAAGAACTCAAGTGAGTCAATATATGCGATGAGATTTGCGGTGCTCAAAATTTCCAATTTTCTTCCAGCTGGGAAGATCTTTGGATTTCTGCGAATCGGAACCCCTGGAAAATGGATTATTAGGGAGGAATTTCTATGGGAGAACTAACCAATTAACCAAATGATTTTCAGGGTTTTATGAGATTTTATCAGATTGTCAACCATATTTTGACTGATGTTATTGTAAGAGCAATCCAAGAATTCCAGATTTGGAAGGACCTTATTACATTGAATAAAGCTTCTCATGCTGAAGCTGAGTGTATTTGTGCTGATATCCCCAGCAATTCTCAAACGTTTGAGATTATGCATCATAAAAATGTCTTCCAAATCTTGTGAAGCTTGAAATTTATTACAGGAAATATCCAATTCTTCGAGACTTTTTAATTGATGAATTCCAGTGAGATTTGTGAGCTTGCAACCTTGTAGGCTCAGGCTTTTGAGCTCTGGGAAATTGGTGCACAAGCTTTGCAATTCTGAATCGTCGATCTGGTGGTTTCTGATGTCAAGAGTAGTGAGATTCGGGAGAAGGACGGAGATCTGGAAAAACGCTTTTTTTGTCGTGTTTTTTCATGCTTATTCCATTTTTCACGTCGAAATTGCTCAAAAATCGCTTTGGAGCGCGCAAAAATGTCCAAACTCCCAAGTTACAGTTTGAGGGGGGCCACCGATGAACGCGAAATCAACAGCGCGGATGTGCACGGCCGATGATTTTAAGACGCAAGGCAACCGCAACGTTTATGACGGCATTCGAAGATTTTTCTCTTTGAAAAACGGTTTTATGCACTTACCGGTAAAATTACCGGTAAAATTCTGTTTAGTTCAGCGGAAAATTCAAAAAAACCCGGAAAATTTACCGGTAAACGGACCATGAAACTTCCAAGGTTTTCTAATAACTTATTAGCGAAGAATTGAAAGAACAATAGGCAACGATGCTCCGAAATCTGGCGCGCATTGTTTAGCGGATGTTTCGAAAAAAAAAACCTGATCAACATCTGATCATGAGCCGGAAAGCTGACTGTAAATTTTTCCGGTAAATTTCTTACCAAAACATTCGTTCGCCGGTAAAACTATTTTCGATGAAAAAATGTTCCAAAAAAAATGTGAAACACAAAAAAATCAAGCGAAAAAAAACGAAGATGGTCGCTGTTAACACGCTCCAGAGCGATTTTTAAGCAAATTCAACATGAAAAATTCATTGATCCAAGCCAACTCACATCTGCAAACCATCCAGGAATAACGTTCAATCCATCTCCATTGATAAGAAGTTTTGTCAAATTCTTCTGACTATTATCATTCAAAATTCTCCGCAGGACTTTTCCAATATCCACATAAATGATTTCATCTACTCCATTCAAGTGTTCCTCTGCATTTTCAGGTTCTTCCAGTTCAGCGACCATTTCCCCATTTTCATACTGATGGAAAATTTTCCAAATTTTCAATGAATGAAGCTCCAAACTTTCTAGATCCTGATCCAGAATCATTTGACAGTGACTTTCAGTGAAATCTTCTTTGTGAAATTCCATTTCTGTCACTGTGAGAGTGTCTTTTACTAATTCGCGAGCTACTTGGTTTTCTGGTTCATTGATAAGTAGAAATTTACGAAATACTTCGTTGCTTAATTTTGTGTCCGGTAACTTCTCTTTTGGAAATATTTCGCGGTCGCCTGAAAAGTTTTCTCTTTGAAACTTTAGGAAAGCTCCAGGGGGATCATAATCGTTGTGTTTTTTGTAAACTTTTTAAGTAGAGGTATGATTTTACTAAATTTTGGAAAAAATCGGAGCCCACGATAATATAGATTCGATATCAGTAAGAGTTTGTTATAGAAGACTAGTTATATTTTTTCTCGATTCCAATTTTAACTTCATGTCCGGAACTACATAAGAACAAATGGTTTCTTCTTTTTTTTTCTACTGTTTTGCCTTTTTGCTTCAAGCTTTCAACTAGCATTTAAAAACTTCCCGTTAAGGTAAAGCCCACAGATAACATTAACTAGATAAGCAATGATTTTGACATTTTTTGGGTGAACCGAAACACATGATTTGTTATTCAAAGAGCGCTAGGAGGAACTATATGTTTTCGAAAATAGATCTGGTTGGACCGGTGGGTTTCTTGGTCGGAAATTATGGGTTTATTATTTCTTGTCAGTCGGTTTGGCTGGAATCCTGCCTCATATGTCAACCTATGATTAGACTCTGGTAAGAAATTTTAATAATTTAAAAATACCATCAGCGGTAATGATAAATACAAAGTTTGTTTTCAGATCTCATTTTGGCAAAACTGGGCCGACATTGGGGTTTCAACTTTTTTTCTAAAAATGGATTTTACAAAAATAGATTTTATAATCATAATCAGCATGTTTCCAGCTTCGAAGTGATCTATGAGACATTCCAAAAGCTCACAAAGGTTCCATTTTCAGTAATGTAAATTTTTTTTAACTCAACCACCTTCTCCATTCTCCACCCTACGAAGAACACTACACTCTCTCCACGAGAAAAATTACCCCATCTCTATTTCTCCTCATTCTTTTTGAATTCTTTTTTTCCCTCATTGTGTGCAAACGTATATTTTTTGGCAAAAATCGTTCAGGCTTAAGGTTACAACAATTTTCATAAAACAAAACAGCGGGAAAAACGGATTTTGAAATCGTAATCCACGTGTTATCAGGTTTACTATGAACTAAAGCACGTCCCAATAGTTCTTTTTAAGTTCTGACATTTGACCAATAACCCGATGTGAAAAAAACTTGGGGGTACAAAAAAAACTGGGGTGCAAAATATTTCTAGGGTACGAAATGTTAAATTTCACGATGAAAAACTTTAATTAGCCTAGAAGATAACAGACATTTGCGCTCTACCGCACTGTCTCCTAAGTACCGCCTCCTGACAGTTTGCTTGCGGGAAAACTAAATTTTAGTAGTTTTTAACACCATTTTGATAGTCTTCACGATATTTTTTATTAAAAAAATGTCATAAAACTGTCTGAAAATGAACTTATTTTTTAATTTCAGAAAAATTATGCTTTTAGAATTTTCAAAACTTTAAATATTTCAAAAGGACCAAAAAAAATCAATAACTCACCTTTATTAATAAGTTTTGCAACTTTAATTGGACTCCACGTCTTAATCGGGTCCATAGTTTTCTTAGATAAAAAAAATTGGAAGCCCAAAAAAAAAGTGACCGCGGCAAAGAGTAGAATTTGAAATGGCAACACGGAAAAACGAGAGAAAAAAAGATAAAAAGGTCAGAGACGCAGACACAAAGTGAAGAAGGAAAAAAGGTCTCTGGCACTAGCAGGACACCATTAGCACGACGTCAAGAAGAAGAATGAAGGGTGAGAGAAGAAGAAGAAGACATATGTAGATGTTGAGAGATTAATCTGGAAGGTGTCAGATGGGAAGAGAGAAGGGGATCAATATCTGAGCTCTCAAAAAAGGGGCGGAGCTTGAAAAATTGAGGTTGGGCGAAACTCGAGAGCGTGGGCTGATTTGGCTGTTAGCTCGAATTTGGAAGTTAGAGAAAAGGGTTTTCGAAAAAAAAGGGGCGGAGCTTAAGAGATTCGAGACACGAAAAGTAGCGCGTGATAAAAGATTCGAATTTGTTGGTTGAGCCAAAAAGGTAGCATAGAATATGCCAGAAGATTATAGTTTACGGGGGCTCCGATGAGAAGAGAGCACGACAATGGAAGAGAGCAAACGGGCAACGGAAGGTATTGATATAATGTAGTTCCGGTGACAAAAATTGGAGTTGGAATTGGAGAAAAAAGGGCTGGCTGCAAACGTGATATGAAGATATGAGCTAGAAAAAGATAAGGATCAGATAATTAGTAGACGGAATAAACCACTTTGCCTGTATTGCCATCTGCTTGCTACTACATACATTATGAATGGATATTTAAAAGATAAGAATCGCGTAGTTTGGAATGCTTCTTTTCTTTGACGAACCGCTGTTTGCATAGAAAATATTGGCCTAAAACGTAATAAGCTCTAATTACTGTGAACAATGTGCAGCAAACGAATTGTGGAGTGGAAAATTCTATTGAATTTAAGATTTCTGAACAACGATTGTTATTGTCTACCGCATACATTACGCGGGGTCCCCAGAATTGTACGGAATATATTTTTTTCTCTCGGAATTTGGAATTTGGATAATCCGGAATGACTTTGGGAACTACGGAATCCGGAATTCAGAAAACGGATTGGAAAGAGTCTCGGAATATGGAGTACGGAACACGGAAACCCGAATTCCGTACAACTCCGATATACATACTCCAAAAATCTTTGAAATGTACCCCAGCTTTGATTTGTCTGCAGTGTCACTGTTTTCCAACTTTTGAAACTACAATAAAGTGCAAAAGATTGACAACTTTTTTCACTTTTCCAGTTAAAAATTATCACGTTTAGCACTAGGCTAAACATTTTTTGAACGCGTTATGAACTTTTATTTTTGTTAGAAAGGCATGAGAAAACTAAGTTTCGTATCAACTTGTTTTGTATTGACTTGATTGTATTCTCAAGATTCGCACCACTATTCGCCGTTTTTTTTCAATATTTTGACGTACATATTCTACCTTTTTGGCTATATCTGAAAATTCTAAATCACGCGCTATTTTTCATGCCTCGAATCTCTTTTCATCAAGCTCCGCCCCTTTTTCCAAAATCTCTCTCTCTCTCTCTCTCTCTCTCTCTCTCTCTCTCTCTTTCTCTCTCTATTTTTTAATTCGAAATTCGAGCTCCACCAGGCTGCCAAAAAACCTTAGTTTAAAAACATCTGATAAGGTCAACTAGTTGAGCAACATACAGCTTATTTGGACCACTCGAAACTTGAAAAACTGACGTTTGTTTTGTGCATAAACAGTTGTTTTTTTATTGAAGTTCTCATTGAACCTTTTTTGCGTAGCTTGTAACTTTATAATGCTATTAGCAAACCCTTCAATCAGTCTATTTCATCAATTTTTTCCGGTGGAATTTCGGATAAAAAACAAACATTTATTCATTTAAAAAAACTAAAAATGTAAAAAAAAATAAACAACTGAAATATTTAGGTAAAAGCCAAAAAATGTAAAAACCCGTCTTTTTTTCAAACGGCTTGAGAAATTTAAATCATGTGAAAAGAATAAAAAGCAAAAAAAAGCATTCAAACAATTATTCACCTTTGCAAAATTGTTGTGCTAATGCCCATATTGGTGTCTGAAACCCTTCTGGTTGCTCTTCCGAGAATTCAGAATCTTCTGTTTCGGAATCCCCCGATTCTGAATCTTCACTTTCATCATCATCTTCATCTTCTTCCACATGCGTAGGCTCATAATGATTTTCCATAAAATAATTGTATAACCAGATAATCATTTCTTCTGTTTTTGGGAGTCGAATTCTTATCATTGCATACTCCAAACCATCCAAATATCCTTTGGAAAGACTATCATGGTATCCATTGAATCCATTGACCAAATCATTGATGACGTCATCCAGCACGTCATAGTAGACTTTTCCTTTCATGACTTTGGGGTTGCATTTGTTCTTGACAAAGTATACTGAAGCTAGGACGGACGCCACTATGTGTCGCACTGCTCGGTCTCGGCCATAGAGTTGAGTTCTGAAAGGAAACAGTTGGAAAAAGTTCTGAGCAGTCCTATTCCAGAAGTTCTAGCTTCTATTCTAGGTTATATGGAGGGATAGTACGGAGAGCCTCAGAAGACGTAAAGTTAAGTAAGGCTGATTACACATCACTATCGGCAATGGGGTGGGAAAGTGCGCCCTATTGAGAAACGCATTTCACTGCCTGGTGCTCATGCAAAAAGTTGAATACTCAGGCAGCCAAATTTCCCAATAGGGCGCATTTTCGCACCCCATCCCCGATAGCGATGTTAGATTAACCTTTTTTTTAAACTACGGCTCGTCTGGCGACGAGAGCAAACGCGCTTTATCGACGCGAACTTTTTCGAGAAATTTATATTCCTCATTTCCGTTTCTTGTATATTTTTTCATGCGGAATTCATTTTTTATGTTAAATTCGCTCAAACATCGCTTCGAAACGCACTTTGGCAATCTCAACAAACACGCTCTATGGACAAAAGGTTATTGAAGGAAATATTATTTTTCATTTTTGAATTCGATATATTTCGATATTTTTCTTTACTGCGGAGACCTATTTGATTGGCTTTTCTTCTACCGTAACCCCACAAAACTTCCTATTCCCCCTCGAAAATCAACTCACGTCAAGAAAATGAAATTATCCACATCCAGAAGTTTCTTCTCCGCATTTGGATCCTCGGCTGCCATTATCATAGCCATTGACGACATCAACTTGTTCTTAACCTTTGCACTGATATCCAACTTCGGAAGAATACTACACATTTTTTCAATGCACGGCTTATCCGTCGAATGTTTTGTTGCTCCTTCGAAGAAATTTGGCTTGTAAATTTGAACAACGACGTCATAGAAGCTTGAAGAGATTGTTTCATCGTCTTCGGAGAGTTCGTTTAGTTCCAGAAGTGAGAGAATTTTTTGAACAACTCCCATTTCGGAGAGCGCTGTTGCACGGGCTGGTGAGAGGTACCTGAAAGTGAAAATAGAGAATTTGGTGGTGTTATTTATTATGAAATTTACTTCTTAGTGAAATAGTCCATAAAATAGTCCATATTGAAATATTTTCGGGGATATTGAATGTCCAAATCCATTTGGTCAGAATATATTGGGGAATGAGAGCGCGACAAAATGAGAACCAAAGAGGACTAGCGTGGCCAACGGCGTTACCATAGAAACAAAATGCGTGCTCTCAAGAAAGCAGTGCACACTAACGCAGAGCTTCCACACTACTCAAGCTCCGCCCAGAAAACTATGCCGCACAAGGCGAACTGGGGTCCAGACCAACTTTTACTGACTTTCAGACAAATTTTCAGCTTAGAAAAGGTTTCCACAAGTAATTCTTAAGTTATTTTGAATTTATCGGGTTTCGAGCCATAAAGCAGCGCCTATTATAAAGTATTTTTCACCTAAAACCGAGAAAAAAACATAATTTTTGGATAGAAAACGTTCCAATTTTCTAATTTTCATGTCGAAAGAAGAGCTGAAACTGCCCATTTTCCGTGGAAAAATGTACTCTTCAGATAATTATAGTCAAAAAATGACCCAAACAGGCGTTATTTTTCGGTGAAAATAGAAAAAATTCAAGTACTGAGTCCTGTGGGGAGCAGTTGATTTTCATTTTTGGAGGCTACTACCGTGACGAGACCCCACTCATATGAGCCTTTAAACCTAGGTATCCCTTCAAGAAAAAAAAATCAAACTCACTGTGTACACTGAAGCAGCACAATCATAATATAATGGCACATATCCGACTTGACACTTGTCATCTCCATCAAAGCCTTCGCCGCAAGTTGACACATTTGCCACGTGGTCTTATCGTTAACATAACGGACAGTTTCCTGACCGAATACTTGCCAAGTCAAGTACGAAATCAGATTTTTGTCTTCCGGGTGGTTATAAGCAAGGTAAATTCGTTGAACATTGTTGATAAGGACAACGAGCTCATTTTTCGAGAGACGGTCGGCATGGCTAAATATTGATTTTTTGATTATCAACATTCGGAATTAAAAAAAACTTACGGTGCCATTCTTTCCAGAATTTTTAACGCTAAAAGTTGGAATTGAGGCTCATCTGGGACGTCTACACACATCACATGGAGACATCTTGAGAGCTCCTCCGTGCTGATATTCTTCACATTATAAGTCAACAATCGATACATTCTTTCGAAGATTCTGTTCACACCGTCTTCTGTTGCTACTCTGATTTTCATGTAATAATCTAGAGCATCCAGGCAGGTCGTCATGTTTACAAGGGTTAGTAATTTCACTTTGGTTCCGGAGAGTTTTGATGCTGAGTAGAGTTCCAGTGGGGTTCCTGAAAGAAAATCGAGATTTAGAGTTTTAGTTTTCATTTTGATTCTTGCTCAAATTTGGCTCAGAAGCGCATGATTTGCTTTTCGAACTATGTAATCCAAATGTTTTTTAAAACAGTTTTTGAAAGTCTTAAGCAGGCGCGCTCTATTGACAATAACTTTTTTTGAGAATCTTAACTAAAATTAACTTAAAAAGGAACAAATTCAAATTTGCCGTTCTTCTTTTTTCCATTGATTTCAACACATTTCCCGATATATTTTCTGTTTTTTTTCTGTAAATTGAATGCGCTAGCTTTCTGTAACCGCGACGCGACCGCAACGCGCTGGACGACGTGAAAATCTTTTGTTTAGACGGTTTTTTCTCAATTTTCTTTGAAATTTCGTGGTTTTTCTCGGTGAAAAAATGTCTTTAATCTTTGCGAAATACATTTTTTATAGTTTAAACTTTGAAAAACGCCGGAAGCGCTGCGGTCGCGTTGCGTGTCAATTGAACCACATGAAACAGCTGAAGTTGCATATATTTGGAGTCGAAAACACATTCTTGATGCGAAAATAGCGAGATCTGTTTAAAAAAAGAGCTCCGTAAAAAGTTGCTCCGTAGGATTTTCGACCACGGCTATCAAAATGTAGTTTGAAAACTTGGACTCATTTCGCGCGTTCCAGAACGTTTTTTCGGTTAATTCCAACAAGAAAATGAAAAATCTTACCCAACAAACTAATCATTTCCAGTTTCTTATGAGTCTTTACAATCCTTTTCAACTGTTCCTCTGACATTTTGTTAAATGAGCAATCCAAAATTCTCAACTCCGGCAACACCTTGTCACTGGCACAATAGAATCCCAAAGTTGTCATGTAGTTACTGGTGCTGAAACTAAAATTGAAACATTTTTGTCATAAAAATTTTTACTCAAACCCTGAAATTTTCAGTTCGCGAAGCTTTGGCAAGTTGAAGACGTCCTCAAAATACTTCTTGGCAATAAAAGTGATATCCTCGATGTTCAAATATTCCAAATTTTTCATTTTGGAAATTCCGAGAATGTTTGATATACGTGTTCCAGCAAGTTCCAGGCGTTTGAGCTTTTTGTAGTTCTTGATAATATTTGGGAACTCTCCATCGTCCACATCACAGTACTCGAGGTTCAGGGATTCCAAATTGGGGAGAAGTTTGGACATCTGGAAATGTTTTTTGGTAAGAACTTCGATATTTGGAATGATTTTGACGTTATCTAGAGACAGAAAGTACCGGGGACAGTAACTTTGGCACACTTTGTCTAAAATCAAAAATTTCCTATTTTCGAAAATTTTTTCAATGCCAGCGGAGAGCGCCTTTGCCGGACCGCCCGTCCGGTTGCAGTTTGGTCGAATTTTTTTCAGAAAATTTCAGAGGTTATCTTGCAGCTCGTAGCTCAATACTTTGTGCTCACCTAAACTCACGGACGGATCTAAGTTTCAAACGTTGGAGACGCAATCACGCTTAAGATTACGAGTAATCTCAGATGGTTCGGTTCAACACGGAAAACTTCTGTGTAATTTTGACCAAATCGAAGCCCATTTACATAGTGGTTTTCTCAAAAATTGCTCAAAAATTGTTCAACTTTTATGTTTTTTCCACAGGTTACACCGATAAATTTTCATTCAGAAATCTCAACATAATCCGAAACAACTCACATTATCCAGCCATCCGGGGAAGAATTGCATGGCATCTCCAGCGATGATAAGATGTTTCAGCGTTTTCTGAGTACTCTCGCTCAAAACTTTTTCAAAAGTTTCCACCATATCAATGTGATGGATCACTTCATTTTCAGCATCTTCCTCCTCATCCTCATCATCTTCATCGTCGTCATCATCCACTGACTTTTCTCTTGCCATCAACGCCCGTCTTCTCCTATCACCTTCATGATCATCAAAATGATATACCTCCCATAGTCTTAAATTCATAATCTCGAGAGATTCCACCTGGTCCTGAGCTAGTAAAGAGTCGCAGAGCCATTCTCTGAATACTTCTCCATGGAATTTGACGCAGGTTGGTTGAAGAAGTCGATTGATTGTGTCGAATTGTTCTGGATCTGGTCTTTCAAACCGCTGGAATTGCTCGTAGATGTAGTTTTTGAGATCCTGAGATACGGGCAAGTGGAAATCGGTCAGCACTCCTGGAAATTTTCGACGTTTTTTTTACAATTGGAATACTGGAAAAGTGTTTTTTTTCGGTTGTAAGGCTGCTATGGCTTATTTTACTGACTAAATTTCTATGAAAATTGGACAGATTCATAGAGAATTTCACTGTCAATTTGTGAAAACTCTGGAAATCAGGGAAGCTTTGGGTTTGTATCTGCCACTATCCCACTTTCTACTGAACCAAATTCTATGAAATTGAGACAGATCGATGAAGGAATTTTCAGGAATAAAGCTCGTCTAATTGAACTTTTGGTTACTGAAAAATTAGAATCAACAGGTTCAGAAAACTGAATTTGAAGCATTTTTGAAATACTCGAACGATGTGAGAGAAAATTGATGTAGGCCATTAAACTTCTGTATTTTTAAAAATAAATATGCTTTCTGATTTGGATTTTTTTGGTTTTATGGTTTTATCAATGCGGTTTTTGATTATGTTTCAGATTTATCCAAAATTCAGAACAGCTTCGAACAACTGAAGAATTTTCTGAATATCATCCGAACCAGCCTAGTTTATTTGTCTGATTTCAGAATAGTTTTAGCCCGAATAAAGTCGTATCTTTAATTTTTTTTAAAGCCGTACGGCTTTATTCATAAGATTGTTATTCAAAAATGGCAAAGCTTTCGTCTGGATTAATTTTTTTTTTCCACAAACTAGTACTGGCTTCTTTGAATTCCAACGAACCATTAATGCCACAACTAAAAAATTTTTTCAACGGAAATTCTCAAGTTTCTAAAATTGGGCATGTCAAAACTATAAACTATTAAACCGATTTCTCTAATTTTTCAGTTTTTTTTCTCCAAACTTGCGGTCATTTTTTTCTAGAAAATTCCTATAACACTGTCTACCTGCGATAACAGTCCTAGCTGACCATTCTGCGTCTCTCACATTTTTTCTTCAGCCACTTTCTTTTTTACAAATCGTTTTTCAAAACAAAAAAATCTCACCAGTCCAAAGATAATCAGCAATTTGATCGCCACAATATTGTTTCAATGTCTGGATATATCTAGTGGTGCCAGGTGGCTCCATCTCCATGGCTGCAGACCTTCAAAAAAAAAGCAAAAAAACGAAGAATACGAAGACGAAATATACGCGGTGTGGTCGGGGGTCGGTTTGGTCGATTGGCCGAGTGAAGAAATAGGAAAAGAGACTGAAGAGACGCAGAAAGGTTAGGATTGCATGCACCACCGACAGCCTCCTGGCACACAGGACACTCACGGAGAGAGAGAGAAAGACCACTAGTTGTGTTGTGTCCTTCTCTCTTCGTTAGATTAGATAGATGAGAAATTGATGGGATGGAGGAATGAGATTGAAGAGTGTGGAGGGTGCAAGGTTGAAGGGCAGATGTTTTGCATGGCGGTTGCTTTTGGGAAATGAGGTAAACGTAGATGGATAATGAGGTTGGGTACATTGAGAAGACTAGTGCTGTTCAAAAAGAGATGCTGAGAAGTTTTCTGAGAGAAGTCTGTGATAAGATAAAACACATTTTGTTTGCTGCGGGTTTTTATGTATTAGGAATTCCATTAGGCTAAACAGAAAAAACGACAGATCGAACCAGGATTACGCAGGCTTGGACGTCCTAATCCCAGTTGTCGAAACTCGATTCTTAGCAAAAATATGGTTTCTGCTAGCAAACTTCATGCAAAATAATTAAAAATATTCCCTCAAAAAACATCAAAACTTGAAAACGGATGACAGAAAAGATCAAGCTCCGCAACCTGCCGAACCTCCAGACAGTAGCGAACCGGTTTCGAACATTTGTTGAGCAACACACATTATTTTGTATAGATCCGTGTGCAGTTCAACATCAAACTTTGTAATTGGTCATCATATTTTTTTTAGTACTGAAAAGATAAAAAAGTGGCCCGAGACAGTCTTATCTTATTTGTAACTGACCAGTTTGGTCCAAACAGTTTATTGCACAAGAGAAGTCACAAATATGTTGTTGAGGAAAATATTGAAATCAAAATAAATAATCGAAATGATCGAAATATTGCCGGCTGGCTTATTCAGAACGAGGGAACAAAGAATGTGTCGAGGGGTGAAAAAAAGAATGGGGATCGGAAGGAAAAAGTTTCAGAGTTGAAAAAAAAGTATCGAGAGGTGAAAAAAATGGTGTTGGGGGTTCAAAAAGAGATGTCAGGGGGTGAAAAAAAGGTGTCAGGGGTTGAAAAAAATGGTGTCAGGGGTTGAAAAAAAGGTGCTGGAGGTTTGAAAAAAAAAAGGTATCAAGGGTTGAAAAAAAAATTTCAGGGGTTGAAAAAAAATGACTTGGGGGGTTAAAATGGTTTCAGGCAAAAAGAGCACAGTATGATTATTGTACTGGCATATCACTTTCTTGAGGTCACAAAATCATGGATGTCTCAAAACCTCCAAAGTACGACAAGAATAAAAATTTGATCGCTGTTCGACAGTAGACATCATTTTTGAATACTTATTCGGGCATTTCTTCTCCTTCTTCACTGCTTTTTCATGCTCCTTCAGAACCCATTTTGCCCAATAGATCATATCAATCGGTTCATGAGCATTCATATCCGATTTAACCTTCAAAAACTTTTTGAATGTCATTTTTGGGCTTCTTCTTATTGATTGATAGACATATTCAATGAATTGCTCTTTGGCTTCTTCAAATTCTTCTTGGGTTTCAATGACTCCTTGAGGGCGGAAGATGTTCCAGGGGATTTTGAAGTGCCAGGCTTCAACTATAAGAGATAAAGTGGCTGTGACAAGGTCCTGGTCGTTGGAGGCCAGGAAGATTCTGAAAGTTGTTGAATTCGAAGGTTTTAAAGAAGTTATTTTTCCATTTCTGGCATAATTCAAGAATGATTTACCGGTAAATTTTTGGAAAATTTTTCGACTTTAGCCGGTAAATTTATCGAAAAAATGAAAAATTTGAATGAGGACTTTCAAATTGAAACGATGCTTCAAAACTATGCTAATGCGAATGAATTAGAACATTTACCGTTAAATTTTCCAATGAACGAGAAGTTTACCGGTTAAAGTTATACAATAGTTATACAATTTCAAAACAGCCCAAACGTTTGCCATTTCGAAATTTTCTTTTTGGCGCGAAGTTTCAAATTTCAAATTGAGCGACAATGCTTCAAAACTACGCTAATGCTTATAGCGAATAATTTAGCACGTTAGTCGGTAAATTTTCCGATAAACGAGGAATTTGCCGGTAAAAGTTCAATGCAAAAATTTGAAAAGTGTAAAAAAAGACCCTTGGGTTCTTAAACCAGAAATGGAAAAAAAAGTTTGAAAAGCAACTTACGACAAAATGTGGAACTCTTGAATTCCAAAAATTCTCCGGCATCTTCTAGTCTTGGAGTCTTTGTCCCAAAACAAAATTTCCTCTAATCCCTCCACAATCTTGGTTTGAATCCGAGGGTCCTGTGAGAACGAGTAAGCCTTCATCAATAGAGCCCAAATGATCTTTCCATATCGAGTCCAAGACTCCAAAGTCTTCGAAAAAACGATGCGGAAAACCTCAAAAATTTCCATAAACAACGTTGAATCGGTTGTCATTCCCATGATTTTATAGACATTTATCTTGAGAGCTCTCCATTTTCCAAACCGATTCTTAATATTATCGGAAACTTTTCCACAGAGTTTTGAGCACACATGAGTAAGGCTCAAAGGAAGGCAGCTGGGATAAAGGGCGATGGCTCTAGCTGCACTGACAGATAGATAGTGTAGACGCCATCGGGAAATTTCATCCAGTACCCCGTCACTGCTCAGAATGGACCAGGACATGGACATTATCTTGGAGATGACAGGTGGACTATCGCCAACGTAAATGCCCAAGACCTTGCAGATAGCATCAAGCAATGGAGTGATGAGATTGGAAGGGATGTTTCCGGAGCGGTAGTTGCTGAAAAAATTGGGCTTGAGGTAGGAAAAAAGTCGAAAAAGGTAGTTACGATTATAACAGGTGTAGTACAAAAGCGCTAACAAGGGTCTTGTAAGGGTCGCCGAACAGCGGCATCATATAAAATATAGTTTTTTTTAAAATAAAATCCTAATCAGGAAAGAGCCATATTATGAGTTTTTCAAATTTCCAATCACGCTTGAATATTGATGCCTGCAAGCTTGAGTCACGGCGCAGTCAGGAGCGTTTTTACCTAGAAACCCTTGTAACATTGGCCACTCCTACAGGTTCAAGTAATATACAGAAAAAAATCAGTTTGGAGCTTAAAACGAAATTTGAGAGAGCAGCGACCTTAAAACTTTGTATTGAAGTACTTCAACTTTTGCTTGTTTTCTAATTATTTTTTATGCTGACTTTTGCTTTTCATAAAGAAAATTACTCAAAAATTGCTTTGAAGTGCGCGAACGCGTCCAAAATTCCAAAATTTGAGACCACAAAACTTTCAAAACTCTGTAACTTGAGTTTTGAATGGGTTTTCGCTCTTCAGGGAAATTTTTGAGCAATTTTAACACAAGAAATAAACTCAGAAATGAAGAAATCAGTGTTTCAGGAATTCACTGAACTCTTTAGAAAGACAAGGTTGAGCTCCAAGGAACTTACATGCACATTGATTCAAGAGCTACCAATGCAGCCATGGTAACATATGTGCTTCCATGATGCTTTCCAATGATATCCACCAGAAGCCGATAACATTTATCCAGAAGTTTTCTATCAAAATTATCATAAGAACTATCAACGTAAGCATGGAATCTGCGGAGCAAAAGGTACATAGTAGGAACTCGGGTGCTCGACATGCTCGAATAATATTGCAACGTCTTGCAGATTGTTTCAAGATCAATGTAGACATCGCACATTATTCCAGTTCCACTGCCAGGGGCCATTTGGAACATGGCAGGCTTTGGATTGTTGCCTGGAATTACAAATTGTTGGAAAATTTGAAAAAAAAAACTTTTAGAAATTTTTATGAAGCTTCGCACTTACCAACAATACTGACAAGTTGAAGTAAGGAGTGGCTTCTGGTAAGCTTCATCAGATCTTTTTCGTAAAACTTGTTGTAGGATATATCCAGAAGTTCCAAATTTGGAAGGCTCTTTCCAGTTCGAAGATAGTTTTGGAAGTTTGGTGACAGTGGCTTTCTGGCATCTCCCATTCCAGAAATATCCAACTTTTTGAGCTTCTTCAGTTCGAAAACATCTTCAATGTCTTCCTTTGTCTGGAATTCTAGACCCGCAAGAGTTAAAGACTCCAATTTTTCAAGTCGATAAATCCCCTTTAAGCTTTCGAGTCCTGACTCGGAGATGTCAAGGTTATAGAGATTTTTGAACTTTTTGCAGAGCACTTTGAACTCATTTGCAGTGAGGGCACAGCATGGAAGAGAGAGACTCGTGATTTCAGGAAGGAGGGTAGCGAGCTGGAAATTTCAAAGTGGTGTTCTACTGTGGGGGTATGCCGAACCAGAACCGTGTCCTTAATCCTTAATCACATTAATCAATGTCCTTAATCAGAACTGTCCCGTACCAGAACTACTTCACGTGAAATAATAGTTCTGATGCGGGACAAGGTTCTAATAAGGGGCAAGTTCTGATTCGGATATGGTTGCTTTGATGACTGGAAGCGTTCAAGATCCAACAAGAATGGGATCACGATTTTTTTTTCGATTCTAATGGTTTTTAATAATGGTTCCTTTTTTCGAGTTGCATTTTTTTTTTTCAAAAATCGTCATGGAAGGCGCTATGGAAGGGAATGCAGTCCTTTTTTAGTGTTTCTTAAATTGGGAGATCAAGTTTAGCTTTCAGAGCTTCGATTTGATTATGGTCCTAACCAAAAAAATTAAAAATGAAGAAAAAAGCGTATTTATATTTTAATATTCTAATTATTCTAGATAAAAAAAACCAGTTTTCCAAAAATCCAGATTATAATTCATCACGACAGCTCAAGCAGCTCAAACTTGTAAAACTAGAAGCTAAGCGACTTCGGAAACTTTGTTAAACCTATGAATTTAATTTCCATCAAATTTCAGTTTAAACTTATGCGTTTTTGACAAAAACATCACACAAAAACTCTTAGGTCCTAAAAATCCCAACTCACCGTTAGAACCCATCCACCTGTATATCTATAATCAAATCCATGAACTGATAGAGTTTGTAACTGATTCCTAGTGGTCTCATTCAATCCTTCACTCAACACGTCCACCAAATTTCTCCGCAATTCATTCACTGAAAATTCTTTTAATTTGCATAACTCCCTATCAACCCACCTGGATCATTTGGATTTCTTTTGAACTCATTATCTGCATACTCTTTATAGCTTACAGATGGTCCTATGCTAAAGTTAATGAAATTCTGAGACAATGACAGTAACCCATGATCCGTTCGTAAAAAGCTTGGAAGAAACACCATTGATGACGAGAATTTTTGCTCAATTTGCTGATGAATTATAAAATCGATTATGTGATTGTCACAGAGCTCTTGGAGCACAAGATTGCTCAATTTTTGGTCGAGCATATAGTCAATATCATCGAAGACGCCTTCAGAAAGATATTGTGCGAAGGCTTTGACAGTAGTTTCGAGAAATGTTTGAGCGTATATAGGTTTTCGACCAAGGTGGAATTCCATATCCAAGTCGTCGGCCATGACGGCTGAAACAACGAATTAAGAAATTAGGTATACGAAAAACGGGAAATTGACGAAATCAAAAAATAACCGATAAAAAACCATATCGATATTCAAGAATTGATAAAGAATAAATCGATTTTTCTCTTCACAAAACATGTGTTCTTTGCATAACAATGTTTCTCCTATAGTCATATGCTTTTGTTGTATATAAACATCATTTTTTTTCTGTGCATACACATTCTCCAACACAGACTGTACATGAATATAAAAAAACAACCGTTGAACATTTTCTGAAGAGTCTCGTGACCATTTTGTTGGTGTACACCAGAGATGCACGGAAGAGGACGCCTAGAAAATCGAACGCAGAAAACGGACAGCTGGGAACAGAAGACAGAACAGGAAATGGTACTATTTTGACATAAGGCGGAGAATAGAGCACTGAAGACAGAAGGCTTTTGACAAACAGGAAGATGGAATGGTTTTTGAAACAAAATAAAAGTTAGTGAACAGTATAAGGTGCTCTGATGAAGACGGCCCACAAAAAAAACAACTCCCAACTAGAATTTATTTTTAATAAATTGTAATTGCTCTGAGAAAATCTTATCAAGTGATCTGTACATGAAATATTTGCAAACAACCACAGGCTTGCAAGAATGGAGTAAGATGTGGAGGTAATTGTAAAAGTATTATTTTTTAAAGGAGGATTATAGTCACATTTTTTTATCTCATTGTCTTGTTTATTTTTCCATGCTGATTCCATTGAGCATGACGAAATTGCTCAAAAATCGCTCTGAAGCGCACGAATTGCGCTCAAAATCGCGCGTTACAGTCTGGCGGCCGCGGCCGTCTGGCCTAGAATTCCACAGCGCGAGGCCGTTTATTCTATATTTTTCGCCTTTATTTTGTTTATTTCACGGTGAAGAAACATCAATATTCTTCTATTTTACCATGAAAAACGTAGCAAAAAAAGCGAAAAATATAGAGAAAACGGCCTCGCGCTGTGGAATTCTAGGCCAGACGGCCGCGGCCGACAGACTGCGATTTTGAGCACAACTTGTGCGCTTCAGAGCGATTTTTGAGCGATTTCGTCATGCGCAATGGAATCAGCATGGATAATCAAGAAATGGAAATAAAAGAATGTGACTATAGTCCTCCTTTAAACATCGTGAAACAGCAGGAATAATCTTCTGATTTACATCTCAAAGTTCTTTATGAAATTCTACAGAAGTTGATATAATTGATATCAGTTGCTGAGTCAAATACGTGGAAAATGAATCCATTTGTATTCTAATCCACTAAAAACTTTTTAAATGGCCTAAAAAACATTGACACAAGAGCATTAGTTGCTTGGGCTCGTTTGAACCGAAAGGAAAAAAAATGCTACAGAAGTTAAGATAACTGCGTTACAATTCTTATAAATGAGTTTGATTAGCGAATTGATTGCTTACACCTTGTCTCAGACAAATATTCAAAACATTTTGACTTGAAAAACAAAATCAAGATGATCAAAAGTAATGAAGGAACATTCCGTACTAACACATACTATGAAATAAACAAGACAGCTTTCATTTAATTTCTACTACTTTTTATCCTTGTAACCTAACTGCACATCTCCTCATCCCAAAAAAAAGCCACCGAAAAACCCAATTCAAAACATATAAAACCTCCTGTCGGAACAGCAAAGACACCACTCCTATAAAACAAGAGCTCTCAAAAAGAGCAGATGTTATTCCTCCATCTCCCAAGTGTGAAGGGACGCCAGTCTTTTCTTCCTGCAAAAAGAAGAAGAAGACGCCTCTTGCCCTATGAACCAAATAAAAAATGAGATGAAAAAGAAGGAGAAAACTCTTCTTATTTCACTGTCTTTTTTTTCAATTTCTTATTTTTCCCTTTACCAGATGCTCTAAGATGAATGCACCAAAAAAGAGTGACACCTAATTAAAATTTGAAAATGAAAAAATGAAATTTTGTCAGTTTGAATAACTGGTTGAATTTCGGAATCAGCAACCAAAAGAATAAAAAAAGAGGGAGAAAACCACTCATAAACACACGCTAGCTGCCAAAGGACGACGAAAAAGAAAAAGAAGTGAGGAAATGACAAAAAAAAAGAGGAGAAGATTGGTTGGTGTTATGATGAGGAGAACACTATTTGGAAATGTCATGGAATAAAGGAAATTGGTGGGAAATGAGAAAAAAAATAGGGTGACAGGTGGTGATCTATGATCGCTACAGGGATATGGTCGATGAACTTTGTTGGGAATATATTTACATTCGAACATAGAAACATATGCGAAATATTCGAAAACAGCCTATGTAAACTTTTTAGCGCATCCAAAAATCTCAGCACAGTTAAGCTTATAGCCCGCTATTTGGCTGCGAAATATTAATTATTTTTCGATTTGTCATTACTAACGTCGTGGGGCACTTTGCAACGATCTAAACTTGCGGAGAAGGATAAAGCGCTTCGGGTACCAACATGAACTTATTCAAACTTCTTCATAATGTTCTGGAAGAGTGTGAAATGAGATAATCTGACTAAAAATGTTGTTCAGGATGCACAATTGATGATGAATGTGATTTATAGAGAAGGGAATAGGATGAAAAGAAAGGAAATCGGAGAATTCGCTCCACTGAAAATAATAAAAAAAACAGGAAATGAGAAAATGGGATGGCAGGTGATATTCAGTAATCTCTTCTTTGTTATCTATGTATCATGGAAATATATGGGATCAGGAATACCATGAATAACACGAGTATATGTGTAGTCAGTAGAGATGATGGAATGAAAACATTTTCGTAAACTATGCATTCTTTTTGATAATATGACAACTGTCCCATGCTGAAAGAACACGTCGGAAAAAGTGGAAGCTACTGAACACGTCGGAAAAAGTGGAAGCTACTGATAGCTGATTCTTACAAATTGAATAATATGAAACTTAGAATGTTCAGAGAGATTGTTTACGGATTACCCAGATGAAATCGCCCACAAAACTGCAAAGCTCTTCAAAACAAAATAAAGGGATCAGACCTTTCAATCTTTCCAAATGCCTCCGAAATATCAAAATGACATAAGGTAAGTCACACAGAAATCCAAAAGTAATGTAGTTGATGTTATACAAGATGGGTTTGAAGCGGAAATTTTTAGCTACGAAGCAAGCAAAGACGTAAGAGATCAGAATATACTAGATTTTCTGCTATTTCAAGAAATGGAATGAGCTACTTAGAAAAACACGCGCTGCGGTCACAGATACAAATTCATAATCTTTAATTTTTTTTCTGATCTTGGGGTACATTTTTATCTTGAAATCTTTTTGATGACTCACAGGAAGTCAGTGGAAGAATAAACAATATTTTTGGAACATAATTTCACATTAGATATTTTGGATTCCCACGTTTTCAAAATTTCAGGCCCATCAAGTCGAAGTTAAAGATAAAAGATATCAAAAATAACAAAAAATGAAACCAAAGTTCTGAAAAGATCACAGTGATTTTATGGATCACGATAAAAGCTATAGTGACGATAAGCTGGATTTGTGTGTTAAGACAGAACACTATTTTATCTCGTATGGACTATCCGGTTGAAGGGAAAATGTGCCGTCATATTTTCAAAGGGATACTCGAATCTGAAAAATACGTAACATTTTGATGGTTTGGCAACCTTGAGTTTTTTCATTTGATCTTTCTTCCATTCTATTTTTCGTGAATTATTTTCAATTGCTTATCAATTAGCGTAACCACTTCATCTATCTTTTTTACTACCGATCGAGTTAACACATGGAGAACTATATTCTTGTAGTAGTTTTACGCATCGAATCTACTCGAAAATCTAGGGTGTACTAGTGATAGTCTACAGCAATTTTGAAAACTTATTGTCCAAACTAAAAGCAAAAAATCATATTCCCGTGAGCAGTGATGCAAAAAAACTGTCTGGCTAACACTATGATTAGCACCTGAAGCATGTGAAAACAGCAAGCCTTACCATTAGGGGGAGAATTTGAAAAACAACACCAATAGTTATCTTGTCAAGATTTTCGGGAGCTTCAACGAAGCTTCACTGTCATTTTTCGTAACTTTCCTTCCAACCTTCATGAATTTGCTGACACCTGCTTTACGTTCCCGGATAATTTTGGTCATGTTCAAGTTGTTATACCCCGGATTCCATGAATGGATTTAGAAAATATGATTCATTTTTCACAAGAGGCAGACCACTCTAATCCTGACTTTCTCATGTTCCACTATTTTCAATAGGTTCATCGGAACAATAAAAGCACACTGATATCATATTGGATTAAGTGATAAAATAGTATCAGTCTTTATGATACATCTGACTTGAAATCTTGCTGTATTTAGACATTTAATACTGTTACTATGAATGGAGTTTCAGTGATATCACATTGAAATAATTGATAAAAATGTCTACGTGTCTATGGCCTAAAATGGAATGTTTTGTTGATAGTAAAGTTTTGTCTTGAGAACTCCCGTGGATTTTCAGTACATGTTAATTTAGAAGCTTAAGTCGGGCTAATAAAGGCTGATAAAAAAGAACTGATAAAAAAAATCACTGGCTCAATCTGGACTTTTTTTGATGACACAGTCCAGACAATGATAGTCTTTTGTTTTGTTGGTAGTCCGTGATAAAAAGTGATAAAACAGAAAAAGTACCTATGACACATACCAGAATGGTTTGTTTTGTTGGTAGCACAGTTTTGTCCTGGGTATTCCCGTGGCTTTTTAGTACATGTTATAGTAAAAGCTTAAGTCAGGCTGATGAAGGATCGGAATTTACTGACTCAATTTTGGAATTTTTTTGGTGGCATATACCAGACAATGATAAGTGTTTGTTTCATCAATAATCCATCTTGGAAAGCTGTCATCAAAAAATGCTGATTTGGACTTTGGGCGTGAACTTTCGATGATTCAATTTTAAACCCTTTTCATGACACTTGCCGGATTTGTTCCATTGACTTTTAAATCCCATCTTGAAAACTTGTAGCAAAAAATAAACCAAGGTATCAATTATTCATCGTCCCCTGTCCCCCTTGCCCCATAGATGACTCAGGAGGTCTAGACTCTTGCAACATTTTCAATCGTCTCTAAATCCGGAGCCTAACGCGTCATTTCCACGTTCAACCTTCAATTTCATCTCTCTCCCACTCACAAATACTACGTGTCCCCAATCTCTAATTCATTGAAGTGTGTGTGTATAGTAGGAGGGGGGAAATGACATAATTCATTTTAAAATGCGAATAAAATGGAAGCGTAGAGGAGGAGGAGGAGCACATATTTCCAATTCGGTGAAGTGCTCCATGAGCAAATTCGACAATTTTGTTGATGGTGATGGTGTAGTGACTAAGCGTGTGCTTGCAGAATTTTGCAAGTTTTTTTTTCTGGAGTGTCGCTTAAGAGCTTCAATTGTTCTATGTCCTGCAAAACTATGGTTCTGAGTTCATCTCGCCAGTTTTTGTTAGTTTGCTTCTATTTAAAGGCGCATTTCCAAATGGGTCCTGTCACGATTACAGTAACTTTTTACTGTGGACTAATTTAATCGTGTTGAAACCCAGGAATATTGTCGCTGCGCCTTTAAACCGAGGTGTCAGGCTTTCGCAAGTCCACTGACTTGGTTTTGTCACGATTGCTGTAGTTTTCCGTGGAAAATAACTGCAGTGCCTTTAAACTAGAATCGCTTTTTTTCGCAGATTAGTAGTATCAATTATTCATAAAGATCTCAGAAAAAAAAACCATGGGCGGCTCAGAGGTTATTTTCACCTGCAATTCTACGGTAGACTCACGTGGTGGCTTTTACTCTATTTTGTTTACAAACCTAGTTTAGTCATCGTAAAAAAACTTTTGCACCTGCAAAGTTTTCTGTAGTTTCTCATGTTTTTACTCAACCTACGTTTTGTTTTATAAGATCCAAACCACTGTAAAGCCTCTGTTATAGCGACATGCCGATATATTGAATCACAAAAAACTTTATTCAAATCCTCATAAATCTACTACTTTCTTGTTGGTCTAGCCGAAAAAAAAAGCGGTGCCGTTCTATTAGAGGTGTCGGTATAATAGAGGTCTTTGCGAAGCCGATATGTTCATCTCAAAAAGAGAATAATCTTCTATAAAAAAACGGACACAACTAAAATTATCAGATGCCACTCTATTAGAGGTGTCTTTCTTTTTTAGAGGATCGAGATGTCTTGCGATAACTTGCTTTCCTCAGTGAAAATGAGTATTTTCAATAACTTTTTTCTTCATTTTTTCATATTTTTTTCATTTTCTAAACTTATGAATCACTTTTATTTTCGCTAGGTGCTTCAAAGACATCTTCTGAAAAGTCTTAAAATAGCAAAAATTCTTGTTTTCCAATCTTCATATTTTATGTGCTATTTGAATGTTTTCCGATGAGTTATTGAAATGAAAATTTTTATAGATGGATAGATGAAAATAACAAAAGAGCAGTCTTCTTTTGTTTTTGTCCTAGACACTTTTTTATGGTTTCAATGAAAACCTTCAATATAAGGGCATATATTCTGAAATAATGTTCTACAAATTCTAACAAAAATTAGCGAACCTTCGTTTTAGGATTCTCATAAAAACCTCTAATACAAAGGCATACCATTTTCAAATTATCAAGATTCCGATTGTCAATACAAGTATACAAACTTTCGAAACTTCCAGAAAAAGAAAAATAAATTTCGAAATTCCCTTAAACTCCCCCATTTTTCTCACTAATGAATCCCCTAATCCCCTCTGGAGTCACTCACTACAAACTACAAACTCACTTCGTCACTTCCTCTCCGCCTTTAAAAATTACGAATTCTTCCAAAAGTTCTAAGGAATTGCTCATCCTAATCCATCATATTTTTCAAAAATTTTCCTCCCATTTTCACTTAGTCTCCGCCCACTTTTAAGGGATTAGTTGACCAGTTTCCTCTCGGGCGAACGGCTTAGAAGCCCCTGCCATTTAGTAGTTTTCAAACGAAATTCGATATTTTGTTTTGCTTTCAATTTTGGTTTTTGATACTGTTTTTAGTCGTATAAAAAGCGTGTTTTAGAAATTGAAATTCATTAAATTTTCTGAAATTTCTAAATTTTCAGTCTGCAAATATGATTCGATTTGTGTTGTTCCTGATGGCTTGTTTGGCATTTTTGAGCATTTGCAATGCGTATCCAGGAAGACTTCCTGAGCGTGTAAGTCGACTTTTTTTCAGCCTATTTTCAGCCTAAAAATATCTGAAAACGAATTTTCAGCCAAACATTTTTTCACTGAAAACGTTTTTTTTTCCAGATAATCCGCGGAGAAAAAGTCGACGATGTCTTCTTTTCACCATTCAGAATCATCGGAAAGAGAGCTCAAATCTCTGGACCCGCTTATGAGTATGTCCGTTTTTTTTGATATACCCTATTAGAAGGGCACCTCTATTAGAAGAGCTTTTATTATTAGAACAGCCTAAATGGTCGATTTCGCGAAATTTCAGACAATAACTTCCCGGAAAATTGGGCTCGGATAAAAAAAACCCCTCTAACAAAGAGCCTTCGAACGTTGCTCGGAGCAATACAAGAGCATGCCCTTCTAATACAGTTTTTACGGTCGAACTAAGTAATAAGTTTTTCCAGTGATCTCGGCGAATACATCACCAATCCGGACTTCTAGACGACCGAACTGGCACTCCGGAGCTCTTTTTCTCTTGATCTTTCAATTTTATTTCACTTTTTTTGAAAAAATTTAATTTATTTCTCTTCAATTATCATTCATAAACGATACATCTACCGTAATTACCGTAACTCGGTTTAAAGGCGCATAGTCAATAACAAGAAATAATATTATTCATTCCAAAGAAACGGTGTGATGAATATAATCAGCTGCCCCAATCGCTGGGATATGCGCTGCTCGTTCTTCCCTTCTAATTTTCATCGTCGTCTCTTCCGATAGATAATATTCAATCGTCATTGGAAATCCTTTTCGTGGAGACTGCTGACAGTGGAGAAGAATTTGGCTGGATCTTGGTGGAATAACATCTCCAATATTATAATCATGTGTACCGCCTCTGGAATACTGGTCCTTTTTCGTTCTGGGAAAACGAATGCTGAAAAAATATACTTAATGTTAACGCCGCTTATAGTTTAGGACTTACTGTACATGAAGGTGCTTTTTATAAGAGTAATTTTGAGCCATCACAATCATAAACTCGTTATCTTTGGAGAGCTTTTTGATACTGATATCATTTCGATGTTTTATGATTTCTCTTCCATATTCTGACGTCATTCGATGGAATACTTCAATTAGCATTTTTGGACTCCAACTACAAATTTTTGCATGAATTGGGAGAGATGAGTGAATTGCAACATTCCGTTTTTGTTTTGATCCGATATCTTTTGACACAAGAATCAGATAATTTCCAGGAAGAAGTGTCACATCTTTTGACGAATATCTAATTAGCTCAAACATCACAATTTCCCCAATTTCTTCTGAATCTTTTTCATCTGTTTCATGAATGGATACCCACGTGAAATACTGTAAAACACACTTTGATTTTGTTCTGTGTCAAAGTTTACTGAACCAACTTCATAGTTTTCATAGCCTGGTTTGAATGCAGACACGCATAGCTGACAAGTTTTGGGTACGGTAATTCGGATGACTCTGAAAATGATGAATTACGCCACGCCCCCCGAAACCATCAGCTTACTTTTGTGAATCATCCCATAAACCACCAATCGTCATGTTGACACGTATTTCATTCCAAGAGCTTCGCCATAGACATATCGTAACTAAAAATTCCAAGGTTTACAACAAAGGCAGGCCGAATCGAATAATCAGATTTCAAATATTTCAACAAAAAAACTCACCAGAATCAAAATATTTCAAAAAGTCGTCAAACTCAATCCAAAACGTTCCACATATATTCCTTTCATTTGAAACCAACTCTAAAATTCCCTCATCGTCCCAGCCTGACCAACTTGGAGACCACTTTCCTGTCCAGCAAACATCCCCCCATGGATTACGTAATCTTATCAATCGATGTGATTTGTACTCACGAACTTTAACAATTGTGAAACAATGTGCCCTTGATAATTTCGGCTCTTTCAACTTTTCCACATTTGAACTGTACACCTTTTTTCCTTTGCTCGAGCCACACGTCATTAGCAAATGATCCAGGCTGAATACAAGGATGTCAGAACGTTTTCTTTTTCTAACAGTAAATCTTAACTGTGCCTCATACATCATATTCCATAATGTTTTCGATTCTGATTCTGATATTTGCTCCTTCCATAAACGAATGCAAATTGGCGCTCCTGTCATGTTCAAAAATGCTGAATCCATATCGAATCGATGAAGTCTGTCATAACTTCCATAAACTTTTGCGAAAGCTTTTTCTATTAGCGAGGGCCAAATCTTAAATTTATGACTGATGATGCCGACTGATCTTAATCACCTGATAGCATTTGAAATCTGATTTTGCTCCTCTCGACTCTCCTCGAACACAAGGAAACCAATCATCCACAACTATTGTCTTCCATTCTCCATCTATACACAATTTGACTTGATAAACTCCATATTCAGATAGTTTCATATCAGGAAAAATTTGACGGAGGAGGGGTTTCTTAGTGGAAATCGCTGATAAAACTGCGATAAGTCCGCAATTGCTGAGCCCGTTTTGGTTAACCTCAAATGGATGTGCAGGACACCAAAAGTCCAATTTTGATCCATTTTCCGAAGGATTTGGACGTTTCCATATTATATCAGTCTTTTTCTCGAACTTATGAAGCAAAAAGTCCACTTTGTGAGATTTTAGAACGGTTTTCATCTGTAAATTATAAATCAAAATTTACGGTCTTCTTAAACTTTCACCTTCATCTCTTGAAATTCAGTCATTCTCAAAATACGTTTACCAAGATTCTCGTTAGTGTGCGGAAATTCTCCATCATGAAACACGGTGTCGTGTTGTCTGAAATTAACTGAAATGAGCATTCTGAAACCAACGCTCACCTGCAATATTCGATGATAGTCTGGTACTTGTATTCATCATTTTCTGTATCCGGTTCCAGAAACTTCCCATGTTTAGAATTCATCATAGAAATAGTTTAGACTAGTCCAAATTGAAATAGAAAATGAGAAGTTTTTTGGATTGCCGAGCTTTTTGCAGCTTGAAAGGGCCACGCGGAGACGCGATAGATTTCTGTTCTTTCCAATATTTTATTCACCGAATCGGGAGGTTGTCTCCGCGTGCTTTTCTTCTATATTGAACAATTTTTTGAGGTGCACGTCATATCTTATGAGTCATTACAGATTTATTACTACAAAACCAAGAAAGTCTTCTATAAAAAATAGACGAAAATCTGTCATCAACAAACATTTTATTTGAAAAATAGAAGAACGCGACGCGTCGCACGCCACGCATCTGCTCATGTGTCAATTTATGGCGACCGAAACTATTTTCTGGTTGGAACGTTTTGTTTTGGAATCAAAAAATCGTCAGCGAGTTTTAATTCAAAGGTGGGGGACAGGAAAGTTGTAAGGACTGATTTTGGGGACTGAGTGTGTGATCTGTCGTAATGCATACACTAATTTATCAATATTGACATTTTCAAAAAAAAAAAACCAAAAACTATTACCTTCCAAGGGGTCGAAATAAGTTACCATACTGATTGGTGGTCGGCCGCGTTACCGGCTGAACCACGGGGGTCAAAACACGGGCGCCCTCAATTGGCCCCTATAAATTTGAGAAAATGTACATGAAAGTGTTGACTGGAATAGTGAGAGAATCGTGAGATTCTACTCTTCATTTAAGAAAAATGAGAAAATCAAATTACTAGGCCATGCTTACAAACGTGGTTTTGTGAACTCATAGTGAAAGAAAAGAATCAGAATAAATATATGCCGGAATTTAAAATAAAAACCTGGATATCCCTACGATAGATAATAATAAAAATAGTTTTATTCATTCCAAATAAACCGTGTGATGAATATAATCAGTTGCTCCAATCGATGGAATATGAGCTGCTCCTTCAGATCTTCCAATTTTTGTCATTCTCTCATTTGACAAATAATATTCGATTCTCACAGAAAATTTCTTTCTTTTGGTCCATGGATATCGGTACAAAAACACCAGAATTTGACTAGATCTCGGGGGAATGACATCTCCGATGTTATATTCGGGTCGAACAGATCTCGAAGAAGTACAATTATCCATATTAGAACAATAACAGCTGAAATCAGGGAATTTTAAATGGAAAAATATGGTATTGCTTACTGTACATGAAGATATTTGTCATATGAGTAATTATCAGCCATCACAATCATGAAAGTATCTTCATCATCGTAAAACTTTTTGATACTGATATCATTTCGATCATTCACTATCTCCTTTCCAGTCTTTGAAATCCCCTTCTGAAATACGCCAACCAACTTCTTCGGACTCCAACTACACAATTTTGCACATAAAGGGACCGAAGAATGAATGCAAACATTTCGTTCTTCTTTTAAAGGTGACTTATGAAAATTTGACACAGTTATCATATATTGACCAGCTTGAAGCTTCACGTCGTTTGAAGAAAATTCGATTGGCCCGCACATTACAATTTCTCCGATTTCTTCTGGATCATTAGAATCGATTTCATGGATGGAAATACAAGTGCAATTCTGAAATAGAATTTGTAAAATTCAGAATGATTCTACAACTCACTAGCATTGACACGTTCTCTTTAGGTTTGTGAACTGAAACACTAGCTTCACAAGCTTTTGATACAGTTATCAATATGACTCTGAAAATGGATAAATTTTGAATTCCTGAATATTTTTGAAAATTTGTGGTCTAGATCTTCTCAAATTTAATTTAAAAATCTGTTTTTGTTGCGGCTTTGTAAATCACCGTACTTTTGTGAATCATCCCATAATCCTCCAATAGCCATATTCACCCGAATTTCATTCCACGAATCCCTCCATCGGCAGATGTTGGCTGAAAAATGAGTTTTTTTCCGATCACGATATTTGCAAAACAAGTCTCGCAATTGAATGTGTGATTTTTTTTCCGAACCATGTGTCTAATCAGAACAGTCTCGTATGAGAACAGCAAAATTCGCAAAATAAATTTTTAGTTCTGAAAAGAAACACGGTTCTGGGATGTCCTGCCGCTCAAAGAAAAATGAACGAAATTCAGTTGATTTTCGGTCGTTTCAATCAAAAATCAAGGCCTTAGCAATTTTGCTTTTGGATTAGAGGGGTCTTATCTATTTCAAGGATCATTTTATATAGTGGTACCATGATGAAAATACTTCATGAAGTCATCGAATTCTATCCAGAAAGATCCGCTGATGACCTTTCTATGAAGAAGCAGTTTCATATGCGGCACTTTTGACCATCCATCCCAAGACGATGACCATTTACCATCCCATCGAGTTATAGCGTTTGGATCCCGTAATCGTAACAATCGATATGAATGTATTTCTATCACTTCGATTATAGTGTGTCCATGTACATTTCGTAAGTTTACCGGCGGCTTGCGATCCGCCTTTTTTCGGGTATAACTTGTCATAATAAATTCCTTAGATTTGGATTGTTTCAAAAAATTCCAAAAATCGTCTTTTTCCTTTTCGCCTTCAATATTTTTAAGGAAACATCTAATAATTGGTGCTCCGGTAAACATCAAAAGGGCTTTGTCGGGCGAAAATCCTTTGATCCCATCATAACCTCCAGAAACTTTTGCCACTGCCTTTTCAAGGACCGTAGGCCAAAGCTGAAATTTCAGAGAGTGTTTTGAAAAAACATGGTTTGACAAGTTCTATATTGAAAATTCACCCCAAATTTCATTTACCTGGTAACAAATTGGATTCGATGAGTGACATTCCACACTTCGGGACATCCCCACTATATGCGGCGTCCAATCATCCACAACTATTATTTTCCATTCCCCATCGACACACAATTTGACTTGATAAACTCCGTATTCAGACAATTCCATGTTACGAAAAATCGATTTCAGAAGTTTTTCATGAGGAGATATTGCAGACAAAGCAGCTACAAATCCACAATTTCCAATTCCCATTTGTTCGATTTCGTAGTGGAGGCCTGGCTTCCAAAAACACCATTCAAAATCTTTTTTGGAACAAACTGGGCGCATCCAATTGTGAGGGGATGTAGTAAAATTAACCAGTATGTAATCCAATTTGCGAGATTTTAAAATTTCTCCGACCTTCAATCTTTTCAGTGCTATTTTCAAATTTCTTTTTCGAGACTTCAATATACGTTTTCCGAAATTCTCGGCGGTATGGGGGAACTCTCCATCATGAAATACTGTATCAAACTGTCTGAAAATCCGTTTTTCAGAAGGATCCCACTGAAAATGACTCACTTGCAATAGTCGATAATAGTCTGATACTTTATTTCATCTTCCTCGGTATCCGGTTCCAGAAATTTTGCTCGAATTGAATCAATTCTTAATTGCTCCGCTTTTTTATCGGCTTTCGAGAGTTTCTTTGGTTTCATAAGTCCCCTTGAAATGGGATGGGAAAATAGAAATGATGTTTTTTTTAAGTTTCGGATTAGGATGCAGTTTTTCTTTGAAAAAAAAAACAGGCTCACGTTACAAAAATGAAATTTAATTAACGTTTTTCTTCAAAGATGCAATCTCTAATCGAGATGTCAGAACTGGACGAATCAAAACTGGACAAATCAGAACTACCTGGATCAGAACTATACCTCATCAAAACTACTCGGATGAAAACTGCCACAATTCTGCTGCAATTGACTTTTTCTGCAGTGGCCAAAGTGCCCAAATACGTGCATTTGAAAGGTTCTTATCCGAGGCATTTTTTGACACAGTTAGTTCTCATAAGGGGGCAGTTCTGATTATTCCAGTTCTTAATCGGCCAGTTCTCAATCGTTCGGTCCTGATTCCCTCAGTTCGGATATGGGTAGCACCGTCAAAGTTACCTGAACGATAAAATCAAGAAAAATGATAGAAAAAGTTTATATTCATTCCATGACAACAGTTTGATGAATATAATCAGTTGGTTTAATTTCAGGAATATGCGCGCCTCGTTTTTCTCTTCTCATTTTCATCGTCTTCTCTTCTGATAGATAATATTCAATTGTCATTGGAAAATCTACTTCCTTGGAGTATTCTTTCCGGTATATTACCATCAAAACCTGTCTGGATCTTGGAGGAATAACATCTCCAATGTTGTAATCAAAAATGTCGCCTCTGGAGTAACGATCTTTCTCCATTCGGGGATAGATAATGCTAAAAATTATTCTTTTTTTCAAATAAAGTTTCAGAACTTACTGAACATGAAAGTACTTTTCATAAGAGAAATTTTGAGCCATCACAATCATGAAAGAGTTTTCCTTTGTGAATCTTCTGATACTGATATCATTCCGATTTTTTATAATTTCTCTTCCATATTCTGACATCATTCGATGGAATACTTCAATCAACATTTTTGGACTCCAACTACAAATTTTTGCATGAATCGGGAGGGAGGAGTGAATTGCAATATTTCGTTCTTGCTTCAAATGAGATTCATAAGAATCCGAGATGACAATTAAATAGGTCCCCGGAAGAAGTGTCACATCATTCGATGAATATCTAATTAGCTCAAACATCACAATTTCACCGATTCCTTCTGGATCATTTTTGTCCAATTTATGAATGGAAAGCCATGAGGAATACTGTAAAATCAATTTCGGTTTTGGTTAAATTCGAGCATTTCTGAACCAACAAAGCTGTCTTCCCACCCTGGTTGGATTGCAGACACGCATAGCTGGCAAGTTTTGGGTACGGTAATTCGAATGACTCTGAAAACGATAGTTCAAGCCACGCCCCCCGAAGCCATCAACTCACTTTTGTGAATCATCCCACAAACCGCCAATCGTCATATTGACACGTATTTCATTCCAAGACATTCGCCAGCGACATACCGTAACTGAAAATTGCAAGTATTACAGTAATGATGATTACTCGTCTTACCATTATCAAAATACTTCAAAAAATCCTCAAACTCAATCCAAAACGATCCACAAATTTCTCTTTCCATTAAAACCAACTTTAAAATACTCTCCTTGTCCCAGCCTGACCAATCCGGTGACCACTTTCCTGTCCAGCAAACTCGTCCCCATGGATTACGCAATCTTATCAATCGATGTGATTTGAATTCCCTAACTTTGACCACTGTGAAGTTATGATTTCTCGGTATTTCTGGCTCTTTGAGCTTCTTCACATTCGAACGGTACGCTTTTTTTCCATAGCTTGTGCCGCAACCAACAAGCAGTTTATTCGAACTAAATAGTGGTCTGTTAGAACGCTCCCGTCGACAATAGCGGGACAATGAGGAACGAATGGGACAAATGAAAATAAGCGGGACAAAAGCGTAATGTATGAGACAAACGAATGAATAAATGCAAGGAACGGAACTACCGGGGTGAAGGTGAGATCTAACGGGACCAGATGAGAATGAGTGGGAATGAACATGATCACCGGAGGTATGCCGTTCCAGAACCGTCTCCCTAATCAGAACTGTTCAGCATCAAAACTACTTCACGTAAAATAATAGTTCTGTTCCAGGGCACGGTTCTGAAAAAAAGAAAGTTCTGATTCGGCATACCCCCGGATCACCCTTTTGCTCCGCTTATTTTCGTTTTTCCCATTTCAGCCCCATTGTCCCGCTATTGTCGAGCAGAGCCAAAAATCTTAACTGTGCCTCCATCATCATATCCCATAATTCTTCTGATCGTGATTCTGATATATTCTCCCTCCAGCAACAACTGTTGACGGGTGCTCCGGTTATATTCAAAAACGCTACACCCATATCAAATCCACAAAGCTTGTCATAACCTCCATAAGCTTTCGCGAGAGCTTTTTCTATAAACGAGGGCCAAATCTGAAATGAATTTGTTCTGATTGTTACCACTAATCAAGATTACCTGATAGCATTCGAAATGCGATTTCGCTCCTCTCGACTCTCCTCGAACACAAGGAAACCAATCATCCACAACTATTGTTTTCCATTCTCCTTCTATACACAATGTGACTTGATAAACTCTATATTCAGACAGCTCCATATCACTAAAAACGCGATGTAAAAGTGTTTCCTTAGTGGAAATTGCAGAGAGAACAGCTATGAGCCCACAATTCCCGAGCCCGTTTTGTTTGACTTCGAAGGGATGTTCAGGGCACCAAAATTTCAATTCTAATCCGTTTTCGGATGAGTATGGACGCTTTCATATGACATCGCTCCGTTTTTCAAGTTTATAAAGCAGAAAATCAGCTTTGTGAACTTTTAGAATTGTTATCATCTGAAAATCAATTATCGATTAGCTGTGCTCTTAAACTTCAAGCTCACTTTCATATTTTCATATTTACTTTCTTTAAATAAGAGTTTACCAAGATTCTCTGCAGTGTGGGGGAACTCTCCATCATGAAATACGGTGTTGAATTTCCTATAATTAGTATTCTTTTTTTAGGATTCTGCTGGGAATGACTCACTTGCAATACTCGATAATTGTCTGATACTTTATTTCATCCTCTTTTGTATCCGGTTCCAGAAACTTTGCTCGAATTGAATCAATTCTTAATTGCTCCGCTTTTTTATCGGCTTTTGTGAGCTTCTTTGGTTTCATAAGTCTCCTTGAAACGGGATGGGAAAATAGAAATGAAGCTTTTTTTAAAGTTTCGGATAACAGTGCAGTTTTTCTTTAGAAAAACAGGCTCACGTTACAAAAATGAATATTAATTAACTTTTTTTCAAAGTTGCAATCTTTAATCGAGATGAAAACTGTCTCTGTTCGTAATTTTATCAGGACGAAAAAAACAAGAAACAATGAGAGAAAATGTCAATATTCATTCCAAAGCAATAGTTTGATGAATATAATCAGTTGGTTTAATTTCAGGAATATGCGCGCCTCGTTTTTCCCTTCTCAATTTCATCGTCTTCTCATCTGATAGATAATATTCAATCGTCATTGGAAATCCTTTTCGTAGAGATTTCTGACAGTGTATAATCAGGAGAAGAATTTGACTGGATCTTGGTGGAATAACATCTCCAAAGTCATAATCCAAAATGCTTCCTCTCGATACATAGTATTTGTCGCTATCGGGGAGTCGGATGCTGAGAATGGAGGAATTTAGGAAAAAAAACTGAATTTCTCTGACTCACTGCACGTGGAGACACTTGTTATAAGTGTAGTTTTGGGCCATCACAACAAAGAAATTTTCATGATCATTGTGATATTCCTTGATACTGATATCCTCCCTCCTATGTACAAGTTCCCTTCCAGAATCTAACACCTTTTTTTGAAATGCTCCAACCAACTTCTTAGGACTCCAACTACACAATTTCGCACATAAAGGAACCGACGAGTGAATGCAAACATTTCGTTCTTCTTTCAAAGGTGATTTATGAAAATTCGAAACAGTTATGATATATTGACCAGGTTGAAGCTTCACGTCTTCTGTAGAATATTTAATAGCTCCACACAACACAACTTCTCCAATTTCTTCTGAATCATCGGGATCTGTTCGATGAATGGAGATCCAAACGTAAGCCTGGAAGTTTTCAGAGTTTTTAAGTCTCGATTCCCCAACCCACATATTCTTTGTCAGTTTTTTTTGGTTTGCAAACCGATACGCAAACTTCGCAAGCCTTTGGTACAGTGATCTGGATAACCCTGAAATCCTGACGTTTACATTTGATTCTGGTATGAATAAACATACTTTTGTAAGTCATCCCATAATCCTCCAATTGCCATATTCACACGAATTTCATCCCATGAATCTCTCCAACGGCAAATAACCACTCAAATTTAGAAATGGACAAATCGGTAAACCTCCACAGCTTTTGCGCGCCTTACGCACAACCAGCGAAAAAGAAACATTGCAGCGGTTATGAAAAACTTGGTGCAAAGTTGCTTGCCATCAAACCTCAGCTTTCTCCGGCATTTGTCACAACTTCCGCAGGAAAGCTGAATCATTCCACAACTTTCTTATCGATCTTCTCGCAAATTTGCCCCGAATTTTTCACGCCCGCTGCAATGTTTTTTTTTTCACTGGTTGTGCGTAAGGCGGGCAACAGTTGTAGAGGTTTACCGAGAAATTTATGTAACTTCATTTTAAAACTTACCACTGAAAAAGCACTTTAGAAAATCCTCATATTCTACCCAAAAAGATCCGCTAATATTACGTTTCGAAGCAAGGGCTATCAATAAATCAGTCAGTTCATCCCATGACGTCTTTCCATTCCAATTATTTGAACCCCATGGATTACGAATTCGTAGCATCCGACGGTTTCCCAATGTCAAAGCGGTCACTATTGTGTAAGCGTGGTTATGGTAAAAACCAGGTGACATCTCTTTGTGGTTTTTCTTGTTCTCTTTTCTCGAGTTACATAGCATTGGGAAGCGTTGCGATCTAGTGTGAGGCTTTACGAATATCACTTATTGAGCCGAGACTCACCCTGCATTTTCCAGTAAACTCCATAATTTATCGGCTTTTAGTCCATCTGAATACTCTTTCAAATAGTACATATCAATTGGAGATCCGGTAATATTCAATAGTGCAAGTGTCCAATTAAAACCATACAATTCGTCATAACCTCCATACACTTTCGCGAATGCTTTTTCTAGAAGTGACGGCCAGAGCTGAAAAACAAAAACTGGCTTTTATAACTTTAAATGGTGCTTGATGAATAATAACCTGATAACAGTTGAAATCCGATTTTGCCCCTTTTGATTCTCCTCGAACACAAGGAAACCAATCATCCACAACTATTGTCTTCCAATCGCCATCTATACACAATTTGACTTGATAAACTCCATATTCAGACAGTTCCATATCACGAAAAATGCCTTGTAGGATTGATTTATGAGCCGAAATTGCTGACAGTGCTGATATGACGCGCCCGTATCCCCACACAAGGGAGCATTTTCTATCTTTTTCTCTCACCAAGGGAGCATTTTTCAAAGCTCCCCCAGATCATAGACAAAACAGGAATTGTTCCTCATCGGAATCGAACCTGTGAGGTTTCGATTAGAATAGAAGAATGTTAACCACTGCTCTATTCTGTCACAAAAATAAACTGTTACAAAGATAATTATATAGGATCACGTGGGAAAAACTTTTCAAAAAAACCTACGTTCTTAATTTTTCACGCAGAACCAACAAAATCTTTATGGCTCAACGGGTTCTTTGTCGTTTAATTGTCATACCTAAGTAAATTTTCTATCAAGTTCGCTCACGCCGCCTTCCAGGCGGCTAGTGGTAGGTTTTCAGATGCCTAAGCCTGGACAAAAGTCTAGTAATGCAATTTTAAGTACACGCCAAATAAACAATTTATAATACTGTTCGATTTATGAATTGATTTGGCGTGAACTTCCGATCGTATGTGAAAAACGCTCCCATGTGTAGGAATACGGGTATATGCTGATATGAGCCCACAATTGCCGAGTCCGTTTTGGTTGACCTCAAAAGGATGTGCAGGGCACCAGAATTCCAATTTTGAACCATTCTCGTGAGAATTTGGACGTTTCCAAACTATATCAGTCTTTTTCTCGACCTTGTCAAGCAAATAATCAACTTTGTGAGCTTTTAGGATGGTTTTCATCTAAAAATCTATTATCGGTTTTGTTTTCTTCTTAATCTTCAAACTCACTTTCATCTCTCGGAATTTTCCTTTTTCAAAAATACGTTTCCCAAGGTTCGCTGTGGTGTGCGGAAACTCTCCATCATGAAATATTGTATCGAATTTTCTGAAAATCTGTTTTTCAGAAGAATTCTACTGGATATCACTCACTTGCAATAATCGATAATAGTCTGATACTTTATTTCATCTCCTTCTGAATCCGGTTCCAGAATTTTTGCTCGAATTGAATCAATTCTTGATTGCTCCGCTTTTTTATCGGCTTTTGTGAGCTTCTTTGGTTTCATAAGTCCCTCAGGAATGGGATGGGAAAATAGAAATGATGTTTTTTTTTAAGTTTCGGATTAGGATGCAGTTTTTCTATGAAAAAAAAAGGCTCACGTTACAAAAATGAATATTAATAAAATTTTCTTTCAAAGATGCAACCTTTAATCGAGATAAAAACTGCCTCTGGTCGAAATTAACCCAACTATAAAATCGAGAAAAAAGAGAGTGAATATTCATTCCAAAGCAATAGTTTGATGGATATATTCAGTTGGTCCAACCGTTGGAATATGCGCGGCACGTTTTTCTCTTCCCAATTTCGTCGTTTTCTCATCCGATAGATAATATTCAATTGTTATTGGAAATCCTTTTCGTGGGGATTGGTGACAATGTACGATCAGTAGAAGAATTTGGCTGGATCTTGGTGGAATAACATCTCCAAAGCTATCATCGAATTCGTCTCCTCTCGACAGATTAAACTTTTCTCTGTCAGTGCATCGGATGCTAAAAATAAACAAGAGTTTAAAAACATAATTCCTTGACTCACTGAACATGGAGATACTTGTTATAAATGTAGTTTTGGGCCATCACAATCATAAAATTGTTATGATCATTGTGATATTTCTTGATACTGATATCCTCCTGTGTGTTTACAAGTTCTTTTCCAACATCTATTACCTTTTTTTGAAATGCTCCAATCAACTTCTTCGGACTCCAACTACACAATTTCGCGCATAAAGGGACCGACGAGTGAATGCAAACATTTCGTTCTTCTTTCAAAGGTGACTTACGAAAATTGGACACAGTTATAATATATTGACCAGGTTCAAGCTTCACGTCTTCTGTAGAATATTTAATAGCTTCACACATCACAACGTCTCCAATTTCTTCTGAATCGTCTGGATCTGTTTGATGAATGGAGATCCATGTGGATACTTCTTCTTTTTCAGTCTTTTTCGGTTTATGCGCAGATACACAAACCTCACAAGCTTTTGGTACAGTAATCTGGATAACCCTGAAACTCAGAATTATACATTTGATTCTGTTATGAATAAACATACTTTTGTGAATCATCCCATAATCCTCCAATTGCCATATTCACCCGTATTTCATCCCACGAATCTCTCCAACGGCAAATGGAAATCCTCCAAAAACACTTCACAAAATCTTCATATTCTACCCAAAAAGTTCCACTAATTTCACGTTTTGAAGCCTTGTCTATCAGTAAATCTGTAGATTCATCCCACGACGTCTTGCCTTTCCAATTATTTTTACCCCATGGATTACGAATTCGTAGCATTCGACGATCTCCCAATTTCAAAGCAGTCACTATTGTGTAAGCGTGGTTATGGTAGAAGCCAGGTGAAACCTTTTCATGGGCCTTTTTATCTTCTTGATATGTGTCGCATAACATTGGAAACTGTTGCGATCTGGAAAAATGTTGGCTCTTTTGGAAACTTGGCTTTACTGGTCATAACGTCAAAGAGACAAGTCCCATCAATGGGGATAAGGCTAAGACTGATTTCCAGAATGAAACTATAACAAATATTTGGGACCAATCTCTCGGGGCCCGTCTTATTTCTTGGAACCACCCTTTTTTTTTCGGACCAAAATAATACGATCACTCTTTGACCAGGAACTCACCCTGCTTTTTCAAGTATATCCCATAGTACATTCTTTTGTGATCCATTCAAATACTTCTTTACAACGTATACATCAATCGGAGCCCCAGTCATATTCAAAAGTGCTTTGTACGTTAAAAACCTCCTGAGTTGGTCATAACCTCCATACACTTTTGAAAATGTCTTTTCTAGAAGTGACGGCCAGAGCTGGAATATTGGTTTTATTGAGTTAAAGGGCTCGGTTCGAGATTCAGAAGCCCCTGAGATTTTCGTGGGATTTTTTTGTCAACTTCAAGTTTTTAGCGAACCTTCTGTTATGCAAGGACGCATAAAGATTTTGAGGGACCTACGAAAACCCGAAGGATCTTTCGAATGAAACCAAGGGCGAGGCATCGGCGCGTTGTTGAATTGCCATTTTTCTCAAAGTTTTAACTATGTGCGAAGTTCGAAACTCATCGCGAAATTTCAACTTCTACCCTTGAATCTGTTCTTAAAGACTCCAGAAAAGAATTTCATGTCAAAGCTCGCCCCAAAGAGCGAATGTTGCCCGTTTTTTGCAAAATCGCTGCCCTAATCGGTCGTCCGAAGTGATGGGCATTTGGCACTCTGCTCTTGTTTAACGGCTGCCGAAAACTGAAAACTGAGGTTTTCGAAACAAAAACCTTCTTCAAATCGAGAAAAAAAAATCGTTTTTGAAGTGACGTTTTTTTCAACTCGTTAATTGCCGAATTTCCAAAATTTCGACAAATAATGTTAACTAATCTACCTGATAGCACTTGTCATTTGATTTCGCTCCTTTAAACTGTCCTTGGACATGTGGGAGCCAGTCATCTACTACTATTGTTTTCCATTCTCCATCTATACACAATTTGACTTGATAAACTCCATATTCAGACAATTCCATATCACGAAAAATGCGATGTAGGATTGTTTTGTGTGCAGAAACTGCGGACAGAGCAGATACAAGTCCACAGTTTCTGAACCGGCTCTGATTGACCTCGAAAGGATGTCCAGGGCACCAGAATTTCAACTTTAATCCATTTTCCGAAGGATTTGGACGCATCCAAAGTACTTTGCTCTTTTTTTCAAATTTATAAAGCAAATAATCCACTTTGTGAGCTTTAAGAATGGTTTTCATCTGAAATTTATTTATAAATTTTGTCGTTTTTTTAACTTCAGGCTCACCTTCATTTTATTAAATTTCCCTATTTTCGCAATAAGTTTTCCATGATTCTCTGCAGTGTGCGCAAATTCTCCATCATGAAGCACTGTATCGAATTGCCTAGAATTATTATTTTTCCAGGATTCTTCTGAAAATGACTCACTTGCAATAATCGATAACAGTTTGATACTTTATCTCATCTTCTTCGATATCCGGTTCCAGAAATTTTGCTCGAATTGAATCAATTCTTAATTGCTCCGCTTTTTTATCGGCTTTTGTAGGCTTTTTTGGTTTCATAAGTCCCTCAGGAATGGGATGGGAAAATAGAAATGATGTTTTTTTTTAAGTTTCGGATTAGGATGCAGTTTTTCTTTGGAAAAAAAACAGGCTCACGTTACGAAAATAAATAGAATTAGAATTATTTATCGAGATAAAAACTGCCTCTGGTCGAAATTAACCCAACTATAAAATCGAGAAAAAAGAGAGTGAATATTCATTCCAAAGCAATAGTTTGATGGATATATTCAGTTGGTCCAACCTTTGGAATATGCGCGGCACTTTTTTCTCTTCCGAAGTTCGTCGTTTTCTCATCTGATAGATAATATTCAATTGTTATTGGAAATCCTTTTCGTGGGGATTGGTGACAATGTACGATCAGTAGAAGAATTTGGCTGGATCTTGGTGGAATAACATCTCCAAAGCTATCATCGAATTCGTCTCCTCTCGACAGATTAAACTTTTCTCTGTCAGTGCATCGGATGCTAAAAATAAACAAGAGTTTAAAAACATAATTCCTTGACTCACTGAACATGGAGATACTTGTTATAAATGTAGTTTTGGGCCATCACAATCATAAAATTGTTATGATCATTGTGATATTTCTTGATACTGATATCCTCCTGTGTGTTTACAAGTTCTTTTCCAACATCTATTACCTTTTTTTGAAATGCTCCAATCAACTTCTTCGGACTCCAACTACACAATTTCGCGCATAAAGGGACCGACGAGTGAATGCAAACATTTCGTTCTTCTTTCAAAGGTGACTTACGAAAATTGGACACAGTTATAATATATTGACCAGGTTCAAGCTTCACGTCTTCTGTAGAATATTTAATAGCTTCACACATCACAACGTCTCCAATTTCTTCTGAATCGTCTGGATCTGTTTGATGAATGGAGATCCATGTGGATACTTCTTCTTTTTCAGTCTTTTTCGGTCTATGCGCAGATACACAAACCTCACAAGCCTTTGGTACAGTGATCTGGATAACCCTGCGATACTGAAGTATACATTTAATTCTCCTATGGCCAAACATACTTTTGTGAGTCATCCCATAATCCTCCAATTGCCATATTCACACGAATTTCATCCCATGAATCTCTCCAACGGCAAATGGAAATCCTCCAAAAACACTTCACAAAATCTTCATATTCTACCCAAAAAGTTCCACTAATTTCACGTTTTGAAGCCTTGTCTATTAGTGAATCTGTGGATTCATCCCACGACGTCTTGCCTTTCCAATTATTTTTACCCCATGGATTACGAATTCGTAGCATCCGACGATTTCCCAATTTCAAAGCGGTCACTATTGTGTAAGCGTGGTTATGGTAAAAACCAGGTGAAACTTTTTCATGGGCCTTTTTATCTTCTTGATATGTGTCGCATAACATTGGAAACTGTTGCGATCTGGAAAAACGTTGGCTCTTTTGAAAAATTTGGCTTTACTGGTCATAACGTCAAAGAGACTAGTCCCATCAATGGGGATAAGGCTAAGACTGATTTTCAGAATGGAACTATAACAAATATTTGGGACCAATCTCTCGGGGCCCGTCTTATTTTTTGGGACCAGTCTTTTTTTCGGACCAAAATATGTAATACGATCACTCTTTGACCAGGAACTCACCCTGCTTTTTCAAGTATATCCCATAGTTTATCCTGTTGTAATCCATTCAAATACTTCTTTACAACGTATATATCAATCGGAGCCCCAGTCATATTCGAAAGTGCTTTGTACGTTAAAAACCTCCTGAGTTGGTCATAACCTCCATACACTTTTGCAAATGCCTTTTCTAGAAGTGACGGCCAGAGCTGGAATATTGGTTTTATTTAAAACAATTTTTTTGTCAAATTCAAGTTCTTAGGGACCCTTTTAACCATAAAGGACGCATAAAAGTTTCGTTCCACAAAAATTCAAAGGGCCCTTCAACTGGAATTTAGGGCGAGCGGCGACTGTATCGGCGCTTTGTCAATTTGCCATTTTCACTATTTTTCGGCGAAACTCGAAACCCATCGAAAAATTTCAACACATTTCGTAAATGTTGCACATTTCCGCGCAATCGCTGCCCAATTCCTGCACATCGGCAGTTTGCCCAAATCATGCGCGGTCGCATGAAGAGATGGGCATTTGGCTCTCTGCTCTTGCCCAACAGCTGTCGGATATTCTTTCGTTTTCTAAAACGAAAGATGCCGCTTGCCCATGACTAGAACAAAGGTAAATAGTGTTAACTAATCCACCTGATAGCACTTGTCATTCGATTTCGCTCCTTTAAACTTTCCTCGAACACAAGGAAGCCAATCATCCACAACTATTGTTCTCCACTCGCCATCTATACACAATTTGACTTGATAAACTCCATATTCAGACAATTCCATATCACGAAAAATGCGATGTAGGATTGATTGATGAGCCGAAATTGCTGACAATGCTGATATGAGCCCACAGTTTCTGAACCGGCTCTGATTGACCTCGAAAGGATGTCCAGGGCACCAGAATTCTAATTCTGAACCATTTTCTGAAGGATTTGGACGCATCCATAGGACTTTGCTCTTTTTTTCAAGTTTGTAAAGCAAGTAATCCACTTTGTGAGCTTTAAGAATGGTTTTCATCTGAAATTTATTTATAAATGTTGTCGTTTTTTTTTTAACTTCAGCCTCACCTTCATTTTATTAAATTTCCCTATTTTCGCAATGAGTTTTCCATGATTCTCTGCAGTGTGCGAAAATTCTCCATCATGAAATACGGTGTCGAAATGCCTAGAAATATCACTTTTTCAGGATCCCGCCAAGAATGACTCACTTGCAATACTCGATAATTGTCTGATACTTTATCTCGTCTTCTTCTGTATCCGGTTCCAGAAATTTTGCTCGAATTGAATCAATTCTTGACTGTTCCGCTTTTTTATCGGCTTTCGAGAGTTTCTTTGGTTTCATTAGTCCGCTAGGAATGGGATGGGAATATAGAAATGATGCTTTTTTTAAAGTTTCGGATTAGGATGCAGTTTTTCTTTGAAAAAAAAACAGGCTCACGTTACAAAAAAATAGAGTTAAATAAAATGTTTTTCGAAGATGCATTAATCGAGATAAAAACTGTCTCTGGTCGAAATTGACCCAACGATAAAATCGAGAAAAAAAGAGAGTGAATATTCATTCCAAAGCAACAGTTTGATGAATATAATCAGCTGCTCCAATCTCTGGAATATGCGCGGCTCGTTTTTCCTTTCTCAATTTCATTGTCTTCTCTTCTGATAGATAATATTCAATCGTCATCGGAAATCCTTTTCGTAGATTTTGCTGACAGTGAGAAGAATGCGAAGTGATGAGGAGAAGAATCTGGCTCGATCTTGGTGGAATGACGTCCCCGAAGTTACAGTTCGAATCGTTTCCTCTCGATGCATTGAATATATCTCTGTCGAGGAGTTGGGTGCTAAAAAACAGAAGAAGACTAAAAGGAAACATGATTTCGAATTTTAAAAAATTATCAATTTCGACGCATATAGTTTTTATCCGAACTCCATTTTTCACGGTGCAAAACGGCACTCGTTGGCATATTCGCGTACATATTGATGGCCTAGAAAATTGAGAATAAAAAAACGCTCATGTCGCAGGGTTCTAGGCCATCAATCTGTATTGCGTGCTCCTTTCAAACATAGTTTTGTATCGATCATAGTGATTTTTGAGTGAAGTCATAATGTAAAATAAGATAAAAAAGCTTCCAAAAACCATTTTTTTTTTGACTTACTGCACGTGGAGGTACATATTAAAAGTGTAGTTTTGAGCCATCACAATAAAGAAATTGGAATGATCATTGTGATATTCCTTGATACTGATATCCTCCCGTGTATGTACAAGTTCCCTTCCAGAATCCAAAACATTTTTTTGAAATGCTCCAATCAACTTCTTCGGACTCCAACTACACAATTTCGCGCATAAAGGAACCGACGAGTGAATGCAAACATTTCGTTCTTCTTTCAAAGGTGACTTATGAAAATTAGACACAGTTATGATATATTGACCAGGTTGAAGCTTTACGTCTTCTGTAGAATATTTAATAGCTTCACACAACACAACTTCTTCCTCTGAATCATCTGCGTCGATTTTTTGAATGGTTATCCATGTGGATAATTGAGAGGTTTTGAGGAATTTGGGAGGACGATGAGCGTGATATCTATGACAACCCACTTCTTCTTTTTTCGTCTTTTTCGGCTTATGCGCTGATACACAAACCTCACAAGCTTTTGGTACAGTAATCTGAATAACCCTGAAACTTTAAACTGAACATTTGATTCTGATATGAATAAACATACTTTTGTGAATCATCCCATAAACCTCCAATTGCCATATTTACACGAATTTCGTCCCAGGAATCTCTCCAACGACAAATAACAACTTAAATTAAGAAATGAACAAATAAAACTTCAATTTCAATCTTACCACTATAGAAGCACTTCACAAAATCTTCATATTCTACCCAAAAAGATCCGCTAATGACACGTTCCGAAAACTGGGCTATTAGTAAATCTGTGGATTCATCCCACGACGTCTTGCCCTTCCATATACTTCTAGCCCATGGATTACGAATTCGTAGCATCCGACGATTTCCCAATTTCAAAGCAGTCACTATTGTGTAAACGTGGTTATGATAAAAACCAGGTGAAACTTTTTTCTTCGTCTTTTTATTTTCTTGACGTGTGGCACATGACATTGGAAAGTCTTGTGATCTGAAATGAGACAAAATAGTTTTTGTGATTAGTGAGCTTTGATCAGAGTTGCACAGAAAGGAAAAGTTGGAAAGTTGAAAGTCATAGGTAGAGAATTTTCGAGTTTTCGATGTTTTACTTGTTTTATGTATACTTAAAGGAGGTCTATAGTCACAATTTTAATTTCCATCTCTTGTTTTTTTTCCATGATGATTTCATTGTTCATGAGAACATTGCTCAGAAATCGCGCTGTAGCGCATGAATTGCACCCAAAAACACGTGTTTCAGATTGGTGGCTGCACACACCGGTTCTCAGCGAGAGTAGTGAAGCGCTAATGCTAAAAAAAAGTTGAATACTCCGTTTCGCCCCACTTCCCTAGAAATTCGGTTGGAAAAATTCAACCAAAATTTAGGTACGAAACGAAATTATCAATTTAGCATTCGGGCGCGTAAATTTAAATTTCGATATTGGGTGCATTTTGTGCGCTTCAGAGCGGTTTTTGAGAATTTTCCTCGTAAACAATAGAATAATAATTCAAATCTAACAAGTGTTCACCCCGAGTATTCCCTCACCCTGCTCGTTCAAGTACATCCCATAGTACATTCTTTTGTGATCCATTCAAATACTTCTTTACAGAGTATAAATCAATTGGAGCTCCAGTAATATTCAAAAGTGCTGTGTGCTTTAGAAAACCATACAGTTGGCCATAACCTCCATACACTTTTGCAAATGCTTTTTCTAGAAGTGAAGGCCAAAGCTGAAACATTGGTTTTATTAAAGTGAATAGCAAGTTTTCCTGTTTAGAGGACCCACCAAGGGACCCCTCAAACTGAAATAGAGCCAAATAATGTTTTTGAATAACTGATCACCTGATAGCACTTCAGATCTGATTTAGCACCTTTCCAGGCCCCTGTAACATGTGGAAGCCAATCATCCACCACTATTGTCTTCCACTCGCCATCTATACACAATTTGACTTGATAAACTCCATATTCAGACAATTCCATATCACGAAAAATGCGTTGTAGGATTGATTGATGAGCCGAAATTGCTGACAGAGCTGATATGAGCCCACAATTTGGGAACGCACTTTGTTTGACTTCGAAAGGATGTTCAGGGCACCAGAACTTCAATTTTGATCCATTCTCCGAAGGGATTGGACGCATCCATAAGACGTTGTTCCGTTTTTCGAGTTTATGAAGTAAAAAATCAACTTTGTTAGCTTTTAGAATATTTTTCATCTGAAAATTATTTATAAATATGTTGAAAACCTCAGGCTCGCCTTCATTTTATTGAATTTCCCAATTTTCGCAATGTGTTTTCCATAATTCTCTGCAGTGTGCGGAAATTCTCCATCATGAAATACTGAATCGAATTGCCTAGAATCCTCATTTTTCAGAAGAATTCCACTGAAAATAACTCACTTGCAATACTCGATAATTGTCTGATACTTTATCTCAATCTCTTCTGTATCCGGTTCCAGAAATTTTGCTCGAATTGAATCAATTCTTAATTGCTCCGCTTTTTTATCGGCTTTTGTGAGCCACCGGATCATGAAATAGTATAGACTTGTCCAATTTGAGATAGAAAATGATAATTTTTTGGATTTACAATCAATTTTTTTTCGACTTCAAATGGCCACGCGGGGGATTTTGATCCCAAAAAAAAGTTATTTTCGTACGTAAGCTTGTTTTAAGAAAAACAACATTTATATTTTCCCATCCCATTCCTGGTGGACTTATGAAACCAAAGAAGCTCACAAAAGCCGATAAAAAAGCGGAGCAATTAAGAATTGATTCAATTCGAGCAAAATTTCTGGAACCGGATACTGAAGAGGATGAACTAAAATATCAGACTATTATCGATTATTGCAAGTGAGTCATTTTTAGCAGAATTCTGAAAAAAATGATACTAATTCTACGCAATTCGACACCGTATTTCATGATGGAGAGTTTCCGCACACCGCAGCGAACCTTGGTAAAAAACGTATTTTTAAAAAAGGAAAATTCCGAAAGATGAAAGTGAGTTTTAAGGTTAATAAGAAAACAAAACCGATAACTGATTTTAAAATGATAAGAATTCTAAAAGCTCACAAAGTTGATTTTCTGCTTCATAAACTTGAAAAACGGCGCGATGTCCTATGGATGCGTCCAAACCTTTCGGAAAGTGGATCAAAAATTTTTTTTTCAGAAGAAGATGAGATAAAGTATCAAACAATTATCGATTATTGCAAGTGAGTGATTTTCAGTGGAATTATTCTGAAAAACAGATTTTCAGACAATACGATACAGTATTTCATGATGGAGAGTTTCCGCACACTGCAGAGAATTATGGAAAACGTATTTTTAAAAAAGGCAAATTCCGAAAGATAAAAGTGAGTTTTAAGGTTAATAAGAAAACAAAACCGATAACTGATTTTAAGATGATAAGAATTCTAAAAGCTCACAAAGTTGATTTTCTGCTTCATAAACTTGAAAAACGGCGCGATGTCCTATGGATGCGTCCAATCCCTTCGGAAAATGGATCAAAATTGGAATTCTGGTGTTCTGGATACCCCTTCGAGGTTGACCAAAACGGGATCGGCAATTGATATGGAGTTTATCAAGTCAAATTGTGTATATGAGTGAACCTCTGTACTTTCGTAGAGGCTCAAATAAACAATTTTTGAAGTTAGATCAAAAGTTGATCATGTGATTCTGTCGTAAGAACTCCGGAAGTCCAACTTGTGATCTTTGCATCATAACGTGGCTGAAAGTGGTAGGATCGGGATAAAAAAGATTTTTACAATCACCGAACTAATTGCAAATTGTTTAGATCTTGTTTTTATCCCGATTCGATCACTTTCATCCACGTTATGATGCAAAGATCACAAATTGGACTTCTGTGGTTTTGGCGTCGGAATCACATTCTCAACTTGCTATCTAACAAAAAAGTGACTGGAAAAGCTGAAAAGCGTGGCTGCACACAATAAAACAAACAGAAATGATTTCATAAGTATTAACTGAACTGATAAGTAGGAGGCTAGGAATATGATCAAAACAAAAAGAAGGAATCTGATATAAAAGGAGAAGCGCTGATGGGTAACAGAGATTGAAGATGTCTACAGTTTGGTTAGAAGCTCATCGTGCAATTTTTGGTGAGTTCGGTCTTCTGAGTTCCAAATTTTTCAGGTTACTGTAGCTCTCAAAAGATTTTACGTAGAAACCAGACTTGTCGAAATTCGGGCCGGGCCAGTAGTCGAAAGTGTCGGCCCGGCCCGGGCGAAAAAAAATTTTTTACCTGAAAAAAACAAAAACGTTTTGCCTGAACCCCGAGCCGGTAGAAGTTTCTCCAGCAGCCCGACATGGCCCGTGACAAGTCTGGTAGAAACCAAGCGATTTCCAGCTCTCGTTCTCCTTTTCCAATCTTCCTTCGCCGCCGATTGTACTCAGAAGCAGTTCAAATCGGGTACGGTATGCGTGTGTGACGTCACGCATTGCGATGAAATTCCAAATATTGACCTGTCCTCTGGAGAAGCTGCCACATTCACAACATCCAATTCTGGAGCAAGACTACATCGTGATTTTGTTTATGCCACGTCTAATGATCCCGGTAGGTCTACCTCGAAACTAACTAGGGAATGATCAGAAATTAAGGTGAGTATTTGGGACGTGTGATAGCTCATTTGAACGCTGAGAGAACGCTGATCACGAATCTGAAATCAGTTTATGCCACCGACTCTTCAGAAAGGAGCTGTGACATTGCTTCTGGCCGATTTTCGTCAAAATCAGTACTGTGGAGCGGCTTTTGAGCATGTTCCAGTGATGGTAGAGTCCCCAAATTGTGTCAAAATGGAAAAATAACCATCCTCTAACACCCTGAAACTTTTGGAAAACTTTTGAAGAAAAAAACTTTTGGACTCAAAATTTTTCGTAAAGCACATACCCGAGGTTACAAAATTTTCAAGACCAAAAAAAATTTTTTTTTCAAAAACTTTTGAAAAGTATTGAGGTGATAGAGGATGGTTAGTTCGGCATTTTGACACGATTTGGAGACCCTACTATCACTGGATCATGCTCAAAAGCTGCTCCAAAGTAGTGATTTTGATAAAAATTGGCCAGAATCGAGGTCACAGCTCCTTTCTGAAGGTTCGGTGGCAAAAATTGACTTTAGATTCGTGATCAGTGTGCTCTTAACGTTCAAATGAGCTTTCACACGTCCCAAAAGTTCACCTTAAGTTTTGATCATTCCCTAGTAAGCGATACTGTAATACTGCCTTTGGTGTTAGTGTGTCTTATCAAATTCTCACTGCTTCCAATAACCATATTTCTACAGTGACCAGATATCACCTAACTATCGATTCTTCCAAAAAGTATCAGACCATTCAAGGATTCGGATCCACTTTCTCGGATGCTTCCGGAGCAAATTTGAAAAGTTTACCAGATAGATTAGCTGATACAGTGATCCGACAATATTTCTCGGAAGCAGGTTAGGCTTTATTTTCGGAAACTGTTCCAAAAACATGAATATCAGGCTTGAACCTGCAATACGCTCGAGTTCCCATTGCCAGTAATGACTTCTCAAGCCGGGTCTACACATATAATGATAATCCCGGTGACTTCAACATGGTCCATTTCAGCTTGCAAAGAGAAGACTATCAGTGGAAGGTAAATACAGGAAAACTGTAGTATTCCAAAACGTTAAAGACTTCAGATCCCTTATATGCAATCTGCTCAGAAGTACAATCATGATTTGAAGTTCTTCGCAGTTCCATGGAGTGCTCCAGGTGAGAATAGGTGTACTTGAATCTAAAAATCATGATAGCAATCCGATTTTTCATCATATAAAGTACAATAAAGCAAAATTTCAGGTTGGCTGAAAACCACAAACTCCACTCAAGGTTACGGTAGTCTCCTTGGCTCCAATCAAGGAACCTACCATAAAGCCTATGTGACGTACCTTATCAAATTCTTCGAAGAGTACAAAAAGAATGGAATCCAATTTTGGGGTTTGAGCACACAAAATGAGCCAACAACAGGATCAAATAAGAGGAATAAGGTGCAAGCAATGTTCTTCACAGCTGAATCACAACGAGATTTTATCAAATTGGATCTTGGACCGGCTCTGAAGGAATCAAATGCTGCTAAGAACTTGAAAGTGTTGATAATGGACGATAACAGAGGAAATCTACCAAAATGGGCGGATACGGTAAGTGGGAAGAGCCAGAGAAGGTAAAAACTGTTTGAATTCCAGGTTCTGAAAGACTCAGAAGCCGCTTCATATGTCGCTGGAATTGGAGTACATTCATATCAAGATTCTTCCGAAAGCGATGATCATCTTCAAGAGACACACGATAACCATCCAAATGTTTTCGTTTTCGGAACAGAGGTTAGCCCCTGAAAAACTGCAAAAACTTTGGCGCAGTCAGCAGGATTCGATCCCAAAAAAGTGAGAAGACGGGCCCCACGAAAAAAAGACTGGTCCCAACGGACACTGGTCCCAAGAAAAGACAGGTCCCAAGAAGAGACAGGTCCAAAGAGACTGGTCCCAAGATCCACAGCCAGATCAGAATCAGTAAGGCATTAATTTGAAGGCTTAGGAACTCCCAAGGTATTTTCCTGACCTGTAAACACTTGGTATTCATCTAGAATAGTTCGCGCTTTGAAATGAACGAATTTTAGGTTTTGCTGGTTTTGATAACACGCCTTTTTTCAGCTCATATCCATTCTATTTGACTAGAGCCGGAGCCTCGTTAGATCAAGAACTTATTGGAAGAAAAATAAGTTTAGGATCTACAATTTTGCTAAATTTTTCGTATGACTCCTGATCTATCGAGCCTCCGGCTCTAGTCAAATAGAATGGATATGAGCTGGAAAAAAAGGCGTATTATCAAAACCAGCAAAACCTAAAATTCGTTCATTTGAAGGCTTAGGCGCCCTCAAAGCGCATATTATTCTAGAGGTTTACAGGTCAGGAAAATACCTTGGCCTTCAAATTAATGCATTACTGATTATGATCTGGATCCGTGCATCTAGGGACCAGTCTTTTCTAGAGTCTTTGGGACCAGTCTCTTGGGACCAGTCTTTTCTTAGGACCAGTCTCCTCCGATGGGACCTGTCTCCTTTGGGACCATTCTTCTTTTGGGACCAGTCTTCGTCCATGGGACCAGTCTCATGGGACCAGTCTTAATTTTCTGGAACCAGTCTTTTTTTCTGGGACCAGTTTTATTTTTGGGAGCCGTAATAAACCAAAGTTTAGAGAGAGAGAGAGAAAAGAGGAAGAGAGAATGTGCGGTGGAGTTCAGTGGTATAGGGAGAGAGGCATATGCGCCTTTGAAGTGAATTAGGGTGAATTTTGGCTTTGGTTAAAACGGTTCTCGTCGGTTTTGAAAGCTAGGTCCAAGAAGATAAGTTGTAGAGTGTAAAATTCTGGGTGGAACCACTCATACAAGGTGTGCTACTTCCAGGCCAGTGAAGGCTCCAAATCTAAAGAAACACCAGTGGATTACGGTAGCTGGGAACGCGCAGAAGACTACGTTTCAGATATTTTGGATGTAAGTTATCTTATTTTCAATTTCTCGCTCATTCTGAAACTTCAGGACTTCAACAACTGGGTTTCCGGATGGACAGAACGCAATCTTATTCTAGATGCTCAAGGTGGTCCATCATGGATATCTGATTTTGCAGATGCACCAATTATTGCATTCCCAGCTCTTGCTCAGTTTTATAAACAACCCATGTTCTACGCAATTGCACATTTTAGGTAGGTTTCACCTATCCCATAGTTAAAGGTGGTGGGACATGAAAAGTTTAATCGTAGTGATTTCTGTTCAATAGAGAAAGGACCATTGTAAACTCATATTGTTAGTCCGGAACATGAAAAATAGTATAGAAGCTAAATTATCCCGGTACCTAGTTCATGGACGCGAGAGGCAATTTCATAGGGGCCAATTGAGGGCGACAGCGTTTTGGCCCCCGTGGCTCAGCCGGTAACGCGGCCGACCACCAATCGGTACGGTAGCTTAGTTCGACCCCTTTGATGGTAATTATTTTTGTTGTCTTTGAAATAATCAAATTTGAAAAATTAGTGTATACACCACATCTTACGACAAAATGTATACTCTGTCCCCAAACCCAGTCCTCACAACTTTCTTGTCCCCCACCTTTGACTTCTTTTATTTGCTTTCAGTCACTTCATCAAACCAGGGGCTGTCCGAATTGATCATTCGATGAATCTTCCGAATCGTGAAATTGAAAGAAGCGCATTTTTGAATCCAGACGGTTCGAAAGTGGTTATTCTTCAGAATAAGAACATGTTAGCTCCATTCAGCTTAACTGTTAAGGACTACCAGAAATCATCGGATCATTATCAAGTTCATCTTGGCCCAAGATCTATTGTTACTTTATATATACAAAACTAAATTAATGAAGTTGTTTCAGTCGCTCTCAGGTTTTTTGATGATGGAATAAATAAAACATTGCAACAACTAAATTATCACAATCATTGTCGATTGCAAAAGAGCAAAAAATATATCGTATGGGATGAAAAAGAATCATAGAATTTCGAAATATATAAATTTTCACATCAGATTAAAGCCAAACTCTCCTGTCTTCGAAATAGCCGATAGAGTACTTCAGTTTCTTCATAATCAATATCTCGAGCCTTAGCTCCAGTAATATACTGAAAAAACGAATTCCTATGCTTTTTTCCGAATTAAGCTGTGAAAACGTCTTACTCAAAACAAAAATTGATAAAGTTTAGAGGACTAAGATTTCTAGGACATAATATTCTAAAATGAAAAATTCATAACTTTTAGAGCGCAAAAAGAATGTACTATAATTTCCCAAAGATGGGCCCACATAATTATTTTTGTGTCCACATAATTGTTTTGGGTCCGCATAATTCTTCATGGGTCCACATAAACCGTACAGAGCCGAATATTCGACCAAAACATTACCGAAATTATGACGGTCTCTAGACTGTGAGAGAAGCACGTTGACATATGCCCTCAAATGGTCGCCGCGTTCAGCCGGTTACGCGTTTGGCGCCTAACCCATCCGGTGTGCTAGTTCGGACCACTGTTTGATAATTGTTTTTGTGTTTCTTGAAAATATCCAAAAATGAAAAATTAGTGCATTGACCACATCTTACGACAGAATGCACACTATTCCCCTGAAATTTTCCTTGAAAATATCCGTCCCCCCTCCTTTAAAAAACAAAAGGGTTATTTATTTTCATTTTCGTAACGTGAGCCTGTTTTTTTTTGAAGAAAAACTGCACCCTAATCCGAAACTTTAAAAAAATCATTTCTGTTTTCCCATCCCATTTCAAGAGGACTTATGAAATCAAAGAAGCTCACAAAAGCCGATAGAAGAGCGGAGCAGTCAAGAATTGATTCAATTCAAGCAAAGTTTCTGGAACCGGATTCAGAAGAAGATGATATAAAGTATCAGACTATTATCGATTATTGCAAGTGAGTGATTTCCAGCAGAGTTCTGAAAAAGAAAACTAATTCTAGGCAATTCGATACCGTATTTCATGATGGAGAGCTTCCGCATACTGCAGAGAATCTTGGTAAACGTTTACTTAAACAAAGTAAATTTGAAAACATGAAAGTGAGCTTTAAGTTTAAAAAACTATTTTTTATGAACAATTTTCAGATGAAAACCATTCTGAAAGCTCACAAAGTGGATTTCTTGCTTCATAAGCTTGAGAAAAAGACTGATGTAATATGGAAACGTCCAAACTCTCACCGAAACGGATCAGAGTTGGAATTCTGGTGTTCTGGATACCCCTTCGATGTTGACCAAAACGGGATCGGCAATTGTGGGCTAATAGCAACTCTGTCAGCAATTTCCACTAAGGAAACACTTTTACATCGCGTTTTCCCTGATATGGAATTGTCGAAATATGGAGTTTATCGAGTCAAATTGTGCATAGATGGAGAATGGAAGACAATAGTTGTGGATGATTGGTTTCCTTGTGTTCGAGGAGAGTCGAGAGGAGCGAAATCAGATTTTCAATGCTATCAGGTGATTAGAATCAGTTGTCAGCATTATGATCTACCGTAAAACTGTATTAGAAGATCAGCAGACTTTCCGATGCACTGCGCCCCTGAGTTTTCCAGAAATTTAGATCAATTCCTATGAAAAATGAAAACCAAAACTAATTGGCCCTCCGAGGAGTCGAACTCGGAAGCTGAAATTACCAAAAACTTTTTTAGACCACTACACTACACCACCAACGGTGTGTAATTGAATCGGCGGCGGCAGCAGGCTCTCTAAATGAGTAAATCTAGCAGCCGACAGTTGACGGGGCCGGGCTTAGGCTTGGCGCTTAGATAGTACAGAGCTTCCTAGAGCTCCAATCAAAAAATAAAAAAGACGGGTATCATCGCGGGGAAATTCTGTATCGACCCGTCCAGGTCCCAACGAAATCGGACTTCTAGGAAAGTCTCCAGGGTCGGCGACGGATAAACATACTGATAATAGTAAAGATTTATGGTTCCAATCAGTAATCTGAGGGATCTTCTGTGGTTGTCTAGCTCGTTTCTAAAAACTCTTCGAATACAGTTTACGATATTCATGAGTTTTAGATTTGGCCCTCGCTAATAGAAAAAGCACTCGCAAAAGTTTATGGAGGTTATGACACGCTTCATGGTTTCTCTTCGGTTATAGCGTTTTTGAGTATTACCGGAGCACCTACCAAAAATTTTTATTGGAAGAAGAACATATCGGAATCAAAATCAGAAGAATTATGGAATACAATGATGGAGGCATAGTTAAGATTTCTTTTTTCATTGAAAAGTTTTTTAATATAGCTTTATTCAGTTTGAATTCGTTTCTTATTGGATGCGGCACGACAAAAGACACAAAGATTTACCGTTCAAACGTGAAAAAGCTTAAAGAGCCAGAAGTAACGAAAAATCATGCTTTTACAATTGTCAAAGTTCGTGAATACAAATCAAATCGATTGATAAGAATACGTAATCCATGGGGACGAGTTTGCTGGACAGGAAAATGGTCTCCCAGTTGGTCAGGCTGGGACGATGAGAGCACTTAAAAGTTGGTTTCGAATGAAAAGAACATTTGTGGAGCGTTTTGGATTGAGTTTGACGACTTTTTGAAGTATTTTGATAATGGTAAGATGATACATTTTCATTGCCTTTCGAAAGGAGGAGCTACCGCGCCCCATTAAACTAGAACTTTTTTCGTTTAAAAGAGGACTATAGTCACATTTTTTATTTTCGTTTTCTGTTTATTTTTCCATGCTGGTTCCATTGTACATGAAGAAATTGCTTGAAAACCGCTCTGAAGCGCACAAAATGCGCCCAAAATAGCGCGTTACAAATTTGGCGGCCGCGGCCGTCTGGTCGAGTATCCGACAACGCGGAGCAGTTTTCTTCATGTTTTTTGTCCTCGTTTCGTTCATTGCGCATGCTTTCGCCACAAACCACCAATCTTCTTCTATTTTAACAAGTAAAACGTCTGAAAAAAGCGAAAAGTATGAAGAAAACGGTCCCGCGTTGTGGGATTCTCGGCCAGACGGCCGCGGCCATCAACCTGTAATGCACGATTTTGGGCGCATTTTGTGCGCTTCAGAGCGATTTTCAAGCAATTACTTTATGTGCAATCGAATCAGCATAGAAAAATAAACAAGAAACAAAACGAAAATTTAAAAATGTGACTTTAGTCCTCCTTTAGTTATCCGATTTTCACATAATAAGCGCCCATTTGAAAGTATTCTTACACCGAATAGCAAAGTTTTTGAGTGGGAATAAAAATTGACTTTTTTTTTAAGTTTCCGACTAGATTTAGAGCACAAAAAGGGCTGAAACTCTCATTTCCAGTCGAAAAATGAAGCGAATAGGCGTATTTCTGTAAGAATCGGGAATATGTCCAGTAGGGCGCGGTTGCACATCTTTTCGGAATGCTAATAACACCTGCGATTTTCAGTCACGGTATGTCGTTGGCGAAGCTCTTGGAATGAAATACGTATTAACATGACGATTGGTGGTTTATGGGATGACTCGCAAAAGTGAGATAATGGTTTCGGGGGCGTGGCCTAATTCATCGTTTTCAGGGTCATCCGAATTACCGTACCCGAAGCTTGCCATCTATGTGTGTCTGCAATCAGACCAGGATGGGGAGATAGTTTTGTTGGTTCCGAAATTCACCACTTCAAAAAAATCAAAATTGATTTTACAGTATTCCGCATGGCTTACCATTCATGAATTGGACGAAAATGATCCAGGAGGAGCCGGTCAAATTTGGATGTTTGGGCCAATGAGATATTCATCAAATGATGTGACACTTCTTTCGGGAAACTATTGTATTGTTGTTTCGAATTTATACGACACTACTTGGAAGCAAGAGCGGAATGTGGCAATTCACTCATCCCTTCCAATTCATGCAAAAATTTGTAGTTGGAATCCAAAAATGTTGATTGAAGTATTCCATAAAGTGACGTCAGAATATGGAAGAGAAATTATAAAAAAGCGAAATGATATCAGTATCAAAAAGTTTATACAGGAGAATTCTTTCATGATTGTGATGGCTCAAAACTACTCATATGAAAAGTACCTTCATGTACAGTAAGTCCCATGCTATCAGTACTATTTATTATCGGTATAATTTCCAGAATTCGTTATCCCAGACCAGAGAAGTATTTTTATTCAAGAGGCGATACTTATGATTACAACATTGGAGATGTTATTCCCCCAAGATCCAAGCAGATTTTGTTGGTAATATATCGAAATGAATATGCTAAGGAAGATGAATTTCCGATGACGATTGAATATTATCTATCAGATGAGAAGACCATGAAAATGAGAAGGGAAAAACGAGCAGCGCATATTCCTGAAATTAAACCAACTGATTACATTCATCAAACTGTGGCTTTGGAATGAATAAGGTCCTTTTTTATGATTTATACTATTATTAATGAACAAGTTCCGTCTGTCCATCTGTGTTCCGCCGATCCTACAGTCCTTTCTATTGAACCGATTCTCATCAAATTTAGACAGGACGCTATAGAATTCTTTCGAAATGATGCCCTTTTATTTCAATTTTTGGAATTACTAAAAAGTTGGTCATCAGATAGAGAAATCCACGTTTTCAGGCTTTTTTTCTCTTTTTTTGAAATTTCAATTGGTGAGAGAGACGCACAGGAGGCTACATGAAAATAATAAACCCCATAGAACGTTTCACATTTTTTTAATTTCTAAAGAAGTTTTGTGAAGCCAACCATTGTAGCAATGTGCGGTCAGTGTCCAGCAGAGTTGCACGGAATTCCGACTTCTGACTTTCGACTTCCGGCTAAGGAATTTGACTTACGACTTCCGACTTCCGTTTTGAGACGAAATTTTAGACGGGAGTCGGAACTTCTAGAATGGAAAAAATTTTCCGGAATTCGAAGTAAATTCAGTGAAATTAGGCCAAAAAACACGGGAAAAGTAGGTTAAACTATCAAAAATTCGAAAATTTTCGCAATTTTCGACAATTTTGGGAGATTTTCTACGTCCAACTTCCGACTTCCGCCGATTTTTTCACTTCCGACTTCCGTCTAGAAAAATTTTATTCCGACTTCCGACTTCCTTCTAAGGAATTCCACTTCCGACTTCCGACTTCCGTTTAAGAAAATTTCACTTCCGTGCAACTCTGGTGTCCAGTTCTGATTCGTATAAAATTCTAAACGAGGTCATTTCTCAATATGATCATTTCTGATTGGAGATCGCTTGTTGGAAAAGTTAGTTAGCTTGAAAACTCTTGAAAACCCTCATTTTAATTTTCGTGGACGATTAAAAATTCTGTTCAGCAATTCATCTAAAAATCTGAAAAAACACAATTTTCAGACCAAAAATTGAAAGGATGAAATTAAAAAGTGAGAAATAAAGTACACGTTTTCTTGCAGTTCGTTTTCGGAGAGTAGAGCGTGTAATATTCATTTTTGTAACGTGAGCCTGTTTTTTTTTCAAAGAAAAAACTGCATCCTAATCCGAAACTTTAAAAAAATACTTCTATTCTATTTTCTCATCCCATTTCTGGGGGACTTATGAAACCAAAGAAGCTCACAGAAGCCGATAAAAAAGCGGAGCAATTAAGAATGGATTCAATTCGAGCAAAATTTCTGGAACCGGATACAGAAGAAAATGAGATAAAGTATCAGACTATTATCGATTATTGCAAGTGAGTCATTTTTTAGCCGAACTTTGAAAAAAAATAATCTAGACAATTCGATACCGTATTTCATGATGGAGAGTTTCCGCACACTGCAGAAAATCTTGGAAAACGTATATTGCAGTCTCTAAAAAGAAATAGTAAAGCAGTACTGAAAAAATTGAAGGCCGGAGAAATTTTAAAATCTCACAAATTGGAATACATAATGGTTAACTTTATTACATCTCCACACAATTGGATGCGCCTAATTTCTTCACAAAAAGAAGTTGAATGGTGTTTTTGGATGCCGGGTCATCCCTATGAAGTCTATCAGAAAAGTATTGGAAATTGTGGATTTGTAGCAGCTTTATCTGCAATTTCTCCTTATGAGAAACTACTGAAATCGATTTTTCGGGATATGGAACTGTCGGAATATGGAGTTTATCAAGTTAAATTGTGCATGTCTGGAGAATGGAAGATAGTAGTTGTGGATGATTGGACGCCGCATGTGAAGGGAAACTCTCAAAGTGTGGAATGTCGCTCATCTAATCCGATCAGTTATCAGGTAGGTGTTATCAGGTACAAAATAGTTATCAGGTACAAAATAGAATTCGTGTGCGGTAGAGCGTGATTGCTTCAGGAACAGTTTCTGGGACGGTTTGGAAAATTTTCAAAAATTTTCTGGTTAGACCTTCTGAAGGCGAATATTTTGAGCGGTCGCTCGAGAAATTTCTTCCAGAAATAGAGCCAAAAGCGTGCGAAATGGTAGTTCTATTTTGTAAGAGTTCTATTGCCATACAGTTATGTTTCCCCCAGTTCTATTCCGTAGCGAGTTCTATTTTGTAGCGGTTCTATTCCACACAATTCTATTGTGTAGTGGCGCCAGACCAGGACAAAAACTGTGGTTTTATATCACGACCAGAGTGGAGCGGAATTTCGCTTTCCGCCTTTCGCCTTCCGCTTAGCGCCACTTTTTTCGCTTCCGCCTTCCGCTTTCCGCCTTCCGCCCGGAATAAATTCTTTCCGCCAAAAAGTTCGAAAATCCGCCGATTTTCCACCAAATTTCACAATTTTTTTAACCAAAAAATGTTATTTTTCAACCAAAAACAGCGTATCAGCGGCTTTCTTCGTCATCATTTATAGCTAACTAGCAAAATTTCAGCAAAAATGATTCATTTCAAGCTTTGAATTTCCAAATTCCGCATTCCGCTCTCCGCTTTCCGCCATTTTGCGGTTTTCCGCCTTTTTGATGTTTACTGGGGCGCCGCTTATTAGACGCTGGCCCAAATATATCGAAGGCAGAAAAGAACGAGAAGATTTGTGGAATCTATTGAAACAATCGAGGTAAAAGTCAGAGTTGTACGGAATTTCGTGTTCCGCATTCCGTAAAAAAACAGATTTCATTCGGTTACAACCAGTCAAGAAAAATAGTTGAATTATGGAAAATCTTCCAACAATATTGTCCATTTGCGAGGGACTGACCGCTCTCGATAAATTCGACCATCGCTACTGTCAGGTTTCCGCACGGATAAGACAAAATAAATGGCTTTCATGTGGATTAACGTTGCGCGTAAATCGACTTTGTCTCTTACGTGCGGAAACCTGACTGTAGCGATGGCCGAATTTATCCAGAGCGTTCAGTCCCTCGCGAATGAACAATTCAATCCGTCTAGCATGAAATTGTTCCTAAAATGCACTGGAAATCGGAGCGAACTGCGTTTTTTTTTCTTTCTTTTTAGATTGAGCCAATTCCCTATGACATGCTTTACCTATGAGAAGAAACGCACACCAAATAATAAGAAATTGGAAAATTTACGAAGTCAGCATGGGTACACAATAATTGAAGTGATAGAAATTCAGTCTTACCGATTCCTACGATTACGGGACCCGGCCGGTAAAACTGAATGGAGTGGTAAATGGTCAACGTCTTGGGATGGATGGGCGAAATTCCCGGATTTGAAACTACTTCTTCAGAGAAAGCCCATCAACGGATCTTTCTGGATAGAAGTCGATGACTTTTTGAAAAACTTTTTCGAAGGTAACAACGGTATCAAACCATCTTATTTAAAATATAGTTTCCAGCTAACATCTGTCGCTGGAGAAATTCATGGGATGAAATTCGGGTGAATATGACTATTGGAGGATTCTGGAATGACTCACAAAAGTATGCATTGTGGAACCTGTAATAGAGCGGCCGGTCGCACGATTTTCTGCTACTGTTGGAAAAATAAAGTTTGGGCAAGGAATTTTTAACTTGGCAGCGAGCCAACGATCGCCCCTGAAAACGCATTTGCGGCGCACAACTTTTGCAATTCTCGCGCTCACAGTTTTGTTCCTAGATATTTGCTATTTTTGATGAGAAGGAGTACTAATTTTTACTTTATGGATGACAAAATGAATCCTACACTTATACACAACGCGATATTTCAGCGCGCCGCGTTTTCAGAAGGCAATCGTTGGCTCGGTGCCAAGTTAAAAATTCCTTGCCCAAGCTTCATTCTTCAACAGTACCTCCTTAGGGAGGCCGCTCTAAGTTTCAGTTTCCGATTTTGAAGTAAAAACAATTCATGATGCTCAAAACAGAGCGAATTTTACCGAAATTTTCTCCGAAATCGGAAACAAATGAGAACTTTTATCAGTATGATGTTTAGTATATCTAGTCATTTGTTCACAAAAAAACACAAGTTCTTTGGAACTTTGATTTTGAGAACAAGCGGCACTATTCAGGGGCTGTTCTAATAAAGGCGGCCGATCTATTTTTCACTCTGCCTCTAGTGATGCCGCTTTAATACAAGGGCCGTTCAATTACAGGTTACATCGAAAAAACACATCAACGTTTCAGGGTTATCCAGATCACTGTACCAAAAGCTTGTGAAATTTGTGTTTCAGCAAATGATCCAGCAGAAAAAAATGCAGTTAGTTAATGATTTTTTATAAATTTTACAATTCTACTTCAGAAGTGCACATGGATTTCCATCTATAAAATCGATTCCAATGATTCAGAAGAAATCGGAGAAGTTGTGATGTGTGAAATGATTGGTTATTCTTCAGAAGACGTAAAGCTTCAACCTGGCAAATATATCATAGTTGTTTCGAATCTTTTGTATTCTGGAAAAGTCGAACGAAATGTTTGCATTCACTCGTCGGTCCCTTTATGTGCAAAATTGTGTAGTTGGAGCCCAAAAAAATTAATTGGAGTATTTCGAAAGACGATTTCCAAGACTGGAAAGGAGATAGTGAATGATCGAAATGACATCAGTATCAAGAAATGTTATGATGATGAAGATACTTTTATGATTGTGATGGCTGAGAATTACTCATATGACAAATATCTTCATGTACAGTAAGCAATACCGTACTTTCCCATTTAAACTTTACTGACTTCAGCTGTTATTGTTCCAATATGGATAATTGTACTTCTTCGAGATCTGTCCGACCCGAATATAACACCGGTGACGTCATTCCCCCGAGATCTAGTCAAATTCTGATAGTTATGCGTCGATGTCAATGGACCAAAAAAAAGAAGTTTTCTGTGAAAATAGAATATTATTTGTCAAATGAGAGAATGACAAAAATGGGAAGATCTGAACGAGCAGCTCATATTCCATCAATTGGAGCAACTGATTATATTCATCATACGATTTATTTGGAATGAATATTGAATGAAGATACTGTATCCGGCTGATTTTTTTTTTCATATTTTCCACCATACCAAATGCAAAAGTTTCAGAAAGTTATCTTAATGTTAAAAAAGTCTTTTTAGACCGAAAAACCTAGTTTCAACTTTAGTTCTGTGTGACGACGTCACAGGGATTTAGTGTTTTTTTTTGAAAACAGTTCACCGATTTTTGTGTCGGTTCAAATCTCGTCTTTAGTCGGATAGAATGTACCCACGCTAAAAAAGAGTGGGCCATACTGGGCACAGTATCAAAATTGTAAAAGCTCATAGATCCTCCTTTCTGCCCTTTTCCCTTTGCTCTTTTTCAACTCTCGCCCCTCGAATTTTTTGTTTCCTGTGCAAGGAGAGGATGGCTCGAATTCCTTTGTCTTAGCCTCAAACATTTTACATTGAGAGGAGAGTGCGCAGAAATGAAAAAAAGTGAGCGCAAACATTCTGACCATCCATCTCCCATCGGCAACACAACCGAATTGACCGGTTCAGTTGGCCCTGCTCTCTCTGTTGCCGAGAGTGAATCCCCTAAAGAAGATTAGGGGAAAGTACACATAGACGAATGATATGATATGCCATCTCAATAATCATTTCCGGCAGATTATTTCTTCTCCTTCTTTTTTCTTTGAAGTTCTTCTCGTAAAATCTTTGGGCGCCCGCGTGGGAATCGGAATTTAATACCGGTGCCGATGCACTCAATCAAAAGAAGGGGGCAACAAACAATGCCGGAAGTGTGAGAGAAGAGTTTCATGATGTTTAGGAAATGATAAGAGGGCGAAAAAAGTTGAATGGAATCCATCCTTTAACAAAGGTGTGGGTTGTGTGTTGGACAGGTTGTATGCCACCATGATCTATGTAATCAACACTGTAGTTTGATCTGATTAAACATTTTTTGATCGAAAAATGTTTGAGAGCAAAAAAGTTGGAATGTTGCACTTGAGCCCCAGGTTGATTGAAACCTTAGAGCACACAATTGTTACAAATCTTGAACTCAAGTTTCGTTATAATCAACTGATGTTACAGCTTTTCCAACTCAACTAACGTTCGTGAAACTTGTAAGAATTTTTCCGAGACATTTCAGTTCGTAATAACTCTGAAAAAGAGTTTAGCGGAGGATCAATTAAGAAGCTCTCAAGCTTTTTTCTCAAATTTTTTCACCTTGAAAAGTTGTAGGAAGCCGTCTATCGGAATGTCGACGGATACAGTTTTTCAGATTGTTTGAAGGCCAACTTCAATTTATCAATATGAGGATGCCTGAAAAAATTCTCAACCTCAAGCGGCCGTACCGGTAAATTCACGGAAAATGGTTTCGTTGAATTTTCCAGTAAAGTTTGATAAATCTCAAAGTGGTTATTTTGGTGCGAAATTTTAAATTAAGCAACTATTCTCTAAAATTACACAAGTGTACATTGTTATGAAGATTTACCGGTAAATTTCATATTAAATTTATTGAACATTTAAATGTAAATTTATCCACGATTTTAAATTGTATATTTATCCAATCACAGTGCTCGAATCACAATATTTGAAAAATGTTTTTCGCGCCATCAAGCTGGCCAGGTGACGTTATCATCTGAAGTGAGTTTCTGAAACCCTTGTTTTGAGATTTATTAGACTTTTTTCAAAAAGTGAAATATGCTCAGTTCAAACTTTCAACAGAGAATAATGGAACGGTTTTTTTCTGAGAAAAAAACCGTTTTGAAGCGCTTTCCAAAATCTCCCCGGCTGGTAAAACGTAAACTTTTTGCTCCGGGATCAATATTGTGCAGCTCCCCCAATTGACTAGCAAGTTCCTTTTACGGAAAATGCAAAAAACTATAGAAAAAAGAGTCAAGATGTTTCTTGTGCTCTTTTTGCTCTTTCCCTTTTTTCTTGCCTTGCTAAGAACAGTATAATAATGGGGGTGCACCCCATTTTTCTTTTCCGTCGTGTCAACGTATTACGCGTCCCCTTCCTTCCCTCGTCCGTCGTCAACGACTCTTTTTTGTCACCGATCCGGTTATTCGTAGTTTTTGGAGAGAGAAAAAAGGGGAAGAATGCAGGAAGTTGACTCAAAGAACATCTGAGAAAAGTACACGTGTTACTACAAACACGCACCAAACATCATCTGTTTCGGTGGTCGGTTTGTCATGACGGAAAAGATGAGAGAACTGTTGACCTACCTTGATTTGTTGAACTTTTCCGGTTGAAAATCGGAAAGAGTATTTGATGAGCAAAGTTACTAAGAAGCAAGTGATGACTCATGAGTGCTATGCTAGAGTTATGCTAAAAATTTCACACAAGTTAAAGTCATTTTTCAGATAAACCTTGGTGAACAAAATGATGTTAGCACAAGAATGCCAAAATTGGAAAAACCTGAATTTGATAAATGTAAAATTTCTCTGAATTTGGCGCAAACCTATGGAACTTATGGCTCTGAATTGGGCAAGCAAGGACATTAGGTCGAGCGGATCACACTCGAGTTCAAATCCCAAACTTACTGTTTTGGGTTTTATAATTAGCTTTTCCAAGTGGTTTAAAAAATTCAGAAAAAACGACTGATAAAACTGGCGCCACCTGAAGTCTAACAGAGGACTAGGCTCAGGAGTGCCTTCAGCCGATTTGAAGCATGAAAAATTTGCTACAGGTCGGATTCTAGGTCTACCTTTTCAACCTTCTTTGTAAAGTTTTTAGGCTCAGAATTCATCAAGTCCCAAAGTCCTGTAGCTTCGATTCTTACTGCCCTTCGAAGCTCCTAGCTGCTCGGCTAACCCCAGCTCTTTATAATTTAAGGCTTATCTGACTCCTCTATTATGCGTTCACCTTACAAAATGACCAACCACAAAGTTTGCCACTGTGCCAACTCAAGAGTACTTGTCCTGTTTATTGACATAGTGGTGTTATGTTCCTTTTGAATGGTCACTTTCAGAGAAGGTGCCAAAAGACCCGATTAACTAGTTGCGACTTGTTGTCACACACGTGAAATGACGAGGAACTTCTTTCTAGAGGGTTAGGCCAAATGGACCAGATTTCAGGTAAATTATTGTGAGGGGTGAGTCATCGACTAGGAGGGTAATTTTGTTTCAGGGAAGCTGGGCAAATAGAAACGGCGACCGTTCACTTTTTGATCGGTTCAGAGATTCGTCATGTCTAGAAAACCAGAACCAGTATTAGAAGGTCATGCTCTTCTATTAGAAAAAATGCTAATCTAAGAAAATCCACCAAGAAGCTAAAAGTAGCTCAAGTGGTGGTGGGGGTCGAAAAGCGACAAACATGTGTTGTTTTTTATCCCCTCAATAGAGCCGGCGCGAACATCTTTTTATAGACCCTTTTGTCGAAATAACGCGAATATGTATACTCGAGAAATGGATGAACTGAACGCAAATTGCGCAACTTGAACTACCGAACAAAAACATAATCAGTGATGGAAAAGCAAAGAGCTGGCTATTTCTGGGAGAGAGACGACCCGAAAAAGGGTTAAGAGGGGAAAGGGCAAGTTGGGCTGCTGATTAAGGCTCCGGCGGTGAACATGATAAAGAGCAGAAAACACGATGTTTTGATCTACGGAGAATGGAGGGATAAAACTGGATTTGAGGAATGCAGGGAATCTAGAATTTTGAAAAAAATAGACACACAACGAGAAATTCATAAACCCTTTCATAAAGTTTCTACGTGAAATTTGAAGAGAACTTTACAATTCGACATCTCGGAGTGTTTTGAAACAGTTTCAAAACGGAATGAAACTTGAAAAAAAATCGCGAAATTGACCATAAATTGATCAAGGATCAAGGAAATTTTAAGACTTACAGCCTTTTTCGAAGCCAGGTAAAGCGATTTTCAGATAATTTTATATTTCGCCACAATGCTTTTGAAAAAAGTTCAAAAAAGTATCAAATTTGAAAAAAAAACCGCGAAATTGGCCATAAACTGATCAAGGAGCTCGAGCCCTGAAAATGTCAAATGGTCAGTAATTTGAAATTCCCAAAACTTCATGGGAATTTTTTTTCGGAAATATTTTTTAAAAAAGAGGGTCTCGTAATCAAATTCATGAAATTTGGGATATTGAAAATTGTGCAATTACCACACCAGAGGTTTTCCAGGCCGAGCCGATGGTAAAAATTTCGGGTCGTTTTAGAAAATCCGTAGCCATTTTTTTTCCTACTAGAAAAATTCAAAACTTTTCAGAGGACACCATAATTATTGGAAAAGTTACTGGAAAAAAACCCGAAAAGAATTTCCTTCATCCCAAAAAAGTATGATTAGGACCATATTTTACATTAACATCGACATCTAGGTAACCTAACTGATATTCTCACTATCACCCAAGACTGTAGTTATTGTAGTGCATTTCCGGAAAACACACTCACGGGCGCCACACCACGTTGTAACAAATTTCACAATGACCGATCATCTTCTCAACGCGTCACAGACAGTTTCCGGGTATCCGAGATGAGCCGAGAGAGAAAGGATTCCGTGGGAACTGTTTCGTAATTTTTGAAAATGTGTGATTTTTTCTCTCCCTCCGGCTGAGCTTCTCATCTTATCTCAATATTTCCATGAACCGCGGTCTATCTTCCCGAAGAGGGCACCTCTCGAAGCTTGAGTTGTTTCGAACGCTCAAGAAAATGAGGGGAAAAGTATCTGCGTCTCTCAAGTCTCGCCATCTAACGAGCTCCGTACCGCATGGGGCGGGGCTTGAGTGCCGCGCCGGCCCGCCGCGTCCTCCTCCTCCCCACCAGGAGTGGTGGTGCGAATATAAAAGGTACGCGGTGGCATTTGGCCAGAATACAGAGCCTTCGAGTTCTAGTCCTCCTTTTCTCTACTCTCTTATTATCCCCCAATTTTTGCAAATGGCACGCAGAGCCGCATCGATTCTTCTTATCGCCGTGTTGGCACTTTCCAGCACCTTCGTCTTTGCCGAAGAAGAGACTGCCAAGGTAACTTTTTTTCATTTTTTGATATTTTTATCATATTATATGAGTTTTTCCAAAGTTTTGGCTCCTACTTTTCTATATAATATTGAGCCTTTTACAATGAGCAAACAGTCGTTTAGGCCACCTTCCATTAAGGGAAGGCGGATGTGTGCGCACAACTTTTATACAATAGGTTGAATTGAACTATAGAAAAAGCAGGTTTTCTGATCCTATTAGGCTTGAGGATCAATGTACAATAATTGTAAATGAGCAACCAGGGCTCAGCCAAACGTTCAGGGTTCCAACCTTAAAATTTCTGAACTTATCAATTTGATCATTGGATCCCAGCTTTTGACCTATCACTAAACCAAAGTTTCACGTTGATCTTTTTTGTCTTTTGGATCATGAGGCTTAGAGATCTATGAAGAATAGCCATAGGCAGAGTTTCCTGCTTTTTTTGGTACAAAATTTTTCGAAATTTTAAATTTTCACCGACTTTCATATCAAATTTTTTTACAAAAACCCTATCAAAATAGCCTTTGTCTAGACTCGTCACTAATAAACCCTCAAGTGCTCATTCATTTTCCAATTGTTCAAGTGGGGTCAGCTGGCTTCTTCTTTACCCATCCCATTCCATTCCTCTTTCTTTTTGACCATCGCGATGCGATAAAAACAGGAAAAATGATAGTGTAAACAAAGGGCGCACATGAAGGTGCTCCACCACCAATTTTCGGGAGCGCGCGGGCTCAGGAACTCTATGCACACACAAGAGAGCCCCCTCCCTTCCCCGATTGCGGTCAAACAAAACGAGCCCTAAATAACTGCAGAACGAGACCGGATTGGCGTTGTCGCGTGCCAAGCGTCAGTGCTGTTCATCATCATCCAACTCTTGCTGTGGTAACAACAACAACAACGTCCAATGCATCCCAATTTGTCTCCAACAATGCCAAAACTCCTGCCAATCTGTGCAATGCGTCCAGCAGTGTCAGCCAGCCTGTAACCAACAATGCGGTGGAAACCAACAAGTCATCCTTCTTCCACAAACCAGCTCATGCAACCAATGCCAACAACAATGCATTAGCTCATGTGCCACCCCAGTCTGCGCTCAATCCTGCAACAACCAATGCTCCAGCTCATGCGGAAACTCTCAACCACAAATTGTCGTTCTCCAGCCACAACAAAACCAATGCGGATCATGCCAATCCTCATGCCAATCTTCATGCCCAACCTGCAACTGCCAATCGGCTTGCGCTCCAGCCTGCGGAGGAAACAACAATAACAATCAGCAAATCATCGTTGTTCAACAGGACAACTCATGCTCATCCAACTGCAACAACCAATGCTCCAGCTCATGCTCCACCCCAATCTGCATTCAGTCCTGCCAATCCTCCTGCCAACAGGCCTGCCAGCCAACCTGCCAGCCACAATGCATGCCATCCTGCTCGTCTAGCTGCACTTCCAACCAGGCTCCAATCGTGATTGTTGCTCAACAAGGAGACTCATGCTCCAACTCGTGCTCCAACCAGTGCCAGTCTGCCTGCCCAACTCCAATCTGCGTCCAACAATGTAACTCTCAATGCCAATCTCAGTGCTCCAACTCGTGCTCCGGAAACAGCTGCAACCAACAACAGGTATTTTTTTGGGCCAAATCTCTTGGGCCAAATCTTTTGAACTGAGCGGAATTCCCAACTTTCAAATTGCAGGTCATCGTCCTCCAACAACAAGACAACTGCCAAAACCAATGCCAATCTTCATGCATGAACACTTGCCAATCCTCGGCCACCGTTCTCCAATGCCAGCCAATCTGCCAACAGACATGTCAGAACACATGCCAACAAGCCGCCCAGATTGTCGTTCCATGCCAATCCAACAACGGAGGATGCGGATGCTCTTCTGGATACTCGCAATGCGGTGGATCATGCTGCCGTCGTCGTTAAGTCATTGGAGCCCCCACGACTTCATTTATTTTCCCTTTATCCGAGTGATCCATGTAATTGGATGTGACCTTACATTACCGTATCCGCGTTTTTTTATGCGACAACTTCTGTTTTCGTTCGTTCTCTCCCCCCTCTCCCCCCACACAACTTTTCACTTCTCACATAACTTTTGAATGACATTGTCTGTAAATAAGTGGTAGCAATGTGAGGTGTCTAATTATTATTATTTCCATTTTTATTTTTGAATTATTTTCATTGTCCATTGATGTTAAGACAATAAATTATTCTAATTTAACAGATTTCAATTATTCCCAGCAGGCAGTTGTCGAAACTCAAACTTCCTCGACTTTCCATTTCCCATCTTGCATGCATTGATGGATCTTCATCCGTTGGCCAGCTCGTTCGATGATATCACATTGGTGGATAACGACTTTTTCATATGGTAATGAAGGTGTCGTAGATATTGACGAAATTAATGCTGATGGAAAAAAAACCATAAATAAGCATGTGCGGATTCACTAATTGAAATAATTTTAATTTCAGCTCTAATTTTTGAATTTTCTTCATATAACAAGCTCCAGTTAAAGGGGGGGGGGGGGGGGGGGGGGGGGGGTCCAAGCTAAAATCAACTTTTGCTTAAAATACTCATTGGAGGTGGGAAAATACACCCCTAAAATATCTAAACTCAAAACGAAAAGAAAAATTTTTTGGTGCAGTTCGAAAATACAAAAAATGTATTATTTAATTTTCGAACGGCTACCAAAAATTTTTCTTTTCGTTCTGAGTTTAGATATTTCAGGGGTGTATTTTCCCACTTCTAAAGAGTATTTTAAGCAAAAGTTGATTTTAGCTTGGACCCCCCCCCCCCCTTTATATCAATGAAGCTTTATCTTACCTGCATCAGTTTCGTCTGGATCACATTTGACTTGGCTCGAAAGCAAGAGTAAAGAAAAAATGATGAGCAGCGTCTTCATTAGAAAATTTAAACTGAAAAATCGAAAATCTGGCCGTCGAAAAGAGAAAAACAGCCCGCCTCGCTTGAAAATGCTAGGCAACAAGTACTTGACTCATGTGATTTATCGGATCCCCCAGGGTTAATGAGAATTTGTCAAAGCTTAGAGATAGACAAAAGCCCACATTTGAATGGGATTTGCTTGGCAACATTCCGAGAGAACAGTCTGAAGAGAGGAATGACTCAAAGTAAAAGTGATGAAATCTCGTTTAGAGAAAAAGTAATGGTATTCTTGGTGAATAAGGCAGTTTCTTAAACTACAGGATCTGAAATAATAGAGATATAATCCGGAAGCTTCATATTCATTCCATGACAACAGTTTGATGAATATAATCAGCTGCTCCAACAGTAGGAATATGCGCCGCCCGTTTTTCTCTTCTGATTTTCATGGCCTTCTCTTCCGATAAACAATATTCGATCATCATTGGAAACCCGACTTCTTCAGAACGATTATAACGATAAATTATCATCAAAATCTGCTTGGATCTTGGAGGAATAACATCACCAAAATTGTAATCATAAGTATCGCCTCTGGAATACTTGTCCTTTTCCATGCGGGGATATCGGATGCTGAAAAGTTACATTTAATTTTTGCCGTTTCTAATTGACAAAATTTTATTTCGATTTCTCTAATATTTTGCATGAAGGGTAACCTGAGGGCAATATAGTTTTGAAAAAATGTTGACCTCCCTAAAATTGGGGCTCGAAAAGAGCCAAAAAAAGCTCCTATACTGAAATTCGTACTCTACGACCCAAAAAAAAACGTCTAGAAAATAAATTTCAGACCGATCGGATAATTTTGTTTTTTTTTTTGCTCTTTTTTGCTCCAGCTTCCGGGCATTTTTCGACTCTTAACCTCAGATTAAATTTATTTGATGTGCCAAAACTTTTTTCCATCTTTGCTCCTGGAGCAGGAGCACAAAAAATACGAAAATTAGTCCCTTTCAAAACTGATTTCTAAACTGCTCATGCTACATTTTTTGTGAAAATTTACAACCCAAAAAACGTCGGGAGGCCTTTTTTCAAGTCAATCAGACAATTTATTTTACACACTTTTTCCAGCTCTCGGAGCAACATTTTTCGACTTTAAGCTGTTTTCTAAGACGAATTGGAAAACATTTTGGCGCCAAATTCTCCAAACTTACTGTACATGAAAGTATTTTTCATAAGAGAAATTTTGAGCCAATACAATCATAAATTCGTTATCCTTGGAAAACTTTTTAATACTGATATCATCCCTCTTTTTTATGATTTCTCTTCCATATTCTGACGTCATTCTATGGAATACTTCAATCAACATTTTTGGACTCCAACTACAAATTTTTGCATGAATTGGGAGAGATGAGTGAATGGCAACATTTCGTTCTTCTTTTGAAGACGTTTTATAGACGTTAGACACAAGAATCAGATAGTATCCAGGGAGAAGTTGGACTTCTTTTGAGGTATTGCTAACTGGTTCAAACATTATAATCACTCCTATTTCCTCTGGCTCATCTGGACATATTTCATGAATAGAAATCCATGTCGCATACTGCAAAATGAAAAAAAATACTGATAGATACGGGAAAGATTTCGGAAAATTACAATGTTATTTTCATGATTTGGCCGGATTGCAGAAACACAGAGTTGACAGGTTTTTGGTACAGTAATCCGGATGACTCTGAAAAAAAAAAAGATGAATCAGGCCACGCCCCCAAAAATCAACATACTTATGTGAATCATCCCATAATCCTCCAACCGGCACACGTATTTCATTCCAAGAGCTTCGCCAGCGAGATATTGTAACTGAAAATGGAACCTGTAATATAGGCTGCAGAATTTTTCCCTAGCTCATCAGGGATGCCGTTCTATTTCAAAGGGCCGTTATCATTCAGGAGCCGCTGTATTCAGAAATGCACAGTATAGAGATAAAAATACGGGCCGTTCTAATAAAAGGGCCGCTCTAAAACAGGGCCTTTTAAATTGAAGGGACCGCTCAAAACTCAAACTGTCGCGCACAAAAAAAAACGAATTCTTACCAGTGTCAAAATATTTCAAAAAGTCTTCGAATTCTATCCAAAACGTGCCGGAAATGTCTCTTTCGCTCAAAATCAACTCAGAAAAACTCTCATCATCCCATCCGGGCCAATCCGGTGACCATTTTCCAGTCCAACAAATGGTTCCCCATGGATTACGTAGAAGAATCAAACGATGCGATTTGAATTCTCGAGTTTTGATAATTGTGAATCCATGAGAATCTGATATTTTTGGCTCCGTGGATTTCTTCGTTGTCTTTTTCTTCTTGTTAGAGCCACATACCATGGGAAAATTATTAATGCTGAATGCAGTAAATTTAAGCTTGTTTACAATTTGAAAAAGCTCACTTCGCCTCCACCATTTTATTCCATAGCTTTTCGGATTTCGATTCAGACATGTTTTTGCTCAATGAATACTCCATGACGGGGGCTCCGGTAATATTCAAAAGTGCCAATTCCATATCAAATCCCTGAAGTCTGTCGTAACCTCCATAGACTTTTGCAAGTGCTTTTTCGATGAGCGCAGGCCAGAGCTGAAAAAATATTTGAATTAAATTTGAGCTCTTCATCTGTGGGGCGCCGTCGCTTTCTAATTTATATTTTAATGCAGACTCCGTTTTTCATTAAAAACCCCAAGACAAAAAATATAGAAAAAAGGGCACCCGCTGTCGGATTCTAGGCCGCGGCCCCTGTACATAAAAAAAAGAGAATTCAGCCCGCTTTTTAAAACCAGCACCTTCTCTAGTTTTATCTAGATGAAGGGGCGGAGCTTAATCAAAAGTCGTTCTCTGTTAAGAAAGTACCCTATATTGAAAGTGTACGGAATATCTTTACTATTATTACCACACAAATTCTGTGTGTGTGTTTTTGTTCGCCCGTCGGATGCCATAGCGAGGCTCTCAGTGAACCGATTTTCACGAAATTTTGACTGATCGATAGAGAATGCTGACGTGATGATACCCGTCTTTTTCGTTTTTTGATAAGATCACAGATAAGCTCTGTGTTATCTATGCACATAGTCAAAATCGCGTTCCACAGCGAAAGCCAGGCGGTTGAGGCGCGAAGCGCCGGAAACCGTCTGGTCAAACCAATCGAACAGAACGCGGTTGGACCTAGAGATACGTTGAAGAGACTCAAAGAAGCTAGACAGTCTAACATGTCTGCGTCTCTAGCCGACTTTTGCGCGACATAGTTTTCTCTTACCTGCCGATGCCCAAAAAGGGGTGAAAAAGAATCAGCGCTTCTCAATATTCCTCCAATATACGGCATAAAATCATCCAAAACTATCGATTCCCACGCTCCATCGATACACAATTTGACTTGATAAACTCCATATTCAGATAATTCCATTTCTCGAAAAATGAAATTCAAAAGTTTCAAATGAGGGGAGATAGCGGATAAAACTGCCATCAGACCGCAATTTCCAAGACCATTCTGATCAATTTCGTATAAAAGGTGGGCGCATCGAAATTCCCATCTTTGTTTTGTTGGGATTTTGAGGGGGCGGAGCCAACTCGCTTTGCAATTCTTTTTTAACTGATCAAGTTGAGAATAATCAGCTTTTTCACGGAGTTCGGCCATTTCTTGATTTGAAAGAGATTTCAACTTTTTCTTTGTCTTAAAAAAATTTGTGTTTTTTAATTTTTTTTTCCATCACCCACTCTAACGGATTGCCTTTTGCGAACTTTTAGCATTTGCTTCCCAAGATTTTTCTCGGTATGCGGAAATTCTCCATCATGAAATACGGTATCGAATTGTCTGAAATTTTCCGAAATTTTTTCTCCGAAATGTATTGAAATCACTCACTTGCAATAATCGATAATAGTCTGATATTTCAATTCATCCTCTTCGATATCCGGTTCCAGAAATTTTGTACGTAAAGAATCAATTCTCGATTGCTCATTTTTCCAGTTGATTTCTCTGAACTTACGGTCCATGAATTAGTGTAGGTTTTGTTCAGAAATTGAAATAAATATTTTTCGGATTCAATTTATTTTTTTGGTATTAAAACGCCACGTGAAATATATCAGATTGGAAACTTGAAAAATATTTTTTTTAATTTTTAAAAATGAGCTAATAAAGTTAGATTAGATTTTTTACTGTGATGAATTTTCAGATTTTTGTCGAATTTACCGTAGAAATTTACCGGATTATTCATTCGGAAATTTGTCAAAGAATTAACGATGAAAAATAAATTAACAGGAAAATAATCGAGACAAGTCCCGAAAAAAATGGATTTCTTGAAAATTTACCGATATTTATCGGTATTGAAAATTTTACCGGAAAATTTACCGGTAAGTTTGTCTTTGAAATTTTCATTAACTCATTAACCGACTAACTATGCTAAACAGGGCGCATTTGCATTATTTTGGAGTGCCGTTGCTCAGTTTTTTTTTCATTCTTGCGGCAAAAAACTGGCTATGATTTTCCAATAAATTTACCGGTAAATTCATGATAATTTTATCGTTAAGGCAGGGTCAGTAAAACTTTTAACTTCTCGAAATTTTCCAGAAAATCTTTCCACCATTTTTGAAATTCCATCCCCAATCTAGGTTCTCTGAACATTATTCAGAACAGGTTTACCCTCCCTCCAGAAGGGTAAGACAATAGAACAATGAGAAGTCGTTATGGAATGGGGGAAAGGTGATAAGAAGGAAAAGGGAAAATGATATAGCTTTGTTTCACTTTTATTCCTGAGAAAAAGTGAATCGCAATGACCACATTTTCAAAAGTTACCGTATTATTCTTATCCTTTTTTGGGGTGTTTTGTAGTAGGGTAAGTCCAATTTTTCATACTTTGAATTGAAGTCACACTTTTTGATTTCTGATTTTTTTTTCATTCTGATTTCATTGCTCACTATGAAATTACTCAAAAATTTCTTCGAAACTCCAAAAGGTGCGTTAGAAATCGCAAGCTGGTGGCCGTGGCCTAGAATCCCACTGCACAAGACCCTCTTGTAATATTTTTCACTGCTTTTTGTTCATTACAGATTTAAAACTAGTAGAAAACTGGAGATTCGTAGAAAAAAAAAGAAAAAATTCTCGGCCGCGGCCACCAGTCTCGATTTTTCAAAGTGATTTCATTGTGAAAAACGCACTCAGCATGTAAATTAAAACAGAAAATTTATGAAAAAGAAAATCAATTTTCAGCCCCTGGAACTCCGATTCATCTGCGATTCTTATCATGAATGCCTTGAAGAAAAATCTCAACTTACCCAAATGTGCGATCAAAAACATCAGAAATGGGATCAAAAGTGTGCTCAGAAAATGAAAAATGATTTTGATGGAATTGGAAAATATGAGGAGTTGATAAAAATTGAAGCAAAAAGTTGCATCGATTTGTATTTGAAAGAGAGAAATCAGAGTTATATTGCTAGTAAGGATAAGGTGAGATTTTTTGATTTTTGGTGTGTTTTTTTAATGCAAGTTCTGTTAATTACCATAAAATAACTGAAAAATTGGTCTGAGAACTTAAAAATTCTGACCCTGTCAGCGCGCTCCAGAGCGATTTGCCAGTGAACTCGACGGAAAAAATGAAATTAACATAAAAAATAGACTATAACTTTCAAATTATTCAGAATCGTTTCTGTGCCAGTTACCTCTTCAACCGGCCGGACACCAATGGAGATTGCCCATTGAGAATTGCTAGACTTCAAAATAGATGTGACGCTCTGAGAAGATGTTGTGAGCCGGCGGTCAGGTAAAATTTTATTAGTTTTGATCTAACCTTTATTATAGCGGCATCGTTTGAACTCAAAATTTTTTCAATTGGAAACTATACAAAGCTAGAAAATCAAAAACATATTTTCAATCCATCTTTTAAAATTCTCATAAAATCGCTATTTTTTTACTGAAAAATTCCAAAGTTTCTGATCTAAATGTTTTGAAAACTTACGACCGGTTGAATTGAAATGCGAGTTGGAGTCTCTATTATCAATGCTGTTCTAAAAAAAGTGGCTGTATAATAGAGAGCATAAGACTTTTAAAAAAATCATGTTTACAGATGTGAACAACAAGCAATGTACAGTGAAAACGGGAGAACTTTGAGTGGTCTGAAAGAAGAAGTGGAGATCAAAATGGCCGAGTGCGCTCAACATGGTAAATCCCTATTTGGGTTTTAAGATAAGAATATTCATCACAATCGAAATTTCCAGAAGAAGAACTCTGTCCACATCCATCACCGCAAGTCCCTGATAAAGGGAAAAAGCAAAGAAAGATAAAAGTCATCGAATCTCCACCATTTTCACTTTGCCTAAAATATCTACAATGCCAAAAGGATGCTCATCAGATGAGAGTCAATTGCTCGAAAAGCTCTAATGTAATATTATATTTTGATTTTTCAGTCAAAATATGGAGCCTACTTTAGAGTTCAGCACAGTTGTTATAGTGATTTTGCTCGAAAATCGTCGTTTTGATCTGTAGAAAATACGTGACCGTGGCCTGGGGACCTAGAAATCCCTCCGACCAGTTTAAGAAGAGAACGCGGCCTAGGAATTTTGCCAGTAGTTTCTAGGCCATCTCAGTGGTAGAATGCCACGCGAGCGTCCCGGGCTTGTTTAACGGTCGATGCTCCGTGTTGCGAGATTTAGCCAGTGATTCCTAGGCCATTTCGGCGGTATTTTGTACGTATTTTTAACGCGTTGAAACAACTTCTGAGCAAAATCATTATGAAAGTTGTCATCGTGTTTTAAATTTTTTACAGAAACCATATTTAATACCGAATTTTCAGCCCCACTCACTGGATGCTCTTGACTCTGATGACGTTTCCCATTCCACGTGGCAATCTTGCAAAACTTCGCTAGAAGAAGACTTCTATCTGATGAATCAACGTCGCGAGGAAGCCTTCGCCTATTTGGATAAATGTGTTCCTATTGCAAATGTTACCAGAGAGTTTATGATAACTGATAGGATTTGTCGAGCGAGCACTTTGAAGGATAAAAAACCGAGAAGAGAGGGAGTGAATTGTCATTTTGAGGTTTCAAGGAAACGAAAAGAGTGCGCGCTGTTGAGGGATTGTTGTGTGCAAGCTGATGTGTAAGTTGAATTTTTATTGTGCTGATTTCATTTTTGGAGTTGAATTAACTCGAAAATCACTCTGGAGTGCGCAAACATGGTTTGAAAAACCAAATGGCAGTTTGATAGCAGCCTTCGTCTATGCAAATCATCGAGACGGGAATCGGAAGTTGGAAGACAAAGCGCAAAAGCTAAAAGCAGAAAATCCGTCGAAAATTTCAAAAAATAATAAAAATTTTGAATTTTTTAAAGTTTTACGGCCGGTTCCTCAAAGTTTTTTTTTTCTCTCAACTTCCGTCTACAAATTGGTCTCAAAACCGATGTCTGACCACAATTTTCAAAAATGTAGTTGAAAAATTCAAAACCGATTCAGGATTTTTTTTCGCCCAACATGTTCTTAGTTTTTTTTACGACAAGAAAAGAAAGACTAATAGCAGTTGTTTTGAACGGATGGAAGCAGAAATTCGAGAAAAACATAGGAAAAACCGCTTTAAATTTTTCATTTTCAATTTGTTAAAAGTCCACAGAGCAGCTTTGTGTTCTTCTATTGAAGGGGGTTTGTGAACTTCTGATTAAGCTTTGATTTTGAATAGGAAATGTGAATGAATCGTCTATTTTTGGAAAAAAGTGAATAACCAGACCGATAAAAAAAACTGTCTGTCGGATCTCTTTGTTAGAAAATGGCCATAAAACTGTAAGTTAACAGTTTCAAAGCTATTTGCTAGCCCCATAGCCATTGTCAGCAAATTCCACCTTGAAAAATGAAATCAGCATTGAAAAATACATCGGAAGCTATGAAAAATCAATAATTTTCAGATGTGAACGAAGCGCCCTCTACGCAGTAATCTCTGATGAATATCTTCTTAGAAGAACCCAACTTCGAGAAACTTTGAGCTCTTGCATGAACGAAGGAATCGATGAGAAAAATTTGGTGGCCTGATTTTTTTTTTGAATTTTTCATTGAAAATTTTTTTATCAGAAATGTAAATATTAATAAATTACAATCTTGACTTTTTCGAGTCCAAAAACGCCTTTTTCATTGTTCGCCGTAAAATTTTGCCAGTTCCAGTTCGCAAAATTTCCGCGACAAACTCGATTTCTTTGATGTGCTTGTACCGTGCGAGTTTTTCTGAAAGTCGAAATATGTTTTGGTTTTTTGTGGAGAAAAAAAGACTCACGATTAATATGTTTCATAATTGCCTTCATAGTTTCTACATCCTTTTTTCCTTTGGACACCACACAAGCCACTGGGCGCTCGCCGGAGCTCGCATCATCCACACCAAAAACGCATACATCTGCCACGTCATCATGCTCCAGAATAACTGATTCCAGCTCAGCGGGAGCCACTTGTTTCGCGTTCACTTTGATAAGTTCCTTGATACGATCACAAATGAAAGTTTCACCGTTTTTGTCAAAATAAACAATGTCACCGGTTCTCATGTAGCCATCTTCATCGATTAATTCTTGCATTAAATTCTCTTTTCTCCAGTAGCCTTTCATCATTTGAGGGCCCTATAAATTGGATTTTTTGAAAGATTGTGGTTAAAAAAGTTATATTTTCAAGAGGCTCTACCGTGAAATCTGGTGAGTCAAAACAGATTTGTTACCTAAAAGTTATGTGAAAATCATCTGAACCAAAGAAATTTGTCCGAAAAATTTATCAAGAAACTCGAAAATTCACTGTTAAATGAATTGATAAAAACTCGATAATCTACAGGTTTACCGAAAAACTTATCGGATTTCTGCCGAGGAAACAGTGATTTTTTGAGTTTTTTCATAAACGTTCCGATAGATTTCTGGAAAACTTCGTTGCTGATTTTAGTCGTCGTTATTCATTTTCAAACTTTGCATCAAAAAACCACTGAAGGAACTTTGAAATTTAGCGGTAAATTTCCAAAATTTAATCGGTAAATTTTCTGGTAAATTTACCGGTAAGTTCCACAAAATTTAACCGATAATGCACACTGGCCAAAGCTGTGAACAAGTCGAATAACGCAAGTAAAAATTCAAAAAAAAATGTTGACCCAGTTTCAAAAATTCACTTCATTCTTGGATATCGTGCTCAAAATTGTGCTCACTTCAAACCATAAAACTATCAGAAATGCATTTTTCAAATCTCACCTTAATCCACAACTCTCCAACTTCATGAGGCCCACAGAGTGTTCCGTCCTCTTTCTTCACCTTCATACTCGTCCCTGGCACCAGTCTCCCGACACTTCCCGGGGGTGAGTCTGCACCCTGCAAGTGCGTGGCGAAAGTCAGCTCTGTCATACCGTACCCCTGTACTATTTTGATATCCGGAAGGATTTGTTTTAGTTTTTGAACGGCTCCTTCGGGGAAAGGGGCGGAGCCAACTGAGATTGTAGTAAGGGAACTTATGTCATATTTCTGTAAGAGGGGTGAGTTAACCATTCGAACAGCGATAGCAGGGACAACTGCCAAAACGGCGATTGAGAATTCTTCAATGCATTTTAACATCAATTCCATGTCGAATTTTGTGAACATGATTTGGGTAGTCCCTCGGTAAGAGGTTAGAAGGGTACGGAACATTCCCATCACATGGTACATTGGAAGGAAATGGAGGTCGTAGGGGATCACAAAGCCTTCAGGAAGCCCGAATTGTTTGTGAAGAGCGTCGAAGAATCTGGAATTCGTTATCGAAAAACAGCTTCACACCGGTTCCCTGCGAAGGTGGGAAAGCGCGCCCTAATGCTAAAAAAGTTTAATACTCAGTTTTGCCCAATTTCCCTGATAATTTGACCGAAATTGAGGTACGCAGCGAAATCATCAATTTATCATTAGGGCGCGCTTTCCCACCCGGCGCGAGAAACCCGTGTGCAGCTTAAAACAAGCTCGGTCGAAGAAAAACTGGAGTTTGCTCTTCAAAATGGCCTAGAAATGTGTGGCCGCGGACTGAAATTCTGGCGCGAATTCAAAATGCTCACTGTCAAAATAATAAAGTTTGGGCGAGAAATTCGAAAATTTGTTTTCGCGGGCGGTTCGCTCAGTTTCGTCTGCAAAATTTGAATTTCTACAGTTTTCAGTGGGCGCAAAAATAAAAGTGTTGCAAAAATTTGAGGCTTTTATTTCTTTTAATTCGATAGTTTGAACCATGATTCTAGTTCGCGGCTACGCATTTCTAGGCTAATTCAAAGAGCAAATTCAATAATTTCTACTTTTTGGGTCATTTTGAACCTTATTTCGTTCGGATTCGGTAAAAAAATATTCATATTTGAATGTTTTTTAGTGATTTTTTTTTAATAGCCCTTACCACCCCTTTAATATTAAAATTTTGTACAACTAACCTTATACACGAAACCAACATCATTGAAAAATTCAAATGAGTTATCATAACTCCCTTTGGTTTTCCAGTGGTTCCAGAGGAGTATGGTAGAAACACCAAATCATTAGCTGGGTCGATCGAGGGCATTCTTAGATTCCTGATCAATCGAGCGGTCATAACGTCGAACTTTGAGACATTTGATGGCGGATTCGGGGAGATTGAAATAATGTTTTTGACTTGAGACAGTCCTTTGGCGGCTTCCAAGACCACTGGTAGAGTATGGCAATCGACGAAAATTAATTTGGATTGGGAATCTTCGATTTGGTACTTCATTTCAACTAAAAATTTTTGAGTTATTGAGATTTTTGGAAGATTTTTTTTCGACTTAAAAATGACCAATAGGGCAGTTTTTAAAAATTTTACCAGGCCATATTTTTGCGAAAAGTTCGAATTAGCCCAATTGTTTTCCAAATAAAAACCTTACACGGAGTGAACTGATTACTTGCTGCTGACACTATGAGTCCTGCTCTCCAGGCCCCGAGAGCAGCGGCGAAACATCTCCAGTTATTGTGTGCAGCCAACAGGACCATATCACCCTAAGAAAAATTTTTTAAACCTATTTTTTAAATTAGATTTTTTCCTAACGAAATTTCTTAAAAAATCGCATTTCACGACCTAAATCGGAAACTGCAGACTGATCGCCGTGGCCGAGAATCCGAATTTTTCTATGTTGTTGATTTTTCGTGAACTTCTCATGTTTTTGTTACAAGTTTCTGGTCGTTTAGTGGTTTCACGTGCGAAGTGCATGAAAAAATCGAAAATTTTGAAAAAAAAATAACGCGCTGTCGGATTCTCGGCCGCGGCCGCCCGTTTGTAATTCGCCACTTCGAACGAGGGTACTCGATTTTAGAACTGCAAAATATAAAACTGCCACAAAATAGAACTCGCTACAAGATAGAACTCCGTAATTTAGAACTTCATCAAATAGAACTGCTACAAAATAGAATTCCTAAAAAATAGAACTGCCACAAAATAGAACTCTGTGCGGCGGGGCGCGTTGTTTTCGCAAGCGCTCCTGGTCTTAGTTCTGAAAATTTTTATATCAAGTCACCACTTAAAATGAAGCTAGGAAGCTTGTCTAGCGTTTAAGAATATGAACTTTCTGAAAAAACATTTCTAAACTTCAGAAAATGCAGAAGAACAAAACGCGCTCCATCGCACTGAGTTCTATTCTTAGCAGTTCTATTTTAAAAAGTTATATTTTGTAGCAGTTCTAAATTAAGCAGTTCTTTTTTGTAGCGAGTTCTATTTTGTGCCAGTTTTATATTGTGTAGTTCTAAAATCGAGTACCCTCCTTCGAACGCAGTTCGTGTGTTTCAGCGCTATTTTTTAAGTGATTACTTCAGAAAAAAGTGGGTTCAAAATTTTAAAAAAACAATAGCGGTTGACATTGATTGCAGATGCTCTTTTATAGTAGGTTTTACTGTATTTTTAGTTATTTACAGTGCGAAATCTCCAGTTTTAGACAAAATTCTTCATGAAAGTCAAATTGTTTACCTTTTGATACCCATTTTCCACAAACCATTCGGAAATTTGAATAATCTGTTTCTGTAATTGTCCAAAAGTAATAGCATCCTTTTCATCTTCTGCAGTTTGGAAAGCTACTGCATCAGGATCATTTTTATGGTGAACTTCATATCGCTCAAGAAGGATTTCATGGACCGGAACATCATGATGCTCCAGTTTATCACCGTGGAATATCATCTCTAAAAGAAAATAGAAATTTTTTAGAAGAATAAAAAATTTACAACTAGAAAAGCATAAAACAGGAAAAGATGGTAAACAAGTAGTTTATATACTGTCCCGGAATTGATAAATGAATCAGAAAATGTATTTTGCCAATTTTTGTTATTGGTCACCGATCAAATGAGAAAAGATGATAAGAAAAATGAAGGTTGAGAAGTCACAATGAATAGAAACACACCACACTGTAGTCTATAAAAGAGACCACGGTGTGGTGAAAAAGTGCCGAATTATGAAACTTCAGGTAGCGTTCAGCTAGAAAATGATGGTAAGATCGAGGGAAGCGAAAATTTGAAAACTTCATGATCTGGAGATTTCCAGAATTTTGACTTCATAAATTGGTTAAATGAAGTCACTAGTTTTCTGAATTTTCCAAAAAAGATTCAGGTCACACAAGAAACCTTCAGGACGTTATTTTCCATATTCTTTGAAAAATTTTCTATAAATTTAGCCTGATTGGTCGTGGATGTGAACAAAAATTATAGTGCGAAGGACCATGAATCACGCTTGAGCCAGATATTCTGAATTTCAGAAGTCGTCCAGTACATAACTTCACTAAAACAGTACTTTTTGAAACATCTGGGGCGTTTTAGGGCGTTTTAGGGCGTTTTAGAATAAAAAACAGGTATTTCAGACAAGGAAAAGCAGATTCTGATAGTTAATAAAAAATTTGAAAAATGTTTGCATAATAATTTTTTTCGGTGTGTTCCGAATTCGCAAAAAGCTTTGAATTTTCTCAGACGGAAAGCAAAATTTTTCTATTTGAAAGTTTTCTATTTGAAAAAAGTGACTACTAGAATTTTTGGAATCATTGTACAGCCTCTTTTTTATGTGCAAAATACGACTGAATAAAAATTAAAAAATTACAGACTGTCTAATTTAACTTGAACAGTGAGAATCCTTGTACCTTAAACCTTAGAAAAAAAAATCCAATCCGCATGGAATTATTGAAGTTTGCATCATTAACAAAGATGACTCTACTGCTAACTTTATTGCAGGTTCAAACGTGACTTGTGAATTTCAACCTCGGCAAATAGTGTACCATGGTCCATGGAATATATAAATTAATTTGCTCCCCTTTGCTTTTGTTTTTCCACCGAATGCTTCAGACTTTCTCCTCTAATTTTAGCCCCTAGATTATTATCGTATTTGAAACCCTTATCATAATTTTCTCATTGATACAATCTATTTCTTTTTTCAGAAGTCAACGAGAGTGAATGAAAGGTTTATCAGCCAGTCAATCTAAACCTTTCAATTTGTCCAGAAATTTTTGATTCATTTCTATCTTATCCTTCTTAAAATCAGTGTTTTTTTTTGTACTTACTCGTGATTTTTTTTTATAGTCCCGCCCATTATTTTCATCTTTTTTGGTTAAATTTTATTTAATTTCCTTATGTAGTGTCGTTTCCTGGTCAATATCTTAGGATTCATATTTACAGAAGCAAATTATTGAAATAAATTAATTTTAATTTTTAAAAAAACTCAAAGCTTCTTTATAAAATTCAAATTTTTGTTTACAAAACACCAATAAAACAACGACACACAACAACATATTTAGGACACAAAAGCTATAATTACAGATTGTCCCTAATGGCAAATTGATGTCCACAAGGTCTTTGGAACTCGTGCGCTACAAACTCCAATGTCCTATTTCTATTCCGAAAACAATATTTACACTATAATTTTAGCCCCCTTTTCTGGTATAGATTCAAATAAAAAAGAGCCACCCAGCTTCACAAAGCCGCGTCGTCGGTGACAGATGGAGTCAGTTGTTTTTACATCAATCAGTTGTCCACGTCCTTTTTTATATGGATGTTTTCAAATTAGTCAAACTGTGTGTGGGGAGTGAATTTAAATGCGAGATGACAGGTTTATCTAGCGGTTTGTATTGGAATGAGCGAGTACTTCGTATTTGTCATTCTTGGAGAACTTATCGTGAGCTTTAGGGGACGTGTCTTAGATCATTCTGAAGCTTGACGCGCACTGAAAATGAATCTTAAATCAGTTCTTAATTTGAGAAACATTTGAGACCTTTTTTGTCCATATCACTATCAATCTGGAGATACTAACTATCAATCTGGAGATACTAAAGTCGCTGTAGTTTAGGTTACCCGATTATGATTTGGGAAAATTTAGGCCATGAATACTGTAGCTTGGTCCAATGAAGTATTTAAAGCTTAGAATATCTTTGATAGTACTGTGTTCTATTAGACTATATTAAGACCATTCCCCAAGGCTCAAATCTAATCGGATAGCTTATAAGTACGGCTCATAAGTAATGAGATTCCAAAATAGGATATAGTTTGATGGGCAGAGTTGCGCCGTCCCAAGTTGAGCTTTCCTCGGAAGCAGAGAGTAATAATTATTGGCATATCAAAACATTGACCACTATACATATGCTTCAACATCAGTACCTTGATAGAAAAAACAGTTTCGATACTATAGTTTACTCTTTGCCTGCCGTCTTCGGTGGCTATTGTAATCCAAAAAGTTTTGTAAGAGAGCCCGAAGCTTTCAGGCATCTAACTTGGCCTTTAAAGTTTCGTGCAGGAAGCTTTTATGGTTGCATCTATTGTATTAGGTTGGCCGGAAAGTTTCTGTGCATTTTTGATTTTTCTCCCATTTGAGAACGGGAAGTAGCATTGACAAAAGGGCAAGTGCTAAGTGTATATAAAGAGTCAAAACATCTGATAGTGAAATCCAGACCCTTTACTCGCCCCTCTCCTGTTAACACTAGGCTCGTGTTCCGAAGGCTTTCAAATGGCTCTGACATTTTCATAAATTTCTTTCTTCTTATTATCCAATGATACTTGGCTCATGGTGTGTTTTATGAAAGACATTATCCTTTACAAAACCCATAACAGAAATAAAGTTGCTCGATTGAAAAATTTTGAGATATCGATAAAAGAACAAAAATGACTATTCCGCCATAGTGATAGCTACAGAAAGAGGATCAATTCCAATCTTTTGTTGGAATGTCACAAGCAACAATACCTACCTATAGCAGCATTAAAAACTTCCAGAACAATCTTGGAGGAGCGAAAAATTTTAGTCGTGAACACTATCCCAAATTTTCCACATTTTTCTTACCTCAAAACTGACCTTATGTTGCAAAACTCATGAAATATCTCGAGACTAAGTTTAAGTAGATTGTTCTTATTTGACCTTTAAACTCTCCAAATAGTGGCTTTTCTTCATTTGATTTTTCTCGAAATATGATCTACGTCTAAAGCAACAAAGGGTCCAAACTCACCCTACAGTCGAAAAATTGACCACTTTATGTTTCCAGTTCTAGCCACTCGCATTTTGAAAGAGGGAACCCCTAATTTTGGATATCAAACAGTAGTCTTACTAGTTCAAAAATAAACAACAAATCAGAACCTGGGAATGTTTCTCGTTCGAATAAAATCAAAATCAAAAATGCACAGAAACTTTCCGGCCAACCTAATAGATGGACGGAAAGTGTACTATCATCGGAACAAAATCCCTGATCGTTAGTGACTTTTACGAAAACCAATCAGGTTCCAACTAATTTTTGGAGCACAATCAAACTTCAGATATGTTTTCATCGTGCTTTGAGCCCACAAATGAACCTTAACAATGTTCCAAACTGTTTGCTTTATTTCATGTCAGTTAGAAGCTTGTGTGGAAAATCTTTGGGCCGATGTATTATTATATTATGGAGTAAACTATAACCAATTGTTTCTCTTTTTTCATGTCCCTAATGGTAAAATCGTATAGTTGTTTGTGTTGAATGTTTTGGTGCCAAACTACCAATTATTTTTTTACTTCCGGCTTCTTCTTCTTCAACCTGTGACGGAAATTAGACGTCTCCTAGCATCAACACCAAATACGACGGGAACCTGCACATCAAACTATCCATATAATATCATAAAATCTCATTACTTATAAGTCTAAGCTATCCGATTAGATGTGCGGCTAAGAAATTGGCTCTTGGCCAATAAAGACTAATGGAACAGGGGTACTCTCTTCTCTAAGCCATTCTGATCTTAATCCCCCTTGCTCTACCTTTGTTTCGCACTCTTTTTGCTTTTAACCTGACACGGCTTCTCCGTGTGACGTCTTCTTTTTCTATTTTTGACCTATTTTTGACTTCTGAAAACCTTTCAACTGGAAATGTGTAGTTTGATAGTCTAGTTGTTTCCTTTGGGGCATGTAGATCTGATATTACTTTCTTTGCCATCATAATAATGTTGTAATGTTGCAAGTAGGGCTTCTTGTCAAGCGATAGAAAAGTGATAATCCCCGTGCCAGGCACCCCATTTTTTTCCCTTTTTTTCACTTCTGTCCTTTTGCCACGAGAGTGAGTATTGGCCTTTTTAGACTTTCGTAGCGGTTCTGTTTAAAGGCGCAACGACCAATTTTTGAGGCGATCTTACTGTAAGCGTCGGGAGATATCATGTTGTTTTGAATGGAAATGCCAACGGAATAGATAGATTGTTATTGCTATGATGTGCCGAACTTCCAATTTTCTCTAGCGAAAATTATGAAAATACGGTATTGACAAAAACACAATTCATAATTGGATCAAAGCGCCGCTAGTTTTCTCTTTGAATTTCGACAAAATTTTCATTTCTTTCTGCTATCAATTTTGGTGTTTTGTAATTTCCTGAGTTGGATTCTATTTTTTTGAACTCACCGAGCTTGACAGTTTGTTCTTGTTCACGTTTTTCTATGTTAAAATCCAAAATCGCGATACAGAGTTTAAGCGGCTTGCCCTTTTTTCGCACAAAAAAAACAAGAATCCAGCATTTTCTATTAGTCTTATGAACAGAACACTTAGTTTCAAACAATTTTAAAAATCTTCAACAATCAATTTCAAACGCGCATATTTACCGCCAAAAATTGAAAAGTGCGCACTTGCTTCAATGAACTATTTTGGACTCCATGCACTAGAGTCTTGTTAAAGTCATCGTTTTTCTTTTTACAAAAGTCAAGTCTCAACTTGTGCGCAAAGGTCTCCCCATAGAGAGCTCATGATCCGAATCAGGCTCAACTTCCTTTTTAACAACCAAAACAACCAAAAACAAAATAACACAAGTCCATTCCGAATTTAAGCTGATCTTTCATTTTTTTCAGTCATCAGTTCCGCTTTCAAATTAGAGGTGTGTGTTCAGCTTTTGCAGAAAAAAATCAGAAGATCAGAATATTGAAAGATTTGCAGGAACCAGCCTGACTGGGTGTGAATTTTCAGTTAAGCTAGGTAAAGTCAAAGAAACTTGAGTTAAGAGTCAGTTGCGTTAAGCTGATTGTGAGACAGTTAAATTAAGGTATAGGTATTAGGTATTATGTTAAGGTATAAGTTAAATTACGGTGAAAGTTATTTTAAGGTACAAGTTATGTTAAGGCATAAGTTATTTTAAGGGTGGTATTACCAATAAGAAAGATAAGAATAAGAACTGTTATAAACGAGAACTAGCGAGATAAACCCAGCTCGAAATAAGAACTGCTAGGAATAAGAAATTGAACATATGATAATTGATATTTAGCATTTTTACGTGAACATAAAAGCTGTTTTGGTTTTGATGTCGGTGTTCTTATACGCTACAGTTCCTTTTCCCACAGATCTCATTCTGCTAGTTCTCATTTGAATAATTATGATTTACACGGTTGTTATTCATAGCAATACTTAATTTTAACAGTTACTACTTACGCCGATTCTTATTTATAACAGTTCTTATCCTTCGAGTTCTTATTTCTAATACCACCGTTTTAAGGTATAAGTTGAGTTAAGGTATAAATTCTGACAAGGTGTAAGTTATGATAACGTATAAGTTATGTTAAAGGAGGACTGAACTCGGGTTTTTTTATTTCAAATTCTGATGTAGTTTTTTATTCTGATCATTTTCTTTCACTACGACTACACTCAAAAATCCCTCTAAACGGGTGAAAAAGGCGTTTGAAAGCATGGCCGCGTACAGGTTCACGGCCTAGGAATTTGAAAAAAAGCGCGCGCAAGGCGAAAACTTGTCGGATCCTAGGCCATCACTCTGTATTGCGTGCTTCTTTCAAACGCCTTTTTCACCCGTTTAGAGTGATTTTTGAGTGTAGTCGTAGTGAAAGAAAATGATCAGAATAAAAAACTGCATCAGAATTTGGAATAAAAAAACCCGAGTTCAGTCCTCCTTTAAGGTATAAGTAAATTTGAGCTAAGACGGTTCAGTTAAGTCAATCCAATTTAAATTAGTATTCATTTTTGCTAAAGTTGGTCTGGACCACCTGCAGAAGCCTTTCAACTCCCCAATGACATCAATTGGATCTGTGCCAAATTTAGCCCATCTTCTCATTTTTGTAATGTTTCTTAATCCCTTAGAAAAGCCCATCAAAAACCAAATCATACTTCCTTTCAATATCTTATTTATGTTGTCCTCTCTCTCTCTCGCTCTGTAATCTTCTCTATAAGCTCACTGAGCAGTCAGGCGATATATCCTTATAATGAGAGCGGCCAAATGTTTATACATACATATACCGGTATCCATGGATACCGATACGTGAGGAGGCCTATGATTATAGGCAAGGACACGACAACACATCTTTTTCTGCTCGAGTAAACAATTTTTGAAGAAGAAGGGCTCTCTGTTTTGATGGTGCGGATTTAGTTCCGCCACAGTGCTCTTTTTTTCTGATTTCTAACGATAGTCTAGTGATGATGACAAAATTTTGTGTTTTCGAGAAGCTTCTTCTTTTTTTTTGGTTTTCTAGAAGAATCGAGAAGAAGGTGGTACGGTAGTCACGGGTTACGGTCAAGGATTATGAAACATCAAATTATGAAATAGAGTAGCCACGCCCCTTTTTTATCCCCCTGAAGGGAGATGGCGATCTCCTTAAGAGTGCATATTCTTCCGTAATCATCACACACACCTTTCGACTTGTACTTTTGCACCTTTTCCAATTTGTTCTTCCTCATTTCGCTTCTGGTCTTTGCTACAATTTTCTCTTCCGCTTTTTTTCTATATGGACCTGATCTATGTAGATTCCTCAGCTAATCTTTTTGAGATTTTTAGAAACTATGTTTGAGCAGAACTAAAACTAGATTAAAGTTTCCAACTTACAACCTTAAAAATTCTGAAAAATTTGAATTTAAACGAGTTCAGATATTTATCAGAAATTGTAGAAATGATTCTAGAACTGAAGATTTCAGCCATCATTTTATCTAATTTGAACAAAAAATCGAATATTGAAAAAGCGAACAAATTGTCAGGAAGCGTCCAAACTGTCGACAAACTTTTTGAAATATTCGAAAATCAACAATTTTGAACACTGACTCGTACGAACTTCCAGAGGTTATATCCTAATTGGACGACTGAAAAATGACTTTTTGCTTTTTTGGAATTGGTAGATATATGGAAAATTGGTTTATTGTAAGATTTTTTAGTTGAAGTTATTTGGCACCTACAAAATTTCCATAAAAGGTTTCAGTCTTTGCTGGAGACTAGAACTCAAAACCGCATGGTACTATATTTTCTAGAGGCCATGCCATTATCAGAAAAAATGTTGTAATAACAGGAAGAAAGAACATAACTCGATGTGAAATTTTATTATCTTCCATTTGAAACATCATTCGTCCAGTTTCGGTGATTTTCAAGAAAGTTATGAAGAATCCTATCGTTGTGGTTTGTGTATAATTCCCATTAATTTAATAGTCACTTCCTACATAATTATCTAACCGTATAGTTTTTTTATTACGCCGACAAAAGATATATTGTTTTTTGCGAAGCAACACACACAATTGTCAGAACTGTGTGACGTTGTGTATATACATGCAAAACTCCGCAATGCATTCGTTTTCTCATGGTTAATTTCCATACTTTTGTTCGTTTCTTCCCCTTTTTCTGCCAACAATCGATAACTCATATCACTTTTTCTTTTGTTTCAGGTAAAGAAATGTCATTCCACGTGGAGCCCACTCCAGAGCTCCTCCGCGATCACTTAAGTATGATGGTCCACTCGCATGACTGCAAGAAAAAGGAAGTGGTAAGTTTTTGAACATTTTACTTTTTTTTCGATTTTTGAAAAAATAATACTTTCAGGAAAATCGTCAGCTCGCGGAGCAAGATCTCCCACCAGCTCATATGGAATGCGACAATCATCAGTGTGAAGATACCAAAGCGCTCCTCGAGCATCTTGATGCTTGTGGTGAGGGTGTATATTGTGAATGTGAGAATTATTAGTTTTTCTTTGAAATTTTACTATTTTTTGAAAACGTTTAGATCCGAATTGTCAACCGTCTCGCCAAATTTTGGCTCATTATAAGCATTGTGTTCAATCAGGCTGCGAGGTGTGCCCACCAACTCCACCGACTAGTGAGAGAAATAATGGTGGGTTAGGGAATACCTGAATTGTAGAATGCCTCGTTTACTTCGGCTCGTTTGCTATACAATGACTTGTTATGTTAAGATCAGTTGTTATCAGGCAGTATTATTCTCACAGTAGTGATAACTGATAGATCGAAATAGCTTACAAGATACCTGACTTTCCATAACCTTTGAGAAATGTCCATGAGGTGTAACATAGACTAATTAAACTCGAGTAAGAATGAAAATCATTATCCGAAGCGGCACTAATTCCGTTTCACTAGTCAGCTTCTTGAAGATTAAAAGGAAATATTTTAAGTCAATAATTGAAATTTTGGGCCAAGATTTCGACCCTTTATCTGATCAATTTTTGTCAAAATCCCAACTTTGGAGAAATTTGGCGGTGCTCCAGTATCCATTTCAATCTCCTGTTTCTCGGCCAAAATGCAAGATAAAGCGAAATTAAAAAATTTTTGAATAAAATATTGTTTGGTCTGAAACATTTCAAAAATCCTAGCTGTAGTATTCTTATTGACACGTATTTTTCCAAAATTGTTGAAGTTCCTTGTTGAAAAAATTCTGGTTGTAGAATTCAAAAAGTTGTTCGTTAGCCAATCACCTGAACATGACAAAGTTTCGATAAGTCAATGGCCCACACAAAAATGGATACAATCACAGCAAATTATTTTATGATTTTTTTTTCAAAACAAAACCCTAACTTTGAATTTCAAAAGTTTTTCTCAAACCAACATTTTTTTCAGAAGCACCCTTTGTCATCACCGAACTCGGGGCTCCACAAACCTGGCGCGATATTCTCCAACAGTCAACTCGCAACCAATTCGTCGGCCGTCTTGCCTCTGTCATTCCACTTGATCGACAATGCTCAATCACTGACCCAGATACTATCAAATATGCAGCCAGAACTGCAAGACTTCGCGAAACTCATATCTTCAACACAGCAGGCACCCGTGAAATGTACTTTTCTATGATGGAAGCATACATCGAGAATCCGACAAATGATCCCCCGAGAAGACAAATCAACAGAGCCTGGCAGCGTACTATCAAGGCTCAGGATCGTGCTCAATACGTGGCTTATCTCATTCAAGTGATGCTATCAGATGGATTTTCGGATGATAAAAAAATGGGGAATTTGTACCTCTGTGCCAAGGCTTTCGAAAATATCGAGTTCGATGCCGCCTTCTCTCGTGAGGACTATATCCATAAGATTCGCGCCAAGGGATTCCTAATTCAAGAGGATCGCCGTCGTCAAGAGCTGTTGTCAGCTCATCCAACTCCACCAACTTCATCGCCACCATCACATTAGAGAATGAAAATGTGCTCTGAAGGCTTGCCTTCTCTTCCCAGTCTGTGTTTTTCTATCTGTGTTCTTAAAATTCAGATTACTCCTCGTTTTATTATCCTCGACTTCAACAAGTCCATTCCTTTATTTAATGCATAATTATCAGGAAACAATGTTAATAAATCAAATTATTCGAAATTTTTTGGGTTTACTATTTTCAGCTTATTATTAAAAAAAAATAGACCTACAATGCGGCCCCTGAGGTATTTTCAGATTTTGGCTCCGCCCCTTTTCTAGCATTTTTTGCATTTCATCATGATCAAACCCGGTCGTAAAATTTCAATTTTTAAAATTCCTGTACCTACTGTCAAAAAACTAGAGTTTGGGCAAGGAAAATCAAACTTTAATTTTCGCGGCCGGTCCGCCCACTTCAACTGGAAACTGTAGAAATTCAAATTTGGCTTGCAGACGAAAAAAGTTTAATTCAGATTCGAAAATCAGATAAGGAAGACTGCGCCGCAGGCTTTCAGACGCCCGATGGCCGACTGTCTAACGTTCTTCTTTTTGGTGCGAACTCTGGTTCGATTCCATCAAGCTGTTTCCTTTTTTTGGTTTTATTTTCCAACTCTGAAAATCGCTCCTTCCAATGTCTTTTGGCTCCAGATATCAATAACAACATTCAGTTTTTATCAAAACTTTATTCGTCACAAAGCCGGGGTGGGTTTTTCAAATTTTAGTGGTTCGGGATGGGGGTGAGTTCTTAATAGAAAAGAGACGCAAAATAAAATAATAATAATAGAATAAGGAATCATTTGGAATTGAACAAAAAACGTTAATTGAATATCTTGAGTTTTCTGAGGTTGGGGTTTATATTAAGTTCAAAGTAGAGTTCAAATTGGCATCGGGCGTGAGGGGGGTTTGGGCTGAAAATGGGCGGAGCTTGATCATGATTATGTGTTGAGTGGTTTCTAGGAGAGAATTCTATAGGCGAAATTGTGCAAGAAATCGTGTGGGTGAACAACGGGCTTGGAAAAAAGGGGCGGGGCAAAAGGAGAAAAAAGAAAAGAAAAAGTAGAGATTCACAATTATTTCACAACTCGGGATTTTTATACCATTTTTGGGGGCGGAGCTTTTTGGAGAATTTTGGGAGATAAAAATGGGAAAATTGCCTAAATGTGGGTCTGGAGAAATGGCCATAAATAGGGACTGAGAGACTGAGAGAAAATGAGAGAAAATCGGATGGGAAAAAAAGAGTGGCAAAACCCGCGCGAAATGAATCGATTAGAATTAGAAGAGATGAGTGGTGGGGGATTCTGAATACTAAAATATGGAAAAAATGGGAAGAAAAAATGAGATTTTTGTTGTACTTTTTTCAGACCCATCAATCCAAGAGAGAGAGAGAGAGAAGAAAATGCTACCTCGATGTCACTAAACTAACAATTATTCCTGATGTGTAACTCTTAAAAAATATTATATGAAAAAAAAAACAAATTTCAAAGAGAGAGAGAGAGAGATCATTCCGGTGATTGTGCTGATTGTGGAACTGGACGACGTTTCATCGTGAAATAGTTGCGATGCACTTCGCCGGCCAAACATTGTCGGGCGTCTTCGGTTCGATTCTGGGTGCAACAGATGAAGACCTCGTCCTCGCCGTAACGATCGTTGTGGAGGCGGACGCAGAAGACGTGATACCATTGTTCGCAGACGGAGCATGAGACCTGGAATTATCAGTGATTGATGAGAGTTCAAGGGATTGGGGACGCATCCTAGGTTTTATTTTAACTAGATAGGAATGGACGCATAGCATTTTAAGTCGTGTTTTGATCCAATTGAAAGCTGAAAGCGCGCTCAAAACGAAACTGAAGTCAGTTTTTTCTTCCGAAAAAAGTTTATCTTTGTCAAAATCACTAGGAGCATTATCCAGTGATAATACAGACCTTAAATTGAGCCATCTTTGGATCTATTTTGCATCTTAGCTCCGTATGAGGGCTGCAATACTACAAAAAACTATGTAGTAGTTTTGACAAAGACCGATCTGCCGAGGGTAAAAAACGGATTTCATACTCGTTCTCAGCGCATTTTCAGCTTCCAATTGGCCTAAACCACGCCCCAGATGAGCTCTCCTTTCGATTCCTTACCCATTCAAGATTCCTCTTCTTCTCGTGTTGCACACAAAGACAGTATTTGCCAGCAACACCACACTTCTCCTTCTCATTCTCCACGGGCTCGTCTGCCGCTCCATCGACAACGTCTTGTGGCTGTGGTGTGGCCTTCTTCTGGAACAAAATTGCAGCTTAGAACGGGACTATATGAATCTTGACTTACTCTTCCACGCTTCTTCTTCGGCGGATCATCTCCATCCGGATCGACGTCTTCCTTCTTCTTCCGTGGCTTCTTCTCCTTGACTTCGTCGCCATCTGCACCGGCTCTCTTCAGATTCTTGCGACGAGCAACGGCTTTCGGACGTGGCGGAGTAGCGTCATCATCAATTGGTCCATCTTCTCCGTCGGCCTTCTTCTCGCGACGCACAGCTTTCGCCGCACGAACTGGTCGTTCTTTATTCTCATTCTTCTTCTGTTTCTTCTCATCGTTTTTGGTGGTGGCGTCGTCATCGGATTCAGATTCGTCTCCGGAGTCGTCAAGCTGTTTGTTTTTGCGCTCCTTCTTCTTTGGCACGACGGCGGCAGAAACCGGAGTGGATTCAGCAGATGGAAGTGTCTTGATTTGTGCGGTAAGCTTATCATCATCAGATTCCTTCTTAGAAGATGTCGTCGGGATTGGCACCTGGGGTGGAGAGGCAATCTTCGGGATTGGGGAGCTCATCGGAGTTGGCAACGCGGAGACCACTGCAGACGACGTTGACTGGGCGTCGATTCTTGGTGTGGAGCTGTTGCGAGATTCATCAGCGACGTCGGTCGGCTTGATGACACCACCTTCTGGAGATGGTGTAGGCGTTGTGTCAGTCTCTGTGCCTCCTTCCTTCTCCTCAATCTCATCCTCCTCCTTCTCATCGTCTGTTCCAACAACGTCTACGATTTCAGAAACTTCCGAATCAGTACGCGGGCGGAAGACCTCCGCCGCAGGTGGTACGTCAACATGATCCGCCTCGGCTGTAGATCCAGAGCTTGCCGAGTGTCGTTCCTCGTCGATTTCTCCCTCGTCCGATTTGGCGGGATCCAATGAGGCGCGTGTGAAGTTCTTGAACGCTTTTGGACCGCCGTCTTCTTCCTCATTATGAATTCTACTAACTTCCAGAACACGGGAGAGTCCATCCAAATAGGTCTCATATGTAGACGCTTCATTCTCCTTCATAAATTCATTCAAGAAAGCGATTGTTGTCAAAATCCGTTGTTGATATGGTCGCAACTCTCTCATCGTGTATGGCTGAAGATCCGGATGGCTGAGTCGAATGTCGAGAGCCGCCTCGGTCAACGGATCAAGCTTCTTGAGCCAACGTAACCACGCAATATAGTTCCGCTCGCTATCCAGTGGATTTGAAGCCTCCGGATGCCACATATCTTTCGGAACGTGAGGCTGAAAAGCGCTGTCTTTCGATACTTGAAGATCTCCGAATAATTGCTTTGGATGCTTATCATCAACAATTTCCACGAGAAGTTGTCGAATTCTGTCGGTTTCCGGTTCCTCGTCCAGCAGGAATTGTGCCAATGTCTCGCGATTACTCACAATCTCTTCCACATATTCTGCTCTGTCATTTAGACTACAAAACATATCAATCATTTCCAATTTCTCTGCTCTCGTCTTCTTCATTACGTGTGCCACGTGGATGTCGAGAAAACTTGTTAGAAGCTTCGTGAAGCGACGTGAATCCTCGTAAACTTCGGCGAATCGAACGGCCTGGGCGACGACACTTTGCTGATAGACGGGAGAGTAACGACCGATGCGGAATACGTAGAAGTGAAGCGGATCGTTGAAGGGACGTTCGCGCGGAGCTCGTTTTGGACACGATGGTGGAAGGACTACGTTGGTTTGGGAAGTGCTCTGAAAGATGAGGGAATGTGAATTTTTTCTTTAACTGATAGCGGAAAAATGACGCTAGCTGAGCTCACTAAAAACCTTCTAACTCAGCCAGTTTTGTAAAGTTTGGAATTCTGAAACTAGCATTCTGAAACGATTTATATACGGACCGATGCAGTTTTTATATCTAAATCGAATGCTGTTTTCGGAATTCCAAAATGTTCAAAACTGGCTGAAGTTTTTCTCTGCGCTCTCTCCATTTCCCACACTATCTCCCGCTGACGACATCTCTGAATACTAACCGGAATCCATTGCTCAGGAGCGCCACGATTCGTAGTATCTGCCGTAGATGTTGATGCAATTCCATTAGGTGATGACGTTGAAGACGGTGTGATACCAGTAGAGTTCATGGACGATGACGATGGAAGTGAAGGAGTCGACATGAGAATATCAGTAGCGTCAGAGCCGGAGGTATCGCCGGTGGTATCCATGATTACATCATCATCATTTCCATTCGTCGAGTCTGCTTCTTGTTGTTGTACACCTCTCCGCCGATTCTTTTCAGCTCTATTCTCAGCGTTTTCCACTGATTCTTCAATATCTTCCACGAAAGGGCTTCCGATAAAGATTTTGACTCGATTGTTCTTGATCTCTTCCACTAGGCTATAACACGGATCGCCGACTTTCACAGAAACCGCTTTGAATGCAAAATCTGCTTCTGGACTCGGATAAACGATTCCGGCGACGTGCTCGGAGCCGTTTTTATGACCGAATTTTAGAGTGTCACCGACGCGGAGCAGCTCTCGTTGGTTTTTCTGAAATCAGTATATCAGTGTTATCAGAGGAGTGATAAGGGTTGATCGTTACCTCAAGCCGCCGATCGTTGATGTACGTTCCGTTTTCGGAGTGATCTTCCACGTAGTAGTGCTCGTAATTCGGGCCAATGATGTGATGAATGCACGCGTGCCGACGTGAGATGTACTGTGGTCTGAAACTTGATGGGGCTGAGTTTCAGGGTTATTTAGAGCGTGTTTTTGGTCTATTAGAGAGTTTTCTGGGATTTTGACCGTGGTTAAGATCATTCGAGAGCTAAGGATTGTGATTTTCGCTTGAAATGTCTGTGGCTTCTAGTATGTCGTATAGATTAGTGGACCGCTAAAAAGCCTAACGAATCTGAAGGCATTGGACTTTTTAGAAACAGCGGAGTTTTACCAAATTCCGTCTGAATCTTAAGCTGATTTCAAGGCAAAAAAAGCTTACTGAATCCTTTTCTAATGCATACCTCACAGTTCTGGAAACTAAGGACGACCAATTTTCAGAAAGGGAGCGTTAGAAAATAGCTTCAAAATGCTCAAAATAGGTCAGACTTTTTGAAAGTATTAACCTAAATCATAGTTTTAGGCTAAATAAAAGGCTATCAAATGATCGAAAAGCTAGCTTTCTGTTCACCATCGACTGTTTCCGGAGGGTCCTCATAAGGACAAAAACCGATTTCAGAGTCATTTTCAGCGTGTTTTTAACTTAAAAATGGGCTAAAATACGTGTTATCACGTTTCTAGACATAAAAAAGCGGTAAAAATAGCTCTAGATTTTTGGTCTATCTAAGAATCTTCTAGACAAACGGAACATATTATTAATTGGCAAAAACACAGACAAGTTGTATAGTAGACAGACTATATAGTTTTGATCACGAAGAAAAAGAAGAGCCAGGTGGGAATAACACCACCGGAAACGGATAACATGTGATAATTATTATTATTCTGACTGAGATTCTAAGATCCTCTCTTGTTTTCCGCTTTGCCGTTTTCTAATTTTCGTAATGGGCTAAGCTCGCTAACTAATTATGAGAGATCATATGAATAAAAGACAAGGTTTTATGAATCAGAATTTCAGAACCCATGCCTTTTTTGCACCTGTCTAATGATGAATTCATTCGTGAAAAAAGTGCGATTTCGATCAGAAAATCACTTTTTTGATCTACCGTATCTCTATCGTTTCGAGACCAGTTTTCTTCTTAAAAGATAGCCCCCCAAAAAAATGAGAAAAGAGAAGAAAATTAAAAAAGAGGAGCGACTAAAAAAAAGAAGAAGACGTCTTCTTCGTCGTCGTTGGGTTAATGGTGGTGTGGAGACGACGTGAAGGGGGCGGAGCTCTGAGCTCGTGGCCGCCGGTTGCCACGGCGAGGTGGTAGAAAAAAGGGGCGGAGCCACCATGAATTTAATTAATGCTTACTCTCGTTCCACAATTTCCGACGTATCCAAAAAGACGACATCGTTCGTTTCTGCTCTACCGAATGTTTTGCCGCCTTGCATTCTGAAAGAAACGACAAGGTTTATGGGGATGGAATTTTCAGATTTTTCAATCGAAAACCGCCAAAAATAGCTGAACTCACGAAATGATAGTCTTTCGTTTATCCTCATCGGACAACTCGGCCGTGTCGGCAAGATCCGGATTGTACATGATTCGACTGAGATAGACTCGTCCGTCATGGTTCTCCACCACTTCGGCCATCGCTTCTTTTTTGTGTGTGATTTTTCAGGGCTTTTTTGGGATTAGCAATTGTATTTTATTTGGTGGAATTCTTTTCAGCGCATTCCCCTTGGTACTGAAAGAAAAGATTGATGAAATAGAGGTAAATTTAGCGAGAGAAGGGGAGAAAACGGACGGAAAATTAAAGAAAAATTCGCAAAATTTTAAATGAAAGGAGGGTTTTTAATGTTAAATTTGCTCAAAAATCGTCACAGTTTGATGACCTAGAATCCGACAATGCGACGGGGTTTTTTTTTTCGTTGCTTTTTGCGCTTTTTACACTTTTTTTAATATTAAAAAAAATGGAAAAGCTTCAAAACCAGAGAAAAAACCTTATAACAATGTCGGATTCTCGGCCACGGCCATTAAGCTGTGGAGAGTTTGCGACGCTTTTTGGACGTTTCAGAGCGATTTCGGAGGGAATTTAACACGAAAAGTGGAAGAAAAAAGTGGAAAAGAAGGGCTCAAAACTACAGAAGATTTGAGGAGGAAAAGTTCAAAATTCAAATTTTTCAGTACAGAAAAAACCCGAAATCAGCGACCAAAAACGTCTAAAAACAGTCTAAGACAGCCACTAAACTTAAATTTGGAGAGGGAAAATTCAAATCATTCTATGAAAAAAAAAACAAGAATTTTTCAAAACAAAAAAAGTCGGTGACTTCTAACAGTGTCCATGATACATATTACTTTTCAATCATAATCAGTATCAGCTGCAGAAAATATAAGACGAATGGAAAGAGGGGGGAGCGAACTGTGTGTATGTGTGATTGAGACGGGCAGGCACACACGGGGCCCCCGGCCGATTATTATCATTTATTATCGATATCGATAACGATTGATCGATCAGAAGAAGAAGAAGACGAAAGGAAAGGAGGAGAAAAGAGAGAAAAATCGGTCGGTAGATTGATGTCAGAAGAACGAAAAGAAAGAAGATGATGATGATGGTTGTTAGTTACGGATGGAGAAGAATAACAACTTTTCCAAACAATTGGCTTCAATCTAAAAAGGATGCCGCAAATTAGCATTCTTAGCACATATACAAAAATGCGTGCCACCGGAAATCAGAGAGAAACTAGGGCCTTTTTTCCCTTTTAGAATAGGCTCGAATTCGAGAGCACACGGTGAGACTCGGATTGCACTCTTGCTCGAGGGAGCGGAAGAGAGAGCATGAGAGCTACAGTAGTCCAGATTCCTATCGAAAGTTTCAGTCAAAAACTGTGGGTTACTGTAACCAGATCTCATGCGCCTTTGAAGTTCGATTTCGCTGCAAAGTTTCGCAGGAAAAAGCATAAAAATCGTCGTGCCTTTTAAGCCGTCATTTATAGTTTCATGGCGTGGAAATCTCTGATGGCCGAACTCGCCGAAAACTCTATTTTTCGCTCTTTTTTTTGGCATTTTCTAAACGAAAACTGCCAAAACAAGAGTAAAAAACAGCGTTTTTGCGAACTCGGCCATCAGAGGTTTCTAGGCCATCAAATACAAATCATTTCTTGAATGGACCCAATTTTTCTATAAAATTTCACATAGAGAACGACCCATTAAAGGCGCATTGGGTCTTACAGATTTTCTTTTTCAAACGTACTGTAACCCATGCGCCTTTAAATTATTGATTCCAGTCATTTCTCCCCACAAATCCGGTAAATTCCTCCCTTTCAACACCACTTTTTTCCCATCGCTTCTTTCCCTTTCAATTTTTTTCATAAGGCGAAAAAAAACTTTTCGCAACTCTTTTTTTCATTCATTCCTCATTCCACTACCCCACACACACAGTGGCTCTCTCCCAGAGCCACCGCCGCCGCCCGTCTGTTCTTTTTCATCGCCCTCCTCCTTCTCGACCCAATATTGACATAAACTTTTTCAAAAACTAAAGTACACAGAAGAATTAGGGGGCTCCGGTTTTTCTCTCTATCTCTCATTAATTTTTGAGTCATTATGCGCGTTTTGTCCCGTCGAGAGGAATATTAGATTAGGTAGAGATGAAAAAAAGGCGCGAAAAAAATGGAAAAATAAAAAATTGATTAAAATGTTGTCATTGTTTCTCGGTACCGTTGCGTGTTGGAATAAATTGCTAATAATTCGAAAGAAAAAAAACCTTATCCGAAGGATACTGTAGCTAAGGACCAGGAGAACAAAATCCACATGGAGCTTTTGAGAAAACGAGGGACCGATTTCGTGAAAAAAAAAGAACTAGACAATGGTTCAGAAGCGTAAAAACCGCGCCGCAATTAACACTTTGATGGCCGTGGCCTAGAATCCGACAGGGCCTTTCTTCGTTTTTTTTTTCATTTATTTTACATGATTTCGGTACAAATCTCATGTGAAATGTATGAAAAAAAAAAAGGAAAAAGGTACCAGGCGGATTCTCGGCCGCGGCCACCAATGTGTAATTGACGACGCGATTTTTGAGTAAATTCATAATGAAATGTGGATTTAACATGAAAAAGACGAAGAAACAAATTGGATCCTGCCACGATTACAGTCAAACATAATTTTTAAAAACATGCGCCTTTAAACATAGATTTCCTATTCCTGTTAACCAAAAATAGCAATTTTCAACGAGAACCAACTACCGTAATTCACCGAGGAAAAAAACAGTGTTCAAAACACAACGATCAGATGAAACCGATAACAAAGTTAGCCGAAAACTAAATTTAGCCGAGAATAAAGTGAACGAAAAAATGTTGCCGAAACTCCTCCTAGAAAATCTCAAGTGCCTTGTAGTCGTTGCTCGGAGAGACATGGAGACGTGGCTCAGGCGAAGGAAAAAAAAGGAGAAGACGTTGTCGAGAGTCGAAAAACGTAAAATCGTAAAATCGTATAGCCAATTTCGGTGGGAGGGGGGAGCTCCACATTAAACTACAGTATTCCCACCGAATAGTGTGGGGATAATGGCTCTCACATTTTATGAGCTGTACTCCAAAATTTCCAATTTTGGTTAAAATTGAAAAAGCACATGGAAAAGTGATTCTGACCGAGTGACTGACTACACACATTTTTTCCAGGCAAATGACATTTTTTTGCCTGCCTCGTTCCAAAGAGCATCGGAGCATCACAGAAAGGAGGCGGAAAATTGTGTGTGTGTGTGTGGATGGATGGAAATAATGGATGTGTGTATGTTTGTGTGTGTGTGCTACGAAGAAAGAATGAAAAAAGAAGAAGAAGAAAACGAACTCTTAGTGAGAGGAGAGAAGGATGATGATTGCGAAATGTTTTTCTCCGTTTTTTTCACATTCAGAAACCTATTTTTCCATTCTACAGTATCCACACCTTCATAAACAAAAAAATGTTTTTAATCAATTTTAAAATTTTTCATCTTTTTTCGTAAAGCCTCCAGAGTCATAAAAGTATTTTGTGCAGACTGGAAAAGACGAAAATGAGCCAAAATTCATGGTTTTATAACCGAGAAAGAGAAAATTTGGGCAGGTGGAAAATAAGGGGCGAAAACATATGGCAGGTGTTACTAATCTTTGACGCTTTTCGGCTCTCGTGTGACTAAGCGAAATGGCAAAATTTTCAATCGAAGTAAATGGACGAAAAGCTACAGCGAAGATTTTGATAAGGATTTTGATCGAAAAGAAGAGGGGGGAATCGGATTAAAAATTGTGTTTATTTTCAATTTTTTTTTGGCTGAAACGAAAGTACACTTTTCTTTCCAGAAACAAAATTGGGTCTTTTCAGAGCCTTTTTTTTCACACACAACGAAAAAAAATCATTTCCAGACTGTGAGAATATGAAAGAAGAAATTGTTTATCTCAGGAGGTTTTAATCAAAATAAGAATTCGTTTCACATGATTCAAAGGCGAAAGAGAGAAAAAAACACAATTTTTAATCAAAAATCAAAGATTCTTATGTGAGTGTAGGCTGAGGAATTTTTCATTGATAGAAAAATCCAGAAAAGTTCAAAGAATCAGAATCATCAGTGATAAAAGAATGGCTAAATTTATTTAAATTTAACTATACTTTCAGAAAAATTCAGCGTTCTTTTCAGACATAAACTGAAATTGAAGGTTGAATTCTTATTTTCGAAAACAAACGAAAAAGAATGACTCACAAATGCGAAATTATCCGTTACTGAAGCTGAAATTTCAGCTTTGTATTCAGTTTTCAGATAGATTTCTTTAGTCAAAAAGGCAGATTTTTCTTTTGAAAAAACTGAATTCAGAAGATGATTTTGAGCTAAAATTGACTTTCAGAATCGCTATTTTTAGAAAATGTCAAATGCATTTATTTTAAATTCAGCCATATTCGAATTTAGTGGAAATTTCAGCTTGCTTCAGGCAAAAACTGAAGTTGAAAATGTCGAATTTGACTTTTTTCAAGGTCAAAAAATCTCCTTTTTTCCGTTACAAATCGCTTTATGCAATTCAAAAGGCATCTCAAAAGATTGCTAAAAACAAAACCAACAAGATCAACTTTTCCAAAATCAAGTCAGCAGACAGCAGACAACAAAAACCCATAAAAATTGGAGGAAAAAAACTGAAAAAAGAAAATCCAAATCGATAAAAAAACGTGATATTCATCATCTTCTTTATTTCTTTCTTCTCGTCTTCTTCTTCGTCAGAAACGAAATTCTGCCTGCCGAAGATGGTGGCTGAAGGAGAAGAAGGAGAGGAGGGGGTGAAGGGAGAAGAGAAAAGAGAGGCGCGGGGCGCCTCGATGGGCACACAGCAGACATACTCTCCTCTCTCATTCTCTCCATACAACACTACGTCGTCGTCGTCGTGCGCCCCGCCGTTGTCGTTTCATTCTCCTCTCCTCCTCTCCTCACAATCAATAGGACGAGAGATGCGGAGGCTTTCGACACCGTATACCCAACGAAATAGTGTGAGGAAGCATGGAGAGTGTGAGCGGGACACGGGCGGTGTCTTGTGTTGAGTAGTGAGGAGATCATGCGAAATAGTATGGAGGGAAGCGGAGAGTCGTGTCTATCCGCTGACGAGAAACTGGCTGTGCCCTTGGCGTTTCTGCCCCTTCCCAACCAACCAACCCCCTGCTTCCTTCTCACACAAGTCTATAGTACATTTTGTATAGATTCCTTGTCTCTTACTAACTAACCACCTATATTACGTGGTGTTGAACAGTGTTGTGTAGATTCTTTGTTAGTTGTTTCCTCACTTTGAAATTGGAAAGAAATTTATTGTGATTCTCACAATTTTTGAGGAAAAATTTCACATTCCGAAATGCCAAATTTCGTAATTTGAGGCGGCTCAAAATGGAGCCAGGTGGAGTTGGTTGCGAAATCGCTGCACCTGACCAAAAACGGAAATTTGAATTTCAACTCAAATTTCCGATATCTGCAAATGTCGCAGTATAATTAGAATAGAGAGAAAGACCAGGAGATCATGGCTACGCTCTAGAACTTTGGTCTTTTAAAGATAAGTTTAGCGAATGTACTAGGTTAGTCAACCTTTCCAATTGCTCATAATAATAGCTTTTCTATGAGCATGGACTAGGCTGAGCAACCTTTCCAAACTATTTTCGACCAAATTTTGAGGCCGAAAACGCGAAAATTGGCTGAGGGAACGGCAGAATTTCGTTCAGGGTTTCGACAAAAACAACTGACGAAATTAGTGTTGAAACCAAAAAATAGGAAAACAAGAAAATAAAATATTGATAATGATCTAGTCATTACTACTTTTTTTTTCTTCTTCTCTTCGCCTTCGGTCTTCTTCTTCTCTGCCCCGTCGCGAACGCGATGCCCTTGCCTTCTTCTTCTGTAACCCTGACATATTTAGTAAGGAACTGGTTCTTCTTCTCGCCTCTCGAGATCTCTTGGCAAGAAAAAAAAAGAGAAGGAAAAATTTGCAATTTTCTTTCCTGAGTCATACTTCGTTAGCTATTCTAGGAAAGGGAGCCTTGCTTGTTTTCGCCGTTTTTTTTTCTCACTTTTTTTTTCGAAAATGAGAGGGGGAAAAATATAATTTTTTTTCACCATCAAAGAACCAAAACAGCTGCCTCTGACTCTTTGCAATATCATCATCATTCTGTTATCTTTCCAATATGAATGACACAAAGGTCTCGCGTGATTCTTTCTCGTCTTGTCAATGACACAAAGATAAATGTGTTTCTGCACGTGCGCCTTTAAAGTTTTTGATCTTGACAACTCGTTTATTTGGAGCGATTGATCTTGAAGGTTCTGTATGTCTAGACTTCATTTTGAAGAAGTCAGGAAGAAGTTTTGAAAAAGCCACGTCACTTTCTCTCCCTTTTTTACTTCCTTTTCGTCGTGTGTCAGGCTGCTCCGAATCCGTTTTTTCCCAGGTTTTCTCACGTTTTCCAACCCGTTCAAAAACCACTTTTCCCTTCTCGCAAAGTCTTTTTCGAAAGTCTCTCCGCCGTTTAGTTTAAACCGCTTTCCCAAGTGCCGAACTTTTCGACTGAACCTATTGTTACACACACACACGGCAGACACAGCGCCCAGAGGCAGGCAACAGACGATTCTAATTCAAACAAGAAGGTCGAATCGTGTGTGTTTAAACCATCTTCTTTTCGCTCATTTTCTCTTCTTTCCTCTCTAATGACGACGACGACAATGACGAATATAGAGATAAGACCACCACTTTACCCCTAATTTGATTTGATTTTAATAGGCTCTATATATGATAGTACCTTCCTTTTTCGCTCTCTCTCTTATATCAACCCAACTTTTCTATATCAATTACCGTATAACTACTAACCAATTACTGCGTGTTGATTTGTGGGCGGTGTGGCAATAGGAATGAGAGAGCGTGGCCTAAATTTTCAATTTTGTAGGGTAGAAGAGAAGAGGTTGTTGTTGTCTTTCGGGGGTACTGATAACAGGTTAGAAGTGATCATTTCGATGTCTTATTTTTCGTTTTGTGTACAATTGATGTTCAGGAAGGTGATCGATTTGCGGGGTTTTTATTGCAAAATTTCGTCATTTTCAGAACAGAGATTGTTTTAATCGTAGGGAAAAGTGGGTTGAAGCTGAACTTTTCGGCCGAAATTGCAGGCAGGTATAGGCCCTCAGAGTCATTGAAAAAGGCGTTTTTTTCTCTGGTTGAATATGAGAAATGTCTCGTTTTTACACGATTTTCTCACGTATAAAAATAGGAGAAATTTGCGTTTTACAATCACTTTGAGAGCCTATACGAGGCGTATTCGGCCAAGAAGTTCAAGCTTTATTCATGTTTTGCGTCGATTCACATGACATTTTTTGTAAGAATAGCCTACTAAAATCTCAAAACCCCGTAAAAAACGGAAGAAATTGAATGAATTCAGCGATTTTTTTATTGTTTGAATCGGGCTGAAACTAAAGAATCCACAAGACGGAAGCTGAAAGAAAAACTCGACATTCCACACATTTCAGACCAATTTTAGGTACCACTTTTCATGGTTTTAGCTGCCAATTCAGTGGAAATCAAGGCTCAACTGAAGAACTAACACGATAGAGATCAAATTTAAGTGACGATTTCAAGTTTTACGGACGGATTTAACCCTGCCAACTTTGATCTCTTCATAAAAGTGCAAAACGTCATGGAACAAAAGCAAAAACTGGCTGACTCAATCAACCAACGTCGACGAGATAGACGTGTATGTGTCCCATAGACACATGTCTTGTCTTTCATTCTCTCTTGCCTTGCCCCTCACTTTTTGATAGCACTTGACATAGAAAAAAAAGAGAGCGCGTATATTGGATATGTTTACATTCGAGAGAGGAGAAGGGGTTGCCACTTGCGGCAACGGCCCGCTCGGCTGACGATCTCTTCTTCTCGGGCGGCCCTTCTCTCCGACGTGGTGTCTATCTCTCTTCTTCTCTTTTTCGCTCAATTTGTTTATATAAACAGTGAGCCGGTGTGATGGAACACAGAGGGGAAATTCGAGATTTCGCACCGACGATGAATTTCAGGTTTTTCGGCGGGGAAATTGATGAGGAAATGGAAACTATTGAAATGAGAGGAGAAACGGGGGAATTCGAAAAAATTTGACTTATAGAAACGACAGTAACTGACACAATGAATGGGAAGCAAAAAGAACTGTACAGGGGTACCGACACGGCTAAACAGATAGGAAAGGGCTAAACTGTTCGAGAAGGCGAAAAAACCCGAGAAAATCCGATAAAAAAAGTGAAAAACCGACAGGAAGGGGACAAATTTTACGAATTGAAAGTTCAGACTTTTCTCACCTATTTAGGAGAACTGACAGCGCTAGAATTGAGAGAAAAGTTGCTGAAATTGATAACAGCGATGGAAAATCGAGGAAAATCACGAAAAACCGTGGAAATCGACAGAAAACATGCAAAAACAACCTTAAAAAGTGGAAAAAAAATGATGAGAAAACTTCGCGAAATCTACAGTAATCTTAAAGGCGCATGCCCCCAAACAGTCATCGACTCTCGACACGACCACCAAATTATTCTAATTTTCATCATTTCTTTTTTGCATTTTTCAGATTTCGCAAGACTTTTTGCAATGCAAAAGAACCTTTTCTTCAAGGCCGTGGCCTTGCAGACAATCACCTATTCGTCCATTCCCACACTGCCACATATGTTGCCACATGCACTTTTCGTCACCATTTCTTTTGTTGCGAACGAAAGTTTCAAAAAAAAAACTTGTTCGACTAGATTACCTGGCGGATTAAAGTGCAAATTTTTTGTAGAATTTTTTATAGAATAATGTAAAAGAGGGGCTAAAATTCTAAAAATATGAAAAGAAATTTTTTTTTATAATTCCAATCTTTGAAAGATCACTATTTGTTCATTCTCTCCCTCCTCCTTTTCCTGTCTGCTGATGCCATTTTCGAAGATAGCAATCGTTGCCTTTTGGACAAATTTATTCTCTTATTTTCATGTTTTTCTTCCTTTATTTTTCGAAGAATAAAAATTTATTTAAAAATTCTCCCAAAAAAATAAAATTCCAGAGAAATGACGGATTTTCTCATCGCGTTTGGCTCACAGACGGGTCAAGCGGAAACGATTGCCAAAAGTGTGAAGGAGAAGGCCGAGCTCATCGGATTGACGCCACGCTTTTTTGCTCTGGATGAGAATGAGAAAAAAGTGAGAGGGAAATAAAAAATCTGAAAATGATTTTTTTTCAAAAAAAAACAACTTTGGCCCAATGCGCCTTTAAAAAAGGACTGAACTCAAAATTTCTAATTTTGCATTCGATTTCAATTGAAAAATTTTATTGGGAAATCAAAAAAAAATACATTTTGATGGCCTAGAAAACTCTGATAGCCAATTTCCCGAAAACATTGTTTTTACGCTTTTTCTTGACATTCTTTCAAAGGAAAAATCACAAGAGAATTGCCAGAAAATAGTGAAATTAGCCTTTTCAAGAGTTTGACCACTGGTAAATGATGCTTTAAACCAGTCGATTTTCATCATTTCTTCTGTCAAATTTTAGGTCGAAGTCGAATTTCGATAGCATTTCACTTGTCCTTTTTTAAAAGCACATTGTTTCCTTTACAGTTAAACCCACTTTTTGACTACTGTAACTAGAATCCTTTGCGCCTTTAAACGAATCTGAAATTCCCTCTTTTCAGTTCAACTTGAACGAGGAGAAGCTGTGTGCAATCATTGTCTCATCCACAGGAGATGGTGACGCTCCGGACAACGCGGCCCGTTTTGTGAGAAGAATCAATCGGAGAACACTGCCAAATGATTATTTGAAAGGATTGGATTATGTGATTTTGGGTTAGTGGAGAGGAAAAAATGGAGTTCAGGAAGAGTTTTGAGTGGCTTGGAAAATGAAAATGTGCTAAAATTCAGTTTTCAAAAAAAAAATTTCAGTCTAAAAAATTTTTTTTGGAAAATAATATTTATGGCATCCCTAAAATTTAGGGCCTACATATTATCAGTTTGAGAATAAAAAATTTTTTGTTCAAAAGAATTTTTTAACAGATCCAAGCGTTCATATAGTACTGTTTTCTCTATTTTGACTAAAAATTTAGGGTCTAAAACTTGTTTCTGAAAAAAATAATGAGTTTCAGCACATTTTCAGCTTCCTAATGATCTAAAATTCCATTAAAAAAACCACTATTTTTAGCTCAAAATTCAATTTTTCCACATTTTTCCAGGCCTCGGTGACTCCAACTACTCTTCCTACCAAGCAATTCCCGTCAAAATCGACAAACAGATGACAGCTCTCGGCGCGAATCGTCTATTCGATCGTGGTGAAGCTGACGATCAAGTTGGGTGAGTTTTTGGGTCCCGTCACGAATTCAGGGTTACTGTAACCCTGAGTTCGTTGCGCCTTTAAAAATTTGTTTTCCAGCTTGGAACTCGTCGTAGAGCCATGGATCGATCAATTTTTCAAATTCCTCGCCGAAAAATTCAAAATTCCCGCGGAAAAAATGGCTGCAATCACAGAATCCCCAAGTATCAAACTGAATCAAGTGAAGACTGACGAAGAAAAGAAGGCGTTGCTCCAAAAACGAAAAGAAGACGAAGAATCAGATGACGAGGGAAGTGGAGGCGTTGAAGGCGTTGATATGTTGATTCCGGAGCATTATGATTATCCAGAAGTTTCTTTGCTCAAAGGATCCAGTGCACTTTCCAATGATGAAAATCTTCGTGTTCCAATTGCCCCACAACCGTTTATTGTCTCCTCGGTTTCTCATAAAAAACTGTCGGAAGATTTTAAATTGGAATGGCAAAACTTGTGTAAAATGCCTGGAGTCATCACCAAACCATTTGATGTGTTGGTTGTGGCTCAGGAGTTTGTTACGGATCCATTTTGTGGAAAGATTAAGACGAAGAGGATGGTTACTGTCGATTTTGGAGGTGAGAATTTATTTCTTAAAAAGTGATGGAAAAGATTTTTAATGTGGATTTTCTCTTCCAAAAATATTTAAAAACTGATGAACGGCAAGATCTCAAGTTATGCTTTAAGAAATGTTATAGAGTATTCGAGAGCTGAAAGTTTCTGAAAAAAAAATTTTCTGAAATTTTGAATCTAGCCGAAATTTTGGCGTCAGTTCAAAAACTCGGATAGTTTAGCTTTTGGAACTTTTTATGAGTAATTCGAAATTTGAAGATACTCTGATAACGAATCTAAAGTCAGTTTTTGCTCCAAAAAAAATTGTGACCTGGTCGATATTTGTTCAAACCACTACTATTTTAGAAAACAATTCATTGATGATACAGTCCTCAAATTGAGCCAAAATGCTGACACATGGACCCTATAATATCTCAAAAAGTTTGGAACATTTTTGAAAAAAAAATTTTGTTTGGCCTAAAAATTTCAAAAGCTTTTTTTGTTTGCAACTTTTCCAAAAATTGCGCATGCATCTAATTATTTTTTTCTTAAACAAGAAGTTTACAACAAGGACCGTCAAAACTTTCAACAAAGGAAAACGAAAAGAAAACTATCTTTTCGAAATTCTTACCAAACTGACTGAGTTTTCGAGATTTTTTCTAAAGTAAAAAGACTGAATTTTTGTTGCGAAAATGTCAGAACTGGTACGAACAAGCTCTAAAAGTTTGAAGAAAGTTTTGAAAAAATTGGTGAAACAATTTTTGTTTCAAAAATGCTAGCTTTTTGGTATACTGAAGAATGGTCTCCTTTTAGTTTTGACTCAATTTAAAAACTGTACTATCACTTGAAAATGCTTCATAGTGATTTCGACAAAATCAGTCATAAATTCGATTCTGAAACAAAAAACTTCAGACTCAGCATGTTTTTAGCTTTAAATTGTCCCATATCTCAAGTTCTGGTCATTAGATTCTCCTTTCTCAACAAAATAATCTTCCAGAACACGCCGACGCCTTGAAATATGAGCCAGGAGATGCCATCTACTTCTGTGTTCCCAACCCAACTCCAGAAGTCAATTTCATTCTAAAAAGATGCGGAGTCCTCCCAATCGCCGATCAACAATGCGAGCTATCAATTGATCCGAAAACCGAAAAAATCAATGCTCAAATCCCCGGACACGTACACAAAATCACAACGTTAAGACACATGTTCACGACGTGTCTGGATATTCGTAGAGCCCCCGGACGGCCGTTGATAAGAGTTTTGGCTGAAAGTACATCAGATGAAGCAGAGAAGCGACGTCTTCTGGAATTGTGCAGTGCTCAGGGAATGAAGGATTTCACAGATTTCGTTAGAACTCCAGGGTTGTCATTGGCTGACATGCTTTTCGCATTTCCGAATGTGAAGCCGCCGGTGGATAGGCTTATTGGTAAGGACCAATGGGATTTTGACAAAGCTGACACGCTTTATCAGAAAAAAAAACCGACCGAATTGAAACAGGCCTGATAAGAACTGGGCGGACCATAACCTACCGCCTCATTTGTATCAGAACTGTGCCTGAACGTGCGTTAGCATATAAGAAATGAGCATCTAAAGACTGAAAAACATACTTGTGATGGGCCGGGCCGGGCCGACTGAGGAATTTCTACCGGCCCGGCTCTGAGGGGGGTCAAAATTTTTTTGCACTGAAAAAAAATTTTTTTTCGTCTTTTTTTCGATAACTGTAGGAGTGGTTTTCTAGAGAAAATTTTGGATATTTCCAGTAAGAAACAGTCAGAAATTGCATCAAAATCACCGAAAAAAACTGAAAAAATGACCTCAATTTTTTTAAATTTTTTGAATCCGGGCCGGCCCGGAAGATCACAAGTATGCTGAAAAACGTTCAAATACGCCCCAAATTCTAATTCCGGAGGCTCATAAAAGCTTAGTTCTGTGTAGAAATGGGCTCCGAGATTTATAGTCGAACGTTTCTAAAATTTTCCTCAAATCTTTATTAATTCTAATTCTTTTGACCTAATGTGCTCTAATGATAATATTTGGATTTTGAGCAATATCAATTCCAAAGATTATTATTAGAGCACATTTAGTCACTTTTACGGGGAACCTATGCCCAAATTTTGATTCAATTCCAGAACTCCTTCCTCGCCTCATTCCACGTCCATACAGTATGTCTTCATATGAGAATCGCCGAGCTCGCCTAGTCTATTCTGAAATGGAATTCCCAGCTACCGAAGGAAGAAGACACGCCAGAAAAGGACTGGCCACCGACTGGCTTAACTCACTGAGGTGCGGAGAAACTGTTCAAGTACTCGGCAAGGAGCCGGCAAGATTCCGTCTTCCACCACTTGGAATGGAGAAAAATATGGCTGGAAGTTTGTCCCTTCTGATGGTTGGCCCAGGAACTGGAGTCTCTGTTTTCTTGTCGTTTTTACATTTCTTGAGGTAGGGCTTTTTTGGGGTCCTGGCACGATTACAGTAGCCCACAGTTGCGAATCACTGTGAGCGTGAAACAACTTAGAACGGCCCGATGATTATTTCTATAAAAATATTTTCCAGAAAACTGAAAAAGGAGACCCCAGACGATTATCAAGACGTGCCACGTGTTCTGTTCTTTGGATGTAGAGACAAACGATTCGATGCAATTTATATGTAAGTTTATATTAGAATTTTCCGTAGTTGGAACTTTAGCCCGACTAGAACTGGACGTATTAGAACTAAAAAACCGTTAAAAAAACTCTCAAAAAAAAGAGCAGATTTCATTCAAAAAAGATGAAAATTGAGCAGAGCAGAATGTACCAGAACTGTAACATCTTTGACCTTCTTATCGTTAAAATCGCTAGAAAATTAGCATTTCTGTTTTAATGAGCAGAACTTCGCTTCATCAGTAATGACCGGATTAGATCACTGGACTAACCAGAACGGACTAAATGAAAACTCTGATTCATCAGAACTCTAAACGGGTCCAAACTGACCTGATTATAAGCATTCTTGCTGTGAAAAATGCTCAGAGACGAGTCAAAATCACATTTCCCAGGAGCTCCCAGAAACAGTTATGATCCCGGAAATGCTCCAAACTTTGGAGTCTAACGCTCCTGAAAATTTTCACAAACTACCTCAAAATTTCTTTGGCCTAATGTCCCCTAACGATAATCTCTGGCTTTCGAGCACTCTCGAGTCTAAAGCTGATCATTAGAGGACGATTGGTCACTTTCGCGGGAAACCTATGCCCAATTTTTCTTCTCAAAGCACCCTTTACATACATTTTTCAGGTCTGAACTTGAAATGTTCCTCTCGGAAGGCATTCTCTCTGACCTCTTCATCTGCGAAAGTGAACAACAAAAGGAACGAGTACAGGATGGCCTAAAAAAGCAGATCGAGAAAGTTCGGCCATTCCTCGCCCCCTCCGCCGAATCCAAAATTTTCATTTGTGGTGATGCCAAGGGAATGTCAAAGGATGTCTTACAATGCTTCGCTGACATCGTTGCCCAGGAACAGAGCCTTTCGGATTTGGATGCGAAGAAAAAGTTGATGGATTTGAAGAAACAGGATCAGTATATTGAGGATGTTTGGGGATGAATTTGTTGTTGTTGTTTATCATAGTATTTATATTTGTTCGGGATAGCTTTTAATAAATATTTATTTGAAGAAATAAAGTGTATGGTCAGAATGGATGAAAGATCAGAATTTTAAAAAAACTTGGAAGCGACACTTGGAAGGAAAAGGGGATTGGAAAAACTCAATTTAAACAGCAATTCATATACCAGGTAGCCTGTTAAAAAATGACCTTCTGACCAATGATGCCCTTCAATAAGGTGGTTTTTAAGAAGAATGGAATACAGTTTTTTTTTTCCTTCATTTAACCGCTTTCTGGCCAGAAAAACGAACTTTCTCGGTGTTTATTATAAATTTACGAAGAAATGACAGCTCCGTTCAAAGCGCAACGGCAAAAGTTCGCAATATTTTCCCTCGATTTCACGATTTGAGTACTGTAAAAGGTATCGCAAAAATTTTCCACTGCGCCTTTAAACTAGACCGCTATTTTTTCACAAACGAGTAAAATAGCCTTTTTCCAGTTTGATAAATAAGAATTTCTCGAAGAGTGCTCTGGCTGCTGAAGTAAAACGAGCCTCTCTAATAGAGGATTTCTTATCATTTTCTATTATAGGCTGAGGGTGCTTTCTCATTATACATCTGCCCTTGCGAAGAAGGTGTCTTGAGATTGTTATCGAAGTATTTTGTCATTTTCAAAGGCATTTCAATAAGCCATTTATTCATTTTGATAATATTAAAAAGTACAAAGCTCAGAAAACCCAGAGACTGGAAGAGAAGAAGATTTGTGAAAGTGGGAAGTTGGGTGGAGAACGGAAGAAAGATCAACGGGAATTCAAAAAAAGAAGAGGTTCCGTTATGTTTGTACCGAAAAAGCGAGAAAATATAAGGAAAGCTTTTTGAAATGAATGAAAAGCTAAGAAAAGTGAAAAAAAGACCCTTTTAAACTTAACATCAAATGAAACTTAAAAATTCGATTCGAAATGGGAAAACTGTGTAAATATCAACGGGGATTTAGAAAATGATTTGCGGAAAATGTGAAGAAAATCGAGGAAGTTTAAAGCATTGAAGCCAATTTGAAATTAATGATTATCACAAGAAACTAGTAGAAAAAGAATTAATCATCGTCCTCAAAGTCGCTGTCATCCTGTTCAGCATACGAGAGGTTTTGTCGTTTTCTGAGGCATCGTTGAGATTCTTCCGAAGAAGCACGACGCTTCAGACCACGACGTCGATCTTCCTCTTCTTCATCGTCTCCAGTTTCGTCGGAATCGTCGGAATCTTCTGAAACTTCGTAATGATCGGTCTCGACAGTGTCGTCAGTGCCGTGTCCTGTTTCCTCTTCCTCATCTTCGTCTTCACCTTCTTCGTCGTCAGAATCCGCCGCATTTTCCTCCACCACCAAGCTTTTCAACTCCTCTATGTAGGCATCCAATTCCGCATCCGTCATACGTCTTTCCACATCTTCGCCAAAAAGCTCCGCCTCCTTTTCCTTTCTCCAACTAATCAGAGCTCGAGAATTTTCCGCAACCATATCGTAAAACTGTTCCTGGCTTTTGGAGCTTTTGAAGCATTCCTTTTCAAATTTTGCGGCACAATGAAATAAATTGTAGAACTTTCGGTCCTTTGGTCCTTCCCACTGCTTTGGCCAAATTGACGCAAAAAGGGCGCACCGCAAGTTTTCCCTAATTTGCCGGTTTTCATGTTGTCCTGGAAGAAATGGATCTCCGCTGAAATTTCCGAAGAGCCAGCTCGGATATTTTTCATAGTCTTTGGCGATGCTCTCCATTTTTTGAGCAATCAAGCCATAATATTCTTCACGGCTTCCAGCTTTTTCGAAGGCGATTCTTTCGGACATTTTTGCAAAGTGTTTCATATGTTTTTTGTCATCATGATCGGTGTAGATTTTTCTGGAAAGCTTCCTTGCGAAATGCTCTCTCAATGAGACTTGGACGTCGAAGGTGGCTTGGCGGAACGGGTTTCCAGAGTAGCCGACAAACATCTCGTGCTCCAAAAAGTCGCTTGTATGGTTCACATAGGAGAGCAGGAGGGGCACTAAAAAAATTTGATATCATATGATAGACCAATAGATAGGAATAGACATTAAAAAAGACTGAATTTCGAAGAGAAGACTTTTCGAAATTTTTGAAACTTTTTGAAAAAACCAACGTTACTTTAGATAGTGTTTGGAAATTCTCCAAAAATTGGCGAAGAAACTAATTATGTCCCACCGGAGACCGAAATTTGGCATTAGAAATTCGCAAACTTTATTCAAAATTTTTTTTGGTTGAAAATTTTCTGACGAAAAATTCCAAAACTGTCAGAAAAACTGTCAGAATAAATTCAGAATATCTGGCTTAAACGAGACTTTGGGGTCTTTTCATCATATTAGTTTATGGTCAATTTTATAGGAAATCCTCAAAGACTATGAAAAGTAGCTCTCAACTTCTTTTGTTAGAAATTCTTTAGAAATTACTTGCTTTTTATAAAAAAATGAAGAAAAACTCACGATATCCCGGTAAGTCCGTACCACTAATATCTTTGCCCACTTCCTGACATGTCCGGCAGCCAATCTTCTTGCAGTCCTTGATCTCCGTCACAATAATTCTGACCTCTTTGCAGAGCACATCTGAAGTTTTTCAATAAAATTAATTTTCGGAAAAAAAAATAAACTTACTCTGACACTTCTCAAAATCGACACAGTCTCTCTTGAGGTGCACTAGGACCTCTCTGAGCTCGGAGCACTTGGTGGGGCATTCTTGGGAGTCCCCCTCGTGGCCGGTGGCGTGAAGAAGAGCCAAAAATTTTTCACGGATCGAGTCGATTTGGTATAGGTCATCATGGGCACGAACAGCCTCTTTTTCCTCCATTCTCACTGACATTTTTGACAATTAAATGACTGAAAATTTTTGGGAATTGGAGACAAAAAAGAAAAATGCCAAAAATCCTTCCCAAGCAACGGAAAAAAAGAGATGATAATCAATAAAACTGTTAAACACCCATCTTGCTTAGGGAGGAGGGGAATGATAGTGCCACATGCATTACGCATCAACAAGACAGGAAAAAGAGAGAGAGAGAGAGAGAGAGAGAGAGAGAGAGAGAGAGAGAGAGAGAGAGAGAGAGAGAGAGAGAGAGAGAGAGAGAGGGAGAGAGGGAGGAGCAGTGCCACTTCTCAGAGACATTTGTGAACACTGACCAAGAAGAGAGGGAGACGTGTCATTTTATGATTGTTTGAAAGAGGGGGCAATGTGAATGAGTAATTTTCCCGGTTGGTGGGGTCGGTTCTTACTTTTTGATTATCAACACGTTTTTTCCCAATTTTTACAGTAACCAACTGAAAAATACCGAAATTTCAGACCAGAACATTTCGAGTTTCCGAGATCCACAGCAAAATGAGAAATCGCATATCGAAACGTTTTCTCTAACAACGCGTACAGTTTTGAAGATTGTCGAGCTATTTTGAAAATTTGAGGGCAAAATTCAGCATACTTGTGATTTGGCGGGCCGGACCGATGGAAAATTTTGCCGGTCCGGATTCAATAAAATTTTTACTTGATTCTGATGAAAATTTTTGATTTTTCATACTAGAAATATTAAAAATTTTCTCTAGAAAACGATACCCCCTGTCATCAAAATTAGCCCAACATAAGAGCGTCCCATCAAAAAAATAGCGAGTCGATCGGAGTAGGTAACAGAAGGATAACTGGATCGACCCCCCAGAGCAGCCAATTGGGTGTTCGGTAACCGTTGGGAGAGGCGGGTACTAACCGGGGCGGAGTCGATGGGAACAGACGAAAAGAGGGATCTAATATACCGGAAGTAAACCAAAATAGAACGTAAAATACATTTAATTTCAGATACTGTACACTAATGAACCGTATACTCTCTTCGATCCCGTTCTGGCTGCCTATGACCGATCTTAGCGCAGCTCCTACTGAACCGATTTCGATGAATTTTACACCTACATGGTCTGTCGCGGAGATAATGCGTGTCTTCTCCGTTTACTGATTGGAGCTCTGAGCAGCTCAGTATCGAAAAAAGAAAACCGCGACACCTCGAAACGAGACATTCCGAAACCTGTGAGACAGTCGTGAAAAAAGTTTGGAAAACAGGGAGATTTTCGGGAATTCTGAATAAAAAATGTGAGTTCGCTATGAAAATACCAGATATTCTCTGAATTGCAAATATTATTTTATTCCAGTTTTGCAGTTTTGAGTTGTCGCGGAACGTCTGGTTTCGAAATATCCCGGATCTGAAAAAACTAGTCAAAACCGTGTCTCCAGTGTTTTCCCGGGAAGCGCCTCGAAAACTATTAGATTGCCCGGGAAAAATCCGAGTTATTAGTTCCCGAGAATATCTCAGAATTTTTTATTTTTCATAATCTTCTAGAAATAAGGACCTAGAATAAAAAAACTAGCAGAAAATCCGTAAAACATATGGCAGTAACCAAGAATTGGATGAGCCCACGATTATAATGACCCCCTTCCCTTACCTTACAGTATCTTCCCACAACCCACAGGTGCAAAAAAAAAGATGCAACGGTAGCCGCTAGGTCCCCTCACCACTAATCCTGTTCCATTATGCTCAGGGGTAATTGGAGGGCTCTTTCCCAATTCGTCCTCTTTTCCATATGGGAATATACCGAAAAACGTTTTTTTCTGAGAGATTATAAAGAAGAATAGTGACCCCGTTTTTGGTGGTGGAAAAGAGAGAAACTGGGGAAAAGAAAAACGAAAAAGAGGGGAAATGAAGGAAAAGAAGGGCTGAATGTGTATGATTTTTTTTATTATTTCTGTATTTTTAGAAAGAGGGGAAAAAGAAAAAAGGAGGAGAAAAACGGAGTTTTATTATCTGGAAAAATCGAAGAATATGCACCATACACTTTACAGAGTCGCGTTTTCGGCAAAGGGTTAATATAGAAAAAAAGACATTTAGTAGAGAAACTCGGAAAAGATTTTTTGATTTCAGGAAACGTAACAGAAAAAAAACCCGCAGAAAAAGAATACGAAAAACGGAATTCCCTCAAAATCTGATCAGAAGACAAGTATCAATAAAAATTTTTGATGATCAATAGAGAATTCAGAAACAAATTTAATTATTTTGGCGGTAGGGCGATCCAGAACCGTGTCCCGCATCAGAACTGCACCGCACTAGAACTAAAAATGTTATTTTCACTCGAGAATTTTGCTTTTCAGTTCTGATACAGAACAGTTCTGACGCGGGACAGTTTTGAAAGAGGGCAGTTCTTATGTTCTGATATGTTTGCAGTTCTGGCTCGTCGGACGTCGGCTCGTAAATTGAAGTCCCTGTCCGTCGTCGTATTCTGTTTCGATTTTCGTCCGAATCATCAGGCTGGAGCGGCTATTGAACATGACACAGTGATAGTAGAGTCCTAAAATTATGTCAGAATGCAGAACCATCTTCTAACACCCATACTTGTGATGGGCCGAGTCGACTGAGCAATGCCTAGCGGCCCGGTCGGCTGGTTTTTGAGGGGGGTCATAGTTTTTGCGCACTGAAATAAAATTTTTTCGACTTTTAATATTTCTAGTAAAAAAAGTTAGAAATTTTAACAAAATCACAAAAAAAAAATTGAAAAAAAAGGCATTGAATTTTTGAATTACGAGTGACCTTTTATTTCGGTTTTGGTCCCAACTTTTCGAGCCATCTGCCACTACCGAACGGTCGGTCCTGCAACATCTCGAATGGGACACATTGTCTCTCTTGCATACCCGTTGCTTTGTCGCTTATAGGGTATTGATTTTTATTCAGCCTTTTTTTTTGAATTTTCGTAGTCATTTCAAATTTCTTTAGCACATTTGAAAAAAATTAGTTTGGCTTCATGCAGCTTTCATGTTTTTCCTCGAGCTTTCTCTACTTTTCAACAAAATTATCAGATTTGTTGTTTTCAGTTGATTTTTTAAAGCGAAATCAAAACGATTTTTAAATTTTCAAAACCGTAAAATTTTATTACCATACAAGTTCATTTCAGGAAAATGTGCATTCCTCCTCCAACTCCGCCGAAGCCAATAAATCCCATTTGGAAGCAATTCCTCTACAAAACGATTATACCGGGAAGCTCGGAAACTGGCTTTGCTATTGTTTTCGACAAAATTTATGCCGCAGCATATCACTCCGGTAATCATTCTGAACTTCAAAAAGGATCCAAAGTACAGTTGGTCAAGCTCGCCGATCCCGCAGTTTCTTTTGAGGTGCGTTTCTTTATTTCAGAATTCTGACTTATATCTCGATTATTTTACAGGCCGTTGTCTGTGGAGAGAAGGAATTGTGGGGCTTTTTGGTGATAAAGGTCCCGAATCCAGGGTTCGCCCCGTATCCGCTCACCACTTTTCTAGATCAACCTCCTCAATCGATCGTCTCGGTTAGAATCGACGATAATGGCTTAGCTGCCTCGGAAAATGGAGTCCTTCTGAAAAATGAAAGTAAGTTTTTAGGCCAAATCACTTATGGAATTGGCCATTTTCCAGGGGGTGCATGTACTTGCGAGCTGAGCCAAGCACAATTGGGGGATGGAATCTTTGACTCAGATGGAGGATTTCTTGGAATTATCATTGAAGCTTCTGATGAAGGGATTGCTCTTGCTGCAAACCGAATGATTGTTTCCAGTTTGACGGATCGTAAACTGGAGGGGGTAAGGTTTTTTTTATACGCCGAGCTGAGTCTTTTTTCTTAAATTTTTTTTTTTCAGTACAGCCCAACATAATAGCAAAGCAACGAATGCTGATGATTGAACCATCTGTTAACTATAGTCAAATTTTCCGAAAGGCACAAATTCACCAAATTTTTTCAAGTTATGTTGCAGGAGTATACTGTTGAATGACATGTTTTAACAATTTTATTAGAACCTGAATTCTGAAAATAGGGTACCCAAAACCATACTTGCAACGGGCCGGGCCGGGCCGATTTGAAAATTTCCTCCGGCCCGGCCCGGCCCGGATCCTGCAGGGGTCAAAGTTTTTTGCACTGAAAAAAAAAATTTTTCCGTTTTTTCAGTAATTGGGGATATCTCTTTTTGAATAACATTTTTGATTATTTTTAGTAGTGAAAAGTCAAAAATCTCGTAAAATTCGTATAAAAAATGCGAAAAAACGACCTCAAAATTTCAAAATTTTTTACACCCGGCCCGGAAAATTGCAAGTATGCCCAAAACAGATAGTTATGCATAATTGATCCATTGATGTGTGCTCCAAATAAATATTCAACTGACAGAAGAAATTTATGTTAAATTGTGTTTAATTCCAGCTTTTTAAAGACCAAATAAAGAGACTATAAACTTCGGAACCTCGAACAAATTCCAAGGTTTTGTCCTAGTTTCAGGTCAAACCAAACGATTGCTCAGTCCGTCCCAATTATATGCGGCGGTATTCACTGAATCTTATGTCCGAATAAATTTCTGTTTGTTCAATCAATAAGAAAAGTATGGGTTTCTCCTCAACGTCGCGTAAACTTTAAGTCTTCTCATCTGAAGACAAGAATCTTGTTTTCCTCGAATTCATTTCTAATTGAATCATAATATAAAGTTAATATTTAATCTATGATGGCTGTCTCTGTTAATGAATCGGTAGGTATTTGTACATATCTTGAAGGCCCAAATGCCTATAATTCTTTATGGATTTTATTGGTTCCATTGGCTAAAACTAACTTTTTTTCCAGTTATCGGATCAGCAGCTCTTGTCAAATCTCCCACCAACTGCCATTTCCCCGGGGGTTGTCACTCAAGAAGAGTTTTATGACTGGAAAAGAGAAGAATTGATGGCGCTCGAGACTGTTAGTATTCCTTTCTTAAGAAAATATGAATTTGTAAATTCAAGTTTCATCCGTTTTTTTCTAGAAGTCCGAGTCATCTTTACTCTCTCCTCTTCCTCCAACAGCACGTTCTCCGGGGATTCTCACAGTTGAAAAATCGCGAGCAGCTCAGAAAGCTGAAAAATCTCAGAATGAAACAAAAGAGGTAAAACTTCTCTTCTTTAGCTCATCTTATTTGTAGCCGTCTGCAGCAGTTTTCGAGAATGAAAATTTGAATGAAATAAAATCACTTGCTTGAAGTTTTAACGTGGAATAGAATGCTAAAACGTCAAAATATATTAAATAGAGGAACTATCATTGAATTCTTTCAAAAGGTGCAAATAGTAAGAACTGGACGAGTTAGAATTGATCCTTGTAAGAATCGACCGTTTAAGAACTGCTCCGGATAAGAACTTTTAAAATGCTCGTGTTTGGGCATTTCTCACATTTACCCACATTTATTGTGATAGGGTAGAGTTCTGCTTCGCCAAGTTCTTATTCGACCGATTTTACTCGTCCGGTTTTGACTCGTCCGGTTTTGATTAGGGGTAGCACCGTTTCAAAAGGAAGCAAAGACCATTATGTATAACACTTTCGGAAGTTGTCTAAGTTAAAAAAGCTAAACTCCCATTTGTGATTATCAAAACCGTTGTAACTTTTTTCTAATTTCATTCTTTTCTCACTCAAAAATCACTCTAAACGGTACAAAACGACGTTTGAAAACAGTCAGATTGATGGCCTAGGATCTGACAAGTGAACAACTTACGAGGGACTCTTTTCATTTTTTTGGCCTTTTCGACGGATTCTAGGCCGTCGTTGAGCAGATTTAAAGTGAGGAATGGTATCAGAACAAGATAATACGTCAGAATCACTCGCAAAAAATCCAAGTTTACTAATTCTTTAATCATCTCCCTCCCTGTAGTAAAATGTTTTACCCTCCTAGTTGTGTACCTCACCCCTACCTGCAATTTTGAATTATTGATTTATTGTTCTCGCATTTAGCATGACACTTGGTTCAAATTTCACTTCGTAATAAAAAACATATGCATTAAGGGGAACCTGAAAACGTTTTTCAATCTCACTGGATTTTTCATTCTGATTTCATTTTTAGATTTCTTAAAGTTCCCTTTCTGATGGTCATATTTTTTCAAGCCCGAAAATAAAAAAACCATCTCGAACAAATAATTTGGAAAAAAATTTTGATTATTTTTGACATCATTCCAGAACCACGAAATGAATGGCAACTTGAAACAATATCTCTTCCACACATCGATCGCAGGTTTGAACGAAATGGGATATGCTGTGGCTATCGAGAAAAATTGTGTGGCGGCCCACTGCACGGGAGTGCATGCCCAGTTAAAAGTCGGTGATAAAGTCCTTCTAACAAGTTTCATGAAACCGGATGTTAAAATTGAGGTTTGTCAATCACTACTTGCCTTTTTTGTCATCGAAAAAGGTGGAAGACGAGAGCAGTTACCGTAAAACTTGTATTAGTATTGCATGCAACACATTTTACGAAAACGTCATTAGGGTGCAATAATTATTAATGGTGATGCTTTATCATTCAATCAGTTTATAAAAAAGTTGTCGAATCATTATCGGTCCCTTTTTCAGTTTTCACAAGATTCTCAACATCAAAAATCCAAAAAAAAAACAAAGTCTGAAACTAATTTCTAAAGATTTTTTTGATGAAAAGTGAGCAAAATGAAGGTTCGGGCAGTTTTTTTTCAAATTTTCTATGGAAAATGTGTTTTGTAAAAGCAACTCTGGGGGGGGGGGGGGGGGGGGGGGGATTCTAAAATAGGTTTTACGGTAAGCGTTTTTTGACCATTATTCTTCTCAAACCTTTTGAAACACCCTTCAAAAATTACCGGTTTTGCAAAATGTTGTACTGAACCAGGGCTGGGATTTTACGTTTACGGTTTTTACGGATTTTACGGTTTTTTGAGCGTTTGAATAATTTCACGGAGATCCGTAAAAATATTTCCAAGCCAGTTTTCAGCATTTTCAGCAAAAATTTGATGTTTTTTGAGTATTCATTATGAAAAATTAGCTTTGAAAGTTGATGTGCTTTTTTTCTCAAGCGAGGAAGGAACAAGAATTGGAAATCAGAAAGAATTTGAATCAAATTTTTTGATAGCGAAAAAAAATTTCATTACTACGGTAGAAAAAAATCGAAATTTTGAAACACCGAAACGAATTTTTTTAACTGGCACCTGAAATGAATATCAAAGCACTCAAAACAGCAACTTTACTGCTAAAAACGTGCTCGGCGGCTGCTGAATCAAATTTTACAGTTTTTACGGATTTTACGGAATTTTACGGATTTTGAATCCGTAAATTTTACGTTTTACGGATTCCGTAAAATAAAAATTTTACGCCCAGCCCTGTACTGAACGACGTCTAAAATTCTGAATAACTGGCTTCACGGGTCTTTCAGTCCTTGGCACTATGTTTTTTGTTCTGGTTGTTCTTTGTTCAGTTCCCCTTCAAGCTAGAGGACCGTGTGGCAAATGTTCAATAGCATGTTCCGGTTTCCACAAATCAAAGTTTTTGCAGGCTGTTGTAAAAGCTGCTCGCGAACGGTGTGGTTTCATTATTATCCGCACTGTAGACCACGAATTTTCATTCCACCCGTATCGTGCCTTTAATGACGCCGTCGGTGATGAGGTCAATTGTATCGGTGTCGACAGCCAAGGAGGTGTAGTTTTGGAGCGTGGAGTTATTTTGAAAAACCAAAGTGAGTATAGCGATAGGGTCAAGAGGTAGTTTTGTTTAGCTTAAATGTGGGTTGTCCAATTCATCAACAAATTTATTTTTCCTGTTGATAATGCAACTTAAACCTGAAAAAAGAGTTGGTCACCAAGAGGGACCAGAGAAATCCGCGATAGAACCTCAAATACCAGGAATTCAAAAAACCAAAAATCAGCTCAGAAACAGAGAGAGAGAGGCAAAACTTTTACAAAAAAAAAACATGTCATGCCTTCAAGCAGATTTTGGGTTTTTTCCCGGATAAAAAAAAAGAATTATGACTTAAATTTTTGAAAGAAAATAAAAAATTACAACTTTTTTTTTTGAGATCCCGCTTCTGTAATTCTAGGCCATCGCGGATTTTCCTAGTCCTTCCTGAAAATCGTGATATTGGGGTAGTAATGTACTTTTGAAATGACTAAACTTTTGAAATATTGCGTTTTTCAGGAGGAAGGTGTGAGCTCAAGGTGGAGAATGCTGAGGAAGGCCATGGCGTTTTTGACAAAAAAGGGGGCCTCGCTGGATTGGTCATTGAAAAATCCACAAACGGAGTTGCCGTCGCTGCCGACTACTCCGTCACTGTGGCTCTCACTGACGGACCGACTGGGGTAGAGCTGTTTTTTCTTCAGTACTTTCTTTCTTCAATTTCTTTTCAGAATTACGTGTGATGCTCCACCTGAATACATTTTGAGGCTTTTATTCAAACAATAAATAAATAATTGTCAAAAAACATCTTTCTATTATCTAGAAACATTACAGAAAACAAACAAACAGGCATATTATGCCCGTGAGCCATTCTATTAAAGTTATTATCTTTTTTTTTTAGATTCAAATGATTTTCATTTTGAGCATCCCTCTTATTAAAAGGCCCGTCACCCCACTTACTATTACATCACTTTGAACTTTGACAATGAACCAAGCGACTTCGCAAGCCATCAAAAAGTGTCTTTGGACAATGACTCCGAAGATCTCCGACATTCACGTCGTTTGTTTTGCTCTGGATTCACACCATATAACCACATTCCGCCATAACGAACACTCGACTCTTCAAATGGATCAGCCTGTTCTGATCTGGAATGTGATCAATCCGGATATTGTAAAAGAGGTAGAAGAGTTTATGAACAATCAGATGAAATTATGATTTTTGGGAGCATTAAGATGCGAGAAACATACAATTCATAAAAATATAATTTCATTTTTCACTTAGAAATTGTTTGAAAACAATTAAAAACAGCCAGATTAATGGCCTAGAATCCGACAAGTGGATGATTACAGGCAACTTTTCTCTCATCTCTTTTCCATTTTTCGTGTTGTTTTCATATTTTTCGTGGAACTACCACCTGAAAAAAAAACAACACAAACGATGAAAAACTGATCACTTGTCGGATTCTAGGCCGGCGGCCGCGGCCATCAATCTGTAATCAAGGCTGTTTTCTATTTTGCAATTTTATAGTGAAAAATGGAATATGAATCGGGCGGGGCCGAAAAATTTGTTAGATGAGACATTTTTATTACCTAGTAACTTAGCCTTCTACCAATGATAATCATTCTGGTTTGGGTATTTTGGTATCCCGGTTTGTGCCTTCAAGATGTGCGTTTCATCGAGTTTTTGAGATGAATCCTCTGATTCAGTCATAACGTGTTGATCCTAATGGGGTTTTGATAAGACACAATTCTGATTAGAGGTAGCTCCTCCCTTTGATTTCTTTGACTTTCCTCACAAGTCATTAAGTCATTTGAAGCATACAAGTGTGGTGTTTATAAATATGAAATCCTTTTTGCTTCTGAAGAAAAAATCGTGACCTGAAAAAAAAGTTTTTTTCGGAAAAAAAGCTGCACCATTCGCGATCATCATTTTTAACTCATTTTGGAGCTCTAAATTCCAAACGGAAGGCGACCTAAAGCCCCAATTTCCCTAAAAAACGACATTCAAATAGCCAAAAATCGAGAAAAAACACCTCTTATTTTTGAACATTTGAATATTTTAGGTGAAGGTCGTGCTCATCAATGATGAGTTGGATTATTTGGTATTCAAAATTGTAAAGGGAAAGTCAACTCCCTTTGAGTGGTTTCCTTTAAACACTAGCCGCGCTTTTGAAGGACAAACGTATATCCAAGCAGGAATAAATCAAAAAAGAGAGATTGTATTCAAGGGAGGCCTTATAAAGCAACTGATTGGTATGTAAAAAACTGATGAAAAAAATATTCGTATTTCGTTTTTAGGCGGATTTATGCTGGGCAACTGTGCAGCAGAATCGGGAGATTCTGGTTCGCCGGTTTTCACTGTTGACGGGGAGCTCATTGGAATGGCTGTTGCCAAGAAGTCATTTTCTTTTGAAAATCCTTCAATGGTCGATTTTGACAAAGTTGCCAGTTTTGCCACTGAGGCCAAGATCACTCAGATCCATATGTTGGTTTTCGAAGTTGAAGTGAGTGGTACTTCAGGACTGATGCCACACTTATTTTGTTTTCATTTCTGGTTCACTTTGTTTTCCGTTTTTCATATAGAAAATGCTCAAAAATCGCAAGTTGCAGACTGTAAACTTTTTTTTCCATTTTTCCGCACCCTTCAATCTTTTACTAGTTCTACTAGTTAAAAATAGGGTTGTTGTTGGTCGCCAAAACCTTTTAATGAAACCAATGTTTTTCACGTCATAGGTTTTGTAAAACCAATAATTTTTCTAAATTGGTTTTTGAAAACCAATGTAATTTTTAAATTGGTAATTTGACGCCAATATTTCATCACAAAATTTTCGAAAAATTAATTTTCAAAACTTTTTTTCAACGCATTTGACCTTTGATAAATTGGTTTTGCCAGACCTACACGTAGGTATTGGCGACCAATGCCAATTTAGAAATAGGCATTGGTCGCCAATGCCTTTTTGAATATTGGCGTAGGTTACCAATGCCAATTTTTAAATTGGTTTTGGCCGCCGTAAAATACCTTTTTAACAACCCTAGTTAAAAACGTATGAAAAAAGCGGTTTTTGGCCGCGGTCGCCAACTTGCAATTTCGGATACGATTTTTGAGCATTTTCTTTTTAGAAAAACGGATTCGGCATGCAAAAAATGAACCAGATTGATGGCTTTACGGGGCTGAAAATAAACTTCATAATTAGGAACTCACTATTCAATCTACACAATATTTCAGAGCCTCAAACAGGCTAATGTCTCGCAAAAACTCGACCTCCAAAAGTGATCCTCCTCGAGCTTCCCATGGATCTTGTCCTACCAGGTGTCTTTTTGGTCTTATCCTATGATTCTAAATCACAAAATCATCTGAAATAAAGTACCTGTAAAATATTAACTGTTTAGCTGGCTTACCCGAAAATTCATTGACTTTTTCCTAAAGTTTAACAGAGCGAAAATCAGTAAAACGATTTGAAGATTTAATTTCTACGTTTGACAGTATGACAAACTTTCCAGAATGGGAACAGTCACGTTCAAAAAAACACAAGTAATACAAGATTAAATGTGAACGCCAGTTTTCCACTTTTGCTTGTTGTCACGGGCCGCCACCGTTTTTTTCACCTTTTTTTAGTATATTTTTCTATAGAGGATTTCAATCCTTTTTTTTGCTTATGAAAGAAACAAATTATTGAATTTTCCAGAAGGAACATGCACTTGCAAACTGAACAATGCCCAAGAAGGTGATGGGATTTTCGACTCGGAAGGAGGATTCGTCGGAATGGTTACCGACGCTTCCAATAGGGGAATAGCACTCGCCGCGAACCGAATGGTTGTCTACGGCCTTACTGATGGTCCGGAGGGCTTTGTCCCAACATGATATTGGATCTGAATTTATTTTTTAAACAATAAATGCGTCTTTTATTTCAACGTTTTCGGTAGGTACATACAAAACAACTCACAATTATTCTAATTGGATATGTGCGTGGTCCATCTTTTCTGATACTATCTTCAACTATTGTTGAGCGTACTATTTCTTACCTTTCCGCTGGTCTATCGAGTTTAACTGGCGTATTTTAAACTTTGCTGAAATGGATAGGCCGACAGCGAATGCAGCCCAACGCTATCTTTGGACAACCACTACACTGACCTCGAATATCCATATGGTTTGCTTCGCACTTGATTCTCACTATGCCGTCACATTCAACCACCCACCGCATAATGTGTTTGTTTTGGATCAAATTTTTTTGATTTATAGTATGACGAATCCGACGGAAACTAAGGACGTATATAGAATTTTATGAACATTTAGAGTTTTTTAGATTGTGTTGAGACTCAAAAATAGCTTCCAATTTTTTTCAAACTAGTGGTCGCGGCCATCCGGCCGAAAATTTGAAAGCTTTCTGTTCCTTTTTCTCAGTTTTCCGCTTTTTACTTGTTCATTTCACATAGGTTAGGTTACAAGCAGTGTGCCTTACCGAAAAAAATTTTCCGGTAAACGGTTGTTTCGATAAATTGTCTACAAAACTACCGGAAAAATTCACCGGAAAATTATCAAAAAATTACCGGAAAAAGACTAATTTTCCGAAAATTTTCTGAAAAAATTTTCGGAAAAAGTTTGATAAATTATCCGGAAAATTTTCCGGAAAAATCAACGGAATTTTGCCGGTAAGGCACACTGGTTACAAATAACGTTTCTTCCACTAGTTTCACAGTTAAGGGCACGGAAAAAGCAAAAAATACGGAATATAGAGTCTACGCTGTCGAATTCTCGACCGCGGCTACCAGTCTGTGACCTTCGATTTTTTACGCGATTTTTGAGCAATTCCTCTAAGAACAACACAATCGGCATGGAAAAAAATCCTTCGTTTTCCCGATATTAATCTTTTATCACAATCCTATGTTTCCCGGAAAAAATCTTTTTTCAGGTGTCTGTTGTTGCTTTTTCGGTGGAAAACGACTTTCTGATCATGAAAGTTGTGAAAGGAAGAGCATCAACGTTTGAACACTTCCCACGTTCATTCGGAGATCCATATGCAGGACAAAAATTCGTTCAGGTTGGAATCAACAAACATAGGGAGGTTATTTTTAAAGCAGGTCTTGTCAAGCAACTGCAAGGTAGACGAATTTTGTGTGGATCTGTATCATTTAGACTCACATTTAGGCAGTTTTGTGATCAGTGAATGCGCTGGAGAGCCTGGAGGTTCGGGATCACCCGTTCTTTCCGTCAGTGGTGAAGTCCTTGGAATGTCGGTTGGAAAACGTCAATTTGCGTTTGAAAACCCGTCACTATTGGACTTCGATAAAGTGGCGTGCTTTGTTGTTGATACCAAAATTGTCGGTATTGGAATCATTCACCATGAGCTTCGCGTAAGTGAGGATTTTGAACTGGTGTGCTGAAAAAAAAGTTTTACTTTTGGAAAAAACGGCGAAGTTTTTCTCAATGAAAAAAGTCGATCATTTCAGCGTTTGAAGAAGGAGATGTTGGCACGCAAACTCCAGTCACAAAACCAGTAAAACTTCTCCGGCATCCGTTTCCAAAAATTGAACTTTAATTCACAAAGATAAAATTTTGGTGATTCCACGTACAGAAATTATGAAAATGATACAAGAAGTGTCACAGTCCGCCCCTGAAAAAGTCCACGTTTTCGCATCCAAGATTTTAAGTTTTCGGGATTATTTTTTGGTCAAAATTTTATAAAAATTTATTTGTTGAACAATTATTCAGGAACCTCAGGAACATTTTTTGATTTTAATTTTGTTTTTTGAATTGGTTCCCTAGTTTTTGGCTCATTTTTCTAAACTCCGGTCTGGAACAAACTCTTATGGAACGACTGAAAACATCAAATTTGACAGAGTTATAATTTTATTGTATTAGAATAGAGCTCAAAAAAGAGAAAAACACAAAAAAAGAAATGAAGACGAAGAATAGTGGTAGGTAGAGGAGGGAGAAGGAGATATGGGAAGAAAAGAGGAGATCAGTAACAGAAAATGATATCAGAAATTCGGAAAAAAAAGGTAAAATTTGAGAAAAAACATAGTGTAGTAGGTAGAAAGGAGGAGATATGAAAAAAGAGGAGATTGAAAAATCAGAATTGAATGTGAGATCAAAGAAATAAGATTATTGTAGAACCTGTATTAGTGGTGCATGTATCACAATTTTTCAACAATTTCTTCAAAATTTTGAGATGGCGATTTTTGTGAAAATTGACGTAAAAAACAGAAAAAATTAGAGCTTTTTTTCCAGTTTTCATTGAGCACCACTACATACGATTTGAGGGGCTCCACGTTTTCTCAAGCTGCTCGTCGGGGGGCCCCACTATTAGAGGGACACTTTTAATAAAGGGGCACCACCAATACAAGTTTTACGATAAACCACTATAGCATTCAACTGCTCAAATCCACACGAGAAGCTGGACCGGCTCATATTTGTGCTCCCTTTTTCTCCTCACATCCTGCGCCTTCCGAACCATGGTCCAGAAATAATCCATGCGACTAGTTGAAGAATGAAAAACACATTTTTCGAAACCTCGAGCTTCTTGAACTATTCTCTCTAGCTTCTTTTTTTCCATTTTTTCGGGATCGTGCGCGTCAACGTATTTTTTGATGAAATATTGGCGAAGGGTGTCCGTCATTTCGCGTTGCCAAGGCCTCGAGTATGAGGTACGGAAGGATGGAAGTGGTCCTTTGTGGGATGAGGGTCCTCTGATAGTCTGGTCTTTCCAGGTCGAAGCAGCAGCGGACATTGTCAGAAGTTTCTGGAATTTTCAGTTTTGGGCAGTGAAAAAAATTGAAAAAGTTAGAAGGTAAAGGAGGATGAAACTCAGAAACTTTTATTATATTTCAAATCATTTAGCTATTTTGAATACAGGGAAAGTACATGAAAATGTCGAAAATTCGGTGTAAACGGCACAAAATGTATTTTCCTGCTCTGTACTCCTCTCGGACAAGCGATTTACTAAACATCCACGTTTTTGTACCGAAATATATCTGATTTTTTTCTAGTATTTCTCTTATTTGAAGGATAATTTTTTATAAATATTTTATACATTGAAATTTTATAAACTAAATTTTTGAGAAACTAGATTGTCCGAGAGGAGTACACAGCAAGAAAATAACTCGGCCTTCAATCCGACTGTTTTCCGTCGCGATTTGTGCACGCGGTCAATGTTATTGAACGTGATTTTGAATTATTTTTCGCGCTTTCTATTTTTGTAGTGGACGCAATTTTTTAAATTCGCTGAGTAGCGACTCAATTTATCATGCAATTCAAGACTACGTATCGGCTTAAGCACGTAAAGCTGAGTCGCTACGCAGTGAGCTTGCGACCATTAAAAAATAAAAACGCGCGAAAAAAAAAAACTCAAATCACGTTCAAAAAAAAATTGCCGTGTGTGCAGTTTGCACTGGTTTTCTGGCGGTTTAATCATTATAAAGGAATTCAGCAACGCGAAAGAATCCGTTAAAAAAAATTAATTTAAAAAAAAAATTTTTGACTTCGGTATGCGTTTTTCTAATATTCAACCGAAGGAATTTAGAAAAAAAATATAACACAAGCAACCGGCAGCCACCATTATAAGGTAGCCGAATAAGATACGAATGAGATAGCATTAGCATATGGTGTTGGGAGGCCCTCTTCTTGTTTACAGGTGCATATTAATTGGCACCGAACAGAACGGAAAGAGTCTCAAAGGAGATAGCGGCATAATATGTTATGTAAGAAGGGCTGGTTAGAGGAAATAGGTATGGGCGGAGAAACTAAGGAATCGATGAGAAGTGACCATTAAGGGTGAGAATTTTCTGGAAAATTGGTCCAGAGCAACGAATTTTAAGTACAAAAACTACAAAAATAGAACGCGGGAAAAATAATTCGAAATCACGTTCAATAAAATTCATCGTCCGTGTGGTGTGACGCCACGAAGCCACGTCGGAAAACAGTCAAATTGATTCTGAGTTATTTTCCTGCTGTGTACTTCTCTCGGACAATCGAGTTTAGTCAGTTTCTATCGTTTTTGACAGACAGCTATAGCTTTTTTTGTAGTATTTGTAATTGGAGCAAAATATTAAAAATATATATATATATACACTACGCCCAATAAGTTTAAGACCCCCCTAAATTTTGAGTGCCCAGCCAAAACTAGCAAAGTTATCAAAAATCTGTAGATGCCATTCGATTTAGAATACAAAATAACCCCCGGGCCCAATTTTTCATAACCCTACCACTATCCGTACTCCCACAGCACCAAAAAGTCATTTTTTTGGCCGCCCAATAAGTTTAAGACCACCTGAAAAATGTGTTGTATTCGTGGTTTTTACGGTATTTCATAATTTCAAAACGATTGATTTTACCTTTTTGGAATGTTTTATGAAGATTCGGATTACTTCCGACCATTTGCGACCTATTTCTCAAGTCGTCAAAAATCGACTTTTGAACGATATTCTGATATTTTGGATCAAAATTGGTAAATCTGGAAATTGACTACTTTCCTGGGGACGGGACGACCCAGAGGGGTTAGAAATAAGTGATAGCTTTTCTTCATATCCGAGCAGAATAAAGACTTTATTGCGGACATGAGCCACTTAACGTTCTGATTTACCAATTTTGATCCAAAATATCAGAATATCGTTCAAAAGTCGATTTTTGACGACTTGAGAAATAGGTCGCAAATGGTCGGAAGTAATCCGAATCTTCATAAAACATTCCAAAAAGGTAAAATCAATCGTTTTGAAATTATGAAATACCGTAAAAACCACGAATACAACACATTTTTCAGGTGGTCTTAAACTTATTGGGCGGCCAAAAAAATGACTTTTTGGTGCTGTGGGAGTACGGATAGTGGTAGGGTTATGAAAAATTGGGCCCGGGAGTTATTTTGTATTCTAAATCGAATGGCATTTACAGATTTTTGATAACTTTTCTAGTTTTGGCTGGGCACTCAAAATTTAGGGGGGTCTTAAACTTATTGGGCGTAGTGTATATATATATATATTTTTAATATTTTGCTCCAATTACAAATACTACAAAAAAAGCTATAGCTGTCTGTCAAAAACGATAGAAACTGACTAAACTCGATTGTCCGAGAGAAGTACACAGCAGGAAAATAACTCAGAATCAATTTGACTGTTTTCCGACGTGGCTTCGTGGCGTCACACCACACGGACGATGAATTTTATTGAACGTGATTTCGAATTATTTTTCCCGCGTTCTATTTTTGTAGTTTTTGTACTTAAAATTCGTTGCTCTGGACCAATTTTCCAGAAAATTCTCACCCTTAATGGTCACTTCTCATCGATTCCTTAGTTTCTCCGCCCATACCTATTTCCTCTAACCAGCCCTTCTTACATAACATATTATGCCGCTATCTCCTTTGAGACTCTTTCCGTTCTGTTCGGTGCCAATTAATATGCACCTGTAAACAAGAAGAGGGCCTCCCAACACCATATGCTAATGCTATCTCATTCGTATCTTATTCGGCTACCTTATAATGGTGGCTGCCGGTTGCTTGTGTTATATTTTTTTTCTAAATTCCTTCGGTTGAATATTAGAAAAACGCATACCGAAGTCAAAAATTTTTTTTTTAAATTAATTTTTTTTAACGGATTCTTTCGCGTTGCTGAATTCCTTTATAATGATTAAACCGCCAGAAAACCAGTGCAAACTGCACACACGGCAATTTTTTTTTGAACGTGATTTGAGTTTTTTTTTTCGCGCGTTTTTATTTTTTAATGGTCGCAAGCTCACTGGCCAACAAAATCGATCTCGCTGTTATTCGACTTTGTTTTTTGTTTTTGCCAATTTCAGTTGTTTTCATAAATATGAATGTTCAGCATCACAAAATTACATGGAAGAAATGATGAAAACTTTCTGTGAGACAGCCAGAAACGGCAAGGAGTTTTAGGGTTCTTCATGTCGTGTAAAAAAATAATCTTTTTTTTTCCTCATTCATGGATGTGAAGATGTGACAGAAAATATGACAGAAAAAGAAAAACTAATTGGATATTCCTTCTTTTTTCTTTATTGAAACCCGAGTCTTGCAGCGAAAGGTACACCGAATGTGTTTTTTTACAACATAACCATGAGAAAGCAACACAACGACTAATAACGCCTCACAGATCAAAATGTATTATTATGCCAACAAGTGATTCTCAATGGAAAAGGGCAAAAAATGGCTCCGGGAAATTTCGCACCCGGACATCTCGCACCCAAGACATTTCGCACCCAAGACATCACGCACCCAAAAAACGCGTTTTAGCGGAAACAAGTCATTTTTCGAGCTTTTTTTTTGATAAATGATATTATTTTTGTAAGAATCAGAATATTCTATTAGTTTATTGATATTTTATCGTTATCGCCACAAGAACAGTGATCTACAACACGATTGCCTGCCTCCTCAAAAATCGACGATTTTTCGTGGCGATAGCGATAAAATATCAATAAACTAATAGAATATTCTGATTCTTACAAAAATAATATCATTTATCAAAAAAAAAGCTCGAAAAATGGCTTGTTTCCGCTAAAAACGCGTTTTTTGGGTGCGAGATGTCTTGGGTGCGAAATGCCCGGGTGCGAAATGTCCCGGAGCCCAAAAAATAGATGAAGCATGATACAAATATAAGAAATAAATTCGGTTTCAAGTATTGTATAGCTAAATGTTGCTTTGAGCCCTCATAAATGGGGCTAGTTCGGAAGAAAAACGCCGTACAGCTCATGAAAAATTTTATTAAGAAGTTTGGACTTCCAACGCTTTTCCGTTAATGTTCATGGATTTGCTCCGTCTTTCAGTAACCAAGAAATATCTTTCAAAAGATTGACTGGGATTCAAAATTTCCCTCACGCAAGGTGCAACCTTCTTTGCCATAGGTTGCATAGTAAAATAAACTGAAAGTATAGAGAATCTCAGCCAGAGACTGAAAACAAATTCCGCGTAAGTTACACCGATTTTAACACAGTGTCTGCCATACTTGCAACGGGCCGGGCCGGGCCGACGGGCCGAAGCGGGCTGGCCCGGAAAATTGCAAGTATGGTGTCTGCTGTTTTAGAGAGACAGTTGCCAATATTCCACAATCCAATTGTTGTATTGTTTTCCGCGACGAAGAGATTCAAATTACGGAAAAACGCCTGGAACTAACATTTACTTGGGCCTTTTCAAAAGTATCAGACCATACAGTAATATCATAACATCAGCTTTGAAACCCACGCTGAACGTTTTCACAAGTCTTTATTTCTCAGCTTAAATGTGATACATCAAAAAATGTTCAACTAACAAAATGTTTACCACAAACACATTTTGGTCATGCAACACTTTTTGATGTTCCGAATGGTAGCTGAAATATAAATAACATTTAGGGCGCGAATTTCATAGTTGCCAACTTTTAAAAGCTGTTTTTTCTCTACTTATCAAGACAGATTCGAAGTTCTTCAAGAAAAAATCGGAAACAACCAATAAAACATTTTTATTCCCTAAAAAAAAATTGTTCAGAAAAAAGCTCCAGGACGCCGCACACAAACAAATCCAATCAAAATCAGAAGACGTCGGTCGCTCTGTCTCTCTTCCGAAGACTCTTAAAACGAGGAACTTTTCCATTTTTTTTTCATCGCTTCTTCTTCGTTTTTTTTTTCTCATCCTTTTTCGTCACCAATCTAAGCAAAAGACAACTTGTCCAGTCTCTTTCTCTCCCGTCATGCGTCTCCCTCTCTCGGTGTCTGCGTCAGCCCTTCGCTTGTACTCTCGGTCCTTTGAGAAATAGAAGGGGGGAAGGGGACCAGAACGTATGAGACATCGACACACAGAGAGACACTCAGCTGCAATCGTCAGAAGGGGAAAACGAAAGGCGACGAGAGAGATGGAGGAATTAGAGAAAACGGGGGGAAATGACAGAAAATAGAAGGCTGCTTCGACATAGACACACTCATACACCACTCATTTTGGTCATGTTTCTGTCTGACAGACACAAAGGTTTTTACCTGTATATTTTTTTGTATAGAATTTATTGATTTTTATGTAGTTTTGGCGAAAAATCGCTTTTAAAAGAGCTAAAACCGAGTTTTTTAAGCCTACCAAGATAATCGTCCGGTGGTTTTTCGGACCTATTTTCTTCGAACTTTCTAGTCAATTTTCCGTATTTTTATGGCGGGAGCCTCTCAAAAAATCTGTTTTTAATCATCAACAGCTAGTTGTTTTGAGCCACCGTGTCCCATTGGAGCGGACATTTTTAAAGATTTAATTTTCTTGAAAACCAACGAAATTAATTTTTATTTTCTATGGCTTCATTGCTTTTTTAATAGTTTTCCAGTTGAAAAATGTGTTTTGTACCAATTGAAACCAAATTTTTCGAAGCCATCGAAGGTTTTAGGTTGTAACTTTCCTGAAAATTATGGGAATCGGGCGAATTTTGTCTCAATTGAAAGACAAAGTGGGTTTTGGTGTTCTAAATAATCAAAAAATGTTCCAAAAATTTCCTTGACTTTATGATTTTACAACGAATTTTGATTATTGAACGAAAATTTCATTTTCCCGACCAAAAATTGTCTCTTTTTGACTTTTTTTTTGAATTTGGCTGAAAACAACCTAGAATTCCATTTTCAACTAACTGAAACAATACATTTTCTTCTATTTTGATTTACATGTTCTATATGATGTGGATTTTTTTTGAACTAAAACCCTTTCCGAAGTTCCTAAAACCATCGACTCCTGTGCCCCTCAATTTTCAGCAGGGAGTTTTTCATGCACGCCTCTGCCCAACTCGACCCGCCCTGCCCTGTAAAGTTCAATGCGATTTTCTGCAGAACTGGAAATGATTTTGAAACCTAAAACGACACGATTAGATGCAAAATATCATTTTCTTTCGTTTAAGATCTTATTCGACCAATTACCATAATTTTCGTTGGACTTATGCTTTTTTTCTGGATGTACTTGAGATAAACCGTACTTTTTAGTTACTAATTTGTAAGAGATTTCGAAAATCGCAACCCTGACCCTTTTCGAAAATAGAATTTCGTTTTTTCCCGCCCAAAAAATTTTTCCTTTCCCGCTATGAAACATCTGTCAATTGACCTGTCTCTTTCTCTCTCTCTGTATGTCAGTATGATTGGTAACCAACACCTCTCATGTGCCTTCGCAGTATTGATTCGATATAAATGTACTAATTCTATGTTTCATTCCCTTGTTAATCCTTTTTTATTTCATTTTTTGGCCGAAATCGAGTAGTTATTTTAAAAATCATGGCTCTGGCTATTGAATTTTTGTCTAAAAATCTAGATAATAACATTCGATTTTTGAACAATTGCATGATTTTCAAAAAATATTTTTCCTATTTAATTAGGTCAACTAAGATTGCGAAACCACAATGAGAAAACATCTAGAAATGGCCTATTTTGAAAGTTCCTTCATTTGAAAATTAGTCACTATCACTTTTCCTTTCCCTTGCGTCTGTCTTGACCGTCTATGTTGCTTATCTATCATAGTCGGGTTGCAAATATTTAGTTTATTTTTGAATATTGTCATTTTATTATTATTATTATAATTACTATCAAATTAGAAAACGGTTCCCTGAAACCGTCACGCGAAAATGCACAGAAGGGGCGTAGTTAAAACCAGACGGTTTCCGGCGCTTCGCGCCTCACCCGCCTGACTTCCGCCGGGAACGCGATTTTTACTATGTGTATAGATAGCACAGAGCTTATCAGTGATCCAATCAGAAAACTAAAAAGACGGGTATCATCCCGTCAGCATTCTCTATTGATCAGTCAAAATTTTATGAAAATCGGTTCAGTAGGAGCCTCGCTAGGGCCAGCGCCGGACGAACAAACACACACACGGAATCTTTGTGGTAATAATAGTAAAGATACGTTTTTTTTCTATTCCTTTTTTTAAAGGTTTATTATAATAGCTATAGATTGATTAAATGATGTTGGTAAGTTAGTGGTTACCCGGTTTTTCAACTAATAATTGTTATTTATCTCTATAAATTCAGGTGTTCCTAATGTAATCACTAGTTATAGCTGACAGGTGAAAACACACCTACTGTAGTCACTTTTTCTATTTTCAGACTACTTTTTTTTTAAATGAAATCAATTTTCAGGTTATTAAGAATCCATTAGCAGATTAAGATTAGAATCTTAGAAAAAGAGGTGTCTAGCCAATTGTCTGCCCTTTTTTGTGTTCTGGAGTGCATTATAAGGGGAGCAAGCTTCTAACGAAGTGTCAGGAAGTTTTAACAAAAGTGCAAATTTTTTTTTCGTTACGTATGTATTTTTTATGCTGGTTTCATTTTTCATGTTTAATTGTTTTCAAAGTTGCTCTGGAGCGTAGAAACATTATTCAAACTTTAAAGTTACAATTGTGAACGCAGGAGCTTGCTTAGAATCTGACAACGCGGGGCCTTGCTTCCTATAATTCTTTCTCTTGAAAATTTAAAATTTACCGGCAAAATTTATCAAAAAAATGGGGGAAAATACGTAGAAAAAAACGCATTGGAATTATTCGCGATGTCGCATTCTCGGTCAACGGCCGCGACCATCAAACTGTAAATCGAGAGTTTGGACGCTGTTTGCGCGGCCCAAGCGATTTTTGAGGAAATCCAACATGAAAAATGAAATTCCCTTGAGGAATTACACTAAAGTCCTTTTTTGCCTGAAAAATTCGCAGAATTGTAGGCTCAGATCACTTTCATTTTGATATGCATTTTTTAAATATTTTTCAGGGATTCTAGGACAACCCCAATTCCAAAAGCTCTGAACACTTTGTTTTTTTTTTCATTTCCTGCCCTTCCCCTATTTTTGTCTCTCCCCCTCTCTTTTCCTCTTCCTTCTACCCATATAAACCGTACAAAAACTACCGGTTCCTCTCTTTCTTCTTCCTATTTTCCTTCTCCTTCCAAATATTTGCAGAGCGCTTCCGCGCTCAGCAAATGCCCTGCCGAGAAAGAGAGCTGGAGGGACTATATATCGATTTTCGACGAGTTTTTTTTCTGCCGAAAATGAATAATTTATATCCCGAAGCGGAGATGGACTTCCGGCTTTTGTCCTTTTCCGTTTTCTCTTCGTCAAGCGCTAATAATCCTTTTTTGACGACGAATGCTGAATTCTCACGCTGCTTTAGCCAGCATGACTCATCTTTTTCCATAAAAGGTTCTAGTTTTATGGGCCCCATAGAAAATAGAAAAACAAGAATTTATAGAGCTTATTTTTAAATGAAGACCTCAAAATGTTGATGTGCATAGAGAAAAAATGAGCAGAATAACAAATTTGAAAATAAAATTTTTATTTAGGGGGTCGTAAATTTCTGAAATTTAAAAAAAACACCCGGGAGTGCCACTCTCGAGGCACAATTTTTTTGTGAATTTCCGTTCCAATGTATTTTTTCTTTCTAGTTTTATTTTTCATGTTGAATCAACCCAAAAATTGCTATGAAGCTCAGGATCGTCAAAAATTCAAAATACATTGTGATTTTTTGATTCTAAAAGTTTTTTTCAAGCAAAACCCACGAGCTTCGTAGAAAAACGGTTAACCCAAAATTTTTCTTTGCTGCTTTCCTTGATTTTTTTTTCATTTTTCTAAAATTTTCAGGCTATACTTTTGGAACTCACTAAAAGAGCGTTTTCATTGTGCAAAATTTTTCGGAAAAACAAGTTTTCCAAAAAACATTCAAAATCTGTTTTGTCAAGTCTAAACTGTTCGTAGTTTCTCTGAAACTTCCAAAAAACGTCTTTGAAGTTTCAAAATTCGTTTTTTTCTTGAATTTTTTACTGGACGACGTCTAAAATTCAGAATTCTCGAAGGCTGTGGAAAGTAACGTCCCTATTAGAAGTGCACTGTCGCTTGACAAAGTTTATTTATTTATTTTTCCCAAAACTTTTTTTTCTCGCCAAAAATATAATAAACTTGGCGTGATGACACATGTTCCACCATGTGTTCTCCTCCCCATTCCACGTCTCTTTTCCACAGTTTTTCTCTCGCTTTTTCTTCACTTTTTTTTCCTCCAACAAAAATGTGCCGTCGTTGGTAACTGTACGTCTTCTTTTTTCGAAAAATATTGCAGATAATTTACCAAAAAATCGAAATTTCAGATTGATATTACGACACAATAGCTATATAAACGAGAATGGGAAACTGCCTGCCGTCATTGTTCGGTTTCGTCCGACAACACGACGAGACACCACTTCGACGGTGATTTACTTTGTCACTTTTTGTCGTAATTAGATAGTGGGTTTTTATGGGGAAGTAATCTTCAAATTATCTAGTAAATCAGATGATAGTAAAATAAAATGGGGCATTATGATTGAGGAGTTTTCTGGGGGAAATTGGTAATGAAAGAATAGTAAAAGTCTGAAAAGCTTGATAAAAAAAGTGAAAATTCTGAAAATTTTTGGCTTAAAATTGTTTTAAGAATAGTGAAAACTGATCAGCTCCACAGTTGCCTAAACGTTTCTGAGCGTCGTATGAAAATGTCCTATAAATTGTACCATAGACTCAATTTCCCCGGTTGAGAACAAAAACTTGATGAAAAACTGAGCAATTTGAAACGTTTTCTATAAAAAAAAATTGATTCCGAAGGCATGAAAAGCTAGTGAGCTGACACAAAATTGAAGCCCGATAAAGCTTATGAAAATCGACCCCAAGCCGCCCATTCAGACGACCAAACCCTCTTTCCGATAGCCGTTAGACCTTTAATACAGGCGGTTGCTGGCTGAAACTGCAATGCCTTTTTTCAAGAAAAGTTGTCAAGAACAGTTTCTTCAAGAAAAGTTAGTCAAGAAAAAAAACGTTCACTAGAATTTTTTTCCGTGGTGATAAACGGACAATACACAGGGCGGCGACAGGACAGCGGTTCGTCAGTACGAACGGAAGCCTTGATCGAGCCCTAGATTTTCAAAATTGATAAGAAAATCCCGTCCGCTGCCGCTGAGCTATCAGAAAAATACTCGAAGAAAAAGCCAGAAATTTAAAAGCCAAATTTAATATTTCCTTGTTTCAGGAGCCGATCCGCCGAAGGAGTGATGAGCTTCACCAACCCAAGCATGATGCAGCAAGGCGTAAGTCCCTCATTTCCAGTTTTCCATTATTACCCCTTCTCATTTTTTTTTCAGAGTTCGTACGTGAATCAACTCTACCAACACAACGTAATTAGACAGAGGCAGGCGGAGGAACGGGGCAAAGTGAGTTACCTGAAATTTTGGACTTTCGAGGAACCAGACATGTTTTTTTCAGGAAATCGACGAGGCGAAAAAGAATAGGATTCGTGGTCTTCTGGATCAAATACCCGCAGATGTGTTCCGAGGGGATATGACTAGTAATGAGTGAGTTTTTTGTTTTGAAAAATGGACTAAAAATGAAACAAAAAAACGGACTGTACAAACAGCCTACTACAATGGTAGATAGCAATTTTTTCCGCTTTTCCTCAAAAAATTCATAATTTTTTTTCATGAAACCTAAAAAGTGAAAGCTCGGTGACAGCTTTAACTCTATCTAAACCTCAAGCTTGTTTTCAATTTTTTTGAAAAAAAGGCAATTTGTAGCTTTCACCTGCACCAAATCTTCCATTTAGGCCAAAATGCATTTGATCCCTAGCCTTATTTGGCTGCTTTCCTACTTCTTGGCAAAACTGAACCTTAAAAAAAGACATATTTTCCAAATAATTTTGGAGAAGCTTTAAAAGTCAGTTGCTTTAATTCTCGATATTAGACAGGCTCAAACAGAGCACTAACGCTTGTGCCATTTTTATCCTCGAATTCCAAGACGCCAGAATCTCAGTACAGGTCCTTCGTTGTCAACTTTTGGACTGAATGGGTTGCGTGTCGCGTCGCGGCTCCTAATAGATTTCGAACCCATGTGTGCCAATGATTAATAGTGATAGGGAGTTTGAAATTTATTTCAATTTTTCTTCTGCTGCTTCTGCTGTCAGAGCACCCTGCGACTTTTTATGTTACATCACTAGATACAAAGTTTCAAATATCAAAAAATACTGAATCGAAAAACGTTTTTTAAAAAATTTATTTTCAGATGCGCCATCTGCATGGTTGACTTCGAGCCGGGCGAGCGTATTCGATTCCTTCCCTGCATGCACTCATTCCATCAAGAGTGTGTCGACGAATGGCTCATGAAATCGTTTACCTGCCCATCATGCCTGGAGCCAGTTGACTCGACAATTCTTTCCTCGTTAACGGCACATAATATGCAATCACTTCAACAAATCACTTCTTCATCCCCGTCGTCCTCTGCCAAACCTTAAAAAAGTCCTGATTGTTTTGGGACCACTGCTACTTCTACAAAAGTAATTCCCATTTTTCTTGCCGGTAGAAGTTTTTTAGTCTTTTGAAATAAAGAGCAATCACGCTCCACTGGACTCAATGAAATTTTTCGGTGAAATTTCCGGTTTTCGCGCCAAAAACCGTTAAACAAAAATAGTCCAGTGGAGCGCGATTGCTCATCATTTCGAAAGGCTATTTTTATGGTGTCTCTCTTTTTGGTTCTCTCCTGCCCACCCACTCCTGTTCCTGTCAAAATCTGTATATTAAAATGCGTGTAAATATGTTGCAAATTGGTTAGCCCTGCCCCCTCCATGGAGAAAACGCGCTCCATTGAGAATTTTCTTTGAAAAAATTCGCTAACTAAACTATACCATTTTTCTTGTGCTTCTTCTCATTTGTAGTCAATTCCAATCCCATTTTTTTCCACGTGTTTTTTGAATTCTTCTCTCACTCTGTCTGTAGCTTTTTTACTGTCTCTTTCCTTTTGAGCCCCACCCACCCCACCACTCGGTACACTTTCTGAATGTATCTCATTTTCTTCTTTTCTCTTTTTTGAATGAAAATAAAAATGTTTAAAGCTTTTGAAGTTCAACTTCGAAATTTACAAAATTCCAAAATTTTCAGATTTCAAAAATTTCGATTTTAAGAATTTTAGTTTTTTTTTGCAAATTGAGTCTGTCTGAAAATCTGAAATTAGAAAAAAAAATCTGAAATAAAGATTCTCAAATAATTTCGGCTTTCCAAATTTAAAAACCAACATTTTGTTTTCCGATTTTCGAAAAGGACTTTTCTCACAAACTTCGGACAAACAAACAAATTTTAATTTCAAAAATAACAAGGTTTCAAAATATTCAGATTTCCAAAAGTCTTAGAAGTTTTGATTTTTTGCAAATTGAACTGTCTGAAAATCAGGAATTAGGAAAATTCAGAATTTTCATGTTTTCAGATTGTCCAAATTTCATTTTCATTTAATTTTCGATTTTTTGAACTTGATGATTTTCGAAATTTCAAATGTTCAAAAAATTTAGGTTTTCCAAATTCAAAAAAATCCTAAAGTTTTGTTTTCCTTTTTCCGAAACGGATTTTCCTTACAAACTTCGGATTTCAGAATTAGAATTCTCCAAATTTTCAGATTCTGAAATCGCCAAAACTGTAAAAACTTTTAGTTTTTCGAATTCTAGATTTTTACGATTTTCAGAAGTTTTAATTGTTGGAAATTCAAAATTTCAGAATTTCCCATTGTGATTTTCAGACTCACAAACTTTTTTTTCAGATTACTTTTTTAGTCAAATTTATTTCAAATTTTTCAGATTAGCAAGACTTCTAATTTCAGATTTTCAATTTTTAATTTTTTTTAATACTCTGATTTTTAAAAAATTCGTTTTTCAATTTAATGTTTTTCAGATTTCCAGATTTTTTAAACTTCAATTTTCAGATTTCCATAGAACCCCCGATTCCCTTTTAATTATAGTCTTGGTAACCCAGTTCACCAATTTCTCAGTTAACCCATTTTCATTTTCCCTTTTTTCAAAGTTCCGGTGTTGTTTTTTTTTTCGAACTTCTCGTAATTAATTCTCCTCCTCCTTTTCATTACAACCTGTCAGTATCATATTATCGAACTAATTATGTTTTTCTTCCTGGTGGGGCAACGTCTTGTTCGTCCCTTACCACACAAAGGAGGATTACACATGTGTGGTCAAGTTTTGGGAGTAAAGAACACGGAAAGGAAAACAGTGGGAGGTTAGGCTGAAAACGTCAGGACAAGAAAATTAAAGTTTATTGAGGATCAAGGTTTCGCTTCAGCCCCAATTACTTCCATTATGGCTCCAGGCGAGTAGATTTTTATGTATATGCTGGATTCTGATAATGTCGGATCTGCCTGGAAATTTACGCTGGGTACTTTGCAGTCGAAACCTGACTAATTTTAGAAGGGAAATTGACTAATTTATTTAATTTTGAAATTCGAAGAATTGGCTGAGATTGTTTGTTTATAACTCAACGCTTTCCCTTTCGCCCCCCCCCCCCCCTTGATTTTGAGCCTCCAGCCAAAACTAAAACAGTTACGAAAAATCTGTAAATGCCATTCGATTTGGAATGTTAAATAACCCCCGGGCGCAATTTTTCATGATCCTACCACTTTTTGCACTTCCACAGCACAAAAATGTCACTTTTTCGACCGTTCAAAAAGTTTAGGACCCCCTGGAAATTTATGTGAATTCAAGATTTTTTCGAGGTTTCAATAGTTCAAAATGATTTATTTTTACTTTTTAGGATGTTTTATGAAGATTCATGGACTTCAGTCAGTTTCAGTGTATTTTGGTGAAAATTGCGAATTTCATCAAGTTTCATAAAACATCCTAAAAAGTAAAAATAAATCATTTTGAACTATTGAAACCTCGAAAAAATCTTGAATTCACATAAATTTCCAGGGGGTCCTAAACTTTTTGAACGGTCGAAAAAGTGACATTTTTGTGCTGTGGAAGTGCAAAAAGTGGTAGGATCATGAAAAATTGCGCCCGGGGGTTATTTTACATTCCAAATCGAATGGCACTTATTTTCATAACTGTTTTAGTTTTGGCTGGAGGCTCAAAATCAAAGGGGGTCCTAAACTTTCTGAACGCAGTTTATAAGGTGTTTTGATCTTTCTATGAGTGGAACTCCTGACTTGATTTTTGTAGAGTTAGGGAGATTTTTTTGGTTGTTATGTTGCAATACATGTTTTTGAAGACTTCAACAAACCAGTGCACATTATTACTTATTTGCGAAAGCCTAACATCTTGGTTTAGAGGCACACCGTTAAATGTTCATTGGACTTCTTTCATGTTTACAGTTGTTTCCGACTGTGAGATACTGTAACCGGGACATAACCCTATGTCAAGCTGTCGCAAATCAGTAACGCCATATCGTTGTAGTACTGGAGAGCCAAAATCCAAAATTAAAAAAGTGTCAAAATGTTCGGAACTCATTTTATCTGCTTGCATTCAGGGAACGGCAGGCCGGAGGTTATTTTTCTGTCGTTTTCTTTTCATGCGTTCCCACACGCGTTTGTCAAAAGTTTCCAATACCTACCAGTTTTGCATGCTCATTCCAATAAAAAAGCTCACCTTCCCTACGATTCCCCAAACCTAGACCACCCTGCCAACTTTTCCAACTTGCAAAACTTATCAATTTCAGATTGATTGATAACTTCTTGCTTCACCTTTTCCTGTTGTTGTCTACCACTTCTACCACAACACATACATATTATTTGTTTTTTGATGTTCTTTTTTTTTGTTTCATCTTTCGTAAAAGGAGTCAATTTCTCTCTTTTCTTTTTCTTTCAACTTTTTTTTGTTTCCTGCAAAACTATAGAAGACGTCAGAGAACATCTTCTCATTTTCTTTTTTTTTCCCCGAAGAAGAATCAAATTTGAATTCGTCAGTCAACGTGTGTACTGACACCTACACAACACAATTTTGTCACGGTACATATCGGAATGGAGGGGGAGGGGGAGGGGGGAAGGAGTATGAGGCAATTAGCATTGCGTGGGAAACGGTTTCAAAAGTTTCGGATGTGTTTGAGAAAAGGAAACAGGGTCAATGAAAATTATGTTATTATTCTTATTACAAGAGTGTCGAAGGGGAATACAAAGATCAGAAATCGCGAGAAATTTGACTCTTTCTGCAAAATTCTCCCAATAAACGGGCACAGTGACATGAATTTTGGAGAAAAAATATTGGTAAAATATTATGATTTGGCTATGAACAAGTTGAAACGTTTCTAGACCATTCTCTGGTATCAGAGTACCATACCGGCTTCCAGCAAGGATAGGAAAGCGCACTCTAATGAGAAAAACGTTGAATACTCAGGTTCGCCCCATTCCCCTAAAAATTTGGTTGAAAAAATTCGCTCAACACTGAGGTACGCAGCGAAGTTATCAATTTATCATTAGAGCGCGCTTTCCTACCCTCGCTGGGAACTCGTGTGGTGTACCTCACCAATAAAAAAGTATCGAGAAACGGCTTTTTTGATAAATTACCGAAAAGAAAAAAGAAAAGTTTTCTTCATAAATTTTGTCGAAAACTTTATGGTACACTTTCCGGAAAATTTTCCGGAAAAAATTACTTAAAATTATCAGAAAAACATGGCTAAATTTATTTAAATAATTATTGAAAACTTTTCCAGTAAAATTTGTATAAAATTTATTGTCATTTCACAATTTCACCGATGAGTGTTTGCTATCACTAGGCAACACTCGAAAAGTTGAAAGATGCAGTTTCCTTCCTCCGTTGAGACAGACAAACCGACGTCGTTCTGACGGGCGATGACTAGCCCAATTTTTTGAAAGTTTTCTGGAATTTTCCTAAAGTGAAAAGGCAAAAAAATGAGTCTGTCTGGATGGAGGCTTTAGTTTGAAATGCTCGTAGCCTACATTACTATCCATTCGTGTGACTTACCGATTATTAAATTATTCAATTGATTTTTGGGGCTAAACTTGAAGAACCATTCAGTTGGATACGGATATAATTGAGGGCAAGTCACAAATAAACTACGATTTGAAATTTCGAACAGTAGTTTTTTTTTACCGTCTGTACTGACTTACAAGGAACAATTCTCTCCATAGTCATTGGAATTTTTTTTAGAATTTCACCAGAAAATTTTTTTAGTGCGAATGGTCACATATCCCGAATAAGCTAGACTTTCCAGGCTTGTCAAAATGAGGGCCGGGCCGGGCCGGTGGTCGAAAATGTCGGCCCGGCCCGGGTTCAAAAATTTTTGATTTTTTCAGCATGTTTTTCTCGATTTTCAGCCCATTTTTGAAGCTTTTCCTGGGTCTTTTTACTCAAAAATAGATCAGAATTTCCTCCCTGAAAGCATAGGCCAAAAAAGTAGAAAAAAACTTTTTTTTTACCTAAAAAAACATGTTTTTCCTGAACCCCGGACCGGGCCGATAGAAATTTCTCCAGCGGCCCGGCCCGTGACAAGTCTGAGATTTTCTGAATTTCAGACGTCGTCCAGTACAAAATATTGCTAAAATCATCGATTTGGAAGTTGACAGCAAGAAAAAACCATAAAGGTAGGCCTAAAATCCTAAACTTCTAGTAAATAAACACATTTTCTCATAGATTAATCATCTTTTCTCTGAAGCAGAAGTCCAGAACGACAATGTTTGTTCCGATCAAAAAGCAGCACATCGCCATCTGAATCCAAACCAGAAAATCCTCCAGAATATATTTCCGGTATAAACTTTCTTTCTATGTATTGCCACCTCCCCCACACACACACCTCCAAACCAACACAAACACTTTCTCTTTTTTTTTTCTTCCTATTACATACTTTTTCCGATGGTCATCTGGTGTTCCTTTTTCCCCTGAATATACACGCTAAACTTGTCATAGTTATTAATAAAACCCGAGAAAAATGATGTATATCTCTTTTCTTTTTCTTCCGCTTTTTTTCAAAAGACAAACATATCCCTTTTTATGGGCCGAAGCTCCGCCCCCTTTTCTTGCCGGTCTGATGAAGAAAAATGAGAGAACAATTGTCCGTTTTCGGACACAGATAGCCCCATGAGAGACAGCATAGAAAAAAGTGAAAGAAGTCGCGGGGGAGGAAGTGGGCGGAGCCTGTGGGGTGGAAATTTGGAAAGATGAGACAAGAGCTAGCTAGTATAAAATGGACACAAAACGGGGACTTTAAAATCACAATTTTCTTTGGAAACCTAAGAAGAAAAATGATGAAGAACAGCCTAGTTCTACTCTCGATTCTTTCGATAGTTTCGGCGATTTCCGGTGTGGATAAGGCCCGCTCAAGGTATGTTTTTTTTCGGATTTTTTTTGGATTTTTAGACTAGATTAGGCTAAACCAGTGGGCTAGGAGCTCTTAGAAAAGTATAGATAAGCCTAAGTGTTTTTTGAAAAAAAATTTGGGTCTCGCCACGAAATTTGGCAATAACTTTTTGGAAAATCATCCGAATCAGCTGAAAAATGGCTCAAATGAAAGATAATTAAAGTCTGAATTGAGCTATATTATTTGGCTTTTCTATCCCATCAAAAGTTTTCTGAAATCATGCCTGAGGTTTGCCGGAGGGCTCAGGGGTTAGAACGTTCGGTCCATCCCGATTGGTCCGACAAGCCTTTCTTGAAATGCAAATTTTCAGAAAGTCTGTACATTAACTTATTTATGAGAATAACATGGTTCGATTGTCAATTTTGTCACCTTTCGTTTAAGACCTTTTTCGGCCAATTTCAATGATTTTGAAGCAAGTTATGATCTAAAAACCAGAGCCGGGTCCCGCCACGAACAGTTAAGCTAGTACAGTAGTAACGATCTTAGTCCAAGAAATACTACGTTCTCTAGCTATCTAATTTCTCAATTTGGACACGATATCACTGATAGTTTCAATTGTTTTTTAGTTTCTTCAAAACCAAACCGTTCTCCTTCTTTTGCCCCTTCTTATCACTATCATTATACTCTTGTATACACTTGTCCTCCCCCATTCAACTAGTAGCTGCTGCCCCCTGCCGCCCATCTCTCATCGGTTCTCAACGAAACCGAAACTACTCTGATAAGCGGGAGGGGAGAAACCGGTTTCTACAAAAATGACCGTTTTTTCAAATTCGAACTTTACAGATGCTGGACCAGTGGAAACGGACGCGTGGCGCAATGGTGGCCTGAGGGGGAGGAGATTACACGTGGAAAATTCTTTTATGAGTGCAGAAGAGGGCAATTGGAACCAATGGGATGTTTGAGCAGCGAGGAGCAAAAGGTTCCACTTGGAAGCACTTTTCAACAGGATGGTTATGAATTTGTTTGTCAGCTAGGTAAGGTATAAGTTAGGTTAAATTACAAGCTAAATGAAGGTGTAGGCTCAGTTAAGGTATGAGCTTACCTTAACTATAAGCTTAACCTTTTCTATAGCAGAGCTTCACGGAATTCCGTTTTCCGAAATTTTCATATATTTCCCGGTAAAAAAAGTTTTGAACAGCCTACCGGAAAATTTGTAATTTTGTTGAAAAAATTCAATTTTTGCCAAACTCAAGTTGAAAATTTGTTCAAAATTATCGTTTTCAGTAGAAAGAACATTTTTCCGTCTTCCGATTTCCGTTTTCCGGAAATGGAAAACTTTTTCAGATTTCCGCCTTCTGTTTTCCGAAAAAAAAATGTTTTCCTACTTCCGTTTTCCGAAATAGAAAAATGTTCCGTGAAGCTCTGATCTATAGGCGTCCTCCCCCACAATGACTCTTGGCCAAAAAGTTCAAACCAACTTTTTTTTCTTTTTTTTTGTTTTCAATTCCCCATTTTATCTGTACTGATACAATACCCCAATCTATCTAATCTTCTTCTCTTCTCATTCAACGATTTAACCCTCCACAATCTCATCTTCTCCATTTTAAAGGAAGCGACGGCTACATCGAATTCGGGTACAGCGCCTGCGTCGCCTCAGATGGACGTACCTATCAGAAAGGTGAAACTTGGACTGATGCCAAGGTAAGAGAGGAAAAGGACGGAAATGAAAAGGAAAAGATGAAAGGTTGTAAGGGAAAAGTTGCAACATTTTTATGATCATAGTAGTGACTTCCGGTGCGCAGCAGGTGTCATGTATTAGAAGAGTTAGTATCAGTTAAGGAAGTATCAGTTCTAGGGACTTAGGCCTATGCCAACAGCGGAACTGATAGGAACTGACTCAGCGAATACGGGACTTTCGTATCAGTAAATGATATTGGATCATATCTAGATACTCAGATCAAAAGTTATAAGACAGAAGGATCGGATCATTTTTCGGGTCATAAACAAGACACCTTTGCAAGAAGACCAGACACCTCTGTTGAAAGGCGCAGCGGTACATGTCCTTCGGGTCTTGGCACGTTCACAGTACTTCGCTGAAAAGACCCAATATCATAAGTGATAAGACAGAAGGATCGGATCATGTTTAGGTGACTTTTAGGTCTAAAACAAGACACCTTCAAGGTGTTAGGGTAGCATAGGCCAAGGTAGAGTAAGGGGGGTTCTAGACTCTTGAGGGAGAGGTCGGATGCCTGAGGGTTACACCATAGTTGTCGTCCATTGGAGTTTTTGTGAGACCTGTAAGAGATTTTTCTAACTCGAAATAATTGGAATTGAGAGGGAATTTCAAAAGCTTTCATTTGAGACCAGAGCCATGATTTTCAAGAAAGTTATGGCCCAAAAACTTTTCGGTACAACTTTCGCTGCGGGACCCAAAAACTCAATAGTCATGTTTAGACTTTTCTGAAAGCTCATAACGAGCTGGCTTAGGTCCTAAGGAAATACAGATTTGACAACATTTTGACATCACTTTTCTGACTATTAGCTAACACAAACCATACCCCATTACAACAAAACACTTAACCCACACAACTTGACTTCTACACCAGAAAGTACACTTTATTGTTTGTTGTTTTTTTCATTGCTTATGATTTCTTCCACCATCATCCGGAAGTTTTTTGTGTCTTTGACCTTTCAAGATTGTAGTGGGGGGGGGGGGGGGGGGGGGGGGAGGGGACTAGGCGCTAGGAACAAGAAAAAATGAATAAAAGATGTAATCAATCATTGTGATCCTTTGATATCAAATTGGATTAGACCCAAGGGGGATCAGAATGATCTTTGCCACTGGTTTCCGTTCTTTAGTACCTCTTGTCAATAAACCTAATTAGTAGGAGTTAGGTAGGATCAAAAATTTCCGAAAGTTATCGAGATTGATTGAAAGGGGTCCCAAATGAAAAACAGGCTGAATCTACCGGTCCTGCTCGAACCCGTCCGGTCACACGAGATTACCAAAAGAAATTGTGAATCGAATTCAAAAAAATGAAAACGGCTTGATGTCAAATTTCAAAACCTTTAGTTTTGGGCCAAACTCGAACATTTTTGATGTTTTCAAGGTAGCTATGGCCTAAAATCACGGCGACACCCCGGAGGTTTTTTGACGCTTCGGGGGTTTTTTAGGTATTGACTCGGTCTCAGTGAGTTCAGATTACCGACAAAAAGAAGACGTAGAAAACTTCGATGCAAAATTTTATTATCTTTCTTTTGAGACCAATTTCGACAAGTTCCGATGATTTTCAAGAAAGTTATGACCTAAAACCTCCAGGGGGGCCTTCAGCTTTAGGACCGATTTGTTTATTTTCCATGATTTTGCTGTAGATCAAAATCTGTCTTATGGGAAATTCAATTTCTTTCATTTGGGACTAAAATCAACATTTTCCGATAATTTTGAAGGAAGTTCTGGATTAAAAACCTCCGGGATGGGTCCTTAGGATCCTATTGATTTTTTAAGGGTCTTAACTTCGCTGAATCTTAAAACCGTGTCTTATGCACCTGATACCATTTTATCAGCTAAAATTATGATTTCTAGAACACCTATTACTACCGATGCCGTGACGATGGACGTGTCGTGAAGACCACCATCGAGGGATGCATCGCTCACGACAAACAACGACGAGTTCCACTTGGCCAAACAGACGATTTCAACGGATACACGTGAGTTTCTTCAATTTATTGATAATATTTTTATCAATCGGCTTATCTCCGCCGCGCTTATCCATTGTTTTTGCCGACATGGCGCCGCCACCTTGTCGCCGTTAAAGTGTAAATGATAGGTGACATATGGTCTTTTTTGAAGGCCACCTGTAGCAAGAAAAAGATGAACACAGGGGAGAAAGAAACGGTTTAGAGACTGGGCAAAGACTAAAGAATGATAAGTGATGGCGGATCAGTTGATAGGGAGAAGGTGATGAATGGAAAGTGATAGATGGTGTTAGCGGGGTTAGGTAGTTTAGTTCAAAGATAGAATATAGTAAGTAGAAGTAGTTGAACCTAGTTAGGTAAGGGTTCCGGCTTCCGGTAAATTTTCAATAAATTTACCGGGAAACGTACTGGGAAAAGCTTGCCAAATTTAGCGAACATTCACTGGTAAATTTTTGAGCAAATTTACGTTCAAATTCACCGGTTAAGGAACGGTAAGGATTCGGTGAATTTACCGGTAAATTCTCTGTGATTTTACGATCGTTCTATTTTCCGATAAATTTACCGAACCTTTACCGGTAAATTTTTCGGAAATTTACCGGTAAAGTAGATATTCAAATTACTAGCAAGAAGGAATTTAGTAGTGAATTTTCAATACAAATATCGGGAAATTTACCGGTAAAAGTTCCATAAAATTACCGGTAAATTTTTGTCTACGAAGCCTCGATAAATTTCAAAGTTTCTACTGTAGCTTTTGGCACAAAATTCGAAAAAATATATATTGAGCAACCATGCTCCGAAAACAAATATTGCGCTTTTATTAAAGCAAATTTACCGGTAAACTGTTCAATAACTGTTAAATTGTCGGTAAACTTACCGAAAGCTTTAGCAGAAAAAGTTAACTGCAAAGTTTCGGATTTACCGGTAAATTTTTCGGCCACCAGAATCGAGTCTTCACCGTCGTTCAATTTACCAATAAATTTATCGGTAAATTTCGATAAATTTTTTGATCAGTATTTGTGCAATGCATTACCGGTGAATTTTTCGAAAATTTATCAAAACACTCATTTCCAGTTTTTTCTGAAAGTAAGCTCCCACCTAACAACTTTTTTTGGCTGTTTGATCTTTTCCCATCATTTCCGGGAAAAAAGACTTTTAAAACTACCGTATCCTTCCTTTATCTCCCTAGTCTCAATTTCCGAAATTTCATTTCGCCACTTTCAAAATCCAGTTTTTCCAAGTTTTCATCGAAATTCACACTATCTCCGTTTTATTTTTTCGACAACTTTTACAACTTTTAATGTTATGATAAGGGTGGATAACAAAAAAAAAAGAATCGAGGTCGCTTGCACTTTTTATGATCGGATAGCGGATTTGGGGGGAACTTTGATCCAGGGATACGGTATCTAGAAACTACGGGGTACTGTACCTGAGAATTAATAATCCGGGAGATAATAGTACCAAAATGAACATTTTCAGATATAAATGCCAACAAAAAACCACTGGAGTCGTTCAAATGTGCAGTGTCGGATGCATTCATGAGGGTGTAAAGTACAATATTGGAGAGCAATATAAGGTTTGTATAATTTATTATGGGAGGAACCTTAAGCTCTTTTATCAGTAAGCTTTGAGCCAGAAAAAAATAATTTTCGAAACCAATTTTTTTGGTGAAAAGATCCAATGATATTCTAGCAGAGGACTAATCCTGTTAGATGGTCCCAAAACTCAAAAATGAAAAGTTTTTTTTTTTTGAAATTTTGTGACAAAAAAATCATAAGAGACCATAGGACCCAATCTCGTGGTAGGACGAAATGAAAAATATTTTCAAAATATTTCGAAACTTTTTGGAAATGTTTGTAGGTTTTGGTAAATTTGAAGTTTATAATCCACTTTTAACGAAAATGTGGCGGTTTAAAAAATATCAATTTTTCTAAATATTCAATTTTATCACACATTAGAAAATTCTGAAAAACAAAATTAAATCGGCTAAAAATTCTTGGAATTCGGCTCAAGAAACAAAATTTAAGAGCCCCTTCAACTTGATTTGAAGATGGAGTTTCGAAAAAGTTGTTGGAAATTTCCAGTCAAAATATCTTTATTTTGGCGACACAGAAAAGCTTATTTTTTAGTTCTATAGCAATTGGCTCAATTTTCAGCGAAAATGTTTTTCGAAAAATTTCTTAATTTTTTTAAATTTTAACAGCTAACAACGGCTTCGAAGCTTCCAAGTTTTTTTCTTTACGCACCATTTTTCCTTAGGTAGCCTCATAGTTTCCGTCTAGCCATTCCTAGCCAAAAAAAAATTTCTCATAAAATTTTCTTAGTCATATCCGTTTTCCAAATACCGGAAGTTCAATCATCACTGAACACCATATCATGTTCAACATACAAATTTTCGAAAACTTGTAAAAAACCATCAAATCAACGTTACCACACCCTTTTCCGTTCCTGCAAAAAACCAAGAAAAAAACCTGATTCTCGATCATCATCTCGAATTTGTCGATATTGCTATAGGCAACCGATTAAAAATGAAAAGATAATATCATCAATTTGTTTCAGGACGGTGACTACGTCTATTACTGCAAATTGCAAGGCGGAAAGTGTACTAAACAATGCATCGGATGTGTCGATGGTAACGGAAAGAACTTGTTCGATGGACAGAGGTATAAGAGAGATGGAACCACCTATCAGTGCGAGGTATGTTAAGGGGTACTTAGAAAGAAGTTAGGATGGTCAACGAGGGTACAAAACACAGACTAGAATCTTGAAAAGTCAAAGAAAGGTCTAGAAAAAATGTTCGGATTTGGTTTTTCTAAATTTGCGGAAACTGGAACCGGAAATTAATCTTATACTGCGATATCCGGAATCCGGAATTTGAAAAAAAAATATTTTTCCCCGGAAACAAAATTCGAAATAATCACCTTCGTAAATTGATAACAAGAAATTCGTAAATTGATACGTTGATACCAAGAAAAAGGCAACGAAACCTGTAATAAAAGGGCATCTCTCCTAAAAGAACACCTGCAATAGAAGTACACCCTCAGTGTATCATTAAAGAAACTGAAAGTATACCCACTATTATTAAGACGCTCTCAAATACTTGGGCATCATTTTCCGATACCTTTCGAAATGTGAATTTCATAAGAAAATCGTTTTTTTCTTTTGATTTTTTGGTGGTTTTCTGAAAAAAATGTCGTATAATTTTTTTAGTGTTTTTGAATAGGCGAAACATCAATATCTTCTGCTAAAACTTGATTCCTCCGATTTCGAAGAACTTTAGAAATATTCTGATCCTGAACCTACCTAACCCCTCTAATTCAGACTAATTAGTGAGATTGACAGGTACTAAAGAACGAAGACCAGTGCCAAAGATCATTTTGATCCCCCTTGGGTCTAATCCAATTTGATATCAAAGGATCACAATGATTGATTACATCTTTTATTCATTTCTTGTCCCTAGTTGCCCACTACAATCTTGAAAGGTCAAAGACACAAAAAACTTCCGTTCGGTCTGGGAAAAACAGAAATAAAGTATACCTTTCTGTGGAAGTCAAGTTGTGTGGGTTAAGTGTTTTTGTTGTGAGGGTTGTATGGTTTGTGTTAGCCTAGTCAAGAAAAGTCATTCTGGAAATTTCGAAAAAACTCCTGCCTAACTTTCGTTGCGAGACCCAAAAAAAAAAGTTTATACTTTTCTGAATGCTCCGAACCCGCTCATAACATTTCAATTTAAAAATACGGTAACACAAAAAAAGGTCCACCAGTCTGTAATTTGCGATGTAAAAAAATTTGTAAAAAAATTTCAAATTATTTTTTTCCAGATCCGTCCAGGAAAGCGAAGCCACCGTGCCGTCGGATGCAACATCGTTGAAAATGGCCGTGACATTAACAAAGTGATCGGATGCAGATGGTACGAACAAAATCCAGACTGGAAAGTCGAGAAAACTTGTGAAGCCGATGGAGCCAACAAGACCAAAGTGACAACAGTCGGATGCATTTACAAGTACAAAGGATTTGACCGTATTTTCTTGGAGCCCGGAAAGTACACCATCTGGAATTTGCCAAAACAAAAGGAGAGCTCCGTGGGGTTGGCTTGTAGAAAGACTGCCGATGGAGCCGAGATGATCATCTTCGATGTCGCTCAATTGGAGAGAAATACCAATGGACTTTCTTATGACTTGCCACGTGGCAAGTAGATCTTTTTGAACTTTTTGAAAATTTTTTTTCGAAATTTCGAGAACTTGTGGTGACCGGCGAGCTTTCCACTATTTGTTACTGTACTCTGAATACGTGTACCTCTTCTTCTTTTTTGTTGAAATTATATTTTCCCTCAGATTAATAATTGAATCTTTTTGAGTTCTTTATTTGAATAATAAATAAAATTTTGAGAATTTTTTTTGGTGTTACAAAAAACTTTTTTGTTTAAAAGCATTGAAGTTTTGGCTTGAATTTTAGATCTTTGGGAAGCTGAAAATGTGCTGATTCTGGATAGTAAGTCCATTTTTTTCAGGGAAGCTTCAGAAAAAAGTTAGAGTCAAATCTGGAAAAAAAACTTCAGAACAAAAATTGGAAAAAAAATTTTTTACATCGTTGGGAGCAGTTCGAAAATTTTGTTTTCAAAATGTTTCCGAAAGATTTAATAGCTTCAAAAATGTTGATTTTATCGCATTAAGAGGTTTTTTGAGCTCTCGATCACAACAAAAATCCGTGTTTCGAATCTGATCAGCTGTAATTTATTCCAAAGTCGGCAAAAAACGTTTTTGTGCAGCATCCGATGTTAAAAATCATATGTTTATTCAAAATCAGCACATTTCCAGCTTTAAAATGATATAAAACTCGAGCGAAAACGCCACTTTTTTTCTGAAAAAACAAATAAATTAAATTATTTTTTAAAGGAACATATTTTGAGAAGCTTGGGTCTCGCCACGAATTGGGATTACGGTGCTTACTCACCGCTAAAATCCACGTGTTTCCAGAAAGAAATTTGTTGTCATTCTGTTGTTTTTAACGGTTTTTATGCGGAAAAAAAACGAAATATATATTTTTTCTGGGTTTTTATCGAAAAATTTTGTTAATTGAGCTGAAAAGTCATCGGAAAACCCATTTTTCGATGCGCGAAAAGTTGGGAAAAAGCGAAAAAGTCCTTTTTATTTTAATTTTTCATGGTTTTTCTGATTTTTTAGCAGGGGTTTTGCTGAAAAACACGAAATTCCTCGTTTTGTCTTCAATTGAATCATAAAAAATTCCCGAAAAATGATTTTTTTTTCAAACGACTTTCACTCGAAAGAAATCGGCAATATTTTGTGATTTTTCTCGGTTTTTTATTTCTGAGAAAATCACCGAAAAATAAAATTTCTGGGTTTAAGCGCGAAAAAATCCTGAAAATCACCAGAACAGCGATTTTTTACACCTTTTACTCGGAGTAAAATCGAGCTTCACTCATGCGCTGAAAGGTGGAAAGAAATATTCAATTTTCGATTTTGCAAGAACGATTTTCTTTGCGATAATTGGCGGAAAAAAGCGAGGCAGTTAATGCTTCAACGAGCTTAAAATAACAATGATGTTCAATTTTTCATCGGTTTCGAACCCTTTTTCCTTTTTCCCTCCACATTTTCATCTCACAATCCTCAATTTTATTTTTCCAGAATAATACTCAAAAACCTTGGGAGCTATCAAAAACGGCAATAACAAAACACAGTCGAAATGGCGGAGTTGTCACATCTTCTTCGTGAAGTTGGTGGGCGTAAATTGCCGTATGCAGTTGGCACACCGGCTTACGAAAAAGATCCGTATCGTGGACAACGGCGGCGTCCGTGGATGTGCTTTCGAGTCGGCACACCGTCGATGGATTTTACAAGCGAGCATTTTGTGTAAGTGTGCCTAATTGTAGAAAAATAACAATGAAAATGCGCCAAAAAAGCCCGAAAATCCCCTCTGAAAGCCGATATTGGATCTAAATGAGCAAAAAAGGTGCCTCTTGTTGAGGAATGGTCAGAAAAGTGGCATTTTGACTCGCGTTCTGGGTCAATTGAATGCGGCGGATGACGAGTTTCAAGTCAATTTTTGCCGTGGACTCACTTTTTAGCGCCAAAACTGATAAAAATACCTTTTTTTTAACTCCTACCCATCGATTCCAGACGCCTACGTAGCTATAGACGCTGAAAAATGGTTCTGAAACGTCCAAAATAACTCTAGAACGGTCTAACTAGTTGTAGAGCGTTCTTGATGATTTCAGATCGATTTTAATAGTTTGCAAGAAAGTCCTCAACAGTTCTTATTCAGAATCTACCAGAACTCCTAAAAGCGCGACCCATTACAATTTAAAACTATCGAAATCGTTCTGTAATCATCCAGGACGTTTTTTTTTCACATTTTGAGAGCTGATATTTGACTTCTGAGCCTTTTTTAGCCCAAAATTCCACATTGATCCATATGAGAATACTAAAATTCATGAAGAAAATAGTGCCTTATAAACCAAAAATTTCATTTTCAGCGTATTCCTCGAGAGGGTCTACAAGTCAATGCTTCAAGCGGGTCTTCTATTGGACGATGAGAAGCATGTGTTGAAGGTCACATGCACCGACCACGACTACGACTACCTAAAGCAGGAGATTGACGAAGGATTGCGAAAATGCGCGCAGCTCTACGATCCCGGTCCTCTCTCAGTTCCCATCGTGATTTTAGTATTGAATCGCACTGGTAAGAATCGATTTCCTTTCAATTATTTGCGTAATTAAATGAAGCTCGATGTTCCAGACCGACAAACAACACCACCAGATTCTGAAATAATTACAGACATAAACGAGCTTACTGAAATTTCGGATATTTACAACGATCGCATTTATTTATTCAAAATCGAACGTGATGAGATAATGCAATGGGATACCGAAATGGAGTATTTTGAGTTGGAGTTCGTTCGGATTTCTTACTAAAAATAACAATTTTTCTTCATTTTCAGTAGAGCATGCAATGAATTCGCTGATTATTTGGCCCAAGAGGAAGGTCTTGTGGAGTCGCTTGCCTGTCCGATGTCCCCAGAAGAAATGTACTTTTTAAATGGAAAAATCATAAAAAGCGCAGTTTGATAGCCTAGAAACCTCTGGCGACCGAATTCGTGCTATTTTTCGCTGATTTTACGATTTTTTGGACGGAGAGAGAAGCGAAATCAGCGGAAAAAACCGTCATTTTGCGCGAGTTCGGCCACTGGAGGTTTCTAAGCCATTAAAATGTAAAGTATGCCTTAGGCAACGCCGTTTCAATGAATTTCCCTCTTCAAATAAACTTTTTTTTTCAGAAACTATTCTTTCGGAAGAGGTTTGGACGATCTCAGCGGAGACAATATCGAAGAGGACGCTCATCACTTGGATGAAAGAATGAAGAGAGAGTTGGAGTTTGAAAACGCTGAGCAAGCCCGGAGAAATGAAAATTTGAGGTCATCTTTTGCTCAATTTTTTTCGATGGAAGCTGAGAAAAAAATTGGAAAAAGAAACGGGGAAAATTTCTACGTTTTCAGTCAAAATCTGAAAAATATCGGGGAAGAGCGTTTTATCATGTTCCAGTTGCTATTTCAGAGCGAAAGTTGCATTGCTCATCTTAAAATGAGTGGTGGTTTTCAGCAAAAAAGCTCCCAAACAATTGTTTTTCCGTTTTTGTTTTTCTCGAAAAACGCTTCGAAGATTTAATCCAAAAGCCCAGTTTTTGCCTAGTATCCGCTTAAAACTATATTATCCTACGCTAAATTCCTCTTTTCCCCTTCAAAAGGGCCATAATTCACGCCTGCCTACCACTGTTACAAACCGTTGCGGCCTAGCGGTCTTATGTCATTCGTCTTCCCTTCGTGTTGCCTTTTTTGCGATAGAGTACGTCGAACGAAGAGAATTAGACGCATAGAGAAGTATAATGGACCCATATACTCTGGTTATCATGTTGTTTTGGTCACTTTCTGAACATTTTTTACATCTTTAGGGGTTTTTTGGAACATAATTCGTTCTTGGAACGCTTTTTTCTGCTTTCTGACCGGAAAATGTCTAGAAAATAGCATAGAGCGCTTGGTTTGTCACTTAAAAGCCTATTGTTTGGTTTCCGTATACCGTATAGCCCTTCATTAAATTGCACCTTATTTGCTAGTTTTGTTTCTGTGAAAATCAAGTTTTTTTTCTCAAATTTCCGCCATTTTTTGACCCGCAACTTTCAATTTCGCGCTCATTTTTCATATATCAAAAAACAATTTTGCGGGAAACATTAAATAAACCGTTTTTCAAATCGGTTTTTTTCCAGTTTTTGGGGGTTGCAAGCTTCTCTTCCTGTGACTTTTCTGCTTGAAGGCGCATATTGGGTCTCACCGCGATTACAGTTGTTTTCAACCTAATCTTGGCGGGACCCAATGAGAATGCGCCTTCAAAAGTGCTCCAAAATTTCCCGAAAAAGCTTGTTTTTTCTCCAATTCGCCCTTATTTTCTTCTTCAAAAAACGTCTTCTGTTTCAAAAAAAAACTTTTTTCCAGACTTCTTCGTCAGCACAGCGCCATGAACGAAGCACCGCCGGGTCTTGGACCACCAGGAATATCAACAGCTGCCCCATCCCATCGACAATTCGAAACGTGTAGATCATTCGGAAGAAAGACCCCAGTTCCACCGCCACCAGGTCTCGATCACGCCCCTCCACCAGGATTACAAAATGCACCACCGCCTGGACTCTCAATCCCACCACCACCAGGAATAGGAGTTTCCCGGCCCCCAGGGCTTCCAGCTGCCGTTGCCTCTACCAGCAACAACCGAGCCAACTCTACATTCTCAGCCTCATTTAGCAGTGGATTCTCACCACCTCCAACTGATCCGAAAGAGGAACCGGAAGAAGAGGAGATCGTCGGTGATCATATTCTATCCCATGAAGACGTTTGTGCCGCTCTGGGTGTTATGCAGAACTTTGAGAGCACGAGCAGAGGTGTTCCCACCCCCAAGCACACTGATTTATTGGTAAGACCTAGTGTTTGTTGTATGAAATTTGTATGGGCAGAAAGCTGACAGTCTGCTGATTCTGAATCTGCAACGTTTCATACTTTTTATTTCATTCAAATTCTCAAGAAAATGGTCTACAATGAAAGGGTTTGCCTTTCTTTTTCTTGCCATTTTCACTAAAATTTAGACCATAGAAAGTTGAATAGATGAACGAAATGTTCAAGTCTAAAACAGTGTTTTGAGCCAGTTTCCTCCGCTGAAAAGGTCCTTATGTAGAATTTCAGCTTTCTGTCCATACAAATTCCATACCAAAGTCTGATACTTCATATAAAACAAGCTCCCTATTTCAATTCCATTAATTCCAGGCTAAACACATCAACGGAACGAAGCTCTATGAGCGTTTCGACCATCCATTCGTCAATATTCTACCCAATTTGGATCTCCTCATTGTTGTCAATTATTCGATGGCTTCTCGTGCAAAAGAGTGTCAAGAAGCAGCGAAGAAAGTGATTCGTGGAATCTACTCCAAGGAATATCCGATCAAGCTTCGCAAGAAATTCCTGGATCGTCTTTTCGCCTCGGGACAATGGTCGGATGATGCTGCCACGTTGTTTTTCCAAATCGTCATTTTGTACTTTAACACGGCACGCTATCGAAATGGATTCATGTTGAGCATAGAGAAATTTGTAAGGGATTCATAATTATCTATTACAAAATGGGAAAAACAGGGGGAATCGATTTTTCTTCAAGTTTGACTTACTAGGGAAAGGTATAAATGACCTCTCCCTACAAGTTTAATATCATTCGAATGAGAAATTCACGCTGGTAATGGTTCTGGGGTCAATGAACTCTCCAAAAACGGTCAAGTATTCCGAGGCTTCGATAGAATAACGAGGCTTACGGCGTTCTTCAAAAGGTGTCAAAATGAGCCGAGTTTGATGCCTAATCATTTTGAAGGTTCTGAAAATGTTCAGGCTTTTCTAAAATGTCAGAAAAAGATGTTTCGGCTCAATTCGGCGCCTTCTGAAAAACCCCATAAGCCTCGAAATTCTGATTTTTTTGGCAAGTCCGCCGCAAAACCCTGCTTTGAATCTATTTTTTGTTCAATGGACATATAAAACACTACTAAAAGCTTGCACCTGACCAACTAAATGTAAGTCTCTAAATTTTCAGCTTCCATCATGGGAAGAGCTCTGGAGCTCGTACGATATGTGTGACAAGAACGCTCTCGTCCGGATCGGCGTCACTGATGAGGAGTTTAAAAATATGGATAAACTCATTGGACACATCAATAAATGGATCAAAAAGGCTAAGAGCGCGACAGGAGACAGTCCAAATATCACTTTGATGGAGACCACCACAATGACTCATGATGCTCCGTGCTCCAGTCGCCAGTCCCATCAAGTCTCTCATAATTCTTCCGACAACCAAGCTGACTCTGCAAACGTTCGAAAAAACGAGGCCCGTAATCAAGAACTTTATCGACAACAAAAAGAAGTAGAGGCTCGTCGATTAAAGAAAGAGGAGATTGAAAGAGCTAGACGTTTAGAAGAGGATCGTCTGGAACAAATCAGAAGAGCCAGAGAGGAGGAGTATTTTCGGCAGGCACAGGAGGAAGAAGCATACCGTAGAAGAATCGAGAAGGAGCGTATGGGGTTTCGTAACGGCGGTGGCACCGTCGAATTGAATACGCAATTTGATGAGGATGGAGATCCGATTATAGACATTTCTGACTCGACAATTGACGAACGAGACATCAAAAAAGAGCCCGAAGAAGTGGATTTGGAGGATGATGTGACCGCCGCTGTGGAGGCTGATGTGCACGTAGTGAATACTGATGAGAAGCCGAAACAGCCGTACCCGTTTGTGGATGGATATGATGATGGATACGAACCGCCGTGGATGAAGTGTGAGAAAATTGAGCCACCGGAGGATTTTAAGGTACTTTTGAGTGAAATTTCGAGTGAAAAACTGGAAAACTGTGAATTTCGATTGAAAAACCAAGCACTCTATCGAGGACTCTTGTATCAGATTGGCTCTTCTAATAGAGTTTCTACGAATAGATAAAAGATCCCCTCTAATACAAGAGCCTCCAAAAGCCAAACTGTAACAATATGCTTTACTGATAGTGCTTCAGAGCTCCTCGGATAGCAGCCAAATCGAAAAACGAAGTGCTGAAAAGATGTAGGGCTCTTCGAGGTTTATCGATTGGACTAAAAAAAAACTTCTGAAAATGTAGATCCTGAGTGGAGTTATGGCTTCTAGAAATCAAAAAAATCCCCGAATAAATGCCTTTACTCCATTTAGAATCAAAATTTTTCTCACTTTTTTCGATCCATTTGACAGGTCTGGAGAAGTTCTACTCACCTCATTTTCAAATCTCTGAAGCAATTTCAGACGAATCCCTTCGTTTTCCCACAAAAATGTCCATTTTCCAGACCCTGACCTCCGTCCCAACTATGTCTGACTACGTCAACCCCACCGAACCATATCTCCGACGCATTCAAGAGCTAGGAGTCTACAAATCAGCTCATCACTATCTCGATGTCCAATTCCGTCTTCTTCGAGAGGATTTGGTCAGTCCAATGCGTGATGGTCTATCGATCTATCGTCGGAATGGAACGTGCAAAGGAAATCGAAAAGAGAATGAGCCATGCTCGGATATCTCTGTTTTCAATATCACTCGTGTCGATGGAAAACAAGTCACCGAAAGAGAAGGAACCGAGATGCGTATCATTTGGCCAGCCACTTATGATATCAGTAATTTATTGGAAAATGACAGAGAGATGAAGGAGTTGGGATTGGTGATGCTCTCTTGTGATCGATTCGTAGAAGACTTTCATCTGGGTCATATTCAAAGTTCCCGATTGGTTCAGAAAGGATGTCTTCACCTGGTTGTTCATGAGGAAACTCGCCCATTTAAGGCTAATACTTCTTATCTAATGGTCCAAGCCACTTCATATCTTCCATCTTATAAACATGTCCTTCAAAATTTGAAAACGATGAGCCCGTTCCGTCCGATTCCATTTGAAAGATACATTGTCCACGGAAGAAAAGAGATTTTCCGCCCGTATTTCCATCAGTATCCGAAGTCAGAAGAACAAGTTGAAGAGGAGAAACGTCTCACAAAAATCTACTCAGACATTCGTTCAATGTCGGCCGCGAAACGATACATGTCTGGAAAATCGATTCCGAAAGGAGTCGATGATGACAATGATTGTTATGAGTACACGAAAATGAATGAGCCGAAAAAGGAGGAGCAGGACTTGGAATACTTGCAGTTACGAGAGCCGATTTTCAGGGATTTGATTGGAGTTGATACAGGAGGTATGTTTTTAGGGATGACTTTTCTGATTGGAAAAAATTGCTCTAAGAAGCAGAAACCTTGCACCGACAATTATAATAGAACGGCATCAAAATGTATGCTTTCAAAAATAGAATGGTATATAGACTCTAATAAGCTGTCACCTCTAATAGACCGGCATCGGTCAGTCGAGGTTCAAAGTTTTTTCACTGATAATAATAACTTTGATTTTTCAAAACTCTCTGGAAACAACTCTCTTTTTTGTGCGCTACAAACTGAAAATAGAGCTACTTTTCAATGTTCTTCGCCACAATTTATCACAAAGACGCTATTAAGTTCAAAAAATAGTCGAAAATGGACCTTTAATAGAACGGCCCCCATAGTAAACCAGCACCGGGGCAGGTATTTTGAATGATTCGGCCCGCCGGAGTAATAGAGCTATGATCCTTTTTCATTTTGATTTCGAGTCCCGTTTTCCATAGATGAAAAACGGAATCAAAATCAAAATTGAATCAATACATTCCGTTTTTCAGGTAGCGACCACATTAACATCAACAGGAAATGGTACAAAATCTCTCGTCTTCTTGATGATTTCCATCCCAAGAACATGGACGAAAGTCAACGAATCGCCTTCTGTAACACTTTCAAACATGAGCTCTCCATCATCCAAGGACCACCTGGCACCGGAAAAACTCATATCGGAGTTGAGATCATCAAAACTATGCTGCATAATCGTTCGCATTGGAGAATGACCGAACCGATTCTTGTCGTTTGTTTTACGAATTCTGGACTGGATAATTTGCTGGAGAGAATCTATCAGATGATTGAGGACGACGAGGAGCTTTCGAAGGACAATGGGAAGCCCAAAATGATTCGATACGGTATGAAGTGCGAGTCGGACTATTTGAAACGACGAAATGTGATGCGTTACGATGCCCATGATCAGTACAGACCACTGGTGTCAGAAGCTTCACAACGGGAAACTCAAAAAGCCAATGTTCAAAAACGAAAGAAGGGCGATGACTTGATCTTATCTAGCTACACTTTGTATGTCGCCCGGAATGATCTTCTCTCTTATTTCATTCTTTCTCGAGTTATGCACCCTAAACATCAGGAGGAAATCAACGCATTCGCTTATGAGCATGTTGATAGCAAAGAGCAATCACTGAATGGAGATGAAGCTATTGCTTGTTGGCTCCTTGACAGAGATTTTGGAAAAGCCACGAAGGCTCAGACAAAGAAGTCCAAAAAGAACAAGTTCCAGGAGTCAAATGACTCTGAAGACGAGGACAAACAAGCGCTGACTGTGGATTATAGTGATGATGAGGATGATGACGAGGAGATGGATGATGAGAAGCGACTGGATAAACTGTTCAAAAAGATGAATGTTGGATGCTCGGGAAAAGATCTGCTTGGCATGATTAGCGCTGATGACGAGTACCACACGAAAGGAACATGGGAGATTGCACATGACTATTGTCCACCCGAAGTTATGTTGATGGGAAAGAAGAGCAAATCGGTAAGATTAATACTGAATAGCCTTAATTATCACTTTATTAGAAACAGAGCAACCATTCAGTCGATGAGCACATCAACAGTTTGGTCCGCGAAGTCAAGGATATGATCCTCTCGACGCCACCACTTCAGAAACACGAGCTGGAGGATGTCAAGTACATTTTCAGTCTTCCTAGACCCAAAAGATGGGCTCTCTACGTCACTTGGTGCGATGCCGTCCGAAATCTTGTTGTTGAAGGTCTCCCGAAACAAATCACTGCGTATCGAGCCGCCTGTGACAGTATGCAACGAGCTCAGGACCATTTCGACTCGGAAATCATGAAGTTGCCAATGATCATTGGCTTGACTACCACCGGATGCTCACGTCTTCGGCCGGTTATCGAGAGTGTTGAACCACGAGTTCTGGTTGTTGAAGAGGCTGCAGAAGTCCTGGAAGCTCATATTCTATCCGCCATGATTTCCACCGTCGAGCATTGTGTCATGATTGGAGATCACAAGCAGCTTCGGCCAAATCCAGCTGTCCATGAGTTGGGAGTGGAGTATGGAATGCGAATTTCCATGTTTGAGCGACTTGTTGAAAGAGGTCTGCCGTACTCGCAGCTCAGAGAACAACATCGTATGAATCTGTTGATTTCTGATACGATTGTCAAGACAGCGTTCTATGATAAGTGAGTTTTACCTTGTATTAGAAGAGCCCCTCTAGTAAAAGAGTCCTCTCGATTAGGAGAGCTCCTCTATTAGAGCCTCCTCTATCGGAAGAGCCCCTCTGCACCTACTACCGAAACCCTCATTTTTCAGTGTTGTCGATGCCGAGAACGTTGCCGATTATCCAGACGTCGAAGGAATGGACAAGAATCTCTATTTCTGGTCTCACTCACATGCCGAAGAAACGCCCGATGGAATATCGTGGTTGAACAGACGAGAAGCCGAAATGACTGTCGCATTGGTCCGACATTTGTTGAAACAGAACTATACTACACATGATGTACGTTTTAAAGTTGCCCTTTTATTAAAGGTTTTACCGTCATCTTTTTCAGATCGTCGTCCTTGCCACCTATGCTGCTCAACGTCAATACATGTACCGAGAATATCCGTCGGTCTTCGGTCTCACCTCAGATGGATCCCTTATTCCCGTTGAAACTGTCGACAGTTTCCAAGGTAGAGAACGCAAAATCGCCATCGTCTCGCTCGTAAGGTCTCATCGCGGAAAAGCGGAAAACACTGGAATCGGATTCTTGGCCGTTGCCAATCGTATTTGTGTCGCTTTGACAAGAGCCCAACACGGAATGTACATTATCGGAAACGGTGCCTACATTATGCACAACTCGGAGCTATGGAAGAAAATTGTCGGACAATTGGACCGGAAAAAATTGATTGACTACGAGATTCCATTGAAGTGTATGGCTCATAGAAATGTGACTTACATCAAAAATCCGTCGGATTTTGCGGAACTCTCCCCGGAAGGTGGCTGCCTCGAAATTTGCAATATTCCAAAGAAGTGTGGACACGTATGCAAACGGCCATGTCATCCGAAGATTGAGTATGAGCATAGTTTGCGGTGTGAATATCCGTGCCAGTTGACGTGTCCAAATCCACAATATAATCACAAATGCACCCGATTGTGCTCGGAGGACTGTGGAAGTTGTATGCGTCCTGTGGAAATTGTACTCGAATGCGGTCATCTCATCACCACGCCATGCAGTAGAATACAGTTGGCTCAGTGTGATCAATCGTAAGTTTATTCGAAAAACTGGCTTCAAAAAGACCTGTAAAACCTCATAATTGTTTATTAAATTTCATGTAGGCTTCGATTTTTTTTCGAGCGAAACATGAACTTTTCCAATTCATGAAAATAAACCAAAATTTAAAAAAAATTAGTTTTTGAATGACAAAAATTCATTTGAAATACCCCATTTTCCAGATGCAAGAAACGTCTGGAATGCGGTCACAAATGCCCAGCTCGCTGTGGTACTCAGTGTATCAGCAGGTCGGAATGCGAAGAACTTGTCACGTTGGATTTGGAATGTGGTCACAAGAAACAGATGAGATGTAACGTGTTGTTGTCAGAAGACGCTGACACAAGTTGTATTGAGCGATGCGAGAATCGAATGCTCACTTGTCAACATCAATGCAAAGAGTTGTGTGGAGCCGCGTGTACCGTGGAGTGCCAGGAGATAGTATCAGTTGATTTGCCGTGTCGACATTCGCAAGATGTCGTCTGCTCAAGTTATTTGCCAGATCGACTGGATTTGATTCCATGCACAGTAAGTACGAAAAATGCTTTTCAGCATCGAAAATGGCCATTTTTCAATTGTCACTTTTCATCTGAAAGTTGTCGTTTCTCAGTTGAAAACAACTAATTTTCATAACAAAATCGTCATTTCCCAGTTAAAAATAGTCATTTATAAATGAGTTTCTTTAGCTGAAAATGATCTTTTTAGAGTGGAGAATGATAATTTTTAGTCATTGTTCCAGGGGGAAAATGGTCATTCCATAGTTATTTTTGGGTTTAAAAAGGAAACTTTTCAGCAGAAATCGGTATTTTTTCACTAAAGAACGATAATTTCTAGTTCATTATTAGCCAATTTTTAGTCAGTCTTGAGTTGAAAACAGTCGCTTCTTGAGGGGTTATGACAAAGCTTTGGGGACAGAAAATGACTGAGAAGAAAAGAGTAACTCCTCCTATCAAAACCCTTCTTTCAGGCACTAGTTCCAAAGTCTCTCATCCCCTGTGGACACACTGAAATGATTCAATGCAGCCAAGAGCCGTCAACAGATCTCTGCACTCGTCCATGCACAAAAGTCCTCAAAACCTGTGGACACATGTGCTCTGATAAGTGTGGAACGTGCTTCTTGACCCAAAACCATATCTGCCAACAAATGTGTCAACAAGTCCTCGAATGCGGTCACAATTGCAGTGCCCGATGCGGCGAGAAGTGTCCTCCGTGCAAAGCCTACTGTCCCAATTCGTGTGTGCATCAAAGTTGTGGAGTCGCCGGCGATCGAACCTATGGACGAGATTGCAGTGCTCTCTGTGTTCTTTGTACCAATAATTGTGCCAACAAGTGTATCCATCGTAGTTGTACGAAGAAGTGCTTTGAGGAGTGTGATGTGAAGACGTGCACAGAGCCGTGTATGGAGAAGTTGAAGTGCTCACACGCTTGTCTTGGATTGTGTGGAGAGATTTGTCCGAGTAAGTACCCCTAATTGAATGGCACCCTTAATATACTGTTTTTGAGAGGTGTACTAGGGCCCTCTGTAGGAGAAAATCTTCTTTTGTTTTTGTGTTCCGTAAATGAACCCCATTTATTCCAGGAGTCTGCGGCACCTGTGAACGTCAACATTACAATGAATGTGTTGCCAAAATGCCGTCATCATCTCGAACCATTCATCGTCTCATCATGATTCCCAAATGTCGTCATATAGTCCCAGTTGAAGAGCTTGACGATCATGTGAAGAAGTTGAAGGAGAGAGGAAGACCGTTGACATGTTGCAATCCAAAATGCAATTCAAGTCTTATCGGAATTCTTCGATATGCAAAATATAACAAGAAGTTCTATTTGGAGGAGAACATGGTATGCTTTGTTGGTCTTGTTAATAGTGATTTTGCCCCAAAAAAGTCGTTTTGAAATTGAGAAAAAAGTGCAAAATATGGCCTAGAAATCGTTGCCCAAGCTTCTCGGTTATTTCGGTTCTTAAGCTTTTTCTAGGACCATTTTCTACCAAAATCACTATAGAAACTGTGATCAGCGTTGAATTTTGATATAACAAACTGTAAATTTATTAACTCCTTCCCTTTTCCAGAAAAAGATGAAGCAAAAAGTTGGCAACATCCACCAATCAACACTCGATCAAAAGCTTCGTGACGTCATCAATGACTCTGTCGATGAGATTCGTAGCGTGATCACCAATATGTCTGATGAGAAGAATAAAATTGTTGATACCTTCAAACAAAACATCAAATGGCTCTCAGACAACGCCGAAGAGTACAGAGGAAAAGCCGATCAAAAGTGGCGAATCGCCTTCCTTTTGAATGTTGGAAAATGCTTCAAAGCCATTGCAAAAATCGTTTCAATGACGTCCAAACAGCGTCTGTCAAGTCGTAAAGATATTCCACCAATCTTGGATACAATGATAATTCAATCGTTTGGAACTCAACCGTTCTTCAAAATCTTGGATGAGCTCAGAGATTTGAACGAGTTTTTGTATGAAAATGCAAAGGCATTCATGATTGGAGCAATATTGCCGCGCATGCGAATGCATTTGTTCAGAATGGCTGGTTATCAAGTGGTAAGTGATAGAAAAATGGCCATTTGGCTCCAGTTACAGATCGTCTGAAAGCTGAAAATGCCCTGAAAAGGAATCCGGAGTCATATACTAAAAACGATCGAATTAAAAATTTGCCCCAGTAAAAACTGACTTCAGATTCGTAATCTGCGCATTTTCAGCTTTCAAACGAACAAAAACTCGAGATGAAATGCCATTTCATTGGGACCACCCCCTCGAAAAAAGTTAGGATTTCCAAAATAAAATTTTTTTTCCAGATATCCGCTGTGCTCTACCAACTGTGTATCGATAAGCAAGGAGTGTCGGATCAACTAGGAAAAGCTCTGTACTCTAGATGTCAGGATCTCCTTCAAACCGATGATCGTATGAATTCGACTGTCAAACTTGGTCAGTTTTCTAAATTTTGGAATGCAAAACTTTAAAGTTTTAATTTTTTGCATTGAAAAAAATCATTTTCCAGAGTACGTCGAGCAAGCAGCCCTTCAAATGGTTCCAAAACTCCAAAACGCCCGCAAATACTACACGTGGACGCAGTTGGACGTGCCGGAGCTCTGAAAATCCAACTGAAATTTTTAACCCTAATTTTTCTTCTTGTTATTTTTAATTGTTTTTTTTCCCCGAAAGTTTTGTTTTTTACCTAGTATAGATTTTTAAAAATCCCGCCAAATTTTTTTTTATAATCAAGTTTTAGCCCGCCCGCCCTTTTTTTTTGTTAAATTTTAAATTATTTCCCCTCTCTTCCCGCCTATATTTGCCCGCATTTCTTCCCTCCCTCTCCTCCTCGGATTCTCTCTGCATTCGCGCTCTATTGTACATTTTTGTTTTCGTATCGACGGCGCCAATGCCTTTCTTTTTGAACGTGTTTTGTTTTGTTTCTTTCTTTTTTTCTCTAGTCCCCCCCCCCCCCCCCCCCCCGCCCTCTGCGCCTCTAAGATCATATCATTTTATAAGCCCCGCCCCCCGTTCTCATCGTCATATCCCTTTTTTTTACGGGAAAATTCCAATTATTATTATTGTGTTTTATATCATTTTTAGGATACTATTCCATCATCACCCCTATACAGGTTATTAAAAGTGTTGAATTTCGTGTTTTTCCTTTATTTTTTTTTTGGTTTTTCAAGTGTTGGTTTCTAACCTATTGAATATATCGAGAATTTTCCATTTAAGCTATCTTCGTTATTTTTCGTCTCTAAAATCCTCTTTCTTTCAGAAATGGCGCCACCGGTTCAACAACTAACAAAAGAGGAGCGTCAAAAGCGTATCATAGAATCGCGTCAAATGTTCGGAAGACGTCGGCCACGGCGGTCTCGTTCACTGGAGCAACTTGCTCCACGTCAATCCATTGCTCTCGGAGTCGTCGGCGAAGCTCCTCACATTCAAAAGCCCGCCAAATCCTCGTTCGTCCCAACTCGTCCGGTTCCTTTCAAATTGAGCGGCGCTGGAGACAGAGATCGGAAGAAGATTTCTGTGCTGACACGTGGCACCGCCGCTGCCGAAGAAGAATTCAAAATCGATCACAAATCACTGGAAATGATTGAGAGTGGAAATGTGGTGATTCCGCCGCCTGCAAGGCCATCTCTCTTCAATCGTCCGAGAAATACGATTGGATTTCAGATGAATCGTTTTGTAAGTATGGGGTTTAGGACATTTTTGGGGACATTTAAAGGCTAAAATCAGGCTGAAAACGAATTCGAAGTCCTTTTTTGCTATGGTCCCTCCATAATCGACCGAATTCTACTAGATTTCGTCGATATTGAAGCCGCTTTTGAAGCAATTCTCAGTATTTGAAGGGAGCCGAATTGAGCCAATACAGCTGTTTTGAGAGCCTACAACCTCGAAAACAGCTAGAAATTTTGACTTCAACGTATGAAGACTGTTTTCAGAGGGTCCACAGCAAAAGCTGACTTTCGATTCGTTATCACCGTGAAAAATAACCTATGGCACTATTTAAAAAACCAATTTGGACTATTAGTTATCAAATCACTCTTTCAGAGACCGTCGATGGCGCCAGTCGAGCCACGCACATCATTGCTTCCCCTAGGAATCAACGTTTTTGATGCGAATGAGGCGGAGAAAGCTTTGGTAAGGAACATTGAGAAAATGGGGCGGAGCCTATTCGAATTTATTCCAGGTATCAGAATTCCTTCGTCAGAAGTGTGAGGCGATGACGCCCAAAGCCCAAAAGCACACCACAGATCTCCATAAATCGATTCAAAAAGTGAGATTTCAAGAGTCGCCAAAAGAGGGATCAGACGAGAAGAAAGAGGTTCCAGTGGCCACTCCATATGTCTCCAAATTCGACAATAATGGAAGTTTCATGCCTCCCACTGAAATTCGATCGGCTCTCAAAAATGCTCGATATCACTACAATCGGTTCGACGCGACACCAATTCCAGCGGCTCGGAAGCTGAATTTTGAAGATTCCACACTTGAAGATTCGAAAATTGAGAAGGAAAATCAATCGTCTTCTACACTGGTTGATGATCTCGATTTTATGAGGTGTGTAATGGGTTACTGTAGTCGTGGCGGGACCCAGTGTGTTTTAAAATTGGGCTTTATAAACCCGGTTTTTCAATTCAAAAACTGAAATTCTGAAAAAAGAATTCAAAATGGTTTGCTGAAATTTTTTTGAAACTGAGAATCGGATTTTCTGGAATTTGTTTTGAAAATATAATTTCCAAAAGTTTTCTTTTCCAGTCAAATCCGGAAAATCGCTGAATTCGACGTCACCACTCTCCAAAATCGTCAATTCACTCCGGAAGAAAAGCACTCAATCGAAAAAGTCGCCGAAATTCTGAACAAAATCAAAGCGAACTACGAGAAACCAGCGGAGCCGTCGAAACCACAAATGATGAGACAACAATTGGTGCCAATTTCAGAGAATGAGGATGATGAGGAGGCGGAGGAAGAGGAGGAGGGAAAAACCGCCGATGACAAGACGTTGACACCCGCTTTTGCGGCGTTGAATATTGTAGGTTACTGTAGAAACTATTGTTCCAGGACATTTCGAAACCAGACGTTTCGAAACAGCTTTGAAACTGAAAAACGGATGGAAAATGTTTAGATTTTCGAAACAACTGGTACTTTTGATAGCAAAACTACATTTTTAGTCCCAAATTTTCGAAAATCTCCGCGTTTTCAATGTTTTTTTTTCACGATTTCTCGGCTGTTTCGAATAGTCGCAGTTTCGAGTTTTTGCGGTTTAGAAATGTCCCGGAGCCAGAAATTGTTGTAGGGGAGTCCTTCCGCTTTTAAAGTATGACTGTAGCAGTGTGCCTTATCCAACATTTTTGGCGCCCCGTTTATGGACGCTCCTCTAATACAGAGTTTCCGACAGTCCCTATTTTTTGAACTGCAGTAACCCTTTCTAATCCTGATCCCATTTTGCAGAAGAGCAAGTACAGTCAACTCCGTCTTCCCGACTTCTGAAAAGCTCCTCTCCTTCTATGATGATTATGACGATGTATAGACAAACTACACCTTGCCCCAATTGTTGTAAAATATATTCTTTTTTTTTTTTTGCTTTGCCCCCCTCTAACCGTGTTGATCTATAATTGTCTATTTTACTGTGAATATGCATAACCGGTTATCCCCCCTCAATTGTCTCACTTTTTTCTAATTTTTGATTTTTTGAATTTTTCAAAATTTCCCAATTTTTACATGAATGTGCCCTTTTATTAGAGGTTTTGCAAACATTTTTAAAACCCCAAATTTTTGTGCCCAGGTTCTCCCAAAAGTCCCTTTCAGGTGCCCTTGAATTGCAGGTTTCTCCAAAACTTCTAATTCTTCCAGCCGTTCTATTAGAGAGAGGACTTTCAAAGCCTCATTCTAAATTTTTTGCCTGAAATTTCGAAAAATTCAAATTTTGATGACCTCCTATTAGAGGTTTCCTCAAAATTTCAAAATAGGCTTCTATAATCTAGATTTTTCGAAACCTCAATTTTCACACACGGGCCCGTCTTTTACAGGTTCCTACAAAAATGCGAAAAATTAAGATTAATTTCATTTCGATGTACTAAAAAAGAGATGGAGAGAAAAAAGGGAAACATCACAGACCAATAAGAGGAGGAGGTGTTTGGGAGGGAAATTTGAAAATTTGCAAAAAGAGAAAAATTAGAAAAAAAATTAAATTATTAAAAAATTCATAAATTTAAATTTTTTTGGTCAGGTGCGAATATTTGGAAAAGGGGGAGGGGGAATGAAAAATACCCTGTTTTGTGCTGAAAAAAAAATTGAGAGACTAGAAAGAAAGTGCGCTCTATTGATAACAAAAAAAAATGGGATTATCAGTGGAGCACATTTGCAGACCTAGAGAGAGAGGCTTATTATTATTAAATGGGGAAGGAATTATACAAATATTATAACGGAAAATAATCAATGATATCAATATTTTAAGGGAAAAAAAGAGATGGAGGGATGGAGAGACGGAGAGAAATAAAGACCCTGAAAAATTTTCAGAAAAAAAAATTTCAGAAATTTTTTTTTCTGAAAATTAAAAGTACCCTGGACGATGGCTGAAACTACATAACAAAACGAGAGAATCACCGATAAAAACAACAAAAACGGGCCAAAAAGAAATAGTGGGCGGAGCCTAATAAAAGGGGGCGGAGCTTTTAATCCGAATCGCCGTCTTCTGAATATGCATAATTGGCGTCGTGACGTTTCATTAATGGAGACGCTCCTTCGCCTCGACGATGCATCTTTTGACTTGGATAGCCACGTTGTTGATATTGAGTGGAGGTGGAGGGAAGAGGACGACCGGCGCCTGATGAACCTGGAACGAAAAAATTTGAATTGGTGATTTTGCGGGAAAATTGAAAAATTTGAAGTTTTGATTTGGCGGGAAAATTGAAAAGTTTAAAGTTTTGATTTGGCGGGGAATTCAAAATTTTGAGAGTTTTTATATACAATTTTAGACCGGAAAAGAAAAGTTCCAATTTCAAGGGAACTGTTAAACTAGGAAGAAAATTTGAATTGGTGATTTGGCGGGAATTCAAATTTTTTAACTTAACTTTTTAAGCTAACTTAACCACCCTAGAACCGTAAATTGATAGTAAAATTGCTGAAAATTTCCATCAAAAAAACTATTTCTTTATCTGAAAAAATTTAAACTCCGATTTTCCATCAAAAACGTGATTTTTGGGATTTCAAGAAATGTATCATATAAAATTTTGTTACTTATCACGAACCCTCTATTACACCGGCACCTCTAATAAAACAGCTGATAGGTATTTTAGACAGTAGAGATGCATGCCGGTTTAATAGAGTTTTTACGGTGTTTGGATTCGGAAATTATTCTTGAAGATTTCTAAAAATCTGTAATCTAAAATGTACTTCTAAACCCCTTTATATCACCGAAAAAATTTCAGACAATTCCAAGAATATTTCTAGAAAATTGTACTTTTTCAAAAACTATCAAAATCTGTTTGTTCCTGACTAAAATGCCCGCAGTTTTAACGTCCTACAAAAATCCAAAATTCATGTTTTAGGTGAAATTTTGCACTGGACAACGTCTGAAATTCAGAATATCTGGATTGAACAGACCTTTCGGACATTGACACTATGGTTTTTGATCTAGCCCGGGCCACATTAGTTTGTGATGAACTTTTAGGAAAAATTTCAGAGACTATGGAAAATAGCGTCCAGTTGTCAGACCAATTCTTGGCCAGACTCGAAACACTTTCCAGACTAGCATAATTTTTTCCCGGAAAGAATTTAAAAATTGACTGAAAAAAGCTTTCTTCCACATTTTTCTTTCCGAATTTCATTTTTCTTCCAATTTTTTTGCAAACTAACCACTATGCGATCCAGCACGATTCTGATGTTGTTGCAAAATCGAATGGGCAGGACTGGCCAACGACCACGATTGAAGACGGCTTCGAATCTCCGAGAACGTCGGTCGCCGCTCGATATTCTCATGCCAACACTCGACCATCAAACTATAGATATTGGTTGGACAATTGTGTGGACATTCCAATAAATGTCGATTGGCAATCAGTTCAATCACTTGTTGATTTGATGCTCCTTCGTATGGTTGACGACCAAAGGACCAAATTTCCCAGAGGGTCACTCCAAAGGACCAGACGTCAGAGGCCTCACTGAAACGGCCTTGTTCAATTGCCTCTTTTGACATCCAACGGACTGGCATCCATGAGCGGTGAATCATCTGAAAAAAATGCAAAAATTCAGAGGGGTTTCATGTGGAAAATTGGTTTTTTTTCGACTTGGAACAGAGCCGTGTGGGTTGATTTTTTTTGAACATCCGTATGGTTTTACTAGACCGAAAATTTTTTTATCCTTGTCCAGAAGTTGGTGGAATTATATTGAAACTGAGTATGCGGAATTTACTCGGGGACATTTTCGATAAATTCTTTTGCACATTTTTTTACCGGTAAGTTTTTTGGCAACAGTTGAGTTTATTTTTTCGGAACCTTTTCTGGTGAATTTATTGATATCGGTTTGACAAATTAAATACAACCGGTAAATTTTTTGGGTTTATTTTTGATAAATTCCTCGAAAAACTTACCGATAAATTTTCCGACAAAAGGTATTATTATCAATTTTTTACTTTCGAACTTATTGATAAATGGGATTTTTCATCGGTAATTTTCCGATATTTTACCAGTAAATTTTTCGAAAATTTATCGAAACATTCATTTATCGATGTTTTTTTTTGGAAAAATGGAAATTTCTTAAATCTGAATTTCCATGAAGTAAGAAGCTTAGATTTTTCAAATTTCAGAAGATTATTTTTCGGGGCTCAATGGGGCGGAGTCTAATTTTTTTCTGTTCGGATCAACTCAGGTTCTTAACCTACAATTCTAGAAATTTCAAATTCAAAATTTCAGTTTTTTTTCAAGAATTTTAAAACTTTGTAAAACACACAATTCTTCTAGATTACTGTGATCTCAACATGGTGCATCGACCAATAATCAAATCACAAGAAACGCCTCACCCAAAACCTAAATTTTTCCCCAAAAAACCCAAGCTAACCTTATAATAATCAGTTCCATAACTCGTTCGCATCAGTCCAAAATCAGCAATCTTAATCGTCCGGGTGTCTCCAACCAAACAATTCCGTGTGGCCAAATCTCGATGAACAAACGACATCGACGCAAGATATTCCATTCCCAGCGCGATTTGTGTGGCAATATACAAAAATTCAGAGTTTGCCTCAGTGATTCCAGCCATATCATGATCCGCCGGTGGTACACGAACTTTCAGGAGCTCATGAAGATCGCCATGCACCATATACTCAAAAACGGCAAGCAGCGAGTTGTCCATGTAGCAGACACCAATCAATTTGATCACATTCGGATGATCAAACGTGGCAACCGTCCGAATTTCTTGTTCAAGCTGAGCACGCTCGGCGTTGGTCGCCGTCTTGTGGCACATTTTGATGGCGACGGCCATGGGCTCGGGGGCGAAAAGTCCTGATGTGTAGATGCCCGAATGGACCACTCCAAACTGTCCATCGCCAATTTTCTCGCGGACACTTAGCTGGGATGGCGTGATTTCAAAAACTTTGTACGAATTATCATCGATTGGCTCTTGAGACGGAAAACGGCGGGCTTGTTGCAAATGTTGTTGGGTCAATTCAATTGGGTACGGTGGTGGTCCAAGGTGTGGTGGTAAAAGTGACGTCATTTCGACTCCGCCCCCGCCCACACCGCCGCCACGAGCCATTATCGGGGTACTGGTCCCATTGAGCTTTCGATAGTAAGCAGAGTTGGCCGCACTATTGATAACCGACGGGGCGTTGGAGCAATGCGTGTTTCGTGCCTTTTGAGACTTCTTCTTTGCCCGGCAACAACACGCACAACAGAAAAGGAGCAAGAGCAGCAGGGAGAAGAAGACTCCGCCCCCAACAAGGGCCACTTGCATCGTGGGATCGAGGGAATCCCATAGCGCGGAGACAGATTCCGACACGCCGCTTTTCGTTGATCCTTCCACTTTTTTATCGTTCAAATGTGGATACATATCGCCGGGGCATTGGGGCACATCACAATACTCCTCCTGACCCATTGGTTTCGCATAACACCATGGTCGACTCTTTTTGCCACCCGGATTCCGGCAATAGTTTTTCGCTGTCATGAGCTCCGGGAAACGGTGGACGTTGAAGTCGCGAGAGGTGGAGTCGATCCATTGAGCGCATTGTTTGCCCGATGAGGTTTGGGCGACGGTACCCTCGTATTGGGTGCCACTGTTGACGTAACACCAGTGGGTCAGGTGGCCACGTGGCACTTCCGGGATTGGGTTCTGGAAAAAGAGAGATGTTCAGTGGGGAAGGGAGGGAGGACGATGAAATGTTTGGAGACATTCTGGTCCGGTCTATGTTTTCGAAAAGTTGAATTTTCATTTTGGTAAAAAAATTTTGGTTTAAAAATGAACTTAAGCCTATGGAATTTAAAAATCTAGAACTAGATTGGATAGCAAGCTTGAAAAAATATGTTGACCTAATTTTTTCGGTTGTAGATCTAAACAAAAGCTTCCAACCAGACGTGTAATTCTAGACATATCGCCTAGTTTCTACTGGATCTGATGGATTAATTCACAGATATTGTTATAATATTACGAAAAAAAGACCATACTTGCAATTTTTAGCCGGCCCGGAGTCAAAATATTTTGAAACTTTGAGGTCATTTTTTCGCATTTTTTATACGAATTCGACGAAATATTTGACTTTTCACAACTTAAAGAAGTCTTATTCAAAAAGAGGTATCCCCAATTACTGAAAATAACAGAAAAAAATTTTTCAGTGAAAATTTTCACGAACCCTGCAGGGCCTGGGCCGGGCCGGAGGTCAAGTCCCAAACCGGCCCCGCCCGGCCCGTTGCAAGTATGGTTGAAATAGATCCTAAGCTTGGTCTATTGACTTTGAAAACCTGATCCTAGGGCAAACTATAAACACAAACAAAAGAGGAAAGTTGGAACAAGTTTTAGGCCTCATTCACAAGTTTTAAAAATCTAAAACTAGATCAAAATACCAGACGAAACAGAAAAAAGTAGATCAAAACAATTTCTCGTGTCAAACCTAGACCCATAACCTCGACTTAAGTCCAGACCCAAATACAAAAAATTTTTAAAAACTCACATTCTGCTGCATAGCAGTGCTGACGACCGGAATACAATTCGATGTGGACGATAGACGAGAACACAGTGGGAATAGTGCTTTGGGCGTGTCACCAACGAGCTCGTGTTGCGCGGCAAGTGCCAATTCTGTCGGACATTCGTCATTCTGTAAAATGGGTTTGATGGGGTAGATCAAATAATAATTTGATGGGTCTGTGCACTTTTTTCGAATAATCATTTTCCCGCCAAAAAAATTCGAAAAAAAAGAAGAGAGACCAACCTGAATAACATCACAATCATGACGACAAATTGAAACAATTTGATTGTTGGTATCCGATTCGCAAACTTTATACATATGATGACAAGCGACGGCTTGTGACAACTGCCGACACTTCTGAGAGATCGTCGGCGCCCCGTTGATAAAGAGCATTGCGGCGCGAAGGTTACGGTCAATGTCATACATTTCTTCCCGTGATTCATTGGTCATCATTACAAACTTGTTGGACAAGTACTGTCGACACGCTTCGCCTCGATATTGGACACAATCTCCGACGCGGTATTTGATACCGTCAAGCCATCGTTCTGATACGGCTACGGGGGCGTAGTTGGCACCGGCGGCTCCATCGGGGACACGGTAGAGGTCTGCTTCCTCTTCGTCGGGTAGGCGGCCACGATCCATTAGCTGCAAAATAAATGGGGTTAGGAGGTGGTAAAGTGAAATTTTCGCTGTTTGAATTTTGTGGAAAATTAAGAAAAATTATTCAAATTAACCCAAAGCGTTCAGTCATTAGCTTGAAAACTAAACTTGTTTTGTGTAGATCAAATTCTCGAAAATTTCGGTTTTCACTTGCTGACCTAAACAGTCTCAAAACGCGTGGTTTAATATTTAAAACTAAAATCTGAGCTTTATTTTTGCAAAAACTCAAAACCCTCTCAAAGTTGAGCTGAAAATTAGAGAAATGATGACCAACAAGTCAACAAAATCCATATGGGCAAGTCAAGGAAATACCGATTTTCAGAAAATTGGGAAATTAGGTTTTCAGATTTTTTGGAATTCAAAATTTGGATTAAGGCAGACTGCAAAAACTTCAAAAATCGGTAATTTTGAGCAGTTGAAACGTCTGAAACCGGTCAATAAAGTTCTCATGATAGGTGCTAGACAAAACTCCTGCTGCTAGTTTTCAACCTTTGCGACGGTTATTTTTGAGACCATATAAGAATTGGAGAAGCCGGATTTGTAAAGCAAAAAATTTTCTATCGAATGGTATAAATTTTGTCCAGCGTTTCTGTAGGAATTTCAGCCAAAAACGCTAAAAAAACAAATTTTTTTAAAAAAATCGGATTTCTGGAAAAATGGACATAGAAATCCTGGACAATATTTGTACCATTCGATAGAGAATTTTTCCCTTTACAAATTTATTTTTGGGGGTTTCAAATCATTCAAAAATGGTCTATCCTAAGGAAAGCCAGACTGATCCTAATCGTCCTAAGATTGATCATAAGCGGTCTTTAGAAACTTCCAAAGCTTGTCGTGCCTTTTTTTGACACACAAAACGTTCATTTCCCAGACTATTTTGACAATTTTCGCCCGTATTAAACTTCTTCTAACCTTTTCATTAAATAGAAAAATGATCATAGGGATCCTATGGGAGGTCCTGTTGAATCGCAAATTGTTCGATTTTTGCAGGAAAAAACTAGAATTTTCTAGGCTGTTTTGACCGTTTTCTCCTGTTGATCATTTCCCTAACCTTCAAGATTCGAAAAATTTCAAAAATTCTCACCTCGTAATCCTCGTACTCGTCAAATGCAATATGTTTAGTCGAGTGATGCGATCCACCACCTTGTTGCTTCTTATTATTCGACAATTTCACCGCATCCGGCACGTTGTTCACCTGAGAAATCCTCATTTTGTTTCGAAAACTCCGTGTTATTTTGATATTTCAAAGCGGCAGAGCGGCTTAGACACAGAGGGGCGCGAGGGGCGGGTAGATCAAAAAGATCCTTTGAGAAAAAGGTCGAGTGCCGACTTGGAATAGACTGATAGTGATGAAAAGGGGGTCAGAGGTTGTGATAGTAGAGGAAGAAGAGGAGAAGAATGATAATGATGATAGTGAGCCCCAATAGAAGACGAAAAAAGAGGAGAGTAAATATTGTAAGGAGATGGACAATAAATATGCATAAAACGAGGGGTTAATGTGTGGGAAAATGAGCCAGAAAAGGACAAACTTGGAGGGTATGTTTGAATAGGTATGTTAATGATGATGATAGTGGTGATAGTGGGATTTGAAGATTTGAATATTTCTAATGGAATCTAGGCTAGAAAGTTCTGAAAGTTTCGAAATGAAAGAGTTCGAAAAAGCTCCCTACAAGTGGGACTTGATTTGGCCGACCGGCTCGGATTTTGGCCGATTTTTAAAAGGAAATTTAGGACAAACAAGAAAAATTTTTACAGAAAGTTCAGAACATTTTGAGTCTCAAAAGTTCGAAAAAAAACCCAGAAACCATGGTTGGGATATTCCGGATTGGCCTCGATTCGGCAATTGATCTAGTCCGAATTCGAAGCATTTCAAGCTTTTTTTAAAGGTTTTTAAACTAGAACAAACCTTAATTTACTTCAGAAAAGGTACTCTAATTCCCTGGAAAAAAGCAAAGAAAATGTTTCCAGCAAAAAAATTGAGGCAATGTGCAGTAAGTTTACTGGAACCTACAGCACATTTTGAGAAGGATTCTGGAATTTTTGAATTTTAAGGGTTCGAAAATATAAACTATTCCAATTTGACCATTTTTGCAAAAGAGTTTTAGGCCAATTCGGGTTAAACTTGTTCAGCGGCTTCTGACTATTTTGAGTGAAAATTTTCGAAAAAAAGCATTCTTGATGAAAGAACAAGCCTAGTTCAGGAGTGATAATCTTTAAAATTGGTCAAGATTTGAATCCTGCTGAATTTTCAAAGCTTCTGAGCCTAAAACGGCTCCGAAAAAAAAAATCAATTTCAGCGAAAAACTACCTGATTCGAAAAAAAAGTTAGAATACAAATTTTCGGAAAATGCCTAAAAATCTTTCGCCGTAATAAAATTTCTACAAATTTTCAAAAAAAAAACGTCTTGTCCAAAAAACCAATATAACATGGTGGAGCAAATCAAGACCCATCCAATAAAATTGGAGACAAAAGTCACAAAAAGATAGGTTGGCAGAGGGAAAAATATATGGGACTAGGAGGAGAAAAAGGGTGGAGTCCGGAGGTCCCGAAGACCCATAAATCAAGTGAATCTCGCAAATTCTCGAGAAGAATTGGGAGGTTGGAAGAGGAGGAAGAAGGAGGAGGAGGAGGAAAGGAAGGGAAGACACACTATCCATCTCCTCTACGACAGGAGAGAATTTGGCTGGAGCTCGTTGTGTTATTTGTTGCACTTCTCTCACTTTTTTTTTTGCTGCTGCCAGCCAACTTTCAAAGGTTTCTTGGCCTTTTGGCAGAAGAGAAGAAGCTTAGTTTTTGAGAAAAATGGGGTGAGAATGACCCCATTTTGATAGTTTTTCTAGAGTTAGGAGTTGTTAAAACATCACAGTTTTGGCTTAGGGAAAAACTAAAATTGTAGTTCGAAGGACCAAAAACTCTGTTTAAGCTCGATATTCTGAATTTCAGACATCGTCCAGCACAAAATTTCACTGAAAGCAGGAAATTTTGAAGCTTTCAGAACTGGAAGAAAAAGTGAGTAATTTGAAAGTTCAACACTATCCCAACGGTAAAAGTTTGAATCTCCTTCTACCAGAAGATATTTCCGGAGCTGAAAATTTGCGGAGCTTCGGAACTTGAACTAACTGTAAAGTCATTCTCAAATTAATTTCATTTCTAGCTTTCTCTAGGTAATCTAGGCTCTATAGGAAAACTCCGGATGCCTCTATATTAGAGGATTCGAGTTGGATTTTTCAAAATTGGTGAAAATTGACATAACTGTAAGTGATCTGAAAGTGTAGTTTCCCTCGCGATTCTGACAAAATCTGTCGAAAAATCGAGATATTTTTCATCTAAAGTGGAAAAAAGCCTTGACCTCATGAAGAGTTACATTCCAATTATGACCAATTTATAAAAAAAAAGAATGGCTCAAATTCAAGAAGTTCAAGTTTGTCGGTCTTGAAACAAATTGTACACTTTTAAGCACATTTTGCCTACAAAATCTGTCAAGTCGAAAAATTATGCCAAATTTAAAAAAAATCAAATTTCATTAGTCCAATATGTGCTGTCCTATTGGCTATTTGTGAGGAATTAATAGGGAAGAGAACCCAACCAAACACGCATATGATTAATGCCTAGAGGAGACAACCGAGTGAGCATCTTGACTGATCGAACGTTTTGTGGGATGGACCCAAGATGGGCCAGAAGAAGAAGAAGAAGAGAGGAACGGTTTGTAAATGGAGAAAAAGACCACCCAAAACAGAGCGAGAGAGATGGATAAAATTGATATGGGGGGTTATTGGTGGTGGTGCATGAGGAGAAGACGAGAAATGATCGATCGGGTTCATCTGGATAGGGAAAGATGTGTCAGAAGGAGGCATGCTTGACAACTCATTAACTAGAGAAGGCCACCAAATTTAGAAAGGAAAATATAAAAAGCAAAAACCGTACTTGTGATGGGCTGTATCTAGCTTGGAAAAGTCAAAAAAATGATCAATATCCTAAAAAAAAAAGGCCTCAAATTTTCAAAATTTTCATCCTTAACCAGAACTAGAAAACTTAAAAGATGCAGATGAAAAATGACATAAATGAAAAAAAAAATGGTTTGACCAAGTTATTCTTGTCCTTCTATTAGAGATTACACTGAAAACTGATCAGGAGGTTTTCCAAAAAATCCATTCTTAGAATCAAAGTACCTACTCACTCGCAGATGTTAACTTGGTTCAAGTGGACACCTGCCCTGGGGTCCGCCTCCAACCTAGACCACTCCACTTTTTGTTTTTGTATAACTGTTGCGTAGGCTAGCCGTAGGTATGTTATGAAAAATGAGCTTTCTCAAGGTCGAATTGACAAGAGCGAGGGTAGGAAAGCCGGTGGTCTCGAAAACGAAAAGGAGGGACTTGTGACGTCAGGGTTACGGGTGTCCAAGAATTTTTTCCGGTTTTCGACAGCTTGTAGTAAAGAGTTTTCCCAATTTGTTCCAAAATAAATCCGAAAATTGGGATGAGCCAAAATAATCCTCAAGAAAAAAAAACTAATGGGGCCGAAGTTGAAGACACAACTACCTAATTTTCAAAAAAGTTCATCAAAACTTTTTATGGTGGGTGGGTACACGAAATAACCAAAAATGTTAAGAAGTTCCGGCTCTATACGGTTTATGTGGACCCATCGAGAATTATGTGGACCCAAAATAATTATGTGGACCCAAAAATATTTATGTGGACCCTAAAATAATTATGTGGACCCATCTTTGAAAATTTATAGTACATTCCTTTTGGACTGTAAAAGTTATTAATTTTTCATTTTTGAGTATTATTTCTTAAAAATTTGAGTTCTCTAAACTTTTTCAATTTTTGGAAAAAAGGCTTAGGCATTGAATTGCCTTTGTTTTCAAATATTTCTTTTAGAGTTATAAAGATAGCCACATCCATAATTAGGCTGAAAAACCGAATTCCTAAGCCTTTTTTCAGATGGAATTGTGAAAATTTCTTATTCAAAACAAAAGTTGAAAAAGTTTGGAGAACTAAGATTTCTAGGACATAATATTCAAAAATGAAATATTCATAACTTTTACAGTCCAAAAGGAATGTACTATAAATTTTCAAAGATCGGTCCACATAATTATTTTAGGGTCCACATAAATATTTTTGGGTCCACATAATTATTTTGGGTCCACATAATTCTCGATGGGTCCACATAAACCGTATAGAGCCGAAGTTCCGAGCCAAAAAGTTCGAAGAGAAAAACGAGAATAAAAATATGCAATCGACTGATTCGAAATGTATGCGATTCGAGAAAGAAAACTGAAGGGAAAACAAAACGGGCCCATTAGTGTGTGTGTGTTTGAAACATTCAGCACTAAATGTGTTTCTGTTTAGGAAAAATGGGAGAAAAAGAAAAGAGAAAAAAATGGGTATCGCGTTTGAGATAAAAGTCTAAGAAAAGTTCAAGAAATTGTTTGGAAAATTTTGAATTTAGCTCGTCCAGACTCACTCAGATAATGTCGAGCTTAAGCTTTAGATTGAACGGCCGCGGCCATCAGACTGTGACTTGAATGTTTGGAGTCGGGCTTTGAGGACGCTGCCAAAAAACCTAAAATTCTGCCGCAAAAGGCGCAAAAATTCCAATCTCAAATAGGTACGAAATCCCCGATTTTCATCGCAACAAGTCTCAAGATGTGAAACTTCCACCACTAAAAAATTTGAAAATGACCAAGTTTTGACCCAAACAAAACCCAAAAATCCCAACTTTCACCCCAAAAAGGTCCCAAAAAGACCCCCCAAAAAAGGCAATCAATAAGGCGATGATAATCATCATGAGACCCTATTCTTCTTCTTCTCATAATTGATAATAATCGTAAATAATCGACAAGACTAATTTGCTCTTGGTCTCTCTCGCCATCATTTCTTTTGCTATCGAACACGCATCGGTGGCAAGGGGCTATCAGTTAGGGGGTAATGATAAGAAACTCTAGATGGGAAGAGAGAGAGTGGAAAGGACCGAGAGACGCAGAGTAAAGAAAGAGCTGGGAAAACTGTAGAAAAACTGGCGAAAGGCAAGGTAAAAAAGCTGGGAAAATGGCCGAAAAAAGGGCGAAAAACTGTCCGGGAAACAGAAAAAAGTGAAGGAAAAACCAAAAAATGAGACCCTCAAGAGGACACATCCAATGCGACAGATGTGCACTATACTGGGGTTGTTGGGCGGTACGATTTACAAGGGGGGACCCTCTTTCATTTGATCGAGAGAGGAACAGATTCAAGTGGAGGGTATTTAGTTGTAAATGAACAGAAAAAGATGAAAGAAAAAGGAGGTCATAATGGATTAGGGTCTGTTAGGGCAAAATGTTCCCGGATTTAGGACCCTTTCTAGTGAGGGAAATGTAGGTCAGAATATATGCCAGCATTTGAATTCTGACCTAAATAATACTGGAAACATTTGAAAATATTCGGCTAGTTTTGTAACGGTTTAGCCTGTTTTTGTTTTTCCTACTGAGCCATTTTCAATGAAAATTGGACAGTTTGAAAGGGAATTTTTACATGATTGAACCCGTCTAGTTGAACTTTGTATAGCTTGAAAATTGAGATCACTGGGTTTAAAAATAAGTTTTCAGGATATTTTTGAAAATTTGAATTCGTCAGAGAGACACAGGGCTATCTAAATTCCCAAGAAGAAGCAAAAGTTCTCACAACATTTCGATTTTCAAAAACATGTAGAAGCTCGAGGCGGTAATCGTCAATAACTTGGCTAATACCCTCATCTTACAATTCAAAAAATTGAGGAAAATTGGAAATTCGTGTAAATTTCTGACAGTTTTTGTGGTAAATCAACAGACGCAAAATAACGAAAAAGCGCCTAAAAGTGATAAAAAATCAGTTTAAATGATACTCGATAGCCGAAAACGAAATCCCAACTGTGCTTGTCAAGATTAGACTTCAGACGGAAGTTAGAAGTACGAAAATTTTAGAACTGTTTCAAAATCTGTAAAACCTCAGTTAGGTAACTCTCGGAAAGTAATGGAAATCGTTGAGAAATCGAAAAAAAAAGTCGGCTTGGAAAATCGCAACATCGAAAATTTTCAAAAATTCCAACTAAACCAAAATTCACACCGACAACCGAGCAGAATAAAAATGTACCCATTACAACAGAAAATTGAAAATTCCGCCAAAATAAAAAAAATTCACACCCGAAAATTCCCAAACTATAACAATAAACTAATTTGTGGTGGTGGTATCAATCTCTTGGAAGAAACATAGTGAAAGGGTAATGTTATTTAGTGAGGTTGAGGGGCGGGTGGCATCATTCAGACACTATTGGAAGGAGAACCTACAGAGAATGAGAAATAGAACGACAGAGAACGATCTATCACTGGGAGCTGACAACTATCGAGGGTCTTCTTCTTCTTCTTCTTATTCTCTGACTGAGCGTATCGATGGAGGGAAACAGAAACAGATGAGAAGAATGGTTAGGGTCAAACCGTTTTTTTTTTACAAAAAATTGAAGAAACTTGCTGAAAACGCAAAAACTGAAGCGTTTTACAAACACTGACCCAACTCATATAATAAAGGTCAAAACGAAAATTCAAAATATTGCCAAATCTCTGGTACAGATCTCATGTCCTAATGATTAATGACTGTTCAACATGCCATCTTTAGTCGAAAAAAAAACCGCAATTTGAAATATTTCTTTTTGTGGAGATTGTCAGGTGTTGAACATCTGCCCCAGACTATCCATCTTTCTAGACCACTCTGTTTTTAGTTGGGTGGTTAAAAAAAAGTTAGAGGAAGTGATGGGAATTTTTGGAATCGAAATCAGTTAAAAAATGAAAATTTTCAAATCTCAAGGACCTGCTAGAGCGTAAGCTTAAGCTTCGCCTGGTCGCTAAAAAGCAAGATCAAACTAAAATTAAAGCAAAATCCAAAAATTTCCTCAAAAATTACAACGCGATATAAAAATCAAAGGGTCAAAAGATGCACTTGTTGCATCGTCGTCGGCGGCAACCAACACTGGACTAAGAGACAGCTGTTTCAATTGGCTCGCTCTCTTGCTGATTTACTATTCCAACTTGATGGGAAGAGCAGTTGACCCCGGAGGAGAAAATGCCTATTTCTACAATAGGCTGACAAAAAGTAGAATTTCAGAGTTAAGCGGAAAGCCTTTTTGAAAGCCGCGTTTTCAGAAGGGATTTTTTTCAAAATAACAAACTGGTAAAAATTTCGACAAATGGCCACATAGATGGATATCAACGCTTTCAGAGCTCTAGACATAGTTTCAAATCGTCAGGATTTGCAAAAAGCAGATAAATTTAGAATCTTCGTCTAGAAGTCTTTACGCTCAAAACTAATCTGAAGCTATCTACAGAGAGCTCAAATCTGTCAAAAATCTGAGAGCTCTAGAATCCTAAAATCTCAACGGTACAAAGTCTTCTGAAACTGTTTTCAGAAGACTAAATTTTTTTGAATTTCTTATATTGATAGGGTTTGGGCTTAAGCTTAGTAGTCGTCAAGGTCGAGTCATGCCTATAGAAATCTAGTGATTTCTGAAACTGCCAGTCGACTTCTAAAAGAAAAAAAAACCCAACTGATCCCCATAAAAGTGCCAATTTGGACTCTCTATCTGTCTTTCTGGAACACAAAAATTTCGCAATTCTTCTAAATGCTGGGACAATTGAATTCCATGTCCATCGACTCCTTCATTTCGCAACACATAGCATAGAGCGTCATCACAAGAGTCAGTCAAAAGAGTAGATGTCAAAAAGGGGGGGGGGAACTATAGAGAATGAGAAAATTTCAATTTGTGTTGCTCAGCGGCTCTTTGGCTCAGTACAAAAAGGGAAAAGAGTGCAAAACAAAATAGTGACCATCATCACCATCATCATCACGGATGTCCGTCCGTCCCCTTCCCCCAGCTGATGCACGCCTTCTTCTTTTCTCCCGGGTTAATCATTTTGTAGAAATGGAATGGACAGAGAGGAAAATGTCCGGAAAAAGAGAATAGAAAAAGAGGAAGACCTCAACCGACTGACTACCAATTGGTTTCATAGTATTGGTGGGAGGAGAAGAAAGAAAAGGAAAGAGAATTGGATAAATGACACATTTGGAAAATGTGTGACTATAGTCAGTAGCCCGTCCCATTAGGAAACAATTTTGAGAAGGATTTTTCAGAATAAATTTCGGGTGAAAATGCGCTTCATGGAGAACATGGGAACACAATTTAAGGCTCTCTAAGAGTCGCAAGAAGTAGTGTGCCTTACCGGTAAAAGTTCGGTAAATTTTCCGATAAATTTCAAAGTAGCTTTTTGACGCAACATAAGGAAAAAAATTGAGCAACGAAGCTTCGAAAGCACGTTCGTGCACACTACGTAGCAGATTTACCGGTTGATTATTTCGATAGACTGGAAAAATACCAATCAATTTAGCTGATTTTAAAAGGGGAATTTACCGAATTTTTACCGAAAAGATTTGCGAAGAATTGGGAGAAAAATTTCCCATTTTCGAAGAAATTCAAAAATCTTAGGATGAAAATGCGCTTCATTGAGAAAATAAATCGTCCAATTTCAAAAGATTTTTGTGATACAAGTGTGATCTACGCAAAACGTGGAACAAAAAGCTAAGGTTCTCTGAAAACTACAAAAAAGTGAGGATTTTCAGAAAAAAAAACTCGAAAATTTCGATAATCGACTAATGAAAATGCGCTCTGTCGATAACAAAAAACGAGGAATCTGGGCGTTCCTAAAATTGCAAAGAAAGCTATGATTCTGGGTAAGAAAAATTTTGAAAAATTCTATAATAAAAATGCGCCCCACTGGTGAGATGGGAAGAGAAAGTCAAGTGCGAACTGAAGAAAACGACGATTTCAGAGAAGAAATTTTTGAAAAACCCCAATAATGGAAATGCGCTCCAATGACAACCTAACAACTCGACCAATTTCAAAGCATCCAAACGCGCCCCATCGCCATTTTTTCAATTTTTTCTAAATATAAAAACTCACCCTTAACACACTGGTCGTGTTCACTGACGCCGCCGGATTCGATACAATACACTGATAGTATCCACTGTCGAGCACGTCCAACTGTGTGATGACGAGACGAGACGAGTTCTCCTTATCCCGAATTTTGACTCGCTTCGATTTTTCCACAGGTCCATTGTTTTTTAGCCATCTGGAAATGGAAAAAAGTTGGAAAAAATCAAATTTTAAAATTAAAAAAAATCTATCATATAAGAAAGACGAAATTTCAAAATTTTTTATTTTGTACGTGAGGTTACCAATTTCGAAGAAATTCTGTCAGGCTTCACGCTTTTTTTGACTTTTGAGTTATTTTTGACCCTTTGACAGAATTGTGCTGCAGCACAATTCTGTCAAAAGACAGAATTTTGTAGAAATTGATAACCTCACGTACAAAATAAAAAATTTTGAAATTTCCTCTTTCTTATATTTCAACGTTGAATTCGCTTGAAAATTGTTACAAAACGCAAAAATTGCATCCGAAATCGAAAGTTACACACTAGTGGCCGGGGCATAGAATCCGACAACGCATGTCCGTTTTTTTTTCTGTATTTTTCGCTTTTTTTCCATTTTTTTCCACAATCTCACAATAAATTTGTCCCGCGTTTTCCAAAACTCAAAATTTTACCTTCGAATTGGAAAATCACTTTCTAAATAATTTTCTAAACTCTATTTTTCGAAATTTCTCAAATATTTTTGTTTCGCAAAATAGAGCGAAAAATTCCACACATTTTCTCTTTTGGAGCACTTTTCTTGCTCCAACCCTAGCTAGGTTACAGCCCCTCAACGTTCAAGGAGCTAGAGCGCAGAGAAACCAGACACACTTGCTTCTTTGCGCTCTCTCTTTTCTGGCCGCAGTTTTCAAATAGCTATGTCTCGGGTAATATTGGACCTAGCAAAATGTTTCAAGAGGGTAATAGGGACAGAATTTTTAGCTCTTTTCAATGAAACGTGATTCTAGGCCGCAAGGCCCCGACCATGTATTTTTGGGCGCAGTTTGATGCGTTTCAGAACTGTTTTCATGCAATTTTTACATCAAAAAGCGCACTTTGATCAGTTTTTAGGCCCAGAATTTAAATTGTTAAAAAAAACTCACATAAACTTGAGAGGCGGCGTGCCGAGTGCTTCGCACTTAAATCGAACCTCGTCTCCAGAGCTTTTGGTGGCGTTGCGAAGTTGAGAAGTTAGTCGAATGTAGGGTCGTTGACCGGTTGATGTACCCTCCATTCTGAAAATGAAAATCGTTGAAAAAATGGTTAAAAAAGGAACGAAAAGTAAAAATGAGGTAAAGAAGTTGCATAGGAAGAGGAAAACTTTGTAAATTTTGAAACTTTTCGAGATTTTAGTACCTAAAGAGGCTAGACCTAAGGTACGTTGGGCACAGCATTATTGCATTTGTCAGCATTTTTTTCAGAATATTTCGAGCGGATTTTCACAGCGTTTTTACAGTCAAATCCCAATCATTTCGGATGATCTTGGCCACATTTTCAGTCATCTTAAACCGTGCCCAATGACCTAATTTCCGGCTAAATTCCCTCAATTTTTTCTCAAAATCCCCTTCCCCTACTTTTAAAAAGTCATAAATTATTTCTCTAATTTTATGGGGTGCCACCCCTCGGATGAACGAATAAAAGAGAGCAGTTGTCTCTCTTCCTGTTGTCTCCCGGATGAAAAGAAAACGCGAACAGAAAAGAGACAAGGAGAAGAATAAGAGGCGAGAAATATGACATATGGTCTTCCGAGATGAGTGGTGGTTGTGGTCCGGATATTATATGCAAATTGAGAGAAAAGAAATGAAATAGGAAGAAAAGACGAAAAAGTGTTTTTATAAGATAATAATGAGCTGAATTAGGGTAATTGGGAAAATGGGAAAAGTTGGAAAAAGAGGATTTTGGTTCAAAATTTTGTGAAAAACTTGGAATTAGAAGCCCTATCAAGCTCACAGACTGCAAGTTCGATCGGAAAGCTCACACCTACACTAGCTTCTACAAGAGAATAGGCTCCGAAACCCAAAAAATTTGGGTTCGGATTTGGTCGAAATAGAGCGGAAAAACCAGAAGTCTCACTTGAAAGTCAAAACAATCGAAAAGTTCAGAGAGATTTTACGAAAGTTTGAAAACACCGATTTTTTGAGGAAATCCGCCTCAAAACTAGGCTACAAAACAGGCACTGAATAGACCGAAAAGCGGAAGTTTCGATCCATAAACTGTTTTTACCGGAAGTTTGTAGGCTCACAACTTGGCTCAGCTGAGAAATTTGCCGATTTGCAGGTTCTGAATTTATTGAAAATCGTCGAAAACTCTCAAAATTCATCAAAACCAGCTGAAAAATAGCCAAAATTTAGGTAGAAGAAGTTTTCTGAGAAAAACAGTTATCTTTGTTAGGCAAAATCAGAAATTAGAAAAATAACAAAATCAGCCAAGATTCATCGAAATCACCCTCCAAAAGGTCTAAAGTCTCCCAAAACCATATTTTCAAAACTTTAAAAAACGGCTCCCTCTCCCACCATAAATAGAGAGCAAAAGAATGCGGCAAAAGAGCCCATAAATCGCCAGAAGCTGTCAGTGATGGGGTGCTGGTGGTCGTAGAGGCCTTGAAGAAGAGAGTGTCAATGTGAAAACTAGGAGCTCATTATTCACAACACGAAGGGGAGCCTCTTCCCTGGGATGAAGTGGAAAAGAAGAGAAGGGGTGTCCCCTTTTGGAAAAGAAGAAAAGAGCGAAAACGAAGTGAAATTGGCCAAGGGACGAGGAAAAGAGGGACCACTGGTCACTTCGTTTTCAATTCAAAATTGCGAATTGAAAAGAAAAAGAAAAGAGGATGAAGTTGGCAACAAAGTTTTCGTGTAGTATTTCTATTCATATTAAAATACGAGATGGACGACTTATTTATGGATAAACAGAGACTTCGGTGTTGTAGGGAAAGGAGGTCTCGGAACGAAATGAACATTTCAAAAAAAAACCATTCGAAACGGTCGAAGTTTTTTAGATTCCAAAGTCCAAATTCTAGCAGTAATATTGGTCTGGCGGGAGTTTGAGAAACCAGAAATCGAAAAAATTTTGTGGAAAATTGAGAAACATTATTCGAAAATTTTGAATTTTTTTTTGAGATTTAGAAAAAAAATCGACGCTACGAAACGAGATAAAATAGCACGGAGAATTGAAAAAAAGACACATTTTTAGTAACACAATGCTGGCGGAAATTCAAATTTTGCTTCTTGGGATTTTCAGAAAAAAATGAATTTTTAAAAAGAATTTTTGAAAAAAGTTTTTTTAGCGGAATGTCCAAGTTCGGCAAATTTTCAGAACGGAATGGCATGGAAAGATCCAAAACTTCAAGAAAAAAAAATTTGGAGAAACTCCCCAAAAAAAAAATGTGGAAAATCCGTCGAAGAACACAGAAAAAAAACGAAGAAAAAATAAGTTTTTTTTTCAAATCAAAAAAATTTGCGAGAAAATTCATGGAAACTAGATCAAAACGTCGGCGACAATTGGAAAAAATACAGAAGATCAAAACTTTTTCGGCGACGAAAAATATCAGTTTAGAAAGGATTTATGACAGGGGAAAAGTGTAGATCAAAAAATTGAAAAGTGTGTCTAAAGTTTTTTTTCCTGAAACCTATTCCCAAAATAATTCAAAAAGCAAATAGTAGATCAAAACTTTTCGACTACATGAATTGTAAATCTAGAATCCTTTTTCTCAAAATTTGAATTTCTTGAACAATTTTATCACTTTGAACCCATATTCAAGGAAAAATCTTCAAAACACACGAAAATTTGAGAAGTTTCACAACTTCCTACCCCTTTCCCCGCCTTCCCTAGTCCCTTAAAAAGTGACAGATTGTTCAAATAAAAAGGGCCCCACCAAAAAAGAGCAGATTTTTGCACTTCACCATCCTTCTAAAGCATTGCACATATTGGTGATGGTGGGGATATACAAGAAAACAACTGAAGAGGTCCCTCTCCAGAGCAATAATCGGATCAAGTGTACATTCATAAAGAGGGAAAAAAGGGATAAGGAGGGAGACCATAACCCTTTAAGCATACAGAGAGGTGTATGGTCGGATGTTTTATAAGAGGGTGAGACTTTTTAGAGGATTGTTAAAAGCTAAAGGTTTGTCATGTTTTTTAGGGCCGGAAAATTGTAGAAATGGGAAAGCTCCTAAAAGAAAAATAGCCTGAAAACATCGAATTTTCAGAATGTTCCAAGCTGAAAAGGTAGTTTTTTAAGGGTAAAAATCTTGGACCCCGGTAAAAGACTTTCAGAAAAACTCAAATTTGTCCAAAAATTTACAGGTTACTTTCCAATAATTTCCACTTTTGATGGACCTTATAGATGAAAGATTACCGCAAAGGCGGGGTAAAAAAATATAACTATGAAAATTGCTTCGTTGAAAAAGTGCTCAAAATATTGCGATATGCAGAACATTCTAGATCTGCTAGGCGCTCCCAAATGTTTTAGAACGGATCAAAAACTGATAACTACAATATATGATATCCTGGTAAATTTTTTTACGATGTCAGAATTCTTCGGCGAATTTTCAAACCGTTCTGAATTAGGGTGTATGCAAAAACATATAGCGCAACTTTTGCGAAGTGAAAATTTTCAAAATTCCGAAATTTCGAACGGGGATTGTCAAACCGTCATGCGAGTAAGCGATTTGGCCCCAGTGAATCATGAAACACGTTCAGCATATTCGGAATACAACAATAGATTCAAAATTGCCTACAGGGTCTTTTGACTGATTTCCAGTATACTTTTTGCTTGCTTCAGAGCAATTTTTGATAAAATTTCACATAGAAAACGGGATCAGCGTTAAATAATTAGTGGGAAACGAAATTACTGGCTTCAGTCCTCTTTAAAAAAAAAGACGACTTGTGAAATTCAAGAACTAGCTTAAATCCTCTAATAGAAAAGCATCCTAAGCTTCTGAGTTTGGTTCAAAACAGAATGCGAGATGAGCCATCAACGAGTGTAACCATATATACACTTATTGGGTTACTACTACTAGTAATGGCCGAGAGAACTAATTAGGTTTGCCTCCCACTAGTCAAGACACCAAGGGGGAGGGGGTAATGAAAAGAGCATCAGTCAAAACTAATCGAACATTTGGCTTCATTTCTCATTTCTCGTCTCCTCCCCTTCTTGCTTCGTTTTGCTCCTCGGGACCCTTCTCACACACACACTCACTAAATCACGAAAAGAAAGTTGTCTTCTCTTCGTGTGACGGCGTAAATAGTTGAAATAATGATGAAGATTGATGGAGTTTCAATGAGGAATTGAGTCTCTTCGCAAGAGAATTTCTTCTTCTTCATACGCTCCAAATTTGTGTAGAGGAGCCAAAACGGACCGGCGGAGAAGGAGCGGAGCAAGAAAAGAAGAGCACACCACCAGCCAGCCGACATAGGGAGAAAATTGGATAAACATTATGATGAGTTAGTAGAGAAGGGATGAAAGTGGATCACCAAACATTGTGTCTAGTCAAAAGACACAAGCGGGATACTATCGATAGTTTATTTGTGGGGTGCGATGGGGGAGAGGATGACATGTGTTTTTGGGGTAGATGTTCGCGGCGGAAATATGTAGAATGAAACATTTCAGTTGAAGATTGTTCTAGGATAGGGCTAGTTGCCTAAAACATGAATCTTACTAAATGATGGTCCGAAAAGAAACCACTTTTCTGCTAAACGTATGGGTGATTTTGAGGCTTTTGACCGTGTTTTGGTTGGGATCGCTGAGCTTCAACAGAGCCCAAGTATGGCGGGGGCTCGAGTTATGACAGTTATGTCAGGTCAGTGGAAAGGCCAGTGGATTTTTTTACTGCAAAAGCTTTGGGGTCCCTAAAGGTTTCAAACCGCTGCCCTGACTTCAAAAACCTTTCAGACAGACCAAAAAAGTCGGTACGGATTTAGAAAATTTTGAAATATCGAGACTATTTGGACACATTTTTTGTGATTAAAATTTTTTTTTGACATTTCGTGACTTAAAAATGCCCAATTAGTTTTAATACCCCGCCCCAAATCACTGTAAGAACAGAAAATCAAACAATTTTAAGGCACAAACTTTGACACCTCTGAACCCTGATTCATCTTTATGAAAATGAAATTTCTTTCAAAAATGAAGCGAATGTTGTTCAAAAACTGAAATAGTGTCAAGTACCAGCAACTTCTGCGTAGGACAAGAAATTTTCTCAAAAAAAAGAACAGATGTTTAGTGGAAAAAAAAACTGTCCCAGGTGGTTGGCACGATGCCGAATTCCAAGCGTGTTGGTTTTCAGATTACTAACAATCAAGCTTTTTTAAACATTTAAGTGAAACATTTACAAGAATAGTCGTTTAAAACGTCAGAAAGTTAATTTTTGAACATACAAATTCGATTGAACTTGTCGATAGTTTTAAAAATCAGACCAGAATGGCCGAAAAAATCAACTATGAAAAACTGTAAGGATTCAATGCAAAACGCAAATGACAGGATGGGTTACAACTATTTTCGGTTACATCAAAACGATGAATCCACGTTCTCTTCAATAAAAGATCATGTGTTAACCCTAACTCCTTCTCTCACACTAGAAACTCTTCTCACCCTATTGTGTGGTGGGTTACTCTAGTCCACGTAATAGGGCTAAACGGACCGTGTCCAACGACAACGAACAGCAGTAGCTCTCTAACACTATTTGCTCACACTTCCATCATCTATTCATTCATACAAAACCCCCTTAGCTCTCTTATGGATCAATAATCCTCTCAAATATTATTCCTGAATAGGCATATTAGTGGTGTGTTCGATCATATTTCTATGAAGGCTATTTTAGGAGGTGTTAGGGGGGTACTAGAAAAAGGGGGCTGGGGGTCCGTTCTGGGGAAAACAGAAAACGTGGAAGGCATGTCAGAGAATTGATAAGTGATAAGGATGTCAAGATAGCGGTGACAACAGAAAAACGGCAGGAGAAACATGGGAAAAATCGAAAAAACGGAAAATATCATGCATTTTTGGGGTACAGAGGAGACCAAATCGAGACCAGCGAAGCCAAATTTTTGCAAATTCCAAATTTGGAATTTTGACTTTGAGGTTTTTGCTCTAATCAAAAATGAATATGAAAATGGAATTAAGCGTATTAAAACGGTTCGGATCAATACAAGCTCCGCCCACTTTAGGGTTTGTTTTGGTAATTTAAAGGCGCATGGGGAAATTGGAATTCAAAAATTCGGCATTTAGACCGTTTGGCAAAATTGAACAAAAATCAAAAACATACAACGAGAAGACTGAAATTTTTTGAAAATTGCTAGAAAACAGCTGAAAACTGTCCATTGGATTGAGGCAAGTTACAGCCTATTTCAAGTGAACAAAGTTTTCAAAAAAAAAATCGTAAAAACATCAAAAAGTCCTTCGACAATCTCAAAAGAAACCAGAAAAACATTGAAAAAATACAAAAATTTCTTGAAAAAACTCTTCAACAAACCGCAAAAACCCGTTAATCAACGTAAAATTAACTCATCTGGCCGGCGAAATTTCAAAAATGGAAAAAAATTAACTGAAAATCTTTAAGAACCCCAAAAAGACCCCATTAATCAATGTTAACAGCAAGTGCCCACAACGCGAATGATAAACGACGTTCCGAAGAGAGATGAGGTTTTTTACGATGTGTCATCATCATCATTACAAGGCCAATAAATTATAAATCGGATGAGTCGCATCCTCCTCCCGGGGAGAGAGAGAGAGAGTGCACCCGCTGTCTCCTACCGACCAGAGGGGGAAGGACCACCATGGGTCCCCCACGAAAAAAAAGAAATAGTGTAGTGATCCGAGAGAGTGTAGGGGATAAACGAGACACAGAGACAGAAGAGAGGTCAGTTCGTTTTGTCAGTCAATTGGGCATAAGACCTGAGAGGGGGGGGGGGGGCACGGTTCGAGGAGATGGTGGTCCGTCCGTTCGTTGAGAAGAGGTGTCAAGTGGATTATGCAAGACGGTTAGTGCAACGGGAAGGAGGAAGGAGAAGACGATCCATTATATTCGACATGACAGAATATGGTTTGTGTGGTAAGGGGGAGAGATAGGTGTCAGTTAACCCAATTTCCGTTTTCGATGCACTGGTCAAAATTTTGATGGTCAGAATATTGATGCACTGGTCACACAAAGATTGTCAAAATGAAAATTGATGAAGAGATGAGCATTGGATTTTGGAAATGGAAAAATTAAGGTTTTGTGTGTGATCTAAATAATTACGGACGGTTAGCGAAGCGGCCGGACAACGGTTAAGAACGTCTACTTCATGGGCTCATACATAAACTTTATAGATCAGCCAGACAAGTTCGGCCATTTTGTTGCTATCGGTTGTCGCGTTTGTAACGCAAGCGTTCTTAAAACGTAAAAGGACTCAAGATTGGCCTAAAAAGATTTTCAAATTTTGTGTTGAGTTGGAAATAGTGTGCCTTGCCGCTAAAACCAGAAAGTTTACCGGAAATTTTTTCGAAATTTCTAAAAGTTTTTCTCGTTTCTTTTTCGGAAGACATTCAAAAATCATTAGGAAACTTTGCTAGTGCCCATTGTTTATCAAGTTTACGTAAAATCTTTTCAATAAACTGGAAAATTATTCGGTAAATTTACAGGACTTTCAACGGAAAGTTTTTCGAAATTTTAATTTTCCGATATTTTTTTTACTGAAAAACTCTTCGATAAGACGCACTGGATTTAAGCGTCCGCGACCGTATTTGGACGTCCGCTATAAGAGCCTAAGCGATATTAAGCCAATTTTTGGAAAAGTTAGTTTGGACATGCTTTTTTTCTCGAAAATTTATACGAATTTGAGCTCTGCTAGTATTTTTTCTTCTGTAAATCATTTTAATTTAATAAACTCATTTCAAGCTTTTCTCATCTGCTCCAATCTGAAATGGATGAGCTTCCTGCAAATCGAAGAACGCAACTCCGTCAATTTAATGATAAAAATGAAAAATCCTCTCCAAAAAACTATTTTGACACTGTGAGTGCTCATGGAGCTCTTTTTATAATTTACAATTTTCCCGCATAACTTTCTAACAATACCCTAAACTCCCAATCAATTCCAAAAGTGTCAAAAAAAGTTGCCAAACAATGAAAAATGACCAAAAAAAGAGGGGAAAGAGAGATCCGTCCAATAGATAAGAAAAATACGATTTGCGCCAAAAAAAAAAACGGGGAACAATTATACGACCATCACACATACTGTCTCCTTATACTAGTACTAAGGAAGTATAAATTATATCAAGATCCATCCTACCCTCATCCCATTCCTTTCGGATTGCATAATCCCGGATGGTGCCTGATGGATGTGGGAACCGAAGGCGAACTGAACGGAGAAAGGCAAAGGGAATTGAGTCAGGACGGAAAACCGCAATGGATGGAATAAACCAGATGGTATGAAGTGGTAGGTATCAAAAAAGCGAGTGTTTTATTGAAGAAGCTACCAAGGTGTTTTTCGTATAAAATTGTTATAATTTATCAAACATTAAAGCAAAATCTTACGAAAATCCTTAGATCACAGCTACATAAATGTTTAGAATCTCAAATTTTGACGAGTTAAAATATTTCTTGGCAATGATGAAAATTGTTCAAAGACTTCATGAAATAATTTTTTGAGCGGCAGAGATACATTTAAAAGTTTGAAAAACTTTTCGAGGTACCCCTATCTTAAAGGAGGTGCTTAATTGATTGAGCTAACAAAAATTGACTTTTTGATAATATCGGAGCCCAGAAAGTAGTGAAGTAATAAAACCAAAGAGACTTTACAGATTTCAAAACTTTTTTTTGCGTTTTTCAAAGGAGTGTTAAACTCATATAATTTCATTGTTTTTGAATTAAAATTCAACGCTGGTTACATTTCGCATAGTGATTTTGCTCGAAAATCGGTTCGTAGAAGCGCGACGTATAAGAAATCAATACTCCTTTAATCTAATCGCCTTATGGTCCAGGTATCACTGAAGAAACTTCTAGATTATGTTTTCGAAATTGGATTTTCAACAAAATTCAAGCTATTTAAAAACTGAATATCCTACTAAATCCCATTGAAACCCATCCGGAAGTCCTCAGTGACCCGAATCCTCCCAACCTAATCTGATCTAGCCAGACCGTTCTAAATCTCTAATTGCTATGTAATTATCGTATCAACGCTGTTCCCCAGGCATAAACATATTATTAAAAGTGGAAGACAGTAACAACACTCACGATGCATTTCCGTAGTGAAGACCCTCATCGTCGGCTGGTTCTATCACTAGATCGTCATCTTCTGGGCGAGGCGACATGGTTCTAGAAATGAAGGGAATTAAGAAATTTACGTAAAGCTATAAGGAAAATTCTTGAAAAAAAAGCTCGAAAAAGTTTCTGGAAATGGGGAGCCTGAGATTTGAAAAACCAAATCTTAAGCCTAACTAAGCCAAAAAAAGTTTTTCAAAAATAAACTATAAAGATTCAAAAAATGCGAGAAAGAAAAATGAGGTTCAGAAAATAGAAGCTTAAGACCAAAAAAATCGAAAAAAAACGCATATAAAATTCAGTCAAGGGAAATGAGCCAGGTGATAAGAGAGATATCACAACCCTACTTTTTTCAGAAATTCAGCACGAGACCAAAATCATTTTCCACTCAAAATTCATCATGGAAACCTGAAAACTGAAAGTTCAAACCACGAGAATCTTAAGTTTCAAAGCAAAAAGTTTCTTTCAAACTCTGTGAGATGTCACGTCATCAAGAAGGAAGAGACACAAAGTCGGCGAGGATAGAATTTTCATTAAAAGTGCGGGAGACAAGAAGGACCACCAATGCTTTTTTCTTGGAAGGTCAAGAAACTTCTACGGACCGGCTCAAATGTGTGGAGACCAAAATTATTGTTCCGATTAGAAAAATTATTTTTTAGGGGGAAAAACTCAAAATAATTTTTTGGAATTTGATTGAAAGAAGAGAAAGTAGCCTTTTAAAGAAACTTAAAAGAATTCGAAAAGTTTTGAATTCGGACCAAAAAGACTCCACTTGAATGTTCCGAATTTCAAGCAAAACACGGAACTCAATTTTGGCTGTAATCGGCCAGGTCAAAACTTTTTATTCAGCGGCAAAACCCGGCTTCATACTCCAAATCAGTGTGCCTTAAGGGTAAAATCCCGTTGAGTTTACCGAAAAAATTTATCGAAAATGTTTTTCCTTTCCTGTAATTTTCCGATGTTTTTCCGATTTATTGTTACGGTAAATTTGTCGATAACTTACCTAAATACCTGTTTACTGGTAAACATTTTTCGGTAAGGCGCACTGCTCTAAATCAACACGTTTACAGCTCACAAATTACCTAGGACTCGAGTAAAATCAACAGCTTTTTTTTCAAAAATTGGTGGCCTAGTCCAAAACTTGGATACTTTTAAAGTATAAAGTATAAAAATTCCAAAACTTTTTCAGAACATCCAACTAGATATATTTTATTAGTAGTACAACTCATTTCCACTCTTCCCTCATTTTCTTTCCACCCTTTTTCAATTCACTTCCCTCATTTTGAATGTAAAATAAATGTGATGGATGACTGAGAAATGAGTTGTTGTACATAGAGGAGAAGCACATACGTGTTGGGGGATGGGAGCTCGGTTGGTTGGAAATGATGAGAAAAAGAGTGTTTAGAGAAAAAGTGAAAGTAAGAAACAATTTGGGTTTGCTGAAAATTAGTTTAGTAACACCTGTCCTTCTGGTGTGCTTTCTTTAGTTATACTAATAATAATAATAAGTAATAAGATTTCCGGAGCTGAAGGGACACGCAGCTGGATAGCTAGTTAGAGGCGTCTTATTAGGTGTTAACTAACTGTTGGACATGTGTTTGGGTTTGGGTTAGGATTAGAATTAGCTTTGGGGTGTTAGAATGAGATACCAAACAAGTAATTGAAGGAAAAAAAAGATTTTCTAAAATTCCAGTTTAGAAAAAACACCGGAAAAGTTAGTGTGGTTCAGATTGTTGAAATGATGGGAAAAGAAGGAAAAGGTTTCAAAATTGAGAATCTTACTAAGGACCAGAGTGACAAAAAAAGAAGTTTTAGGTAAAAAAACGGCAAAGTCGGAGTGGAACTTTTTGAAATGGAAAACTGAAGTTTTATGAAAATTCGACCGACGTTGAAACTCGGAATTCACAAGCAGAAAATCCGCAAAATTGTTTCGAAAATTGGGAAAGTCTGTGTTCATTCGTTAGTTATACCTACTTTCCACGAGGCGCTAGAACGTAACTTTCACGAAATTTGAGGCAAATTTCTGTAAATCCGTTTTTACTGGAAATTCCGAGGTTTGTATAAACTCAGATTAAAAAATGGAAGTAGGAGTTTGTAAGTCGGAGCAACCCTACTAAACTTTACTAAAACATAATTTTTTTTACTAAAACAAAAAAATTCTCGAAATTCTCAACGTCTCCATGAAACTAAGTCTTGAAAAAGCCAGTCTAAATTTCTACGATACTAAAAGCCTATTACATGAAAATTGGGCCCAAATATTTTGAAAAATTTTAAAAATATTTTTTAGTATGAATCACGATTCAGATTCTATAATTTCCACTTCAGTGTGAGAAAATCGATTCCAAAAACTCAGAGACATTCCGGAACAGTTTCAAATTTTCTAGAATTTTCTAGAAAGTAGCAACTCTGACAATAATTCTGAGAATTATTTTCTGAAAAAAAAAAACGGAAGTGGGGTGACACCATAATATAATTGCAGGCACTTCCTGTTATGAGACGGAAAAGGAATGAGTGAAGACTCATTTTGAAAATTCACGAATTTTCAGAGTTCAGGGAAACCAGGAATAAGAAAAATTCCATGGTATTCAAAAAGTCATAATCGGAATTTTTCACTGGACAAAGTTTGAAATTCAGAAAATCTGGCTTAAATGGGAGTTGTAACCCTTCGGATCATGCTTTTAATTTTGGCTTCGGCCAAAAATGGTAAAATTAAGTAATCTCAACTGCAATGCAAGGTCCCTTGCAAGACAGAAAAGCTAATTTCGAAATTTTTAAGAAAAAAATCCGAAAAAAAAACTGAGATTCCGAGATTTCAAAACATCTAGAACTACTCTAAAAACTTGAAAATCCGTGCCAAAAATCTGAGCAAGCCGAAAGAAAAAAAATCCCGCAAAAACTGATTAACAAAGTGCATTCAAGAAGATCCTTCTTCACACCGTCAACGTCTTCTACTTCTAAACGGACGTGGGGATAAAGATGAAAAGAAGAAATGTGGGGGGACAAAATTTCAAGAAAGGTCCTTGAAAAGAGACAAGCTAGAGAGGGAGGGAGCACCGAGAAAGAGCACACCGGCCATGTGTCTGTGTGAAAATTTGTTTATGCTGTTGAAGGGAAAATGGAAGGAGCAAAAGAGGATTAGGCGTTTGGAGTAGGAGTAGAAGGAGTAGGAGAAATAGACGATTATAATCAAAATGGACAACAAGTAGCCGTAGGAAAAAGGAGCCAGAGGACCACTGAAAATGAAAAGATGCGGTTTTATTATGGAAGGAAATTTCAAAACAGTAGGCTGAAATTGTTTTTGAAGGTAGTAAACAAGGGTGTCTAAATGTGCGTTTGCGGCTAGGTTGGCTTAGACTGCCAGCAATTTTAGACTGAAATAATGTTGAAAAGATATTTTGAAATCATGAAAAAATGCAGACTTGTCAGAATGTGGGCCAGGCCGGACCAGACCGGGTTTAAAAATTCGGTTTTTTCAGCTCGTTTTTTCCGATTTTCAGCACAAGGGCTTGAGAAAACTTGTTGTTTTTAGACTGATTTGTCGAAAATATACCGAACCCAGCGATCTCAAAGTGATTTACTTGATGGTTTATAAACTGAGAGAGTTGAGCATCATTTTATTGTGGAATACCACTGATATCAGGACCAGTTTTGCTCGGAATCAAAATTCGAGACTCGGAAACAGGAAAAAAAAAACTTTCAGATCGAAATTCATACAAGGCGAAAGCTGCTACGAAAAAAGTAACTGCGAAATATGGGTTTTTGATGGTCTGAACGAAAAAAAAACTGCACAGAAGCTGAGGAACAAGATGGTCACCTTTTTAAAAGTTGTCAATTTTCACAGGAAAGTATGTCAAGTTCCTTAATCCAGTAGGCTTTTTTGAACCTATTTTATTTTTTCGAAATTCTACCTGTCAAGCGGCTCAATACACACGGAAAGCTGGAACTAATTTGGAAATTGAAGTTAATCTTGGCGCAATATGGCGACGGAAAAAAAAATCAAAAGTAAAGGAAAAATACGGAAGACGGGATGTAAATTTTTCGCAAATTTGGGCAGGGCAGTTCTAAATTGGATAAAGCTTATAAGAAAAACTTCGAGAACTCAGGAACTATGGTAATGTAATCATAAGATTCAGTTCAAAATCAGCTTAAGCTCAAAATGAAAACTCGAATCTTGTTCCGAAACCCAATGAAAATACTCATCCGAACCCTTATCCTCCTCCTCCCCCTTCCCACAACGACGAGAACAATGAAGCCGGAAATATATAATTGAATCTGATTAGTTAGTGGTTGCCTTGTTCTTGATTCTGCTATCCAAAAAGAAGGCACATCTGGAGGAAAAGGGAAGAGGAAAGGAGGAGAAGAAGATACCTCTAATTAGAAATATTCTCCTTCAGAGCTTCTGGTCTTCTTTTTAGAAGACGAAGACGTCAACAACAACAATGGGAAGAGGGAATCATTCGAATGATTCTAAAGAAGAAAAATTGAAAAAGAAATTGACAAAAAAATGGACCGAAAGCAGAGGATGAGAAAAAAATTGAGAGCGGTGATTTTGACAAAAAAAACGGGGAGAAAAGTTTAGTGATAGGCCATGAGACTCCTGAGGTAGATCGAAAATTCCTTAGGCAAAAAAAAATTTTTTTTTCCAAAATTTTGAAAATATAAGATACTGACTTATATAACCATTCTTACAAAACCAAAGTTACTCCACCGAGCTCTTTTTGGTAAATAAAAAAACTTTGAGAAAAAGCAAAAAAAAATAATTACCAGGAGTAGATCAAAAAAATTTTCGAAGAAAATCAAAAATTACTTGATCAAACTATGTCTGTCAACCCATTTTTCTCCAAATAACCAAAAAAAAAGAGCACAATAGAATCCTCACATAAGGTGTGAAAGGCTCTGGCACCTGGGTACGAAAGGCTCTATTCACCCCCGTTGGGGTTGAATAGACAGAGAGGTGTGTCCCCCGGATGTGGGGTGAGAATGAAAAATGGAGCACGCTTTGGAATTCCATATATATTTTGAAAAAGTGTGGAAAAGTAGTCCGGAAGTGTGTCTCAAAATGGATGCAATAGAGGGAGGAGACGCAGACTGGCAAAGTGTTCGGATAGGATTAAGCTGTAGGTGCCCGGAGGATTAAAAGAATGAGAGAGGGATTAGAAGGGAGAAGTTTCAAATTTAAAGGAAAGTAGGAGAACTTGAATTGATTCAAATTGACAGAACAAAGAGAGAAATTTTGAATTTTGGAGAAGTGGTTACCTTGATCGGGTAAAAGAAAAGGCTATTTTAGGGTGAGTTTTAGGAAGGAAAAAAAGTTGAGAAGGGGGTCAAAAAAAAAGTTTTGGAACTTTGAACTAGGTAACCTAACAAAGTTAACTGAAGTATTTAGTTAACTTTTAAAAAGTTGGAAAAAAAACTGAACATGGTTCACTAAAAATAAATTAACTGACAACTCAAGCTAAAGCTTAACTAAAGTTTATGGTAAGTTGAGGTAAGTCGAGGTTGACTTAATTAAAAGTTAAAATCTCAAAATTTCTATCAATTACTTTTTTCTGTTTGAAGATTTAAAAAATTTTTTGACGCCATAAATTCATGAAAACATGGTCTGAAACTCATTTTCAGAAGTTTCTTTGATAATAAGTGTACAAAATGAAGTTTAGTTTTTTTTTTTTTTTTCTCAAATGTTCAATTGAAAACTTTGATTTGTAAGAGCAATTCTATTACGGGAACAATTCTAAAAAAAAGGGGCAATACTAATACAGTTTGTACGGTAAGTTGATAGTTTAACTTGATTTATTAATTCAGATTAGCTCAACTCAAACTAAACTTGGTTTAAACTTTAGCTCGTCAAGCTAATCTTAACTAGAGTTAGCTCAATTCAAACTGGAAGACAAATTAGCAAGTTGGTCTGAGTTAATGACTTAATGGAAGTTCTCAACTTTCTTACCACGACTGAATAAACTTTAAAAAGCCCATAGAATTTTGATCAGCTTAGTTAATTTTCAGTAAGCGCAGACGGATAAAAGACCGTAGTCCAAGTCTTAGGAAGGGCCAGCTAGAGTTCAGTGAACGTAGGTCGTTAGCTGACAAAACTAGATATAACTAAGTTCATAAAAAAAAATTCCAGAGCAACAAAACAAGTGAAACTCTACTAGATCTTCAAAAGAAAAACCAAAACGTCAATTACAATCGGAAAAGTAGGTCAGATTACATTAGGAAGTTGCTTCTAAGAGATTTCGAACCATCGAAACAAGTTAGACAACTCGAATTTCGAACTGAACCAAACTAGATTCTCAAACCAAAACATCGATTATGAAGAAAAGAAGATATCAATTTCGAAAGAATAGAGAAGTGCAAACTCCGAGAAGAGGCTCCCCAAAAGTATCTCAGGTGTCTCGTAATTTCATTGTTCATTCCTCTCCTTTTCTGTTGCGGAACACAAGAACTCAAACAAGCCGAGAGAAGGGAAGTATGGCACACCGAACACCACTAGTCTTCGCCCTAATTACGGTATTACGTTTCGGTGGCTCCGTTTTGGGACGGCCGAAAAGAAGGGAGGATAGGTAGCCGGGAATGCAGTGGAGCGAGAAAAGGACAATGGTTAAGCAGTCGGTCGGGTAGGGGAGGTGGGTTTTGGTTCTATTCATGTAGTTTGAAAAGATTTGTTGGCTGCACAAATTATGAATAGGGTAAGAGGAGGGGGGAACTCTTTAGAAGCCGAAGTAATTACACTTGAGAAGCCGTTTGGTCCTTCACACGTCAGGGTGGTGCTTTTAGAGGGGGGGGGGGGGGGGGGGGTCTAATGGACTTTTAAGAAAAGCGGTTCACAGAAGAATAGGGCACTTCATTAAGAAAAATTATTGAGAAAATCAAATCTTAAGACATATGTTTCTTATTATTAAAGGCTCACGCTAACATACGATGGTACTATTCATAGACTAATTTGGTCCGGGTAAGAACAAAAATCATAGTGCTAAGGGTCAAAAATCCCGTTAAAGCCAGGTATTCTGAATTTCAGCCGGAAAGCAGTATTTAATTTTACTGAAAGTTTAAGTTTTGAAAAATTCTACAAACTTGACTACGTTTATTTCGGACTTGGAGAAGCAGATTCTGACGGTTTTTGGAACAAAAAATATTTCGAAAATTTTTTTGGCGGTTTCCAAAGTTCAAATTTGGGAAAAGTTTTGAGAATCTACTGAAAGTTTTTGGTTGCCATCAGGGCCATAAATTGAGCGTTTCCGGAAGGTTATGAAATTTGTCAATTCGAGAAATTTTCAGAAAAAAATTCGACATACTTGCTCACTTTTGATGTGAAAAACAACTTTTTCGGGATATTTCGAAGAAGAAACCGGCAAAAAGGAAAATTTTTTGTAAAATAGAAGTTTAATGTCGGTTTTGGTAGGTTGTGCTCGGAAATTCCTTTGGTAAAAAACCGGCAGAACAGGAACATTTCTTTTTCAAAAAATTCGGTTCTGCTGCGACTGAAAAAAAACCTTTGACTTTCAAAAAAAATCGCCTTTCGGACACTTAGTGGGAGCCCCCAGAATAGCGTTTTTGTTGGGAAATCGGAGTTGCGGACCAAAAAATACAAATTTTGTAACGGAATTTGTGGTAATTTATAGGCTCAAAAGGCTCGAAAGGCTCAAAAAACGGTCAAAATTAATGCAAAATTCCAGACAATTCTCAAAGACTATCCGAAGTAACGTCTCTTGTAAGAAGAAAGGAACGGCGAGACATAAATGAATGCCCTTGACGGGCATAGCTTATCACGCTAGTTCTCTTTAGCAACGAGCGAAAAGAAAACAAAAAACTTTTCCCCCATTTTTCTACAGAATCTCCCTCCACAAAAAATGGAGGAATTCAAACGCTAATTCCCCCTTCGCAACATAGAGTACGCGAATCTTGGAGGGATGATTCGACAGGTTTTGGAAACTAATTTGAGTTGTCAGATTTTGAAGAGAGGGGTTGGGAGGGGAGGGAGGGATACGGGAGAAAGAACATGGACAGGGGGTCAGATCAATTTCCGAAACTTTTGGAAGGAATGACAGTGGAAAAAAGGAGAATTTATGGATAAAGAAGGGTTAAGCGGGAATAATTGGGATTTTTTTCGACAGTCAACCTATTATTTTAATTGAGAACGGAATCGGCATGATATGATGGTTCCACCATAATACAGCCGTTTCTCACCTTGTGTCTACTGTTTACAACCGCATGCTTATCAAGATCCGTAGTTTCTTGCAATCGTAAAAACTCCAACTAATTAGTGACAAGCAGATAAAAATCTGTTCAAATTACAATATGAAAATTTTATCAGATTAACTCCGCAGCTATGTTAAGCAGAGCTGAAACCAAAAACCAACCAACCTCTGCTAAACCTCTACTTTTCTGTCTGTCTGTAAACTTTTTTGTTGCTAAAATTTGCGGCTTTCAGACAACTTGGTAAAAGCAAATTTACCAAATTCAAAGAAATCATAATTGTGATTGCCTCTGCCGAGCCGATAGGAAATTTTGCCGGTCCGGATTCAAAAAATTGAAAAATTGGGGTCATGTTTTGAATTTAGTTGTGATTTTGATGAATTTTTTTCCTACCAGAAATTTTCAAAATTGACTCTAGAAAACTATTCCCCCAGTTATCAATAAAAAAAAAACGAAAAGAAATTGTTCTTCAATGCGAAAACTGTTGTACGGTATGAATGTCTTTCGGTTAAAAGCTGGACGGTTTTTAAACGGACCTGAGGTTCCAACTGAAAACCGCATTCGCAAAGGATTCAATAATTCATAAAAGCCGTTCAACAGGTGAAAAGAAGAATTAACTCAGACATCCTCCCCTTCGTCTAACGGTGTGTGTGTGTGCAGGGGGACTCCGAGTGTGTTCAAAACGTCTCGAATTTCCGGGGGGACGGACGGATAACCGACGATGTCTCGGAGCTCTCCCTTGCTCCGGCTCCCCGCCTGTTGAACGAAATTCAATACCACCGTTTCGAAGGAGGCCGCGAGGAATGAAAGTGCGTGTACTTCGGAAGGAAAGATGGGGATTGTTTTAAAGTTTTTGGGGATGATAGATAAACCGTGAAATTGACACCCTTGGGGTGGCTGTAAGGGGGGACAGGGGAAAAGTTGGAAAAACGATGATTTGGGAATTTTCAGAACATCAGAGATCATCAAGAAGGTAATCGGATACATTAAAAGATGTGTGCAAAATTTGAGGGGAATCGAAATTTGAAAATTGGAAACCGAAGGAGAAAAGAGTTTGTGTTTTGATCAGTGAGGGCTGAAATTGTAAAGATTTCTGAGTCTATCGTTAGGTTTTTTCAGAAACTGTCTACTGATTTTTGATGACTGAGGTGAAGAGGGTTCATTGAAAAATTCGTCTTCTTGCAGAATGCAAAATACACTAGCACGCCAAATTTTAGTTCTAAAATCGAACTGGAGCTCATTTTTCACCAGTTTCGGGAGCTTGTTGGATAGTTCGGAGCTATAAAAAAAGAGTTCCGCTGTTGGTGTCTCGATCTATTGACCGATATTCTTCCGGAGATAAGAAACTGCCTGTTTAAATGAAAATCAATTGTTCACTGAAGCTAATGAAATGGAAAAAAAATCAGTTAACGATACTTGGAATTGGGGAAAATGAAAAAGAGAAATCAGGGAAAAAAAAGTTTAGACAGATATGGGTTCAAAAATTGGGGTCATTCTTTCAATTTTTTTTGTGATTTCGAAGTAATTTCCGACTTTTTTCTATTAAAAATACCTGAAATTTTCTCTAAAAACCCATTCCCCCAGTTATCGAAAAAAAAAAAGACGGAAAAAATTTTTTTCAGTGCAAAAAAATTTGACTCCCTCAGAGACCAACCGACCGGGCCGCTATAAATTCCTCAGTCGGCCCGGCCCATCACAAGTAAATTACGTCAAATTTGGTCTAGGCAATTCAAAACAAACAATGGTGCGAAGTTCAAAACTACCATAAAAATTCCCCAAAAGAAAAGACCAAAACGAAAAAATTTCGGTTTCCAGACAACCATAGGTTTAGTAAGGTTCAGTCATGCCTACAAATTAAGGTAGGTCAAAAAAAAAAAGAAAAAAGGTAGGAATTTTTCTAGTGTGTCCACAAAGTAGGTCTAGAATTAACTGCAAATGCTAAGCCTAGTAAAATTGAAATTTCTAGGAAAAACTTCATAAAGTTCGCGAGTTGAAATTACACGGACCCCAGTTGAAATATTCAATTTTGATCACAAGTAAAAAAACTTTCTGAAAAAAAAATTTAAGAATGGAGCGCAAAATTTTCTGAAAATAAAAAGTTGGACAAAACAAAAAAGCTCAAATTCAAAAAAAACATAAAAATTCCGACTACTAATTCTGCAAAAGTTGGTGACATGACATCCCCAGGACTCCAGGATGAAAAAGAGAGGATATCTCATTTTTATGAATCAAAAATGAGCTCTATCTTCCTGCTCATCCCCATCCCCATCGCCAACTCAAAATCAAATATTCTATATCCCTCCCCCTTTTTCCTTCTTTCACCCAAGTACATACATCAAAAAAAGTTGGGTGTGGTGTCGAGATAAAAAGTAAATGATGGGGCGGTTGCGGGACCCTACTGGACATGCTTCATGGTGTCCCCGATGAGAGAGTACACGAACCCAGGAGACGCAGTTACAATTGTCAGATGATGTGATTGACATGGGGCAGTAGAGGGGGACCAGAGGACTACTTGCGAAAGGTTTTGATAGATGCGGAAAAAGTATAATTTTGAACTTTTTAGGTTCAGAAATTTCAAGAAATTTTGGAAAAATCCGAACGTCATAGAGCTCCCCCGGAGCAAGTAGTTCAGGGGGACACTTGACATTGTTCGGCAATTGCACACTTCACACTCAATGATATGTACCTGAGTGAGTGGGAGACAAGGGACAAGGGAGGAGCAAAATGACAAGATGATGAGCAAAAAATGATGGAAACGAGGTTTGGAGGAATGCAACATGTTTTGGAAAACTTAAGGAAAAGGTTCGGAAATTGGAGGTGAGTTTTGCTGTCTCAAGAACTGAAGAAAAATCAGTGTAAGTGGAGATTAATTTGCTGTAAAATCTAGTGACTTATGGCGCCTCAACTAGACTACGCTCTAATTTTGAACTCCAGAACCATAGGCCAAAACTTCAGAGCCCCAGTTTGGCTCAGGTTGGGAAGGACCAAAACATGTTTCACATCCCAAAAAAATTGTCTCGTTTTTTGATCCACTTTTTGGTATATGCTTCTAGGAGACAATTTTGACATTTTTTCAAGAAAAAAAACACAGAAAAAGTTCTGAAATTGAGCTGAAAATTGGGAAAAACGTGTTCGAAAATTCGAAATGTTTCAAACTGGGTCGGCGAAATTGTCCACCGCTCCGCGTTCGGACAAGTTTTCTATAGTCTTTAAAAATTTTCTATAATTTTTCGCACATATTAGTTTGGTAAAAATAAAAATCAAAGTGCGAAGGGCTACAAATCCGGATGAGATCGGAGATTCTGAATTTCAGACGTCGTCCAGTTTGAAATTTCAGAAAAGCATAAAATTTCGAAAGTTGTAGAGCTCTTCAGAAAGTTTCAACAAAACCGGAGACTGTTTGAAGTGATCCGCGTCGATGAAAATTTTGACCTGATGTTGGAAAACTCTGAATTTTTTTCTTGGCAGGTTTGAACAACTGAAAGTTCGGCGGCCCAAGTTTATATCAGATCACTAAACTTTTCTAAACTTCAAAAAATTTCTATCGAAACAACTTTGGACGAAACATTAGTACTGACTGTTAGTTGTAGCCCTAAAAAAGTATTTATAAAAGATCTATTTCAATATACAACTTTGGAATAGATCCCATTGACAGAACCATCAAAAGTTTGACAACTTTATTTTTTTCATTTCAAAATAGATTTCTTTGAGCATGCCGTTCAGATAGAATTATGGGTCTATTTTGTAGTTATGTTTTTTGTGAAATCATTATCAAGGATAATATAGATCACGGAAAGGCACCTCGAGTTTCACTTTTCACAACGAAAGGAAACTTCCGCTCCGTATACTATATTAGCTGTGATTTGTCAAAGACAATGCCAACTACAATAATAGTTCCATCTCTTGAGAACAAAAAAAAATTGGAATCATAGTACTACCCCTCTATCAGTGAGGCATGCTAAACTATTTGGAACTAGAAAGTGAAAAAATTCCCAGCACGGTATTGTACGTGCTCCTTTAAACATGTAAAACCTTCTGCAAGCTCATTGCAAACATGGAAAATTATATCGGTAAACGGATAGTGTTTCTTCTTCGTTTTCGGAAGCCGGGGAACATAATATACCACCCGGGTGAGCGTCGAGTCGAAATCACCAACAAACAGACACTAATCATGTGTGCACACAGGATGACCTCTCAGGTATGTCTCTCCCATAGAGAATGTTCCTCCCTTTTCTTGTAGCTTTTGTTAATGTGACGTAATACGAAGAGGCGAAGACAATTGGATCCTTGTTTGGAGGAGGGGTGTGGTGTGGTGCAATTATGGTTCACACCTTTTATATTGAGACAAGAATATGACCCTGTAGGTCAAATAGACTTGTGTTCATTTATTGTACAAATAGAATGGGGGGTAACACTAGGGGGATAAAATACAGAGAAAATTTCCGGAATCACAATACAGTTTACTCGTAATTCTAAGGTACCGTAAAATCTTTAATAGAGGGACATGCCCTTCTATTTTTCAACTCCCTGGTTTAGATGTCCTTCTATTACAGGTGTGCTTCTATTAGAAGCTGTCCTTTAATTTTTCGAAGCTTTGGTAGGCTAGAAAATAGCACAGTTTTTGGACGAAATTGTTTGTTTTACTTCGATTTATTCACTGAAAAACACGAAAAAGCCAGAAAAAGCTGGAAAAATTAAGAAAAAATTATTTTTCAGTGCAATTTTATTTTTTGATAATTTGAAGGGTCTTGTTGAAGTTTCAATGAAAAGAAGTGAAGGGTGTCCTTCAATTAAAAGGTGTCCTTCTATTTTACAAAAATTGCCTGGGAGTGTCCTTCTATTAGAGGGGTTCTTCTAATGAAGGTGTCCTTCTATTACAGATTTCACGGTATATGGCATAAAAAGTAAAGACGTTCGACCAGATTTATAGAATAATTAAGCCCGTATTTGAATCTTTGGAAGCGTTCAAAACGAAATTTCATCGTCATATTCCCGGCTTTTTTCGAATGACAGTATGTTGAGATAGTTGTAGTTGTGGCCGGTGATAAGCTGAAAAAACTTGAATTTGTCCATTCAAAATCTTAGCTTACGCTGCAATTTTCAGAACTCGTCTACAACATTTTTGAAGCCCATGGTTTAGACCAACTATACAACTATAATATAGGATTCAAATTGAAAATTTCTGGTTCGGAAACTCTTTTTTCCCACCGAAGCGTTCAACGAGATATGAAGGTTTTATTCTGGTTCCTAGTCCAATTTTTCTCTGCAGATTTCGTTTTTCACAAAGAATTCACTCAAAAATCGCTCTCAATGTCACAAAATGCGCCCAAAAATACAATTTACAAACTGATGGCCGCGGCCGAGGATCCGGACCTTTTTTTTCTATATTTTTTGCTTTTTTCATACACTTCACATGTTTTTGTTACGATTTACTAACTTTTAATTAGTTTTATATGTTAAACTTATCAACAAAAAAAGGATATGTTGGCTCGTCGGATTCTCGGTCGCGGCCATCAATCTGTAACTTGCGATTTCGGAAGCCCTTTTTGAGCTTAGGAGTGTTTTTTTAAAATAATTTCTTTATGAAAAACGGAATCAGCATAAAAACACTCGAAAAGTCGTGCTCGAAAAATCATTTTTCAAAGGTTCAAATTAAAATTTTACCTCATAACTAGATTTCCTAAAAATGACCGGCTTATCCCGCAACACTTTTTGCTCCATCTCCAACACTTCTGGTTTCCTCAACCCCTCCGAGAACTTCAAAATAGTTAGTTTTTCCAAATTTGTGGCCACAAAGAGATCATTTCCATTGTTCAAAATTTCCAGACTCGGCCTAAAATGTAAAACTGGAGAAGGGGCTCCAAAGTGTTCAGATTTTGTTGAAAAATTCCATGTGTCTGCCACGTGAATGTGGCCAGAACGATCGGCGGTGATGAGACGTTGTCCGTCAGAAGAAATTCTGAAAAAACCCATAAAATTATTCAAATTTTTTTCCAAAAAATTTATGCTCATACTTCATCTCAAACATAGTGGAGCGATGAATTTTCCTCTCGACTAGTGCTCCTCGAGTGCTTCGAATGTCGAAAATGCCAATTTTTCCATCGCGTCTCCCGGCGAAAACGTAGTTGTGTTTCGATGGAAACCACTGGACGACATCGATTGGGAGCTCTTCCCAACGAATTATTTGGGGAAGGCTCATTCCTACTCTGAATAAGCTTTACTGAATTTATGTGCAATTGAATCAGGAAAAGTAAAGTTTTTCCTGAGTTATAGATTATTTGAAAGCTGAAAATGCGCTGATTGTAAATATGGAAGCCAATTTTACTCTGGAGGCTCAAAACAAAAGTGTGAGGTAACTTTTACCGATTTAGACCGTAATCGTTACTTTGGGAAGTCTGTTGGTGAAAATCCAGAGAGAAAAAGGCTGAAAATAGTGAATTAGAATATTCGAATTGAATAGATAACTAGAATTTGGAAAAGCAGGATAAGACTAATGGCTGTAGGACTTTCAGACTATTTTCATTATGACTTTTTTACTTCGAAATTATGATTTTCGAAATTATGAATTTATATTACTTTTGGACTACCTCTGAAATTCATGCCTCCGGCTTTTTTTGCATCTCAAAAAACTACTGAAAGTGAAGATAAAGCTAAGGAGACCTCTGCCTTCAAAAAATTCAAGACATCCATAATGGTGAAGACTCAATTTATTCCGAACTATTACCAATGATTTTCGAAACCTAAAAACTAAATTTTTTGGTCCGAAAATGTGCTTCTTCAGAAACTCCAAAAACTTTCGAGCTTAATTAAAGTTTTGTGAGAAAATGGAGCATGTCACTGTTGGAGTCCGCATGATAAAACTGGAACTGGTTTTTTTCGGCCGACCTTATGTCAGATGGTCACCCTAAGTCTCCTAAGTACAAACCACAGTATATGATTAGGCTCCGCCCCTTTCCTACTGTAGACGATGCTCGATGAGGAAAAAAATAAAAATTTTTCCTTGTAGAGATAATGATGAAATCTCAACGGGAATCAATTTTTGGTACCATTTATAGTATTTTTGAGTTCCGGAAAAAATTCTGACCTCACGTCTTCAGGACGAAAAAATCGACTTTTTGTGAAAAAGCGTCAAAAATGTCGATTTTCAAAGTTGAAACTCGTGCCCTGGAAAATTTTTTCATTACGCACGGACTGTTTATGTTTTTTATGAATACCTACACCCAATGGCATTGAGACACCGCGAAACCTAGGGAGATATTTTTATGGTGTGACCCCATTGGGTGTAGATATTCATAAAAAACATAAACAGTCCGTGCGTAATGAAAAAATTTTCTAGGGCACGAGTTTCAACTTTGAAAATTGACATTTTTGACGCTTTTTCACAAAAAGTCGATTTTTTCGTCCTGAAGACGTGAGGTCAGAATTTTCTCCGGAACTCAAAAATACTATAAATGGTACCAAAAATTGATTCCCGTTGAGATTTCATCATTATCTCTACAAGGAAAAATTTTTATTTTTTTCCTCATCGAGCATCGTCTACAGTAGGAAAGGGGCGGAGCCTAATCATATACTGTGGTTTGTACTTAGGAGACTTAGGGTGACCATCTGACATAAGGTCGGCCGAAAAAAACCAGTTCCAGTTTTATCATGCGGACGGATGCTCGATTCTATCGCAAAACGTGAATTAAAAGTTTTACAGTATGAAAGTTTCAATGGGGATTTTTCAAGATGTCATAAATTGAGCTCTTTTCTAGAGCCTTCTTCGGCTAATATGGATTTCACATTCATTTTTAGCACAGTTTCTCTTTCAAATGACCCCCCACTCTCAGAAAACCCACATTTTTTTATCTTCATTGCCTAGTTCCACTCACCTAAAATCCACAATTTTCATCGACCTACTACCATCCGCCACCGCCACTTTTGAGCTTTTTGAATCAAATTCATTCCAATTAAAATGAACCATTCCATCAAATTTCTTCTCAGCTAACACTTTTTCTTTAGTAATATCACATGCTTTCATCCAATTCGAAGTGGTTGTTATCATGAAAAGACGCATATCCAAAGGGCACCATTTGATGGATTTAAGGGCCAAATTTTTGAGATTTCTGGAACTTTTTTTGATCTACTTTTTGGTTTTTTTAAAAGTAAGAAACTCTTACAATGAAATGGGCTTTTTCCACTTTTTTCGATCCAAATATTTGTATTTCGCAACTGATATTGAACCACTATGCGAACCCAAAATGAGCCTAAATTCAATTTTTTTGAAATTTCATAAAATTCAAACATGCTCTATTGACAATTTACAAAAAAACCCACATTTGATCTCCGTCATCAATATCCAACGCACTGATATCCTCCAAATGCCCTTTTTTCGTCTCCTCGCAACCCATTTCGATGTGTTTTGTCCATTTTAGATTTAGAATTGCTCGCGAGACTTGCTCTTTTTCAAATAATTTTTGGTTTCTGAAAGTGTTGGTTACGCTGGTTACGGTAGCTCTAGCTTCTGTAGTTTAATTTTTTGAAACTGTCGTGATGGGACCCAAAGAAAATTTATCGATGCACCTTGAAACTAGGACCATAATCTTATTTTTTGATTTCTATAATTGATTTTTTTTCATGCTGATTTCGTTTTCCACAATTAAATCTCTCAATAATCAGTCTCAAACTTATGGGCGTTTAGTAGCGTCCGATTTTAAAGGCGCATGCATAAAAATCTATTGGGTCGCGCCACGATTGAAGTTATTTTCTACTGTAAGCTTGGCCCAATGCGCCTTTGAAAAGAAGTCTAGCGAAAGTTTTTTTTTTAGATTTTTATCTGTGTTTTCTTTATTTTGAGAATAGATTAGTACGTAAAAAAATCATAAATTGTGACATATGTCATTTTTGCTCAAAACAATCGATTTTTCTCCAAAATTATAACAATTTTCCCTAATAAATACCTTGAATCATGTCCTAGAATATATTCTTCATATCGAATAGGCATTTTTTGCTTTAGAAATCGGTTCTTATAGCTCCTTTCAAGGCGAATTTATTCGAAAAACCTCTCAAAGAAGCCCGGGGACTAGAAACCCCGCGGTGTCATTTTTCTCTTCCATGTCGATTTTTTGGCGATGATTCGTCACTTTTTATGCAGATTTTCGAGATTTCATAAGGGTTTTGATAGTTTTTTTTCTATTTTTCAATTAAAAAATTTCAAAAAAGAAAGAAAAAGTAAACAAAGCGCAGGGAGTCACGTGGTTCCTGTATCGATTTTTCTGTAAATAAACAAATTTCCGGTTTTTTGTTTAAATGTATCGTTTTGCACTTTATTTTTTATGAATTTTATGGATTTTTACATGTAATTTCCCCTTTTTTGCAGCATTTTCCAGCCGAAATGGCTGCGATAATCAATCAACGCACAGAGCAAAGCGAATCGAGCATGGGAGGTGTGAAACCAGGTGCGAGCCCCGGAAATTTCTGAAAAAACTCTTTAAAAATTGCTCAAATTCAATTTTATATGCTTTGTTTATTGAATTATCATCTAAAAAAAACCAAAAATTCCCCTATAAAGTCCTAAGCCCCGCCCAGTTCCAGTGCTTCTCCACAAAATCAGTGGCCACGTGGCACGGATAAACGACGTGATTCTTTTGTCGAAAGACGAAGGAGTGTGGACTGCAAGTGACGATCGATCGGTTCGACTGTATCTGAAACGGGACAATGATCAATTTTGGCCGTCGATTCATCATTTTATGCCTGTCGCACCGACTTGTTTGTACTACAGCGAGGAGACTTATAAGTGAGTCTGACTAAGGGAAGAAGTCGGGAAAAATGTAGCTTTGGAAGTGCTAGAGGGATGCTGAAAATGTGCCAAAAACGCCAGTTTTTGCCACTGAAGAAAAATTTCGGGACCAGACCGATGTTTGCCAAAATGTTGTCCTTTTTGGTTTGAACATGAAGCTTCAAAAGACTTCAGAAATGATGGAATGCAGGACATAAAAACAAAATCAACGGACTTTCCGATTCATAATTTCCTAAATCGTACAAGTTTTTTTAAACAGTTTTTATACTCTCAAAAAACCGAAAAAAACGGATTTTATTTTGAAAAACGATGGAGATATTTTTGAGATATTCGATCATTTTTTGAACACCGTATTCAGTATATTTCAAGAAAGATGTCATGAAATTGCTAACTGTGAAGCCTAGAAGTCACTAAAAGCCATTTTTTCCAAATATTGTCTTTTTTCTACAGCTTTGGAGCTTTTTTGGTCGAAATACGGAGCTTGAAAAGACGAAAATTGCGAAAACGAGATTTGTGAACCAACTCCAAATCACTTTCGGAACTTTTTTTCAAAAAGAACTCGGTCTGAAAGTTTTCCTTTTTTTTTCAAAAGAGGTGTTTTGAAAAGGTGTTTCCAACATTTGTCACGTGTTTTTGGCTGAAAAGTTGGCTCTCAAACATTTTTTAATAGCCTCCTTGGTCCAAAATCTATACCAAAATCGTTCTCAGCGAAATTTCAGCTTCCAAATGACCTATAAAACGTGACAGCCAGTGGTTTTCACCCTCAAAACCTCTCTATTTTTGCAGACTTCTCGTCGGTCTCATCAACGGAAACGTTTACGAATTCAATGTGGCCGATGATTTCAACAGTATGACAGAGTCTCGAAAATGGACATGCCACGCCGGACCGATCTCCGGATTGGGATTCGCTTTGTCCTCTGAACTCATTTTCAGTTGTTCCCGTGATAAATCCATTGTTTGGCACTGCTCAGAGAATTCGAATAAACTCGGATCGTATCTTTTGGATAACAGTTGCACAGCGATGGTCATCGATTTGCCATTTGTGTTCGTTGGAGACCATGGAGGTCATGTTACTGTATTGAGAATTGTGGATAATCATCCGAATCTTGTCAGCAAGCTGAGTGCACATACAAGTAAGATTTGACCTTTTTTTTTTTAAGGAATTGACCATTTTCAGTGTTTTTTTTTGCATTTCTATAGTTGTTTTGCTGATTATAACACGCAAAAAAGCCGTACCAATGGCGGTTGCCCTAGAACTCTGACCATTATTCCTAGGTCATCTCTTTGGTTAATGCTGAAGAATTTCTAGTTTTCCCACTATTTTCAACCCCCAAAATCCTAATTTTTCCCTCTTTTCAGACTCGATCACGACGCTAACATGGGACGGAAATAAGAAAGTTTTGTATTCGGGAAGCAGTGATCATCTCATCATAATGTGGGATATTGGAGGCGGAAGAGGCGAGGCTTATGAGCTAAAGTACGTGAGGAAACGGAAAGAATGTGATGGTTTGGAAGGGGAAATGTAGCTATAAACAGCAGAATATAAATCGGAGATGAAGTTATCCACCTGGAAATCAGAAATCATCGGGAAATGTTTCCTAAGATCAAAGCCTACAGTACTGTGTGCAAAACGATTAATCGTGCCTTACAAATAGAGACAAAAAGATTCAGATTCGCATAATAAAACTTCAAGAAGAAGCTTTTCAGACCTCAAAAACTTTCAAAATCCACTAAGATTCGCCGTTTTTCTCTGCGCCCTCTTACTCTAGCATCCTATTTTTTCGGCGTGATTTTATGAAAATATCCTCATGTACACATTTCGATTCACACCATTGCAATTTTCCGGGCCGGCCCGCTTTGGCCCGTCGGCCCGGGCCAGAGATTTCTCCGGCCCGGATTCAAAAAATTTTGAAATTTTTAGGTCGTTTTTTCGCATTTTTTATATGATTTTTACGAAATATTTGACTTTTCACCACTAAAAATAGTCAAAAATGTTATTCAAAAAGAGATATCCCCAATTACTGAAAAAAACAGAAAACAAACTTTTTTTCAGTGCAAAAAATTTTGACTCGGGCCGAAACGGGCCGGGCCGGATGAGATTTTCAAATCGGCCCGGCCCGGCCCGTTGCAAGTATGATTCACATAAGTATTTTGAAGCTTCATAGTCGTCTCTTTATTAGAGCAGTATGTTTAGTCATTTCGAACAGAGAAAATGGAAAAAAAAACAGCAGTAAGCTGAAGTCCAAATAGCGCTAAACCATCAAAAACTTTTTTTTGCATTCGGTTTCGATCTGAAATATCGACGTCATGGCCTAGAAGTCTCTGATGATTGAACTCGCAAAAACGAAAATTTTGGTTGGAATCGAATGTAAAATTTATAAAAATAATTTGAGTTCAGTACTTCTTTGATTGGTGAACACTTCATAATAAGCTCAAAAATCCATCAAATTCCCCCATTATAACCTTCTCCTTATTTCAGCGGCCACAATGGAAAAGTGACAGCCCTATGCGCGGCTCCAGCCGCCAAACGTCTCTTCTCCGCCGACGAACACGGCAAACTAATGTGCTGGGATATGGAATGCAAACGTGTCGAGACGCCCGAATGGAAGACATCGGATTGTTGTCAGAAGTGTAATCAACCATTCTTCTGGAATCTTCAGGCAATGTGGCAGCGGAAAGTGGTCGGCTTGCGACAACATCATTGTCGAACATGTGGATCAGCTGTGTGTGGAAGTTGTTGTGATAATTGGACAACGTATCCGCCGATGGGTTATGAGACGAAAATCCGGATTTGTAATGATTGTAGTGGACGAATGAAGGAGAATCCGCAGAATTTCAAGTGAGATTTTTCAGTCTTTCTGATAGAGGCTAGCTTGAGCCTGCCGTTATGATAGAGGTTTTCCTCACTATCTAGAAATTGGTCGAAGAGAGCATTTAGAACATGTTACAGACTATTGGAAAGCTGAAGACATAGTTTTGAAGCTAGTTTTCGCTTCAGAAAAAAGCTGATCTTTTTCAAGATCTTCCGGATTGCTGGAAAATGACTAATTATGCATTTTGACCCTATTTGAAAACTGTACTATCACCTAATCAGTGATTTTTGCGAACTTTTCGTTTTCGGAGCAAAAACTGACGTCAGAATCGTTTTCAGCGAGTTTACAGCTCTCGAATGACCTAGGAAACGTCCTAAGAGTTATTTTTTGTAAAACCTGTAATAGAAGAGCACCTCATGATTTCCTCTCTCCAAACCATCTATTTTTGCAGCTTGACCCCCCTGGCCATCCCCCACGAAATTCGCACCGGAATCACCGCAATGCACCTCCAGGAGACGATGGGTCTTCTGGTGACCTCTGGCCAAAATCGTGTCGTCATGATTTGGGACGTTCGAAGCGTTTGCTCCGCCCCCTCGGGCTCTGGACAATAAGAAATTCCTCCTTTTTCCCGTTAATTTATTGCTAATTTCCTGTAAATTCAAATTATCTCATTTCAAGAAACTTACCCCCTAAAAATGGCGCTAAAATTGTCAATAGAGCGCGTTTTCGTCGCTTTTTTGAATTAATCTTAATGGCTAACGTACCAGTTTATTGGCGCTATATTAGAATTTCGAAATTGTCAACAGAGCGCATTTTCATCCCTTAACCTTGTTTTTCTTCCCCGCCCCTACCAAACACCCCATTGACAGGTTATCCCAGTAATACATAGTGATTGTGATTCGTCCCATTTTTTTCCCATTCAAAAATCCCATTTTTTGTGTCAAATTGACCAATAATTGTAAATTTTCCCGAGAAAATCCAGAAATTTTTTCTTTGTAATTATGTATTTCTTTTCAGCTAAAATATTGAAAAAAAATTGACTAGAAAAGAAAAAAAAACGCATGCCGGGTATACAAAATTTGAGGTCAATCGGTTTTCACGAAGAGCTACAGGGACACACACATAGAGAAGAAAGCTCACAGGAGAAAAATTTGGTAAGAAAAAGGATGGAAGAGAAAAAAACGCTAGGCGAAATTATGACTACGATGGGGAAGAGAAAAAAATACAGAAACATCCAAAAAATGCAAAAAAAATTAGCATCCACATGCACCGCCCGAGTTATCCACAGGGAAACTTCTCTCGGATAGACACACTGATTGGGATCGCATTATTCCGGTTTTGAGGCCCTCCCAACCGTCGACTGGCCGTAATTCTCCCTCGTCAACGCGGTTTTGGATCTGAAATTGGAAATGTTGGAAACTTCGGTGGCCTAGGTTTCCTGGTGGCCGTGGAAGAAAAAATGTTACCAGTTTTCATTGCTTTTAGTGAAAATAGGGCTCAAAAATGAAAAAAAGCACGAATAGGAATCGAAAAACCAGCATTTTGAAGGATGGCCTATATATTCTCGTCATGGAAGAGAAAAACCATGCTGTGTACTTCTCTCGGACAAACTAGAAGCCTTAGTTTTATACGTTTTTTTTGTAAAAACCATAAACCATTGTTTCAAAATTAGGCTCGGATAAAGCGAAAAAGCAAACATTCCGTAAAAAAAAGTGTAAGAAACATTGCCCGAGAGGAGTACACGGAGTGGTTTTTCTTCCACGGCGATCGAAATAACTCGGCCATCACAGTGAAAGTATTGTTTTTCTGACGCAATTTTTTGATTCTTACACCGATTTTTTGCAATTTTTACGAATTTTTCAAATTCGGCTTTTTTTTTCAAATTGAAATTTTTTTTAAATCTCTGTCAAGACTAACCTCCTGAGCAATCATATGAAACGCCTCATTCACATTATCACCACTCCTTGACGACGTTTCGATGAACTTCATTTTGTGATATTTGGCAAAATACTCGCCTTCCTCGTAGTTTACCTAAAATGCTTTTTAGGATTTTGAAATTTTTCAAAAAAGCAAGACTTTAGTATGAAAATGCGCTCTAACGGCACTATCAAAAAATTTGGTATAACTTTGGGACTTCATTTTTAGAATTAGAGCGCACTTTCTCACCCAAAAGAGCTATTTTTCTTACCTGCCGCTGCGCATCCATATCACACTTGGTGCCAACCAACTGGAATACACATTTCGAAGGACTTGGTCCTCCTAAATTCAGTGCTGCTTCCTTGACCCAATTTTCCACGTGCTCGAAGCTTTCCCGATTTGTAATGTCGTAAATCGCAAGCACGCCCACAGAGTTACGGTAGTAGGATTTGGTGATTGATCTGCAGAAAATTATTTTATCACTGATAAAAAATTGATAAACCTCACCTAAACTTTTCTTGTCCAGCGGTATCCCATAACTGTAGTTTTACTCGATAACCCGGCCTCAATTCGATCATTCTCGCATAAAAATCCACTCCGACTGTGGGATCACTGATTTCAGCCATTCGGCCTTCTGTGAAATATCGTAGCAGTGATGATTTTCCGACTGTTGAATCTCCAATCACTATCAGTCTGTACTGATAGTGAAAGAGTGGTCCGTAGTCGTCGCCGATGAAATTTGATTCCATTTTTTGCTGGAAAATATTTACTTTTCATTGGAGATTTTTGTGCTCGAATTGACGACTAAAACAATATAAAATCCACTATTTTTGGATTACATAAAGACGAATTTCATTATTTCGAACATTCTTTGCAAAATGATGCAATTTTCAGCTAGAATACTATTTCGCAATAAATTCTATCACTCTTTTCCTTTTTTTCCAAAAATCCACGAGTTTTCTCTGTTTTTTAACCTCTAATCCACTAAAATCAGCTGATCAATAAATAAAAACGGCTGACTTTTTGAAGGCACATGCTTCCAAGTGGGGGAGTGGGTCTCGAAGCGAAGAGCCGTTGCGTGTGGAAATACGCAGCATCAATGATTATTTTTAGCCGTTTTCCACAAAATCGAATAATATAATAATGCAAATTATTTCTTTTTCTGTTTGTTTATGTAGTTTTTGTGTTTTTTTCAAAGTAGTTTTTAATAATTTTTATTGATTTTCTGCTTTTGTCTCCTTTTATGTATTGATTTTTTATTTTCAAGTGCTCAGCAAACAACATTTTGCTTCTAAAAGCTTTGAATCTTCTAAATGAAAAAAAAAACGATAAAATAGGTAGAAAAACCCTCAAATAATAACCCAGAGAAATCAAAAAACCAGAAATTACGAAATGATTTTTGCATCGAATTTTTTTTTTAATTTTTGGAATTTTCAAAATTCAGAAAAAGATTTGAAAGTTTCTAAAAAATCACTCAAAAATTTGAAAAAAGTAAACCAAAAAGTGTGAGCGAAATTTTTAAATTTTTTTTAAAATGAAATTTTCATTGCGTCAAAATTTTCGTTAAAAATATTTTTTTAAATAAAATCCCTTCCTTTTAAAATTTTTACCACGCATTTTTCTCTGTTTGAAAGCAAACAAATCGTGACAAACTTCACATTTCAAGACCGAAAAAATCTTCTTTTTTTAGATTATCTTCATCTCATGAGGCAACTTTTATGATAACCTAAGCCAAATCTATTTCTTATCCCTATTTTTCCTCTTTTCGAAATGATCTTTGTTTTTTTTTTGGGTATTTTTAAAATTGAAACATCAAACTATGAAATTTTATTTAAAAAAATGCAAAAATGTCATCGAAAAATCTTAAAAGAAGCTATTTCTTTTTTCGGCTATTCTTAATTTTAAAACATCAAACTATAAATTCTTAAGCAAAAACTTATGTAAAAAGATGCAAAAAACCTGATCGAAAAATATTTTTTAAAATCTATGTCTTATCCTCGTGCTCTTCTATCTAATCCGCTTGTGTTTTGTAATTTTCATCAAAATGTGTCTAACCTTTAGATGGCCAAAGCTGCTCCGGCTCCTCCCTCCTCCACATCCCATCCATGGCTGGTCCTTCTCATCTTCGCCACATTCGCCGTCACCATTTTTGCCGTCTACCTCAACTTCCCTGAAGTGGCTCCAGATGAGCAGCAGCATCTGAAATACCCGCGGAATCTGGAGGACGCCAAGCAACTTGGTCGAGTTTTATCGAAATACAAAGAGAACAACTATTCGGTGGTGTTGTGCGGTGTGATTGTCGTCTACATATTCCTTCAATCTTTCGCTATCCCTGGCTCTATATTCTTGACTATTCTCTCTGGTTATTTGTTCCCATTCCACGTGGCACTTCTTCTAGTTTGCACATGCTCCGCCACGGGAGCAGCCATCTGTTATACCATCTCAAACCTCTTTGGAAAATCCTTCGTCCTTCAAAAATTCCCGGAAAGAATCTCGAAATGGCAAGAGGATCTTGGCGAGCATCGAGACAATTTTCTGAATTATATGATTTTTCTTCGCGTCACCCCCATCGTCCCAAATTGGCTTATCAATATAGCCAGCCCTGTGTTGGACGTCCCCTTGTCGCCGTTCTTTTGGGGAACTTTTATCGGTGTGGCTCCGCCCAGTTTTCTGTATATTCAAGCTGGAAGTACACTGGAGCAATTGACACATACTAGCGTGGCGTGGAGTTGGAGCTCCGTGGCCTTGTTGACTGGCTCGGCGGTCCTTTCGTTGGCGCCGATTTTGTTGAAGAAGAAGACAAAAGTGGAATAATTCGGTTTTTTTTTTTGAATTTTTGTTTCTGATTTTTAAAAAATTTTGCCTTCAATTTCGATTTAAAGTTCCAAAATTCGATAGAAAATTTATGAAAATCATGCTTGGTTTCCATTTGGTGGCCTAGAAACCTCTGTTGGCCGAAATCCCGATAATGCTGAAGTTACGATTTCTTAACATTTTTTGAAAAGAAAATCTGCAATTTTTCGCTGATTTAACAATTTCTCTCAGCTTCCCACAATTTGCGGCAACCGCGCCCCACTGAACTCTGTTGATTTTCTTGAAATGTTTTGAAAGAATAAATCCAAAAAACAGCGTTTTTTAAGAGTTCGGCCAACGAAGGTTTCTAGGCCACGAATAAAATACGCGGCGATTCTCATGACTTTTCCTATAAAATTTTAGATCGAAATCGAATGCAAAAATTTATGAAATTTTGTTTTTGGTGGCCTCTTTTTCCAATGATCTCAATCACTTTATTTGTTCCCCCCGTCTAGTCACTTACTGTGTTTTTTTTTTCAATTTTTGGGTCTTTTTAGGAAATTTTTAATGAATTTATTAATTTTTATTTGAAGTTTGGCATTTTTTGTTTTATTTTACAAAAAAAAAAGTTGAGTTGAAAGGCTCCTTGATGATATATATTTTCAGAGAAAAACCAATTTCAAAAATTTTTTAAAATAAAGTCCAATTTTTTCTGTTTTTTTTCCTCATTTCTCTCAAAAAAAAACTTTAACTTCCCTCATAATGAGATCTATAAATTGCAGAAAGTGATATGAGACAATGATGAGAATCGCAACAAGACGTCGATTTCCACATAGCACGTGGAGCAATTTGAACCGAATTTCCAGTCAAATTGTGGTGCCAACTGGAGGACAGGATAGAGATATCAATACACTTTCCAATGGGAATTATTATGGAGGAGGAGGACGAAGGAATGTCGGGGGATTGTGAGTTTTTTAAAACATTTTTGGAAAAAAAAAATGAAAAAACCTCCATTAGAACGGCAGATTTCCTATAAAAATTGGCTCAAAATTTTCCATTTTTCCCGGAGATAAAAGCTGGAAATCGTGAGCTTTTTTGAACTGCTTTTCGACTTTGAAAACACACAAAAAAAAAGATCGAAAATTGGAAATTCTCTTGACAAAAACCCGAATTATCAACGAAATATGCTTAAAAAATGGCTCGGAGATTTTTTTTCCTGTTTTCTACTGTTTCCGGATTGCGTTTTCCTTTTTCCGAAAAAAAATTCAGATTTGTGATCATCGTGTTTTCAGCTTCCAAATGATGTATAAAACATCCTTCCGCAGTCATAATCTATCCATCCTAATACCCTCTCCCTCAAAACTTGAGACGTAGTTACAAAATGGAACATCACACATTAAGCTGGCCGTTTAAGTAGCTTCTTGTACTCAGATTTTAAGACTCAAAGCCTGATCCCCAGACATGAATTGTGCTCGAATTTTCAGACTCTAAAATCTTCAAAAATTCATGTTTTTGATGAATTTTTGTACTGGACGGCGTCTGAAACTCAGAATTTTTGTCTTAAACGGCATTTATGGACCTTCGCACTATGATTTTCGTTCTTACCCGGGCGAAATTATTTTATACAGTAGCGAGCAAAACTGAGGGCACTTTTGGTTTTTTGTGAATAAAAGCCCTCAAACATATCCGATCTGTCTGAAAATTGTTTTGTGGACGCCTGGGAGTCTTAGGAACACGATCCAAGTTTTTTTTTTCGAAAAAAATTTTCAGTAAAACTTCTTGCGGCGACGACTGATAAAATTTCAGGTGTCATTTTCGAAAACTTTTTTTGGTTCACTGTGACTAGGGACAACATTTCGAGACATACAAATCGATACCTCCAGTTGACCAAAAAAAAGTTTTCGAAAATGACACCTGAAATTTTATCAGTCGTCACCGCAAGAAGTTTTACTGAAAATTTTTTCGAAAAAAAAAACTTGGATCGTGTTCCTAAGACTCCCAGGCGTCCACAAAACAATTTTCAGACAGATCGGATATGCTTGAGGGCTTTTATTCACAAAAAACCAAAAGTGCCCTCAGTTTTGCTCGCTACTGTATGTAAAATCATTCTCCAGGCGAAGCCTCTATTAAAATAGCAGGGTTCAATTGAACGTATCAATCTAACAAAGACATCCCATAAATTCACATCTGGCCAGTTACATTTTCATCTTTGTCCACTTATTTTTATCCGTACAAAAGACCCAATTTATTCCAAAGTTTCTGCACTTTCTTCCCTTCCTTCCAGCTGCAGGAAAAGGTTTCTTGTTTCTCTATTCCTCCATCTCCACTAACCATCTGTTTCTCTATTTCTCTAAGCCATCTCTCCCTCTGCGCTCTTTGATGAGTAATAAGACACCAAAAACCAGGTGCCGAAGATAGGGAAAAAGAGGAGGGAATGTGTTTTGTAATACTGCTTTCTCTCCCCTTTTTTTGCATTTCTCTCTTCTGTGGTCGATGACGTTTATCAGAAGGAAAAAGAAAACACTCCAAGAGAGAGAGAGAAAGAAAGCGAACAACTTTTTGTTTTCTTTTTTTGGTTCATCTCGTTGTTTTCTTTTTTTTTGCTTTTTAAAAGTTCAAATTTTCCCCCTTTTTTCCTGGACTTTTTTCTCTTTTTTTGTTGTCCAGTATGAAACTTATAATAGATCATAGTACCGACCGAAGAGTTGAGACATCATAGATGCCCTCCCTCTCCTCCGGTTTTTGGTCAGAAAATGACTATCAGAATGTATGGTCAGTGAGGTGGTTTTCCAGTGATATCAATGATATCAGTACCTCCGGAAGTGCACGACACTTTTGCTACGCACCGGTCTATGACCCTGTCATGATACTTTGATACTGAATCGGAGGACTGAATTTCGGTGGCTAATACGGTCTACGCCAATTTGGCGTCGCCAAATCCAAGTCTTGTGATTTGTAATCAGATCCTCTTTTCATTGATAAGCTCATTCTGATTCTTTGATATTGGAGTGTAATGCCTCTGTGGGTAACGAAAAATCCAAGAGACTGTTTGTCTAAGCTCTAACCCCACCGGCCTATAAGCCAACTTCTGATATGGTTTGGTCTGTCACTAGATTCCCATATCTTGACATAAATTGATATTCCAATATCGAGATTGGAACTGAAATTGGGCCCAGATGAGCCAATACAGTCTAGTGCTTGACTACGCTAAATTTAAGAGTTTTAGTCTACTGGTCATGCCCTAATGTCAGTGATATATCTTGATCTGCCCTAATGTCAGTGATATATCTTGATCTTTTGGTTCTGGGCGTACCCTATACAGCCTAGAGAAAACAGTCTATTCTTTGACTATATTGTATCCTAATCTAATCGTCTGCAAAGCCAGTGCAATGATGACCTGGTATCACTGATAAACTTTATTTTGATACTCTGATATTGAGTGTCTTAGATCTGGAACATAGGCTAATACGGTCTACGCCAAATCCGAGACATGTGGTCTCTAATCAGATCTGCATATCGTTTATAAGCTTGCTTATACTGATATTTCCACTGTAAGCAGATTTTCCAAAGCCTATTCTGATATTGGGCTCTGGTTCTCATGATCGTAGGTTGATGGCCTCGATAAGATAAGAATGTCTAGAAATCAACCCTAGATGCCACTGTTTAGTTGTGGTCTATGCCGTTCTGACTAGCTTTGTTTGCTCTTGGAATGAACCTTTCCTGTTTTTCATTATTTTGAGCGTTTTAAAACCGAAAACGAATCCGGATAAGGTAATAGAGTTCAAAAGTTAACTACTCGAAATCCTAGCCAGTGAAATAAGGCAATAAATCACAGATAAAACGCCTGCAGAGACATTTTTTTGATACGGAACTTTGATGCCCGTCTGAAATATGTTGTAAGAACAGTTCCATTCGAGTAAGAGCTTCGGTCAAACCAGAACCGGACAAATCAGAACTGTGCCTTTTGAAAACTGTCCGGGGCGGTGGTCGACGGAATATTGCTCCAACACGAGCATTTTAAAAGTTCTTCATCGGAGCAGTTTTCTGAAAAAAAATTCTTATAGAAACCAGTTCAGCGTTGTTTGACCGCACTTTTAATTAGAAGAAACATCGGCTTGTAGAACCGTAATGAGCTTATCTAAATGAGATAAGTTGACCCAAAAACCAACTTTAGTCTCCGTTATTGAATTAAGGTTAATGTCGTTCTCAATTTGCTGAGCAAAAGCCAAATTTGCTCCAAAATCCACCTGACCTACTTTTTGATCAGAACAGATGTCTTTATCAGGACAATTTTTTCGTTTTTTCTCCAAAAACGTTTAGTAAGCTCCACAATCTCCTAGACCTCAACAGAGCACAGTTCTCCAAGAGGGGGGTTTCCCCCACTTAACCATTCTCCTCTAAAAAGTTGTTTTTATAGGTTTTTGACTTGTTTATCTTTTTTTGCCTCCCCCCCCCCCCCCCAACTGTTTGTTGGGTGTTTTCAAGTAATTGAAATTGAATAGGGAAAATCGCCCCTTCAGAGCTCAAAAAACAGGCGTCCTTTAAGCTACAGTAATCCTCGTTGGTCAATTTTTTATCACAAAAAATGATATTAACCTTTTTCCTCCCTCCCTCCCTCCCTCGTCTCTCCACCCTCAGAACAGAAAAAACTAATAAAATTGTGCCTCCTCCCCCCTTCTCAAAATGAGCATATGATCGTTGATGTCTTCTGCATTTTTTTTCCTCTTCTCCTGCTGGCTTGTTGTTTCCTTCCCTTCCTCTCCCTCCCTCATCGTCCTTCTTCATCCGATCATTCTGTTGGTGTTCCAATTCGTTTTTTTTCTCTAGATTCCGAATATTCTATTTGTTTTCGTTAACGAGATTTTCGGGGGAACTTCTGGTTTTTTTTGCATATCAAAAAACAAAAGTTGTTGAAATTATGGTCTGAATATAAGCCACCGTAAAACGTGAATTAGTGGTACACGCACCTTTTTTTGTTCATAAATTCGAGCTGGAAACTGAGAAAAGTCGAATTTTCATTCAGATTGAATCACTTTTTCCAATTTCAAGACATCGGTATCTGTCAAATATTTTGGAATCCATAGTCATTATCATTTTTCAAACTACTCATTTTTAGACACCACTGAGACAGGCTTTAGGATAAGACTTTATCACATTTTATACGTTATTTGAAAACTGAAATAACGCTGATCACGAATCTGAAATCCGCTTCTGACTCAGGAAAAAGTTGTGATCTTTATGGTCAAAATCACTACGAAGCAAAAAGCGGTGATAGTACAGCTCTGAATATTTTCCTAATCTCACAAGAGACGTTACTTTTGATAGTTGCTGAGAATGTTAAACTCGTGCTAATTGACTAGTCTTAACCCCCTAAAACCACTGAAAAGCATACTTGTGATGAGCTGAGCCGATGGAATTTCTGCACAGTCTGAAACAGAAAAAAGTTAAAACCCTACTTTTCCCCAGAAAACGTAATTTCGCAAATTTTCTGTTATTTAGGATTTGAAGTCCTCAACTTTCGTAACCTACTCAACGAAAATTCACAGAATTTTGAAAATCTTGAACGTTTAAAAAACAATCCTCAGACACAGACTTTCGATTTCTGATCAGTGTGTTTTCAGCTTTCAAATGACTCACAACGCACCGTGAAAGCTCATCTCAAGTTCGGATCATAATGTGAAATTGCAGTCATAATCTATCTATCCTAATACCCTCTCCCTCAAAACTTGAGATGTAGTCACAAAATGGAACATCACAAATTAAGCTGTCCGTCCAAACAACACCTTCTTGTACTCAGATTCTGAGGCTCTCAGAGCCTGATCCCCAGACATAAATTGTGCTCAAAAACTCTTCATTTTCAGACTCCAAAAACGTCCGACAGTGATCAATTTGAGAAGCGAGCGAGCGTTCATCGGAATCGCCGCAAGTGCTGCAAGACACCTGCTCAAGCTTCGCTATTTCATTGCCACTGGTGTTATTGGTGGAAGTGTTGCGGCGAGAACGGTAAGTGATGGGGTACCTGTATTAGAAGGGCACCTCTCATGAAAGTGCACCCAAAAAAGGATATAAATTTTTAAAAAGTATAGAAAATCATGCTCTTTTGATAAAACTCGACTAGAAAACATTAAGCTGGAGTTGTGATTTTGAACCTATCGGCGGCCGGAACAGTATGAAATGTTTTGAAATTCTATGAGATTCGATAAAATTTAGGCCAGGAGGCAATTTTAAACAAGGAAAGGTACAAATTTTTCTAACGCCTCGAAATTTCTAGCTAAGCTTAATGCAACTGAAATCAAAGCCATATTCATAGTTTTTCGAATGGTCTAGATCCGGTTCAATTTTGTTCATTTTGAAAAAAGTTCTGCGCCTCTAAACTTTAGAAATTTCTATTTATTTGCAGTGGTACGAAGAATGGAAGTCCAACCTGCCCGATCTAACCCTTCCCGAATGGTTCGACGCAAACGGATCATGGAACGAGTTCTCGTCAAAGATCCGCGGGATTAAGGATGGATTTGGCGGCGGTCTCGGAATTGATGGAGAAAGCAAATGGGCCGAATGGATGGCCAAGTTTGAGCAGTTCAAACAGCAAAAAGAAGGGGATAATAAGGAAGGAAGAGGAGGGGAAAACGAAGGAGGAGAAATGCCTGGAAAAGGTGCGTATGTGATTTTTGATATAGAGGGGCTCAAGAGCCTCTGGAAAAGCGCGGAAAAAGCAAATTTCTGTGATAAGATTTGTGATTTGTAATATGGGATTGGTCTAGAAAACGTCAATTTGTATACGTTTTTGCCTAGTGAACCCTGATTTTTGCGTCACATTCTGGTACTTTTACGCAAAAAAAACTATAATATTTTTATCAGAAACACGCAGTTTTATCATATACGTAATATCGTAATAGCGGTCAAATCTATGAAATCATGTACCAAAAAAAAGAAGAAGATTTTCGAAAATCGGATGATTTTTGATATAGGGCTCAAGCCTATAAAACACAGGAAACAACCGTCATTTTGTGCTTGAATTTTCTGAAAAACAATTTTTTTCTAGTCATTTTGTAGAATGAACGGTTATAAATTTGATGCTATATTTATGTTTTTTGTTAGTCAAAGTGAGTTTTTGTAGCTCTTACAGAACGCTTTTTAAAAAGATCATTTTAGGCTTAAAACCAGGCTAAAAATGAATTTGGCTTCGGTTTTTGCATTAGATGAAGTTGGTCTTTGTCAAAACCACTATGGAGCATGCTCCGGTGATAATTTTTGAATAATCAAAATCCCTCTAAATCCCTACTTTGGGCTGAAGTGACCTAAAATGTAGCAGGAAAACCACTGAAAATCTAATCAAACACTTGCGAAATCTCTGGCTAAATGTGCTCTGTTGATAACCCGTTATTTTGGAAACTTTATCATGGTCATGATATAAGTTCCTTCTTCAAATCACTAGCTGTCAATAGACCACATTCAGCCAGTTTTACGGGGAACCTATGCCCAAATTTTGAATTTTTCCAGATCGTAAGCTTACCGTAATTCTAATCCCACAATTTCCAGAACCCTTGGTCCTTGCCTCCCTGATGTCCGCATTTGGATCCAAAAAAGACGACAAAGAAGATGACAAAAAGAAGGACACCGCGTCAGCCGAGGAACGAATTCAAAAGCTTCAAGAAGAGATGCTGAAAACCCAAAGTCAATATCAGAGAGAGCTGGAACGTCTTGAAAAGGAGAATAAAGTCTTGAAGCAGAGACTACTGTTATCAGATGATAAGGCAGTGACCCGGCTGAAGAGGTTAAAGGTGAGGGGAGAATGAGGATTTCTGCAAAAGTAATCTCTCTTTAGACATGTGGAGAATTCGCACGAGTACGGTTATACTGTAATACTGTCCTCGTTCGAATTCTATATAAGTCTAAAGCGACCCAACTTGTTCGAAATTGTAATTCTTCCTTTTACAGAAATCGCTGATTGACATGTACAGTGAGGTGCTCGACTTGCTCAACGAATACGACTCCTCCTACAACACCTCGGACAACCTGCCACGTGTCGTCGTAGTCGGTGATCAGAGTGCCGGAAAGACGTCAGTCCTCGAAATGGTCGCGCAGGCTCGCATTTTCCCCCGTGGAAGTGGTGAAATGATGACGAGGGCTCCGGTGAAGGTCACACTCTCCGAGGGACCCTACCACGTGGCACAATTCCGTGACTCGTCGCGTGAATTTGATTTGACCAAGGAGGCGGATCTACAACAGCTTCGGAATGAAACTGAAATCCGCATGAGGAACTCTGTGAGAGATGGAAAAACTGTGTCGAATGAGGTCATTTCGTTGACAGTGAAAGGACCAAATTTGCCAAGAATGGTCCTTGTGGATCTTCCTGGAGTCATCTCCACTGTAACGGCTGATATGGCTCGTGAGACTAAAGATGATATTATCAGAATGAGCAAGGCGCATATGGAGAATCCGAATGCGATCATTTTGTGCATTCAGGATGGGTTAGTTTTTTTCTTGAAATTTTCGTTTTTCCATAAGAAATCGCTCAAGAGTTGGTACAAAAAGCACGAATCGCGTCCAAAAGCACTGGCTACAGACTGGTGGCAGCGGCCTAGAATCCAACATAGTAAGGCCTCTGATTAGCCTAGATCTAGATTTTAGATCTAGATCCCAGACTACTGTAGTAAGATTCTTTTCTGCTGTATTTGGATCCAAGCTACTGTATTTGAATCTTGGACTACTGTAATTGAACTGTGACAAGGACATCAGAAAAAACCAGAAAACGCGGTTAAAACGAGGCGGTGCTGTCGGATTCTTGGCCACGGCCATCACTCTGTAAATTGAGTTTTTATTCGCGATTTGTGCACTTCAGAGCCATTTTCGAGTGATTTACCTCCGAAAAACAGGATCTGCATTGAAAAATGAACAAGAGCTGATAAACTGATAAACATTTTTAATTTCAGATCCGTCGACGCCGAACGCAGCAACGTCACGGACCTGGTCAGCAGCATCGACCCATCAGGAAAACGTACAATTCTAGTCCTTACCAAAGTCGACATGGCCGAAAAGAACCTAGCAAATCCGGATAGAATTAAGAAGATTCTCGAAGGAAAACTATTCCCAATGAAGGCTCTCGGATATTTTGGCGTGGTGACAGGACGTGGAAATAGTTCGGATTCTATTGAAGAGATTCGGAAGTATGAAGAATCCTTCTTTAATTCAAGTCAACTCCTACGTGACGGGGTTTTGAAGCCCTCTCAGATGACCACTAGAAATATGTCGTTGGCAGTGTCAGACTGCTTCTGGCGTATGGTTCGTGACTCGATTGAAAGCCAAACAGACGCATTCAGAGCCGCGAAATTCAATCTGGAAGCCGAGTGGAAGAATCATTTTCTTAGAATTCGACAGCTTAATCGTGATGAGCTCTACGACAAAGCCCGTGGTGAAATTCTCGATGAAATTGTGAATCTGTCTCTGATCGGTGTTGAAGAATGGGAGAAGCTCCTTCAGGAGAAGCTCTGGTCCGGAATCTCTTCTCACGTCTTCGATCAGATTCTGATGCCTGCTTATGCGTCTTCGAGCTCCGGATCTTTTAACACTACTGTGGATATTAAGCTGAAGCATTTTGCGGATAAGCAGTTGGCTCAGAAAAGCATTGAAACCGGGTGGGAGACTTTGAAGGAGGTGTTCTTCCGGCAGATTAATCAGGATGCAAGGACCAAGAAGGATCATGATCCCGTTTTTGATCCGTTGAAGGTACGGTGAAGTCTCTAATAGAGGGGCACTTGCTCAGATGTGTATTTTGAAGAATAGACTAGCAGTGCCTAATAGAACGGCATATATCATTGCAGAGTCACTTCAAAACGACGAAAATTGCGAAAATTCCATATTTCGTAGTGAATTTTTTGAAAATTTGATTTGGTTTTTGTGTTCGAAAAAACGCAATTTTCAATTCATTTTTTTCATATCTAAAAAACGGAGAACTGCCGAAATTTTTAAAAATTCGGTAACCCCTTATAGAACGGCACCAGATTCCAGACAGAGACGAACTATATTGCCGAAATGGCCGTAACCTTTGGCCTAGAAATATCATCTTAAAGTCCAGGGAAGCCTAGGAATCACTAGCAGAATTTTCAGGCCATCTCGCTGAACGGTTAGAATCCTAGGCCAATTTCCATCAATTTCTAGGCCATTCTAGGACATTTCGACGGGTCAGAATGATTTTCGATCAAAACCATTATGAAAATTGCGAGCAGCGCGGAATTTTGAGCCGGAAACAGCATCGAGTTAACGTTGAAACTGAATAAGAAGATTCCCTCTAATACAAGGGCCCTTAGATTACTGAATGTTACAATAGAAAACATTTCTTTTTATTACAGTTTCTACTATAATTTCGCCTCTTTCCAGGAAGCCGTCATTGAAGAAGCAATGCTAACCCATGGATGGGATGACAAAGCGATGGATTATCTCCGTGTCATTCAACTAAACGCAATGGAAGATCGTGCAGTTCAAGACAAACGATCATGGGATGCCGCTTGTAATTTCCTCCACAAAGCCGCTTCGGAACGTCTTGCCGCTGTCAAAAAGCAGTTGACAGAAGACCGTGGACCGGGATGGGCATCGAAATGGTTGATGTGGAAGACGCCGACAGTTGATAATCACTATTCGTGTGTCATTCAAGACGAGCTTTACGCGATTCTCACTGCGGATCCGGAGCATAAACAGGCGCTCACTGATGATGATATCACTGTTATCAGACGGAATATTGAGGTGAAGGGCGTTCCGGAGGTGCCGACGGAATCGATTAGGAAACAGTGGAAATTGGTGTTCAAGAAGCACTTTTTGGAGAGAATTATTAATGTGAGTTTGGGAAAAAAAATGTTGTAGAAAATCTAAAATTTTCTAAAAAAAATTCCAAAAATGGACGAAAATTTTCGGGGCGTTCTAGAATGAATTCTAGAAATTTTCTCACAATAGAGCATTTTTCGAAAGTTGATTCATAATTTCCAAAAACTTTTCTTTCCAAAGCCGATTTTCTGTACATTTTCAGATTTTTGCGACTTGAGAAATTTTTTTTGAAACAAGCTCCGAGCCCAAAAAAGTAGTAGTATTTGTCTAGGACAAATTCTGTGAGAATGACAATTCCGGTGAAAAATTCGAATGAAAAAATTGCCTTAAAATTTTCAGACTGAAAAATGTCACTTTTATTTCTGTTCTTTTTTCGTGCTACTTTCATTTTGCTCATAAGTTTTTAAAATTAGCCGAAGAAATGAAATTTCAGAGCTCGAAAGACTGTCTATCAATGTATCAAATGTATCGACAAGGAATGATTGAAGGACAAGACATCGACTGTCAAACCATTGTTCTCTTCTACCGTATTCAGAAGATGGTGAATCTGACGTGCAATGCTCTTCGACAACAAATCACGAATACGGAGCATCGGCGACTTGAAAAGGAGATTAAAGAAGTGTTGGATGATTGGTCACAAGAGGCGGATATCAAAAAGAAATATTTGACTGGAAGACGTGTCGATTTGGCTGAAGAGATTCGTAAGTTTCAAGACTAGAAAGTGTGCTCTATTGCACGCTCTAAAAATAGCGTGAAACATTGAGATACGCAGAGACATTTTTCTCTGCGTCTCCCACTTTTACACATTGTGTAGCAATTGGAGCGCATTTCCACATTTCAAACCATCCAAAACAAGCCGTTTTTTTTCCAGAACAAGTGCGCAGGATTCAGGAGAAACTCGAAGAATTCATGGCCCAATTGCAACGTGAAAAAGTCTAAATCTCTGCATTTTTTCTCATTCTTTTTCCAATTTTCTCTAGATTCATAGACTAGCTTTTCATGCCAAAAACTCTGTTATTTTGGTGCTTTTTATGCCTCATTTTTCTGACTTTTTGATAGGTTATCTCTCGAATTTGAACCGGTTTTTTTTTCACACGATTATTATTGTATATATTTATCCTCATTTAGGTCTCTATTTATTGTCCACCCGATTCGCTTTTTTGAACGATTTTTGAAGCTTTTTGACCGAAAGAAACATTATTTTTCTTTCTTCTTTTCTCTTCTTTTCTTGAATTATATGGGTTTTTCTGCGTGAAAATCCCATTTTTCCCTACCTTTTTCTTGAATTTTCCGAACTTTTCTTTACCAATTTCTTCAGCTTTTATGTCAATCAACACAGCAAACACGCCCGACGGGCTGGGCGTTCTACTGTACAATGGCGAGACGATAGTGATATTCGCACAAGGAGTGGTGATGACACTGGGCACCAGTCAGAATCAGGTAAGGTTTTGGCTGAAAAAGTGCAGAAAATGTCCTGAGAAACACCTAATTAGTTCGAAAAAAGTGTTAAAAATCGAGAGACGCAGAGAAAAATGTCCCTGCGTCTCTTGATTCTGCACACTGCTTTTGGAGAAGCTTCGAAGAAGAGCCTGCAACGCGTGCCCGAGAATAGCATGCAAATATGAGAGACGCATAGAAAACTTACTCTGCGTTTCTCACTCCTACACGCTATTTTCATGTGTTTTTTTTTCAGGGTCTGGAAGGACGTCGAACCGGAACCATCTACCTCACATCGCACAGAATTATATTCATGCCAGACGCCGGCAACGACTGGTTAAAATCGTTTGAAATTCCGTTTAACAATATGCAAGATGTGAATCTGAACCAACCCATTTTCGGTATTTTTCTTTGTTTTTTCACCACTCAAATTCTGATTTTTTGTCCAGGAGCCAACTACCTTTGCGGAATCGCCACCGCCGTTCAGGGTGGTCAAATGCACGGAGAAGTACCGTGGCGAATGACATTCAATCGTGGAGGATGCATTGAATTTGGGCAATCCCTCTTGCAAGCAGTCGAAAGAGCATCCCGAATGAGGCCTTCAAATGCTCCACCAGCTTATAGTCCCCCAGTTGGAGACTTCTACTCGGCACCGCCTGCTTATTATCAGCCATCGCCAGATCAAGGTTCGCAGGAAAAAAAATAAAACGAGGATTCGACACGATTTTTGTCGGAAAACATTAATTCAGTGTTGATTGCTCTTTCTTACTTTTTTTTCACTCGTTTCTGGCAGAAAAAAGCCTGAAAAGCGCGATTTTATGAAGCTGGCAGCAAGTTCGCTCCATGGCACAATTTTCAGAAGCGCCGATTTTTATTTCATTTTCAACCCAAAAACCCTTTTGAAGCTGGCTTCCACTCATTTTTCTCCCTAAAAAGCGTTTAATCAAATCAAAATGATGTTCACCTTCCAAATTTACAACCCTTCCCGTTTTCAGCTATTATCATAGGGCAAACACCGATTTTAGCGTTACGTCTTATTATGCGTACACGTAGTGGTGAAGGTTCGGTAAAGGCGCATCGAATTTTCTCAACGTGTTCCCCGCAACGATTACAGTAATAAAACCGTAGTTTGCAGTTCTTTTACCATAAACTTTTTTTCGCGGCGCTGAAAATAAATTAAAGTCGTGGCGAGGGACTCATTGAGAAAATTCGATGCGCCTTTAACCGAGCCTTCATCACTTCGTGTATGCATAATATTTTCTAATTTGAATTATTATTTTCGATCGAATTTTCGTTTTTTTCACTCATTTCTGGTCGAAAAACGGCTCGAAACTCTCAAAAAATCTCAATTTCCGGAAACTGCAGCAAACGCGCCCCACCGCACACATTTCACAATCGCCGATTTTTCTTTCTTTTCCGACCCAAAAACTGTCTACAAAACTTGTTTTTGCTCTTTATCCTTGTTTCAAACAGTTTCAGATAGATTTTCAATAATTTAAGCTCGAAAATTGACTGAAAATACGACCCGGCTATAATCTTTGGGCAAAACTCGCTTATAAAGATTTGTCTGCTTTTCAGACCCCAAGAATTTCCGGGAAAGCTAGTTTTTTTTTCACCTAGTTGATATTCTCGATTTTAATCGTTCAAATTTTCAATTTATCGCGATTTTTTCCCGAATTTTTTTCAACCATTTCTCAGTTTCAGGACCAAATGGCTTCAACCCGACGACCGACTCATTCCCCGATCAACCAAACCCGTCGCGTGTGTTCATGAGTTCCGCCCCTCCCCCATACCCTGGAATCGGCCCTGAACGTGGTCCTCATCCCACCGAAGAGCTCCACGTGGCAGGCCAATTCGAAGCGCCGCCCGCGTATTCTGGAGAGACCGCCGAAGGGTTAAGACGAAGAGGAAATTGATGATTTTTTTTTTTGTTTTTTTTTCTTTCGTTTTTTAAAATCTTGAAATCATGAGACTTGGAAGGAAAATGAATAAAATACTCCTTTCAAGCTCTCAATATGTCTTCTAAAAAATCTCAAGTCTATGTGCGTGAATATTTATTATTAGCCTTCTGGCAATTAGCAGCAATCGCGCTTCACTGGTTTCAGTTGGTTTTTTGAAGCCAAAATTTTCATTTTTATCGAATTTTTAGAGATGAAAACTGAGAAAAATGCCTATTTACGTTATTTCCGACTTAAAATAACTATTTCCGTTCCTTCTTCGACCCTATTTTGGTTCAAAACCTAGAAATGAAAAAACATTTCATTCAAAAAAATCAGTCTTTTCTCGCTTATTTTACGATGTTTTGAAAATCGGAAATTCAACTTCAAAAATTCAGCAGAGTCCAGTGAAGCGCGTTTGCAGCTGACTGCGGAAACCATTTGTGATCCACAAAAAGACAATATACTCGGTAGATCCCTCCTCCTGTGTAGCCCCGCCTCCCATTTATCATTTTCTCTCTCAATCCATTGCTCTCTCTCTGATTCCCCAATAAGTTCTTTTGCTCTCTTCTCTCCTTTTTATCTCCTGACCGTCGTTTTTGTAAATAAACTGTTGTTCTCCATTGAATTTCCAGGTTTTCAAACTTTTAAAAGTTTTCAATCTTTTTGCTTTATTTTGCTTCTTTTACCACTTTTTTCCAAGAAAAATCCTTAAATTTCAAGCGTTTCCAGGGTTCAAAAAAGAGTCGTTTAGCTCTCTCAAATCGCTCAAAAAATGGCTTCAAATTTGACGGTGAACGTGCATCCGGGTGTCTATATGAATGTCGTCGACACTCATATGAGACGGTCGAAGAACTCGTCGAAAGCCGCTGGACAGGAGAAGTGTATGGGAACACTAATGGGATATTATGAGAAAGGATCCATTCAGGTTGGTAGCTCAAAAGAAGTGCATGTCTTTTACGGCCAAAAATAGAAAAAAAAACGGTCTTCTGGGTTGAAAAAAAGGTTGAAATTGTTATTTCCATTCAAAAAAATTGGATTATTTCCATTGGATTTTTCGAAAAACCGGAAAAATTATGTTTGAGCCAGAGTTGGCACGAAGCCAAAATCTTTCCACTGTTGCAAAGTTCAGAGCCGTTGCATAAAGCCGCGCCTTGGCATCGTGCCAACTTCCTAAAAATTGAAAGTTGAGTGTTCAAACTTTTTACCAGTTGCTTTTCGGAAAAAGCAGCGAGCGCGCTCTTTCCAAAAAACTCGCTTAAAAAAGCTTTTTCTTGTTATTCTTTGGCTGGTACGCGGACTGGTGAAAACACTGGTTTTTTTTCAATTTTAGGCCGGAAAGTACTGCGTTTTCTTTCTAAAAGTCTGATTTCGTCATGACAAAACCAAAAAAAAAAATTTTCCAGGTCACGAACTGCTTCGCCATTCCATTCAATGAGAGCAATGACGATTTGGAAATAGACGATCAATTCAATCAACAAATGATCTCAGCTCTCAAAAAGACGTCTCCAAATGAGCAACCAGTCGGATGGTTCCTTACCACTTCAGACATAACATCCTCCTGCCTCATCTATCACGACTACTATGTCCGTGTCATCACCGAAGCATCGGCTCGCCGTGAATCTCCACCAATCGTCGTCCTCACCATCGACACCACCTTCTCCGGTGATATGTCCAAACGTATGCCGGTTCGTGCTTACCTCCGCTCCAAAGCCGGAATCCCCGGAGCCGCCGGCCCACATTGCGCCATTTTCAATCCACTTCGCGTCGAGTTGGCCACGTTCCCCGGTGAGCTTGTCGCTATGCAATTGATGGAGAAGGCGTTGGACTCGAGAAGACGTGAGGCCACTTTGGAAAGTGGTCTCGAACAGTTGGAGGTCTCCACGGCTCAAATGATTGAGTGGTTGGAGAGAATGTTGAGCTATGTGGAGGGTGTGAATAAGGATGGCGAGAAGCCCGGAGACGCTCAAATCGGACGTCAACTGATGGACATTGTCACTTCGTCGTCGAATAATATGCAACCGGAGAAGTTGGACACTCTTGTGAAGAACACTCTTCGTGTAAGTTTTTAGAGAAGGACTGATTATGATTTTCGTAGAGAAATCGCTTGAAAATTGTCGGAAACTAGCCTGAAAATGACAGAAAATAACCTGAAATTTCTAGGAAATGAGCTGAAAACGCCTGAAAATGGCCTGAAAAGAATCAAAAGTTCAGAAAATGACCAAAGAGATTAGCCTGAAAATGCCTGAAAATAGTTTCAAAAAGACCGAATTTTCTTTACGCATCGTTCTCACTTATATGCCCACAAATCAAGGCAAAAATCGTTGATTACAGTTCGCTGGCCGCGGCCGTGCGGCCGAAAATCCGACAGGTCCTCCTTTTTTTTCGCTTTTTCCATGCATTTCACAGGTCAAACTAGTAGAAAATGGGAGCTTGTGAAATGTGTGAAAAATTCTGGAAAAAAAAAACAAAGCGCATAGCCGAACTCTCGGCCACGGCCATCAGTCTGTAACATGCGATTTCGGACCCGATTTGTGCTCTTCTGTGCATTTTTCTGAGTGATTTCTTTATGAAAAACATATTCAGCTTGAAAAATAAGCTTCCAATTTTCAATTTTCAGGACTACGTGATGGTCTCCTACCTTGCCAAATTGACCCAAACTCAGCTTCAAGTTCACGAGCGTCTCGTTTCTGCATAGACACTTTTTCAATTCGTTTCTCCTTTTTTTTCCTATTTTCCCCCTAAAAATCTATCATTTTTTCCTTTCCTTTTTCCCCGTTGGTTTTTGACTAATTTTTGTTGTTTTTTCTTTCGACAGAAAGTCGCTAATTTATCTTCTTTTCCTCCTCTTTCTTCCTCTATGGTTTCTTCCGCGAATATAATATTCTTGTTGGTCTCTCTGTTTCTGTCTGTTTTCCTTCTTCTATCGAATATTTTATTCCGATAAACCTGGTTGATAAAAAGAAGTCGGAGTTTTTTTGGAAGAAAAATCTGTTTCTGCATGAGTTCTATATCTGGTTGTTTGGTGGTTTGTTATTCGTTTGAAAAAAGTTTTCGCGGCAAAATTCGAGACAGAAAATGGTCAAAAAAACGGCCAAGAAACACTTAAAAAATCCAGAAAATTGGCCTATAAATGCCTGAAAATTTCCAGAAAAGGTCTCAAATCGGGCCTAAATACAGCAAAAATAGCTTTAAAACACAAAAAATGAGCCTTAAAACGCAGAAAAAGGCCTGAAAAGCCTAAATAATGGTCTCCGATTTGGTGAGAAACTGCCTTGAAAAGCCTGAAAAGTTGTTTTTAATGCGGAAACTGCGCTCCATCAAAAAATGAATAAATTGCAGAAATTTCCTGAATGAGGGACTAAAAAAAAACAATGAACGATCAAATGAGATTACGGTGGAAAGAGGCGAAAGAGCGCGTCGGCAACGCCTATCATGATTATGGACGGTACACCTAGCTCCGCCCCTTTTTTTCCAACAAAAATTCATATTCAGACTATGCGCCGCCCATCCAAAAGCGTGCCTCACAATGTCTCTTCTCACAATGATAGTGCTCTCCTATCCGACTATCACTCGCTTAAGGCTCCCTGTCTCCACTCCGATTGACGTCTTCTGGAGTGAACATCTTCATGTCAATGAGAAAATCGCACCGTTTTGGATCAACGAAAATCCGGCGTCTTACATACAACAATTCATCGTCTCGACTACAGTATCCCCTTGGAATGCCACAGAAATGTCTCCAGAGCAAGCGGTCCGCGCCGCGGTGGCAAGTGCTTTCCGGATTCGGGGCGTTTTGCTCGCGGAGCCCGCCGTCGAGGAGCTTTGTCTTCGTCTGGCCAATCAACGGGATTCCCACTGGCCATTTCGATCGAAATCTGTTTGTGTTGTCCTCTCTCCGGCCACTATTTGGTACAATAATCTCCAGAAGTTTCGAGAGGATGATGACGTCATTGAGACGGTTTTTAATGAGCAATGCAAATCGACGTTTTGTATGAGGGATTTGTTGTTAGGGGCACCTGTCGCGGCGACTGGGATTAAGCAGAAATATCAGACGAATCGGAAGAGAAGTAAGGGGGAAACCCTGTAATAGAGGGGCATGTCCTTCTATAACAGGTTTTAGAATCATTTTAAAAATTGTTTTATTTAGAAATCGACTTTGCGGTGACAATCTTCTTTTCGAGATACAGCAAAAATGTGATTCAAGGGCTCAGAGAGAAACTGCAGAAGGAGTTTGAGCTAGTGGTGAGTCTTGGGTAAAAAGAAGTAGTGTTTTGGCATGAGTTTTAAGTTATTCGAGTTATGCTGAAAGTGTGCTGAAAAAAAAGAAAAGTTTCCAAAAAAAAAAGAATTTTCTGTTGAAAGTTCCAAAAATAATCGGAAAAAGGTTTTAGTTTACCGGAGAAAAAAGCTAAATTTATTGTGATTTTTTGAGCAGGCTTGAACTTTTGAAAATACACAAAAAAATTTTTTTTTAACTCAAAATTCTTTTGATAAATTTAAAATTGTTGCGAAAAATCAGAACGTAACTGAATTTGAGTTATAAATCCTACAAATTATCCGTTTTTTGTAAAGTTTTTTTTTCGAAAAAGAAATTCCAGAAGCGACAATTTCCACCATTTTCGGCTCCTTTGAATGTTTTGAAACCCGAGTCAAATACATCATAAAACAGAAATTTTGGCCAAAATCGAACAAGTTTGACTCAAACTTTTGCTTTGAAGCCTCCAAGGCAAAATCGATTTCATATTCGTAGTCAGCGCATCTTCAGCATTAGAACTACTTAAAACTCGAGACAACACCATTTTCTCCATTATCAGATCTTTCTAAAAACATAAATTTCTCAGGAAACGCCAGCAAACGATGAGCGCACATTCGTCCAAGTCTACTTCCACCCCCTGAAAACGTTCTCCTCCTACATTCCCCTAATATCCACATATTTCGTCTCTATGATCTATGTCTACTACTCGTGCCGTAAAATCCAAATGGTCGCCTCTCGTTGGGGTCTGGCCTTTGCTTCGTGCTTCACGGTGGCCTCCACTCTTCTGATGACCACTGGAATTTGTGCTCATTTAGACCTCAGTACGACGACGTGGGGCTCAGAAGTCTATCCTTATATCGCGTTGATAATGGGCCTAGAGAATACTTTGTGTATTACTCGAAGCGTTGTTTATACCTCACCATCCTTGGATGTTTCATCTAGAATTGCTCATGGACTATCCCAAGAGGGTTACAAGCTAACCAAATACTATATTCTGGAACTACTTGCCCTTCTAATAGGGTTCCTCACACGAGTCTCTGACATTCAAGAATTCTGTCAATTCAGTGTCATTTGTGTCACTGTTGACTTCTACATGCAGCTATTCTTCTATGCACCATGCCTTACTTTTGACCTACAGAGGCTTGGTCTGGAGGAAAAAAGAAAATTCGCAGAGCTTTTGCTCTATGAGGAGATCCCACGGCTCAAAAACTATGCTCCGGTGAGCTGTCCGATGCGGAAAGTTTGGCCGAATCTATTCGTGATGAAAAAGATGCAAAAACGAAGGCTGTCGGATTCTGGTTTAGAAGACGTCGCTAGGAAGGAACGCCTTCTCGCAGATTCCAAGGACGATGGAGATGTCCCGGTGCCCCGCCCAGAGGATAGTGTCCGGATGAAAATAATGTATTTCATAACGAGAACGAGAATTGTTCAAAGGACTATTCTTGTGGTTTTTGCAATTTGGACGATTATTCTCGTCTTTTTTGTCGGGTCCCGACAGCTTGGGATGGAGAGTGGTTTGACTAGTGAGTTTTCTGAAATAGGGCTTGGGCTTAGGCTTAAACTGAAGCCAAATGGCCCTTCAAAACTGCGAAGTTTTCCTAGCTTGCTAGTCTAATTTCGGTGTTTCCAAGGCTTTTGGCATTCTTCAAACGGAGCCGAATTGTGTTTGAACTCTTTTTCTAGCGTCTACTCAAAAAATTCCAGTTTTCCGTTTTCGCTTATTGTCCATTATGACCGCGAAGAGAGGCTCCAAACAGCGTTTCAGACCTTTTGAACAACCAATTCCAAACACATAATTGTCCAAACAAAAATCTTGAAAAATAAACGAAATGAAGAATTCACGGGAAAGTTTGAAAGGCATAAAACGCTGTTTTTATCATTCAAATCTTAGTTCTGCTTCCTTTGAAGTGTGGTAAACGCCTCGAAAAAAGCTCGAGATTTCCTGAAATTCGGCTGTTTTTGGAGGATCCACAGCAAAAACTCACTGTAGATTCGTTGTCAGTATTTTTATATGACACATAAAAACCACAGTTCAAGCCTGTTTCTAAAATCAAATTTCCAGATCAATCCATCGAAAGTCTCACCCGATCCCATCGAATTCTATCAACTGCCAACTTGAAATATGGCACGTGGCAAAGGCGAACATATAAATGGTGGCCAGCAGTTGCTCATGAGTACAATATTTCCCTAAACTCCCGATATGTCACATTCCTCCCTCCGATTGTGCTCAATGCAAAAGTGGATCCATCGGATTTTATGATGCAAAAAGTGCAAAAAGATCCGGAGCAGATGGAGCCAGAAGAAGACGCCCCGGTGCTTCGATCTCGAATTGATTGGCTCGAAATGCAACTGAAAATGTATTTAGCAGCGTTTTGGATATTGCTTATCACTACAGTAATCTCCTTTTTCGCTTATGTTTTTCTGAGTGATCGATGGAAAGTGGGCGGAGTCAAGCAGGTTCAAGAGCAGCTTGGAGATGGAGTGAATGCTGATGGACCAGTGCCAACTTCTAAGAATTTTCTGGAAGCTGTAAGTTTCTTAAGATTTTGTTTAAAAAACTGTATAGGAATCTCATTTTGATGGCCTAGAAACGGTGGCCGAGCTACCGGAAACGGCCACCGAAGGTTGCTAGGCCATGCGGTTTTTATGATTTTTTCCATAAAATTCTAAATTTGAATCGATTTTCAGCTCCCCACAGCCTATCAAGGCCATCGATTCCCAATCGAATCAATCGCTATCGATAGCCAGGACACTTCCTCTTTTGCATCGTGCTGTCAAGAAGGCATCGTATACGTGTGGAACACCCAAACAGGACAAAGAAGTTTCCGAATTAATCGACTGAGAGCAGTACCTGAAAAGGGGAAAGAGATCCCGCCGGCTCCGAAGATCTGGGCTTTGGCTAAGAAGTAAAATTTGAAAATTTGATCTTCCACCAATGAAACAATTTTTCAGAGATGACACGATAATCATTGGTTGTTGTGATGGTAGCATTGAAATCGCTTCCATATCACGTAATAAACTCATCGGATTATACACCAAATCCACTATTGGAGTGTCCCATTTGGAGTGTCGAGGTGATGACGTGGCAGTGATACGGCTAGATGGATCCATTGAGTTTTTGAAAGTGGATTATGACAGGACGGAAGGAAGGGTGAGGGAAACAGACTTCTGGACATGTTATAGGTCATTGGAAAGCTGAAAATGTGCTGAGTACAAAAATTAAATTCATTTCAGCCCAGGAAGGTTCAAAAATAGTTTGAAGCCCAGATTTGCTCGATTCTGGCAAAAATTGTTTTAGGACGTTTTTGGTTGAAATCGAGAGCTAAGAAAGCGGCCAAAAACTCCTAAAACTATTTCCTTACGCTTTTGAATTTTTTCTAGAAAAAAAATTATTGGTCTGTGATAATTGTGCACCTCTCTGTTTTTCGGATCTTTTTAGAAAATGCTCCAAAAGTGCTAAAAAAAATTTTTCTAACTGTGTTTCCATCAGTCTAGTCCCCTTTTGAAGCTCTGAATTTCAACCGAAAGATTGCCTGAATTAGCAATTTTGACTAAAATCATACAAACCCAGCACTCGAACTTTTTTCTTGACGGGTCTGTTAAAAAAAACGGACTTTCTATTCCTTTTCAGCACATTTTCAGCTTCCAAATAACCCCTAGCACGCCCCAAAAACTCAACTTTTCATTTTTCCAGCTCCGCGTCCGCCAAATCGAGTCTCTCAAATCAATCCGGGCTCATCAAAAACCCGTTTGCCGAGTTGCCACGTGGAACTCTCAACTTATCACAACCTCCTTTGATAGGAGTATAAAAATGTGGAATTGGTCCAGTAATCCAATTGAAATTGAAATTTCCAATGTCTTTTTGGCTCATAACTCTCCAGTAGTGAATTTGGCGGTAGATGATACCCATTCCATAATGTACTCCTCATGTGAAGAAGGCGTGATTTGCTGGTGGAATCTACCTACCGGAGAACTGATACGGACTATCGATAACAACTGTACATGGGCGTTCCAACTCGCCACGTCATCAGAATACCTTCTCGGATTCTATGGATCCTCTCAGTTGTTCATGTGGAATGTGGAAAGCGGGCAACTTGCTTGCCGTGTCACAGATGCATCTGGAGATGGGACTAACGAAGACACTCTTTATAGTGTTGGAAGTAGTGGAGTCGTCTCGTTTGATGATCAAATCGCTGCCACAGCCTCATCGGATTCGGTCACTTTTTGGGATTTGAAGCACCGCGCGATTATTGGGAAAGTGAAACTCAATGGAAAGATTGGGTCGATGAGAAAGCTCACGGCGCAGAGTGTGCTTTGTGGTGTGGATAATTCAATGTATTCTGTTAATGTGCCATCTGTTAGAATTAAGTAGCTGTAAGGTCACTGTAGTCGCGATGAGACCCACGGGTGCAAACTCGCTCTATTGACTTTTTGAAAAACTGCATTCCCGCTCTATTGCAACCTCGCCCACCTTCGTTAAAATAGTTATCACTTCGGAGAGAGCGGCCAGACATGCAGACAATAAGTGTCTGGCCGCTCTCTTCAAAAGCAGAACTATTTTTACGAGGTGGACGGAATTGCAGTAGAGCGGCTATGCAGACGTTTGCGTTGACTATAATAACCTTTAAAAAAAGTTTCCAATTTAGAAATTCGAAACTTGTTTTGTCAATAAAGCGCGCTTTCATACCGTTAAAATCGAATGTAAAAACAATAAAACTTGAGTAAACTTCTATTTTTCTCTGCGTCTCTAGCTTTTCCTCTTTCTTTCTTGTTTGTTCGAAACTTTTAGTTTTTTTTGTTTAGTTTTTCCAAATACTTATTCACCCCTCCTTTTCCCCCTCTTGCCATACATATCTCCTTTTTTTGTGCCTTTTTCTTTGAACTTCAGGAATTTCCAAATTGTGATATAATAATGATTTTTGCTATTATTGGTTTCGAATGAACTGACACCTCGTGACGTCACACTGCCCGGGACCCAAGTTGGAAAACTTTCATGGTAGTTTTGTTTTTGATTTTTTTCAGGCAGGTTCCGCACGCAAAAATTATTTTTTTTGCTCAAAAATTTTATTTTGGGTAGAAGAATTTAATGCGCAGGCGAAAACTGCCTGAAAAAAATCCCGAAAAAAAATAAATAGTTACCATGAAAGTTTTCCAACTTGGGTCCCGGGCAGTGTGACGTCACGAGGTGTCAATTCATTTGAAACCAATAATAATAATTCCAGTTAACAAAACTGTTGTATAAAGATTAATATTTTTATTTTTGCTGTTTTGAAGTTTCATTAATTTAAATATCTAATTCTGCGGTTAAAACCCTATATTTATATTTTTAAACATCCGAAAATTACGAATTTTTCCAGAAGTTTCCAAAAGATTCTGGAAACGAACTTTCTGGAAAAAAAAAGGGCTGGCTTGAAGGTCCACCGCAAGCTTTTTTCATGCATTTTGGGGGAAAGATATTGCGTTTCAAATAACTTCAAATGAGCGAAAAAAGAAAACTGCGCAGAAATTTGCAAAATAGGCTCCGCCCATTTTTCGTTCAAACTTTATCCTTCGAAATTTTTCTCTTTGAAAGCGCTTCCACACGCATTGAAAAGTGAGCTATGCAAACGCGCTCCATTGAATGCGTAAACAAGCGTTGCCTGAGTATTCAACGTTCGTTCGATTTATTTGGAGGAGACGCAGAGATAATGTGTGTAAACGTTGAATACTCAGGCAACGGTTGTTTACGCTTTCAAAGGAGCGCGTTTGCATAGCTCACACTTCCAATGCGTGTGCGCTTCGCATAATTTCATTAGACCGAAAAGCTGAAATTCCTACTCTAATATTGCAATTTAAACTCCGCCTATTTTTTCTCCCAAAAACTTGTTTTTCTGGTAAATTTTCTGCAGTTTCTCTAGAAAATCGTTTTTTAAAGTAATTTTTCTCTGCGATTCTCCACTCTACACATTCTCTGCCTCTTCCTCTGACTATAATCCTATAATCTTATACTTTCAGATGTCCGAAGAGCAACGTGCCGGCTATCCATTCAGCACATTTCTCGACCAACATTCGGGTCAACTGAACGCGTCGGCAGTGCCACCGGAGCTCTGGCACAATCTATACAAAAAGCTCGCCGATCAGACTTTCGATGCCGGCGATCGTTTTCAAATCATTTGCGAAATGAATGAGGATGATGAGAAGACACTTTTTGTTAGAGCTCTTCAGGACATGCATAATAATGAGGAGGAGAAGTGAGCCTTCTTTCTGGGAGGAAAATGCGCTCTAATCGCACACCTGAGGGCATTGTGTAAAAATGAGGGCAGGGTGCGATTAGAGCGCATTTTCACACACTGAACTTCACTCTGATCTAATTATTTTCAGCATCTTCCTTATCGATCACTTCGTCTCATTCTCCTCTGATACGGCTCGTAAATGTGTGGAATCTACTGATGGACTTGCCGAGAGACTTGCCTCGCTTTTTGGAATTGATGTACGAATTTTCTGATTAAAATTTCGTTATTACTTACTTTCGAAAGCCTTACAACTCGGTTTAAAGGCACAGCGACAAATGTTCGCTGGATCCCGCCACGATTACAGTTGACTAATAGACATTTGCCGCTGTGCCTTTGAACCGAGGTGTCAGGCTTTCGCAAATAAGTAATAAAATAAACAAACAAGAAGAGATTCAAAAATTATTAAAAAAAAACAGAATTTCGGCTCGATTCTTAGGCCATAAGTCAAAGATGAAAATGTGCTGAATACGATATGAAAGCCATTTTTTCCACTGACGCTTCTGGGAAAAAATTAAGACCAAATTGAAAAAAAAAATTCAAAAAATTGAACCAAAAATAAACTTTTAAAGCGTATTTTTTTAGGTTTCAAATCTTCAAAAACTCCAAAAAAAAGAAATCAAAAAGCTTGATTTTTTAGTCTGAAAATTGAAAAAGTTTTCAGACAAAATTTTTTTATGTTTCAAAAAAAGGGTAAAGGATAATGAACTTTCGGAGCTTTTTGCCGAAAAAATGTGTTTATCTCCTAAAGGGGCGTGGCTTCCTGAAAAAGAGGTGAAGCCGAAAAACTGACTTCATATTCGTAATCAGCACATTTTCAGCTTCGAAATGACCTGAAACTCGATCCAAAATCCCAAAATTTTCGGCCCATAATAATTCTGAAAACTCACATTATTCCATTTTCAGACAGACTCCCCAAATGAAGGCGACGAAACTGCCGAAAAAATCGAGACGTCCAATGAGAAAGAGGAGCAAGAGCACGCGAGACGGCTCTCGGATTCTGACATCACCACTTCTGGATTGCCACGTCACGAGTCCATTGACGCCCGTCTCTCCTCCTACTCAGTTGACGATCCAAAAACCGAATTAACTGATAAAGTGATGAGCTCCCTGTGGAAATACGCGCAAACCTATTCCGTCAGCTATCAGTTGGAAAATGGTGAAATCGATAAGAAAAATGTGTGGTACGTCATGGACGATTTCGGAAGTCGTGTTCGTCACTCGGCTCAACCAAACGTTCGCATTATCCCGTTCATTTTCATTCCACAAAATTGCGCCTACAGTATCATGTTCCTGACGAGACCCGTGAAAACTGACGAGGAGATTTGTATGGATTGGGCTGCCAACGTGATCAGCGCACAGAATCCCGGATGGCGGAAGTATTTGGAGAGCCCATGGGCTTCTGGAGACTTCTCCGCGGAGAATATGATTCCGGCCACGCCCACTTTGGAGTACTTCACCTCTGGAAGGAATCCGGATTTTTTGGCAAGCTCCGCCCATCAGAAGACTTGTGAGTCCGCGATTTTCACGTCTCTCCCTATCTTGAAATCTCGAAAAATCAAGGTGTTCGCCGATGACACACAGCTCACGGAGCACCTTAAAAAGCACCAAATCGAGTACGTGGATGACGTCGCAAAAGCTGACGTCATCTGGATGATTAGGCATTTCCACGACTACAATAAGCTCGCCGAAGAGAATCCGTGCGCAATGATCAATCAATTCCCATTCGAATCGTGTATTACTGTGAAGGACCTTCTGGCCGCGTGCGCTATGAGGGATCCGGCAAAAAACGATTGGTATCAGCTGACCTACAATTTGAACACCCAACTTCCCGAGTTTGTCGCCCGGTTCCAGAATCGAGAGAAGAATGGAGAGCATAATGTGTGGATTGTGAAGCCGTGGAATTTGGCCAGAGGAATGGAGATGACGGTTACACAGGATTTGAATCAGATTATAAGGATGGTGGAGACTGGACCAAAGGTATAGAAGACTGACTTTTCGGACTGGCACTAGAAGCTCTTTTCCTCAGCCTGTTTGAAGAAATTTTGAATTTTGAAAGCAGAATTCAGTCAGAACAAAAATGCGTTGAACCGTGCGATAGTTATGGAAAAATTGAAAAAATGAAAAAAAAAACTTCTGCCTTCAACGAAAAATTTTCAAAATTGGCTTTTGCATGCTAAAAATGAATCTGAAGCCCGTTTTTGCTTTAGAAAAAACTAGGTTCAGTGATAGTACAGTCCTCAAATTGATTTCCAAAAATTCAAAAAAAAAACTTCAAATTTTGTTTGAAAAAATTTCGAACTTGTATTTTGCTGAAGAAAAAAAGGTTAAAATAAATAGAAGAATTGCCTTTAATGAATCTCGAAAGCAACCCGAAACTGCCAGAAACTGCCTTTAAGGTGCCAGGAAAACGGATTTTCCACCTTAAAAAACGCGTCATTCTTTCTAAATTTTCTTTTTTCCACTTTTCAAAAACCTTCAAACTTTTTCAGATCGTTTGTGAGTACATCCCCCGCCCCCTTCTCTTCCCACGTCCTGATAACGGAAATCATGTGAAATTCGATCTTCGTTACATCGTCTTCCTCAACGGAATCTCCCCCGTCACTGCCTACGTCTACAATCGCTTCTGGATCAGATTTGCAATCAAGTACGTTCTAAAATTTCAAAAAAACAATCACAAAAACTGCTTCATCGTTTAAGCCGTGATTTGCATTTTGGTGGCCTAGAAACCTCCGATGGCTGAACTCGCCGACTTTACTCGTTTTTTAATAGTTTTCGGACGATTTGCGGGTAAAAAACATCAAGAAAAAAGAAGAAAAACATGTTTTCGCGAGTTCGGCCATCAGAGGTTTCTAGTCTATCAGACTGTAAATCATGCGCTAAAAGCGATTGTTATGCTTTTTCCTTAAAAAATTTGAATCGAATCCTCCTTCAAATTCATACTTTTTCAGCCAATTCTCCCTTACCAATTTCGATGATGTGGAGACGCATTTCACTGTGTTCAACTACCTGAATAAGGACAAGATTCTACAAATGAAATGCGAGCAATTCATTGAAACAATTGAGAAGACGTATCCGAAAATTAAGTGGAGTCAAGTGCAAAATGATATCAATTCCACTATTCGAAAGGCTATTGAGGCTGCGGCAAAGTAAGATTTTTTTCATATTTGATTGGGTCCCGTTAAAAATACCATAAAACATGTAATAGAGGGACATGTGTTCCCATTTTCGATCTCCATGTCCAGGCGCCCTTCTGATAGAGGGCTAAAAATCCTCTCAGTTTTTGAGCGAAATGATTTGGCTTGCTTCGATTCTTTCACAGAAAAAACACCGAATAAAGCGAGAAAAAAACGAAATTAAAAATTAATAGTATTTTGCCGATTTGAACGAAATTTTGCAATCTTGAAAGAATTTTGGCAAAGCTTCAGATCAAATTAAGTGAAGAATGCCCTTCTATTACAGGTGTTTCACTCAAAAAATTACCCGAAAATCGCCCGAATAGCGGCAATAATCGTAAATTGTAGATTGGTGGCCGTGGCCGAAAATCATAAGCGCCTCGGATTTTAGTCCTTAGCCATCAGTCTGTAAACTTCGATTTTGAATTCGACTTTCGATTGAATGCTTTTTAAAAAACTTTTAAAACACTTCTTCAAAACTACAGTCTCTAAACTTCTTTTTTGCAGAGAAGAAGCGCCACGTGGCGTCGCCCCGAACGTCCAGTCTCGTGCCATGTACGGTGTCGATATTATGCTTCAACACGGAAAAGATGACGTCATCAAGCCCACTCTCTTGGAGATCAACTTCATGCCGGATACCACAAGAGCCTGCCAGTACTATCCGGATTTTGCGGATACTGTATTCGACACACTTTTCCTCGATGAAATTGATCCGATGAAAGTTACTCAGATTTGATTTTTTTCAAATGTTGAAAATTTTGTTTTTTTTTCGGACTTTTTTTTCAAATTTTGAATCTCCCGCTGTTCTCCTACTGCTAATCACTTTTTGCTTGTTATGTTTTGTTCTTTTTTTAACCTTATTTCTATCTTTAATTTTTGCTTTTTTTTCGCTGAAAATTTTGCTAAAAAGTTCGCTGAAAAAATGAAATTTATTATTAAAAAAATTTTGATCACATCAAACTTATTAAGAATTATTAGGTATGTACAATGGCACCTGTAGTGAAGAAAAAAATGTTGTTAAAATTTCAAAATAATAAAATCTAATGACGATGACGGCGTCGGAGCTTCTTCACCTTTCTTACTCTGAAAAAAAAATTTTTAAATTTCAGATTTTTTGAAAAAAAAATTGAAATTACCTCTTCTTCATTTTCTTTGGCTTGATCGCCACAACTTCGACGTTTCGATCAGCGCTGTCTGAAAATAAATGATTGACTTTTTCAAAAACTCAAGAAGGGCAAATGCGCTCCAATCGCACTTTCTAAAATAGTATAAAAATGGAAATAGGTAGAGAAGAATGCCTCTGCGTCTCTTGATTTCGCGCACTATTTCCGGGTTTGAAGCGCAGTTTCAGGCGCTGGAACAGTTTAAAGATGGAAGTATGAATGCGCGCTCTATTGACAAGCTCGGTTTTCAAAAACTAATTAATTTTTGATTTTTATATCGGCCATTTTTCTGGCAAAAAAAACCTGAAAATTTGCCAAAAAGTAGCCTAATGAATATTTTAAGATTTGAAAACACTTTTTTCGATAGAGCGCACTTTCACGACAGAATAATTGTAGGATTTACCGGGGATTTACTGGATGACTGGGAAAAAATAATTTCTCGAACGACATTCTGTCGATGAATTTACCCGTAAAGGTTCGCAAAAATTACAGGTGATTGAAGAGTAATTTTCTCTGCGTCTATCCATTTTACACACTATTTTCAGCCTATACTTACCTGCATTATCGTTTCCAGCATTAGTACACCCATTCTCGAAATACAAGTCCTTTTGGAACTCATCATACTTGAAATCATCTGGGCTCGACAATGAATCCTCAGTCAACAATCTACATTTTCCAGTGATCGGATTAAAAGTGGATGATCGACACGTGTATCTGGTAGACAATACACACAATTCCACGCACAATTGCATTCCTTCGTAGCCACGTGGCAGACCGTCGAACTCTTCCACGGCCTCAATTCGAACTGAATAGTCACGGAAGGCAACGAAATTGGAGCAGCCGTCGAACACGGAGAATGTGCGGGGATAGCAAAATTTGGTGGAGGTTGAAGCGGTGAAGTCTCCAGATTTCGGAGCTTGAAGGGAGACACCGTCGGATTTGGAGCTCAAATGGCAGGTGTCGGTCTTCTCGAAGTAGGTGAACGAGCGGCAGTTCTGGAAGAAGAGGGTATTGGAAGAAATGGGACTGGGACTTTAAGAAGCTTTTTGAACTATTTGCAATAGTGAAGATTGCGTACTTCTTTTAAGAAAATAAGACCACAAAAATGTTTTTTGAGGTGAATTATCGAAAAGCTAGACGGCTGAGTCGCCGCAGTTAGTTATACAGTGCCGTGCAAAATTTTGACAGCTCTTAATTGTTTTTTGAACTTGAATGTATGAAATGCTTTTCTTTGCCATGAGGTCGGTGAAGGGGTATTTCATACATTTTTTCTCAGAGTAAGAACGATTTTCAAGAGAAGTCACTATGAAAAGTGTGGTCAGCATTGACTTTTAATGCAGGATACTCATTCACGGAAACTCCCCCAATCGAATCCGAAACCCAAAAAAAAACGAACCTTCTCTCGACAAATCTTCTGGCATTCCTTTTTGGAAGGAACATTTGAATCCATTTCCATGTCCTCTGTCTCATCGGCTTGCTCACTGTTCTCAAAAGCGATCCATACATCAACATCGTCATTTTGGCATTCTGAAAAAGAAAAACTGAGTTTTTTGGAATTAAAAAAGTCTGAACAAAAGTTCAAAAAATTAAAAACAAAGGTACCAGTCGTAATGATTCCCGCGCCAATGTCCAAATCAGAATCATCATTTACATCATCCAAAAAAGATTTTGCCTTTTGAATATAACTCGTTGAGGAGATGGTAACTGGCTTCAAAACTGGCCGTCTAACTGGTTTTCTTCGGAGCTCTGATTGCTTTCTAAACGCAGCTTCTTCATCGAATTTTATGACTTTGGCGCCGTATCGGAGGTTATTTTTCAGCTCTTGAATCTCCTTTTCCTTTTCTGGATCTTGCTCCTCAGAGCCCATCAACTTATCATATTTCTCCTTGTCCTCTACCTTAAGCTCCTCCAACTTTTCATCGATGGACTTTTTCCCGGAAGGCTTCGAATCCATTTTTTCCATAGAATCCATCCACCTGCGTTCGCTAGAAGTCTTATCCCTATAGACTCCATTGTTATCGACTTGTGAGTCGAAAGATCCAGTGAATTGAGATGGCTCCATGACGGATTTAAGCTCTGCGTCCAAGTCGGCTTCGTCGATTTTGACGTCTTCTTGAGATGGAGGCGTGATGGTTTCTTCTGGAATAACTTCTTCTATCATGGATGGGGCTTGGGTTGGCTCTGGAGTTGGAGCCACTGTAACTGGCTCGAAAGTCACGACTTCTGGAGTCGTCGTTTGCTCTTCCATCGGTGGCTGTGGGATGGCTAGCTCCTGTTGAACTGTAAGTTCTTGTTGAATATCATTGCTCTGTGGGAAAGCTGACGATGGAAGGAGCACTGGTGGAGCATCCAGTGGAGCCATGCTTGGCTCCGAAGCCATTTCGGAGTTTTCTTCTGAAAAAAGTTTCAATTTTCTGCCGGTAATGGATCCAAAAGTCCAGAGGGCTTTAAAATAATTGTTCTGATGTTTATTTCAGTGTTTTTTGACATGTTTTCTGTAGAAAAATTCGACTATTTTTATTAGTAACAAACGAAAATTTCTTCGAAGTTGTAGAAAAATTTTTAAAAAACCAACCTCCGGACCAGTGTGCTTTACCGGTAAAGTCCCGTTAAATTTACCGGGAAATTTAGCGGGAAAAGTTTGATAAAATTTCTGGAAGTTCTCCATCTTTTGCCAGTAGGTTTTTTTCGCTAAATTACCAAAAACATTAAACGACGTGACTCCGAAATAAAGCTAGCGCACTTTTTTTTAGCAGATTTACCGAAGAACTTTCCGAAAAATCGAGAAATCGCAGGAAAAATTTCCGATAAATTTACCAAACTTTCACCAGGAAATTTGCAGGAAAGTTTTTGAAATTAAGAAGAGATATCTGTAAGAACGAGACTCTTTGCACTAGGCCTTGGCACAAAAACAAAAAGTTGTTCCGATGCAAACTATTTTGTGATGGTACTTACCCATACAAAATAGTTTGCATCGGAACAACTTTCTGTTTTTATGCCAATGGAAGTCTCGATCTTATAGAAAGCTCTTCTTAATTTTTTTTCGGTAATTTTTCAATAATTTACTCGAAATTTCATAGAAGAAACTTTTTTTCCTAGCTAAATCTGGAAAATTCTCGAAATATTAAAAAAAATGGGGAGTTTACCGGGAAATTCTTTAGCAAACGATTTTTCTAAAATAGTTTTCCGTAAGATTTTCCGGTAAATTTATCGATAAATCCCAACATTTTCAAGTACGGTTCAAAGCTCAACAGTTCAGTTTTTCCTTTTTTCTCTATCAATTTCCACCTTTATCCACTCCGGAGAAGGTTTTCACTTTTATCACTTATTATCATTCATCACACACATTCCCGTACACACAAGAACTTCTTTTCTTTCTTATCTCCGAAAGGGAAAAAGAGAGAAGAAACAAAAGAATGATATATTTCTCTTATCCAGAAGGGGAAACATCGAAAAAAGACTCACGCAAACAAGATTGAGAGACAACACGAAGGTAGGTCATTTTGGCTGATAGGATTGCCTGATCGACGCCCTCATCCGAGAAATAATGGCAAATGTGTTGAACGGTGTCGTAGACCACTGAACGGCAACGGGACTGAAAACAGTTGGAAATTTTGTTTGGGAAGATTTGGAATATTTTGAAAGACTTGCCCTGAACTCATGCCCTGAACTGAATCGAAGCGGGACTACTGAACTTTTTTTCTAAGAACTATCAGAATCTCTTTCTCCATGTCTGAAATGCCCGCGGTTCTTCTAAAATTTCGTGAACGTCCTAGAACCTTTAAAAAATTCACGTTTTTTGGGAAATTTGTACTGGAAGACGTCTGAAGTTCAAAACCTCTGGCTCAAACGGGATTTGTGGCTCATCGAACTATGATTTTTGTTCTCCTCAGACTAAATTAGTATATGATGAAGTTGATAAAAGCTAATCAAGTATATGATGAAGTTGATAAAAGCTAATCAACGGGTCAACTTATTATTTAACGTTCTCCATCATGGCTGTTTAGATATTTTCGTTAAATGTTTCGTTATTTATGTAAGGCCTCTTTTAGAATACGGTTCATTAGTTTTTTCTCCCGTTCTCAAAGATCAAATCAAGAGAATTGAGTCAGTTCAAAAATCTTTTGTATATCGTGTTTTTAGAAAATTTAATATACCCTATGTTTCTTATTTTGAATCTCTCTCTTATTGTAAATTAGAATCTCTTGAAAAACGTAGATTATTATTAGACCTCTCATTTTTATATAAATTAATTGTATCCAAAGAAGTTATTATTTTTGACCAATCATTCATATCTCTCCCCTTTTTTTGTAAATTACGTCGTCATCCTTTTTATATTAAATCTAATTTATCTAATTCTTCTAAACCCCTCTCCCAATTTTTATGTAATCGTGTTTTAAATTCTTGGAATTCCCTCCCTTCAAATTTTTTCTCCCCCATTCCGTCATCTATTCACTTTAAATCTTGTATCATATCTTATAATTTTGACAAATTTCTTTTTCTTAATTGTAATAACTTTTAACTATCACCCTTGATATTGTTAGTGGCTATGCCCTTTTATCAATAAACATATATTCTAACATATATAAAAAATTCTCAAAGACTATGATAAATTCCTAGAAGGAAGTGTGTGTTCAGCATATTTGGGAAAGTTTTTTCGTTGAAAAGAGATTTTAGTTTGAAAAATCGAATGGAAACGAAAAGTCTTGTTTTTGAAATTTTGAAAAAAAAGTACATCAGAAGTACTATACACCGAAAATTGAAAAAAAATGTTGACCAAGAGCTGGCCGTATCAGCGAACAAACAGCGAGCGGACTGTTTGCGGACAGTTGGTCCTTCGCTTGGTTCGTTCTGCGTTCTGTTTAAATTCTGTTGTATTTTTGGAAAAAGATATATCCAAGCTATTTTCCACAAAAAATTAAAAAAAAAACGTGATCAAAGACCGCCCGTATTAGCAAATGGACAGCTAGGCGATAGTCCGTCCGAATCACCCTTTCGGAAAATTACATGACCAATAAGAACAATACAATTCAATTTGGAAATTTTCCTTATTTTCCCTCTATTTCCAGTATCATAAAACTCACCGCCGATTGTGCACAGAAAAGCAGGCACATATCCTCTGTCCTCATTCTCCATTCACTATGATATGGCCTCAGGTTGACAAGTCGATGATTGGAATATCGTTCGAAACATGGTCGAAGAACTGGAAGTTTCAAACTAGGGAAGTGTTTGAAGAGTTCACTCAAGAATGTATCTAGGACCGAATTTGAAAAAAGATCTTCCAAATGCCAAAAAGGGAAAAATAATATATCGACCCTCCTGACTCCCTTGGAAATAGATTCAGGAGGGTCGATAACATTTTTCATACAAATTTTAGCCCTATTCTCGAGCGACCTCTTCAAACCCTTTCCTAGTAAGGTTGACCGGGGGCTTAATCATTGTTAGCTTACCACTACTATCAGCTAGACAGGAAGCGAGAGAAATTGCCAAGAGAAGAAGGAGGGGCCTCATTGCTGAGGTGGGGGATCTTTCTGGAAACTTGGGAATGGATGAAAGAAAAGTTAGAATTTCGAAGGAGATTGAAGGGTGCAAAAGTAAGAAAATAAAAGTTGAGAAAAAAAAACATAAATAGCGGTCCGCGGGTACAGAAAACTTGGGATTATATTGTATTAGAAATCGTTTGGATTTTAAAGTATTAAGCAATGGATAATCACTTTTTTTTCCAAGTTAAATTACTCTAAAATAGCTCGGAAAAGCACAAGTTGCGCCCAAAACCGCCAGTTACAGACTAATGGCGGCAGAAAGTCCTTCTACTAACTTCAGATCTGAAATGTAAGACTACCACCAGACAGTGATAGTCTTTCGGTTTCTCGACCGCTGTCACCATTCTATAAATTGCGATTTGGGACGCTATTTATGCTTTTCAGAGCAGTTTTTGAGCTATATTTCCAATGAAAAACAGAATGAGCATGAAAAAATTGGCTGGAAGTGAAATGAATTTTTCAGATTCTCAATTTTTTTTGATTTTCTCTGGTGGCCCGGAACTACCTTTATCGGACACAAAAACCCGGGTTCAGAAGCTGGAAATGCGTTCCAACCGTAAAACTCCTAATATACCGGCACCGCTAACAAACGGCACCGCTGATAAAGCGTTTGACACCAGCCATTATTGGGCCTACCCGATGCTTAATTTTCAATTCGATTAAAAAGGAAAAGTGGATTTTTGAAAAATGTAAGTTTTGCAATTAAAATGCCTGCAAAAAAAGCGTCATGCCGCTATAATAGAGGCACAAAAAACTAGTCATCAATCATAAAAGGGAACCTTCGGTAAGTGAAAATATCCTAAACACAAAAAGGAATAAAAAGTGAAAAATGAAACAAAATACGATTAGCCCAACCGGGGAGAGAGTGTCTCCTCTCCTGATGAATTGATGCATTCTTTCCAAATCTCAAGGAAAGAACAAAAGAAGAAGAAGCCCTCTGACCTAATTCGTTTCGTACGGGCTGAGGGCTTATTGACATAGCTCGTCTTTTAGCTGATAAAAGAGATGGAGAATCAAAGTGAAAAGAAGGAGAAAAAGGAAAAGAAACCGGGACGAGGGAAAAAGTGGGCGGAGCCATGCAGGATCATCAATCAACAAGTGCAACTTTCTATTTCAATCAAGTGGGGGATCGTCTATCTCTTTATCGGGAAAAAGAGAAATGAATTTATCTTTTCACTTTTCTCGCACCTGCAGGATTTTTGGGATCTCTTGATTTATTTTCTGAAAAAAAGAAGAAGCTTAACGAAAGCTTTTATTTTCTTATCGATCGAGAATCAATACTTATTCAGATCAAATGGTAAATAATGTGTTTAACTCGACAAATAATAGGGGAAGAATTTGGACAAAATAAAGAAGAGAAGAACGCTGAGAGATCCCAAGAAGTAGAAGAGATGCGGAGTCAGACAGGGGAGCGGGGCGAAGGAGTTATCCGGACATCATTCTGAAACAATTTTTATTGAGTATATTTTTTAAATTTAGCTGATGAGACCAAGCTAGGCGTCCCGATTCTGTAAATTTTATGAGAATAGATTTTTGTTGGCAAGCTCATGCTAGCAAAGATCGATATCAAAAAACCCTGATTGGTTTTTTTTTTGCAAAGGGGCTATTTGCGTCACTTAATCGGAAAATAAAAAAAAACAATTCCAATCAGAGATTAGTATTTCTACGTCAGAATACAACAGGTTAACACCTAATTTTTCGAATTGTTTTAAAATAGAATTTCCATTCGGATGAACGAAAACAGTCTGAATGCAATGGCTATCTGCATACCTTCGTCGCTTGTCGGTTTTCCGATGATTCAGAGATTTTTGCATCGACTAACCGTGATTCAAACCGGGAGATATAATTTTGCCGACGAAGTTATTTTTTTTTCCAAAAAAGTTTTAAAAAAATCCGTTAAAAATTAATCAGCTACAATTGACTGACAGCCGGTGCTGCTAGCCGACGGGTACTCAAATCGCTTGTCGGTATTTTTCGAACTTTGTTTATTCAGCCTCGGCTAATCAAAATTTGAACAAGAAATTGATTTTATTTTGATAAAATTTACAAATTCCTCACAGAAAATGACCGGGGCAGAAAGCGGACGGCCAAACTTTCAGCCGAATGAAAGGCGCAGTTTAAAAAAGCTGTGACCATAACCTCTGAAAAAATCTTGAAAATTTTCAAACTCCGTGTCACTCTTAATCATATTGCGTTCGTTGATTTGCTTTCAAGAACTAAACGCAATGTAAAAGATTTTTGAGATCTCGCTCTAGTTCGGAAGCCTACATACCATATAACCCACCTAACACGAGCCCAAAAGTTGGCTCCCGGCCTGAAGAGTTGTCCGGCTCGAGTGTGTCGTTCGCCGAATTTTGGGGCGAACAGTTCTTCGCCATGATCACTCCGCTCGAAACGTTCCAGTGGCAAGTCTTGAAGGATGAACGAGGAGGTGACGATGACAAGAAGGAGGAGGATGACAAGGTGGTGGAATGATGGCATCTGAAAATATTGGAGAGTTTTTGAGTGAGAAAAGATAAAAATGACGGGAAAAAGGGAGTAAGGTGAGAAAAATGATAAATGAAAAGAGTGATATATAGGTCAGTGAGCTGTGTGAGATTTTTCATACTTTTTGAGAATTGTCCAAAAATTCTACCATCTATAAATTTTGCTCGGCAAAAAAACAAAAATCATAGTGTAAAAAGCCAAAGCTCTCGTTTAAGCCAGATATTCTGAATTTCAGACGTCGTTGAGTACAAAATTTCGTTGAAAGCTTGAATTTTTGAAGTTTCTAGGATGTTTTAATGAGTTGCGAAGGGCATTTCAGACATTTCAGAGGTTTCTGAAAATTTCTGGAAAAAAATTTCCGAACAATATTTCCCTAAACCCATTGATAAGTTCCAAAGTACAAATTTCGGAAAACTTTTAAGAAGAGACTGAAATTGTTCGGATCTTAGATGCATGTTCTCACTTTCTACTTCTACAAACTACTTTTTTCGAAAAATGGGCGTGTCCTTATAATCAGATTGAACACAATCTGCAACCACTACTTTTACTACTCAACACTTTATTGCATATTAAAAACCAAACCCGCCGACGTCATCGAATTTTCGTGACCTAGATTTATATATCTACGTAGACCTGATCAAAAGTCTAACAGGTCATAATCAAAAGGATCTAGTCTGAGGCAAAATTTGAGATCTCAGAATTGCAATTTTATAAAAAAAAAGGGGCAAGAATCAGATGTTTTTGGGCAATTCGATTGTCCGAGAGGAGTACATCTGACTGTTTTCCATCACGGTTTTGTGTCGTGTTCACCGATTTTAAGAATAAAATTGAAGTTAGCATCGCAAAAAAAATACCAAACAAAAATTTCTGGCTCCTTTTTTAAAAAGATTTTCAGCGGTTCTTTACAGATAATTATAGACAACAAAAGGTAAAAAATGAAAATGATGGCTTCGAAAAAAGGAAAAGAGGTCTGGAATTGTGTGCTTGTTTTTGATTCGAAGAAAATATTATTATAAGTTCGTGTTTCCTTTTAAATGAGTCACATTTCATGAGTGTTTTGATGTTAGGTGCATATGAAAAACATGAAGAATGGGAAGCTAAAGAGAAAAGGTGTCTGGGAATGAGTCAGGTCTGAGTTGAAGAACAATGGGCTATAGAAAATTGTTCGGAAAGTTGAATTAGTTTTATTCCAATAATTGGAGTGTAAAAACTTTAAGTTTTTGTCAATATTAAACACTGATTTATATTGTTTATTGGTTCGATTCTTCCATTTTATATTTGCTCGTTGTGTTTTTACTGTTTTTGAGATTATGAGATTTCATTAATCAAGAATTCAATAAAGTAAAAAAAAAGGGATTTGCGGACTAATGGTAACATGTTTTCATTTTTTTCAAACCCAGATTTCAATCAAGCAACTCGACATAAGCTACAGTAGAGAATCTCTAGGCCTGAATTAAAAAAGTAGAAAAATAAATAGGGATTTGAGGATTAATGGAACAAAAAGGTAAGGAAAGAAAAGCTTAATTCTGTAAGAGAACATGTTTTGGTTCCGTTCAGGCTTATTTTGCAAAGTCAATCTTTTAGACGTTCCAATTCCAGTGTAAAATACATGGGATACAAGTTATTTTGTAATATGAAATTACATGGAATTTTACGGAATAATTCAGAATATACCCACAACTTATATGAACCTTTTCATTGAGAACACCGACTGTCCGAGAGAAGTACAACTAAAAATTACTATCAGAATTGATCCTACTGTTTTCCGACACCAATTTTTGCCGTTTACACCAATTTTTTTTGCACTGGTCATCAATATAATTGAACTTAAAATTGCAAAATTTTTCCGAAAAAGTCATGAAAGTTTTTGACTTCACGGACCCGACGCTAGTCTCAAGGAGTATAAGAACGAGAAACTTCATCGCGAACACAGGTGATTCAAATATAATTGGGAATGTTTCGCAGGTCTAAATGTATGCATTCATACTTTTCCGCTGCTTTAAATCACAACTAGACAAAATCTTTGAAGTTTCTTTGTCCTAATAAACTAAAATTCAGTTGAAAAAATCAGACGTTAACATTTATTGAGTCCCGCCACGATTACAATATATCTCAATCGAAAATAACTGTAAACGGGACACGATGAACATTTGTCGCTGCGCCTTTAAACCGAGGTGTCAGGCTTCTGATTAAAATCGATGGAAATTCCAAGAACGCACAAAAAAAACCATGTAGACTAATCAAAACTACCTATGGGAATTGAAAAATGAAAACTAGTACGAAGCCATGTCTGTGACACTCTTGAGCCAATAAGAAACACCATAAAGGGAAAAGTAGTTACAAAAATTGGCTCTCTCTTTTCACGCCGTCAGAGAACTCAACCACAAAACGACGCCTTCTTCTTCCTCCTTCTTTTGAAGTAAGTCGGAGGGCAGTACTAATCATTTTTCCCCTTGTCATATAGCATAAGCACGTTGTCTTTTTCCTTTCTTTTCTCTCTACACACTAATTGACACTTTTTGGTGGTTTCGCGGGCCCAGAAGAATAGGAAACAGATCCCGTGTAGAAGAGAAGAAAGAAGCAGATTGGATTCTTGGAATTGGATGTGTGGTGGAAGGTGATTTGGGTTGGGTTTTGGGGTGAAATGAAGACGTAGGAGAAAGTGTTAGGTTCACGTCATTTTTCGGGTTACGGGTTATGTCGTAACGAGAAAACGGGTCAATGGATCATTGTTTTGCGTAGGTGGAGCTGAAAGAAGGGGTGAAAATGAAGATAACCAATCATCACTGCGGAAAAAAACGACGAACCCTACTATCTTTGAAGCTGTGACTAGAAGAAAGACATAGAATACAAAAGTTGACTTCATACTGCAGCTTGCTGCAAACTCTGCAAGCAGCATTACCTTAGCGCCAAATTATTTTGAATACTTTATATTTGCCTTTTATGTTCAAACGAACAAATCTTCCGGAACTTTTGACGTTTTTTCTATCTAGACTGTCTTAGTTGCGGAAAATATATAGTCAACATGGGAGAATAAAAAAACTGTTCGAATGTGTTTTAAAAAATCCGCGAGTGAACTTTTTTTTCTCGACATTCATACAAGCTTCATCTTGAGGCCGAGAGAGATCAGGTTAAAAACTGAGTTGTCAATTTATTTTGAAAAAGTATCGCTTATAGAGTTCTAGAAGTTTTGCAGAATCAGTTCAAAATTTTACTATCTGAATTAGCTGCAAGTTTTCGAGTTTTTTTTATTCCTCAAGTTCTAAGGATAGGACTCTGTAAGAAATAAGGCTTCCATTTGGACCGGGCAAACCGCCGGTTGGTCGCTTTCAGTTTGATCGCTAGAACGATCTACTTTTAGCACTTTGCAAAAAAGTTAAATACCATTCCAATGTGTTATTTCCTTCAAAAAACCGATAAAAAGGCGTTCGAAGCTGACGAACGCCAAAAAGACAGCTAAACAAGGACAGTTAGTCCGTCCGACTAGAAGCTTTAGTAAGAATCTGAGAACCTAGACTCAAAACCAACGGCACTTCAAGATACGAACAAAAACTAGATCCAAGTACAACTCAAGACAATTCTTACTTCTAAGACCCCGCCTCCAAACTAGGTCAACTCCTATTTAACTGCCCACCTGACATTTATATAAGACAACCATAGTAGATCATGTTTTGAGTTGTATAAAGGTGGGGGAGTAAGGAAACTTCTTAGAAAATGACAAGTCATTTTTATCAACTTTATTCAATTCTTCTCCTTTTTTCCAATATTTTTCACTTTTTTCATGCTCGGATGCACATAAACAACAGATGAAGAGAGCAATTAATCAAGAAAATTTTGAAAAAAAGTTAGAGGAGAAAATTATTGAGCTTGTGAAGGAGGAAAGTTCAGAATGAGCCAGAGCAAAACATAATTTTTATTATGAACTTTGAAAAAAAAACGGAAAAAATATGGATTTTAAAGAATTTAACCAAATTCAGTATATATTTTTCGAAAATTGAACCGTAAGGGATCTAGGTTTTGAAAAATTGGAACTAAAACAAGTTATGTTTTTAAAAGTCTGAAAAAATCTGAATTTTTAGAAACGAGAAAAAAAAAATTCAAATGAAAAAATAAAATGAAATAAATTAGAAATTTTCCAAAATTGAATTTTTTCTCTCAAATAGATGACCTAATTTCTGAGTAATTGTCTAAAAAGGATCTCAATTTTTTAAAATTTGAAAAAAAATTAAAATCTGCGAAAAGCTGATAGAAGTGATTTGAATTTTTGAAAATTGAACCAAAAAAATCAGAAATTTTAAAAAATTAAAAAAAAGAAATACAATTCTTTGAAAAACTGAACCGATAAAGGATCTTAATTTTTGCTGAATTAGAACAAAAATGCTCTATATTTTAGAAAAAATTGAATAAAAAAAATTCAGTCTAGGAAACTTTTTACGACGATAAGATCACAGTGTTCTTATGGTTTTAGTATAAAGTTTGAAAATTAAAAAAAAAGAATATTTTCAAAGGTTTTGAAAAGTGATATCAGAAACTAAATGCCGTTATATTAAAGTTCAAAAACTTCCAATTTGAAAAAACGCCAAATTTTTCCAGACTAAGAAAATAAACAACAACAATACTAATAAATAATTACACCTTTCCACAAGAAAAACAAATAATTCTTTTTCAGAACTTTCAGATAAAAAATTTCACCCACCACCTTCTGGAAGTTCACTTCCCCCATTACCAAAAGTACATTCATTTATAAGGAAAATCTAACACTAAAAAAAAGGAAATTTAAGAACTCTGTTTTCGAATTTTTCGGGTCAGAGATTGCATTTCAGATTGCATCTCAGAATTCCTTAAAATTTCAGGATGAAGATTTGTTTTTCTTTTGCAATTTTCATTTCAGATTTCATCGTGTGCCAAGAGAAAGAGGAAAACATGAGAGTTTTTTATTCATTGAGTCATCCAGGAATTTGTTGAGACGGGTAATTGTAGGTCATGTGGACATGGATCTTTGGATCTGGAAAAACGAAGAACGGCCACGATTATGCTCAATTCTGAAAATTTCAGTTATTAAAATATGGGAGTGTTAAGGAAGGAACTTCGAAACGGGGAAAAAGCGTCCGCAGCGTCTATTCAGCACGTTTATGATAATAAAACTAACATTCAAACTGATCGGAGATAGTTGAAAATCTTTTCTAATGTGAGGAAACTGCGCTCTATCGAATAGCAAAATCAGAAATTGTGATCTTGGAAAGTTTTACTTTATGGAAATTTTCCAACTTTACTCAACCGAAAAGCTTGTTTTGAGGTGAAGAACCCTTGCCATAAATTTAAGAAATCTCAAGATCTGTTCTTCTCATTCAATAGAGCGCAGTTTCCTTACCTTACTACCTTACCTTACCTTAGTTTCCAGATTTCTATTCATTTCACAAGCAGTTCAGAACATTTTGGAAAGTTCTATTTTTTCTGTCAACTTTACTCAAAGTCATGATTATTGGAAAAAAAGTTAGAAAAATAATTGTTGTCGAAACTTTCAAAACTGATAAAATTCTGTTAATTGGCTTAAAACCTGTACATGATGTTTTTGCAGACTGATAAGTTTATAGTTAACCAGTCGGGCTTATTGAAAAGGGAGAATCAACTTTGGTGAGTGTACGCTTTTTTGTGCGAATTGAAGATCTTTGCACTTCCTGATCGGCTACTTTACACTATCGTCTCTTCATCTCTCACTTCATAAATCGACTTCAAAAATCACAATTCTTCATCAAAACTTCTTTCTTGGTCAGCTTCGTGAGGTCACTATTATCACTTTCCCTTCCTATTTACCCATCTACTTATTTGCTACTGTGTTTGCGCCTCACTCTGACCACTATAAAACAACTCCACTCTTGTTGGTTTTTATTGTCCGAGATGCATTTTTTGCACTATTTTCTATTCATCTTTTTCGTTATTTTGAATGAAAATGTAGTTTCGGCTACTTATGACTGGAGGGATGGTCAACTGCCATTGGAAAGATTTCAAGTTACGCAGAATGGGAATGAAGGAACAGTGAAGAATTCCGAGACAAGGGTGAGTTTTTCATTGAAAAAGATCATTTAAAAATCGCGTCCAAATTTGCACCATACAGGCGGATGGCCGCGGCCAAGAATCCCGCGTCCATATTTTCCTATTTTCTTTTTGTTTTTTCATTCCCGTAGTTTTAGTGAGTATATTCGGATTAACGGGGGCTTTGGTAAGTAAAGGAGGGTTTCCAAAAAGAGTCACTAAAATGTTGGGAAAAGTCAGGACTATGTAAACTGTCCTTTTGTCAAAAGTGATGTTGTAGCCAATAAAAATAAGTTTAAAAAACGAGTCTGCTGGATTCTCGACCCGCAGCCGCGGCAATCCGTCTGTGACTCACGATTCTGAACGCAATTTGTGAGTTTCAGAGCGATTTCTTATTGCAAAAGAAAAATGAAACTAGCATTGAAAGTGAGTTAGGTCCTACTTTTTGTTGTTTCCAGACCGACCATCACATTCCGGACAACTTCCCTCCTCGTAACTTTTATCATTATCGCTCGAAATGAATTTTTAAAACTTTATGAAATAAACCCATTAAAAATTTTCGAATTATCAACTGAATTATTGTTTGTACAGATTTATTGAAGAATCGTAAAAGACCAATTTACTCACACAACACCTCCGCACGGAGTGAAAAACAGTCCATTTGAGCAAGTGCGCCACCTGTCTAGCACAGACAGATCCTCATGGAATGATAATATTTTTCGAATTCATTTCTCTGATTGAGGTTAACTTTCATAGATGACAACATCAATTTGATCAATTCACAATCAATTAGGTCTGCATAAAATCTCAAAGCCCCACTGAGCGTCCACTAACCAACGGAGACTTCTGCGAAAAGTCCTGACCATCGACTTGAAGATTTTTGATAATTTATATTTCACTAAACTTCCTGTTTGAACATAATTGCCTTTAACAAAATGAATATTTGAACACATCAAAACAAAAGTTCACCTTCTCTAACCAAATTAATAACAGGTGTTACAAGTCAAAATCAATTTTGTTAGCCAAAAAGCCCCTTGGTTTCAACATTTTGATATGAATTGATTTCAGATTTCAACTGATACTGACTAAAATATGATTTATGTTGTCAGTTTCCTTTTTTTACCTGAGCTGTCATTGAACCTATAAACTATTAAAAACAGGTGAAAGTTTGGGTCTTAAGACAAGTTTATGGAAGGTTGCTATGGTTAATTTGAGACATTTTTTGGCATTCAATCAGTTCAATTTTTCCTGGTTCTGGAAATTTTGAGATTTTGAGTTCCTGAGAACAAATTTTCTGATTTTAGAAGCTGTTGATTTTGACCCCCTGTCACAACTTGGCTGCTCATATTAAGATATCCCAAAAACCAATCACTAAATAAGAAAATTAAGTCAAGAAAAACTGATTAAGTTTTTTCTTTCAAATAACTAAATAACTTTTTTTTCACGGGGCAGAACATGACCGAGCCTAACTCAATTTGCCCAATCGATTAGTTTCATAAGACACATTTTTCGGAGATTTTTGCACTTTTTGAAAAATTGAACATTTGGAGAATTTTATTATTGAGAGCATCGATAAAATTTTCGTATATAATTTCGTTCTGATTTCATTTTGCAAGCTAAAACTTATCAAAAACAACTTCAAGTGGTACAAGATTTCGTTGGAAAGCCGCATAGATTACAGTCCGATAGCCGCGGACGCAGGCCTAGGAAACGGCAAGTGTACGGGCGGCTTTTTCAAATTTTTGTTTTTTTCTCCTACTTTTGGGAAACTGTCGCGGAAAAAAAACCAAAAAACACAAAAAGTCCAAAAAAGCCGCAAATCCACTCGCAGTTGTGTAGGCCAGCGCACGCGGCCATCAATGCTGTTTCAAAATTTGTACCGTTTCCAATTTTTTCAGGCGAATTCGATAGGGAGTTTGAAACGAGCACGAAAAAAAACCTAAAATCCTGAAAAAATACCTCCAAGCTTTCCCTGTATCAAAAATTTTGACTTCTCAACTTCAACAATTTCCCAAAACCTTTTTTTATAAAAAATTTTTTCTAAGAAAAAATGCAGGTGAAACTCTTTACAGTAACCCAATAGGACACCTGCCATTCCCTGTATCCAATCACAGAATACTGTTGTTGAACTAGAAGGAAGAAGCAGCAGCTGAAAATGTCGCTTGGCCAGATTTAGTCACTCTGTCTTATTTTTTCTCATTCATTTTTTCCTTATTCTGTCAATTTGGAATTGTTTTCGAATAGTTTTCATGTGGGAAAACTTTGTGAAATTCTACAAATTCATTAAAAATAGGGTCAGTAACCAAACTTTTTTCTCCAGGTACCTCTACAAATCAAAACAGTCCTTCCCTTCAGCCTTACAACAGCTTCTGTCTGTTGTCGCCGCCCGCGATGAGTTTGGTGACGACACGTGGCGGATTGATACTTCTTCTGCTGCTGGCAACACTTGCCACCCCGGCGAAGGTTAAGGTGGTGGATGAGGATACGATCATTTTCGACGATTATACTCCAGGTTAGTTTAGGGGGGGGGGGGGGGGGGGGGAAGAGTTGATGGGTAAGGGATGGGGAAACTTGCTTGCGCAGCTAAAGTTTTGCTCTGTAAAATAACTTTTTCTTTCAAAATTGATACCGAATTGATGATTTTCTATCCGATCTGTGATTTCTTGTCACAAACTGATTTTGTTCAAACTTATGATTTTATTTCACTTCAAAAGAAATTGACAGAATTCCATTAAATACATTGTGTGGGAGATAAGAATGCACTCAATTCTTTCACAATCGCTCTTGCAAAACAGATGACATGATCCATAAGATAGAGGAAAAATGTGAATCATCACAGAAACCTAGAAATATTTAATCGATGAAATGTGGCGCTTTTTGTGTTGAATATTCTATCGGGAGTATGCCGTATCAGAACCGTGTCCCGTATTAGAACTATTTTCCGTGAAACAATATTTCTGATGCGAAACACGGTTCTGATAAGGGGCAGTTCTGATTCGGTAAAAGCTTTTGTTGAAAACTAGTGATTGCGAAGTTTCTTATAGCGTAAACTTGTAATTTGTACGTCTTTTCAATTGAAGAACAGTTTCTAAAGATTTGTATTTTTTTCATTGTAAACTTTGCCAATATCCTTCGTAGTTATTGGAAAAAAAAAACTAGATTTTCCAACTTTTTGTTTTAATAATTTCTTTCTTTCTAGACATGTTTGATTTTCAAAAACCCTCTAATAGAAAGGCATGAGAAATAGAATCATGCATTTTTATTACATATTTCATGAAATACTTCTGTTCCAATACTGTAACCAGTCAGTCTAATCTCCTAAGGGGCGGCACAGACCCGCGACAGATGTTCTCCAAATGTGTCTTATGTGTGACGTGTGCAAAAAAATCATTCAAAAAAGTTGGAATTTTTCAAAACTTACCGACCAAAAACCAAAAAGTGATTATCACCGTCTATCTTTTCCCTTTGAATAAGTTCAATCAGGTGCCCTTTCTTAGAAACTTGACTCTCCTTTGGGATTCCACAATCAAAGTGATTAGTTAAGAAAATGCGTGTACTTCAACAATTCTGTTATAGATTTTTTTTCCAATACGAGCAACTTTCTTAAAATTTCTCAACTCATTAATAAATTCCCAACATTTTATCCAAAAAAATCCCTTCCCATAAGAAATTCAGCCTCTCCTTCTTGCTTTCTTCACTCCTTCTTCAACTCATAATTAAATTTTCTCATTTCTTTTCTGATAGATTCCAAAAACAAGCCGACTGAAAAGGTGCCTAGCAACTTCAGCTTCTTTTTACTCGAATGAATAATGTTTGATCTTTGTAAAAAGAAATTTATGTTTTGTTAATAAGAAAAAGAAACATGATGTTGAGGTCATGAATTCAGCTGATTAGGAGTATTCTTAAGAATTTTTGAATATCTTATTTTTTTCGATTTTGTTCAGCTTGAAGTAATGTTCTTTTAAAATTGATATAGTAGCCTTTTTTTTTATTTCATGGAACATTTTGAATATCAAATCGTGGGAAAATGTTTGCATATACAAACTTTTATGTATCACTTCTGTCTTTTAGTTTGTTTTGTTTAACTTTCTGTTTTTTTTTTTTAATTCCAATTGCGTTAGAAAAAAATACCACGAGTTACAGTATGCCGAATTTGGGAGAACTATCCTTCGATGATAACATGTTATCTGTTGATATTTCCCAGAACTTGACTCATTCGTAAATTTCATGTTAGTTCCATTTCCACCAACTATTTTATTTAGTTTTTTCTTTCAATTTTTTGCCTTCTTCCGTTTCGGTCTTACTTAGTCTTATACCTCAGTCTTCCATATAACCTGATTCAGTTTCGTATAGGTTTTCTTTTAGTCTTATTTAACCTGGACCTCTTTACGGCTTAACTGAGAGGATGGTCTCATGAAGGAAGACTGGTCCTCTTAGCAGTCATTTTTAATTTCGGTCGTATTAGTTCTTTCTTTTTGGTTTTTCATTACTTGCACCAGAAACTAAATATAATCCACAAAACGACTTTTTCTGTTCATCTGAATGTTTTTTCATCTGAATGTTTTTTTCATCAAGTTTCGATTAGTCAATCTTCTTACCCTTTCTCGCTCTCCACTTTTTTCAATCTTTTTTCCAAAAACCATAGCTAATTCTACAGTACCACCACCTACTCAACATCCGTCATGTCGGTGGTATCCGATGGCGGTGTCATTTCCGATGGAATCGTCGTCTCTGACGGTCCCATCGAAACATCCACCGTACTTACCACCTTCGTAACCACCGTGCTTTCCACGTTGGCAACCACTTTAAATGGTACCACGGAAGACTATGGACACTCTACAAGATATCCACCGCCAAAGAATTGGACTCCACCAAACACGACGACGAAGCCAATAAGTTTGTGAAAATCTAATTGGGTTTAAAGTTTGATAGGGGGAATCTAAGTTGGAGGACGGTAGAGCAGACTTTCTGGTCAAAAAAGGGAGCTAATGTAAATGAAAGTTACAAAACTCTCTGTGTATATTATCGCGATAATTCCATTCCTAAAGTCTGTTTCAAAAATTCAATAGTAAATTTTTTGAACATCATGATAATTCTGTGCTTATGTGGTCAAGAGATATAGTCAATGAAGTGAATAGAACTCTCTAAACATAATATAATAAGATAATGAGAAAGATAATAAGCAAAAATATTATTCTGAAAATTTTTATTTAAAAAATTTTTTGTATACGAAAAACCGAATGCATAAGTTTCCCATTCACTGAGTATTATCAAAACGCTTTTAGAAGAGCTTTTCCTAGAAAAAAAAAGAAAATTAATCACAACATAACAAGCCCTGACTGTTGTTTAGATCTCCCTCAAAACTTTTGAAAAATAACTTTGACTAAACTTTGACTTTCTTTTTTCCTTGATGCAGAATAGTTCGTTCTGAGTTTCCTATTTCCAAATTAATTTATGATAACAGGTGCCCTTCTATAGTCCAATCTCAATTCTTCACTTAAAATTCGTCATTTATCAAATTTCGAACGCATTTTCTTCGAACATGAGTCAACTCCTTCCTTCATCTATGCTCTTAACACAGCCAAACCACCAAACATAACTTTCAATTAAAATCTATTCGAAAAATAACACCTGTCTCAAAAAAATCACATGAGCACAAGATACGGTAGGAGCGCCGTCTCGCGTCTCAAATTGGCAGGTGTATTCTTTAAGAAATCTGAAATATCAAACTCTCTCGAAACCAGTCATTTGTGGGCTCTCGCGCGCGCTCGAGCTCCTTATCAACACAAATTACATTTGCGCCTGGCTGCACTACGGTAGCTCTTGGCCATATATCTCATTATTTTTTGAGAGAGAGCTAACAACGCCTTCAAGACGAGCCCCCACCATAGCAACACAAACTATCAGGTTAGCGAAACTCTTTCTGAAAATTTTTATTTCATTCCATTGCGCGAGCGCGGCGCTCTCTTAGAGGAGCTCCAGACTTATATCATCTTGACCTCCACATCAATCTAGGCGAATTCTTGGGGCCAATCTATAGTGTAAGAAACTCTCTGTGTGTGTGCTCACTTTCGTTCCGACACCTGACGCTCTCTGGTCCCCCCTTCTCTTATCAGTGAACCCTCTCGTTTGAATGTTTTAATAAATGGTCGAATTGTGCTCCATGTCATGGATAAGCTTATCGCCACATGGACTACTGAAACGTATTTAAATGCGTTGACTATTGCATCTGAATATTTTACGTGGAAAAAAGGATCCGAGGGTAAAGGTTGGTCTTGTTAAGGGGTCGAGGTTGGCTCATACAGGTATGTTCGCGCTCTTGAAATGGTGCGAGCTCATTGAGTCAAGTTTTTTTTAATCCGAAAAATTTTGAACTGGTTTTTAAAAATGTGAAAAATTGGGCAGATTTTATTTTTATGACTCTAAAAAAAGCGTAGGCCTTAGAAAAATCTTGAGATTCAGGGAGAATCCTATGATATGCGCAGGTCCAGTTTCAAAATTTTCAAAATTTAATTTCAAAAGTTTTAATCCAATTTTTTCCAGGAATGGGTAATTCAGCTTCGGCAAAACAGGCCGCCGACCAAGTGGCTTATGGAGTGGTAAGGATCTGAAAATAGGTTTCTAATCATAGTTAGACTTTAGTCAATATTCAATTTATCACCTGAAGTGACATTAAAAAAATAACAAGTTTTAGTTCCGGTCTTTAATAGGCACACCTGACAAAAAGTTATGGCTAACAATACATATAATCTAAAATGCCAAAACCCAAATTTTCAGATCTCCTGCGTCACGGTTGGTGTCCTTCTCGTCATGCTTTACATGTGCATTTTTGGTCAACGAGTTCGTGCGACAGCGGTTAGATGGCACGTACTCAACTGTAGTCTTTGGGGCATATTGCATCTGGTATCATCAAATTTTAGCAGAATTTTTTTTTAATACTTCTCCCATTCAGATATCCTATTGCTCATTTGCCGATAAGGCTCCATGGCCAAATTACATCACCAATCAGGCCTGGCGGGATACTGCCAAACAAGTGGAATGCTTCACCCGATCCGTCTTCCCAGCCGGAATGGTTTTCGTGTATTTTGAGCAGATAATTCTTACTCTAGCTCCGAAATTGGCCAACTCTTGGATCTTCAACGGAATCTTCTTCGTTCTCCTCATCCCATTCCTCAACGGTCTCATGATCTTCTTGTACTACGCCCATGTACGTTAGGCCTGACAGAGCTCTCAAATTAACTTGTATTTTCCAGTTCATGGACGTGGTTTGGTGGTACGAACCAATTGATCTCTTCAACTTAGCTACATATCTTCTCTTCGTCACTTTCACCTTCATTTACTTCATCTTCTGCCTTTTCGGAACTTGTCTCTGCTGTGCAACAATGACTTCTAAGAGACCATCTTCGGTTAGTGCACAGTTGCAATCGCGCTCTTTTGCAAAATCAGAATTTCAAAACGAACGCACGTTTTTTTTAATTTTTCGTGTTGAATTCGCATGAAAACAACTCTGAACTTTACAAAATCGCGTTTGAATGCGGTGCCGAACGCGAGTTGAAGGCCGCTGGTCTAGAATTTGACAGGTGGACGCTTTGTTTTTTTTTCTCTAGTGTTGCCTTTTGCGCTAGCGTCCATAATCTTTTTAGTACTATTTAGAATTGTTTAAAAAAGAACACTGGAAAAGAACGCGAAAGTTTTCAAAAGACATGCGTTGCGGTCTGCGGTGCGTGCTTGAGAATATCATGCTACTTTAAGATGCGCAAAGAAAAATCTCAAAAATTTCAGCGCACTACTGGAACCTTCGCCGACATGTGGCTTCTTTTCCCCTACGGAGTCGTCCCATCGATCATGTACGGTCCATCGTTCGGTATGACTTCTGTCAGCTTCGCAATGCAACATCTTCTCACATGGGTTCTTGAATCTGGTCTTCTCAACGGAGGCGGTGGAAGCTCATCTGGAGGCAGTATGATCGACATGAATCTTCTGATGCAAGTCGCCACTAATGCTATCTTGGCTATGCCATGGTTTGTCCTTCTCTTCCCATTGGTTCAATCGGTTTTGGCTTTGGTCTGCTTGAGAATGTTCAGAGAACAAGTGAGTAGGCTAATAATTTACAGAGTTATTATGTCCAAAAATCTCAAAAAAATGACATTTCAAAAATTCTGAAACTAGTCATCATCATTATGTCTAGAATTCATGAAAACATGACATTTTCCCCTCTTTTCAAAGGCTCTACATAATCATTATGAAGAAGAAAATGGCAGGTGTTTGAAACCTCAAATTTGAAAAATTAGATTCTCAGAAAAATTGAATAACAGAAAACAAACTGACGTTGGCTAATGACTAGGAAGTGACTTCTAGCGGATGAAAACCGGGGACTGAAATTTTAACCTTCAGAAAATAATTTTTCCCCAATAACCCTAATAAAATGATTTTGAGGCTGAAAATTTTTGAATTTTTCTGGAAAATCTGGTAGGCAGAATAGAATAAGAAAATCTACCTAGAAATCCTAAGACCGGAAATCAGAAAAGTATATGTGTTTTTTAATTCCAAAAACTGATCTATAATCCAATTGAAAAACCGAGATGAGGCCGAAAAATTTCGCTAAATTTTGTCTACAACAGTTACTGAGGATATTTTTGGCAGTTCCTTTGGTCAATTAACAGAATTCGGGCCCTATTTACAGAACGAAATTTTTTTAAAAAAATATTGAATTCCGTGCCTTTGGGTTTCTAGGCCACCGCGGTTTTTTCTAGTCCCTCTCTGACCAGTGTTTTTCAACCAGAAAATAGTGTTACGGGAGTAGTTATATTCCTTTTTTACGATACATAAATTTTCAAAACACTTCAAAAGCCCAATATTTTCAGTTCTTCTTCATGGCCTCCTGTGGACGTCTTTTCGAAGGCAAACGTGGCAAAATCGGAATGACAAAAGACGAATGGAATGTGACTTCGATTGGACCACCACCTCTCTATCCGAACCACACTCCGTCTGAAAAGCAAGATGCTTGAAAAGTGATGATGATGATGTGCAGTGATCTAATATTTTTCCGTATTTTTCCATTCCGTTTCTTTCCTTTCCATTTCTGTTCCCCCATCCCCCCACCAGCATTCTGTGATCTCACCCCTTGATGACCGCGTTTGGTTTTGATCAGTAAAAAACCACGATAAATGCATTCTGTTAATTAACTTGGTCGTTTTTGGAAATGGAGCTAAACCAATAGAATGATGGAAGCAGTTGCAGTCAAAAAATTGCATGTGAAATATTGAAAACGCATCAAAAAGTGTTTTTTTTTCATACTGATTTCATTTTTTGTTGAGTTTTCTCAAAATCGCTTTGAAGCGCAGAAGAGTTGGCCCACGTTTTCACTATGGCGCGTTGCGGGAAGTTCGGGTAACGACCGCGGCCGTAGGTGTAGATTTTGGACACTGTTTCCGATTTTCGTGTAACTAAAAAAGTCGGCAAAAAAATAAATCGGAAATGTAGTTTTTAGCAAAAAAATATAGCGATTTTTCAAAAGATAAGTAAAAAAAATGCTGACATTTTTTTTTGAAAAACGATTTTAAAATTTTCGAGTTCACAGAAATCTCTAACCATTTTTAAAACCATCTACCTTGTAAACAGTTGATTCACCCAAACTCTTCACACAACTCTATAAAATAATAAACACTAGGAATACCACTTATCACACTTCCCTAATACCTCATGATATTTGCTCTTCCTTCTTCTTTCTGCCTACCAGACAGTTTTTTATCAGTATATAGTTGGAGCAAGTTATGTTTACCCCCGGTACTGCCTTGAACAAGATTTTAGAGCCCACACTTTCATGTGATCGGGGAACGTTTGTTTTTGTTTTTTGGTTGATTTTTTACCGCATTTTGAAATGGAGTATGTTTTGAAAACTTACCGATCGAACTGTACTAATGGTTCTTCTTGCCGTGATTCTATAAAACTTTTTTATCCTATTTTTCAACAGAATTTTCTGCAGGTGCATTGTGACAATGCCGCCTCCTGACCTTGATGAGGAACCTCTTCTCGAAATTCAACAGGATTTTCAAATGATGGAGGATGCGGGTAGAAAGTAAGTTACATAGATTCGAGATTTTGAACTTTTTTGTGAAACGAAAGAATTTTCATCCGAGAACCTCTAACATAGGGGCAATTTTGTTTTTGCAACAGTAACATAGAAGTTTATTTCACACAGATGAGTAATTTAGAAAGTTTTAACAAAAAAGTAATTCTATTTTTTCCTGATTCAAAAATTTACACATTGAAAGGTTTTAGAACTTTTTAACTGGATCAAAATAGTTCGATTTGAACCACATAATTTCTAAAATGTTTCGTAAAAACCCGTTTAATTTATCGGAAAATTTATTCAAAAAAGTTCGGTAAATTTTCCGGATTAATAAAAAAATTTCCATTAGCTTTTTGCCACGAAAAAAAAATATGAAAAAAAACAATAGACAACGATGCTCCAAAACTGCGCATTTTTTAGCGGATTTTCTGAAAATGTTTCCAACGAACCGTAAATTATCGAAAAAGTTAACAAACATTTTCGGAAAATGTATTTTTATTTCCGGTAAGTTTTTCGATAATTTATCGGAACACCCGTTTACCGGTTAACATTTTTTCGGTAATGCACACTGTAAATGACTTCATTTTTCTTCGAAAGCCGTAAAGATTCTTACATGCCTAAACTGGGACCTGCGTTTTATTCCTCGCCGCTATGGGAAAAATTTCGGTACTGTTCTAAAATCACGGTCCCATCCGAATAATCACGGTCCCAGAAAAAAATCACGGTCCCAAAAATGAAATCACGGTCCGAATTTTAAAATGACGGTCCCGAATTTATAATCACGGTCCCAGATTTAAAATCACGGCCCCAATTTTAAAATGACGGTCCCAAAAATAAAATCACGGTCCGAAAAAATACTTTCCACTAGAAGTCTCAGTGATTTTATTTTTGGGACCGTCATTTTAAAATTGGGACCGTGATTTTAAATCTGGGACCGTGATTTTAAATCCGGGACCGTGATTTTAAATCCGGGACCGTGATTTTAAAAGTGGTTTTTTTATGGGACCGTGATTTCTTGAATGGGACCGTGATTTTAGAACAGTACCAAAATTTCTTGAACCACTTTTTTTTTCAAAACCACCTAACCAAAAAAGATTATGTAACACCTGTCCATCGCGCACTGCCACCACAACACCTGATGCCGTGACAGATGTTTTAGACCATTAATTTTTAGTGACCTGTTTCCATTTGACGACGAGCCGCGCCAAGACCCTCCACAAGAACCGCCGCTGGCACCACAGGCCCAGGTATTACTAGATGACAACCAGCTGCGAGCACGAATCAACGAAATACAACAAGAATTGGATAGATGGGAAATGGTTCGGCCAGATGGTGGTGTCGAGATTCATGAAGAAGAAGGAGAAGACGTTGACGTCGTCATGATGATGAATGAAATGGGAGGAGTAAATGAGGAAGAGAATCAACTAGAAGAAGAGGAAGAAGAAGACATTGACTGGGTGACACCATTAGCACTTGCGTACTCCAAACCGTTTAGTAAGTGTCTTTGGTGGTAGAATATGAAATTACATTCAGCTGATTTTGTTTCTATTAATAATCGAAAGATTTCTAGACATGAAGGTAAGTGCACTTTTATTAGAGGGACTTCAAGAAATGGTTAATTATCGAGTAAGCAAAAAAGTTGAATGATATTTTATTGTGCACTTTTATTAGAGGGGTTCTTCAAAAATTGTTCAATTATAAAGAAAATTACGATTTACTTACAGGAATGGAAAAACAAAACTGCACTTGTATTAAATTTTTATACCGATTTTATACGTGCAACAATTGGTAAAAATGATATTTTATTAGAGGTTCTCCTTTTTGTCTAGTGCACTTTAATTAGAGGTATTTTTCAAGAATAGATAATTATGAAAGATGCAAACTTTCTCAAAATATTAAGCTAAATTCATTAAACTGGTGAGAAAATAAAAGGTAGCTGTCCTTTTATTAAAGGCATTTTTTTGAATCTTAACATTTTTGAAAAGAACTTTCAGCATAAATTTGTACTTTAAATTCTTCGGAAAAAAAATTCTTCGGAAATTAAAAAAAAATGGACAGGAAACGCTTCCGCACTTTGAAAATAGAACTGTAATCATTTCTGACCTTATATTAGAGGCTCTAATTCCGTAGATCAATTGATTCATTCTCAGAACAGTATCCTCTTCCTCCTGATCTGTCTTGTAGATATAAGCCAAATAGCAGGCAGTTATAGCAATAAGTAGTACCATTTGATTTTATCGCCTTTCCTTTTTTTTCTGTTCTTTTTTCATTCTTACATGACATTTGCATAACTAGTTTGACCTACTCCTCAATGTTGGTCGGGGATTTAAGGAGAAAGAAAGTTTATGGAAATTGGAAATTAAAGAAAATGTTTGAAGGTTGGAATGGAATCATCAATTCTTCAACTTCCCAGTCTAGTTGGTAGCTTGAATTTCAAAATTTTAAAGACATTTTTATTTCTGAACCTAATTTTCTAGTTGTTATTGGCTCCCAACAAAACCAGTTAATCCAAATCATGAGTTCTTCGCCAAAAAAACATCTAGCTTGTCATCTTCTTCTCATTGTTTGTTGTTTTCATTTCGTTCTTTCTTCCAAAAACACATTGTTTGTTTGTTTTCCATTGCGCAACTATTAACTATCCAGTTTTTCGTTGGCAAAAAGGCGCGGCCGCTCTATGAGGCCAAGATGCCATTTTGTTCTTATTTCAATGAACATCGTGTTTTTGTAGAGGTTATTAGCTCTGTAACTTGCGTTGTCGGGTGGTGCAGAAAGCTTCTGAAAATGGTTATTTGGCTTTTAAGTTCTGATAAAATGAAGTTTATTATTGCTGTTAAACCAATGATAGTTGGGTAAGAAATTCAAATTTTTGTTTAGTGATCCTCACCATTTCACTGAAAATTGCATAAATCGAAAAACAGCTTGAAGATCGAAAGAAAAGGTTTGTTGTCTATACTTTGACTCACCATGAAAATTCTAAGTTGACTTACCATGAAACCTGTATTAGAACTGCCCCGTATTCATATTCTTTTTAGCGCAAGCCTCTGTATGAATTTAGGACTTTTTGTTTTTGAAAACCTCTTGAAAAATAGAAAGTTGATAAAAACTTATTTGCCTGTTCGGCTGAACAATGCATATGGCCCTCTAATAGTATTGCTCTCCTGAATTTATGCAGTTTTGCACTCTTTTCTTATAATTTGTCAAGAGTCAAGCTCGATTTGAAGCGGACGGCACCCTAAAATTTTTTGAAATTTGATAGTTTGAGAATTTAATTTTAGACTAGGTAACTGTAATCTCGCAATTGCTGTTTTAAAATTCAATGTTCATCTCCAACCGTATTTTTAATCCCAATCACCCTTGTTTTCACTTCTTGTCATACGCTTTCTTCCCTTCTATAATCCATCTGTTATACTTAAGACACCCAATCATGTCAGCTGATTGTAATCAGCTTCCGATTGCTTCTGAATCCATTTCCTATGGTGAGTTTGCTCAGGACAACAAAAAACAACAGTGTCTGGTCTTCCCACTTTTTTTCCCTAAAATCTCTTAAATAAACTTAACCTATACAGGGGGTGGTTTGTGTTTGTCCCGTAGAAAGGTGACGAGGGTCTTAGGATTTAGAAAAAAAAACAAAAAATCATCAGCTGACTCTGTGCTTTTATACCCCCAAAGGGGTGCACTTTCTAAGAACTTTTAAAAAAGAGAAAAAACAATAAAACTTTTTCGGACACACTTTCCCTTTTTTGAAACTATCCTTTTCTTCTTCCTACCACACCCATTCCACTTTATCACGAGATCAGAATTCTCCCCCTTCCGCGCGCGCCCTGGGCGACGGTCATCATCAAAAAAGTCAAAGACGTCGTGTGGAACAAGTTCTTCTCTTCCCTTTTTATTCAGCTGATTACTATTGCTTTTGTCCACTGATTTTCCCAAAAAATGTTACTTTCAAAGTACAAGGATATTCCGAATCGGTTGCCTGTGAGAGAGGATGAGCCAGCTGGTAATTTGGGGGTATGGCCATATTACCTGTAGGCTGCCATATTTTAAAGATGAAAAAATGAAATGAAACGACACCTAACTGCCCTTGAAATAAAACCTTTTGCAGGCACCGATTGGTTTGGGGATGATCGGGAGTCGTTGAGCGATTTGGCCAAATTCTTCAATTCTGGGCAGTTCAGCGATGTGAATTTGAAAGTTGGAGAAGAGAGGTGAGCAAACAGACGAATGGTTTTTGAAAAATATTTCTAGTCTGAAAAATTTAGAAGCCGGGCCGGGCCAGGCCGATTGAGAAATTTCTACCGGCCCTGCTCGATTTGGCCCGGTCGGCTGGCCTCTGAATGGGATCAAAATTCGTTGCACTGAAAAAAAGTTTTTAAGCCTTTGTTTCGGTAATTGTGGGAGTAGTTTTCTAAAAGTTTTGGATATTTCCAGTGAGGAAAAGTCAGAAATTTAAAATTTCACAATCAAAATGACTTAATTTTTTTTTCGAATCCGGACCAGCAAAATTTTTCACCGGCCCAGCCCGCGCGGGCACGGAAAATCACAAAAATTTTCAAAATTTTTGAACGGACGAACCTGACTATGAAAAAGTACTGAGATTGTAATAATTTTTTTAAAAAATTAGTCTATGATGAAGTTTTGCAATTTTTTTCGAAAACTAGGGAGAGTTACGTCCTTTGTAAAACCATTTTAATTTTCCAGCTTTCCCGCCCATCGTCTAATCCTTTCAAAAAGCAGTGATGTTTTCGATCGAATGCTCAGTCAACGATGGAATAGTGATAAAAATGGCGATAAAGTAGACTTGGAGTTGGTGGAAGATGAAATGTGTCAAATCACATTTTCCTCATTTCTTCGTTTCCTTTACTGTAATCATGTTGTCCTGCATCGAGACAACTGCTTGCCATTGCTAGTCCTGGCAGATAAGTATAATGTGACAACGTTGAAAAAAGTGAGTTAACTTCAAGTAGGACTGTTTTTTCATAAAGAAATTGCTTGAAAATGGCTCTGAAAAGCTCAGAACTAGTCTGAAATTGCAACTTACATGGCCGCGGCCGAGAATCCGACGGGTTCCTTTTTTCTAAATTTTGCGCTTTTTTTTTCATTATTCCTTTATTTTTTTCAATTAAAAGTCAAATTTTCAACTAGCTAAACAAATGGAAGGAACAAAAACAACGAAATTATAGAAAAAAGGCTTCGAGCCCTCGGCCACACCATCAACGTCCAATTTTCTACGCTATAGCTATTTTCTATATTTAAAACGGAATCAACATGAAAAAATAACCCATATCAACAAAACTTTTTTCCAGGTCTGCCTTGACTTTGCCCAATCAGAAATTCTTCCAATCATTGAACTCAAGGAAATCTTCTCCGTTTGGTTCTCCTACGCCACTAAAGCCTATCATCCCAGTCTTATCAAATCGTGTATGGTGGCAATTGCGCTGGATTTTGAGACAGTGTTAACTGAAGAATGGGAAAAAGATTGGCAAGAATTACACAGAGATCAGATGGTGGAGATTTTGAAGTGTAATGAGTTGCAGTTGGCTAGTGAGTTTTTTGCTACGAAACCTGTATTAGTGTTGCATGCAGCTTTATTTTGCAAAGCTGTCACTAGAAGAGAAATTCTACCAGAGGATAAATTCTACTAAAAAGGAAACCTCCTTTAACTACTAAAATCCTAAAATGCTAATTTCTTAAAATTTTTCAGACGAGTTCAAGCTTTGGGAAGCTCTTTTGAAATGGATTCAAGCTCCAGGTCACACGGAACGTCGTGGCAACACAGCCGGACCACTTATGGCTCTTCTTCTCCCTCTTATCCGGTTCCCATTTATGACTGGTGATGAACTGAATCAAGTTGAGCATTCAACAGTTTCGGAAACAAATTCAAAACTATTCCAACCATCACTTCTCCTCGCCTACAAATTTCAAGTACTTCCATTGGCTAGCAGAATGAATTCGAAGTTAGTTTTGATCTGAGAAACTGTTTGGAAATAGAAAATTTCCAGAGAGTTCTCCAAAAAGCAATTCTTGCTCCGCAAATATCGAGATATTCGTTGGGATCGTAGAATTAATGTTTCAAAGGGACTTTTATCACTTCCATGTGTTGATCATGCATTCACGGTGCGTCAGAAACAAGTAAACCCTCCAAAAAACATAATTTATTAGTCATAAAGTTTGCGCGTTCGCTTTTTGTACTTTCCCGGAAAGTTTTCGGTATAATTACCGAAGAATTTACCGATAATTTTTCTGGAAAATTCACCAGAAAACTTCAAAGTTCCATTTTTGACGTCGATCTTCACGGAGTTCCAAAGCGTACATTTAAAGAGCAATCGCGCCCCACCGAAATCGTCAAAAGTAGTGGGAATTCAAATTTTAGTTTTTTCGTATTCGCTGCGCTCCAATGTTATAATCGAAAATCGCGATACGGAGTTAAATATGATTCGATGATTGAAATAACGCGATTTCTGGGGTTTTTTGATGAAATTCTGTGGTTTTTTGATGGATACGAGTATTATTAGTGTCAAAAGTACAGAAAATATATCTTTATTTTACCAAAATAATTAATCCATTTTTCAAGCTTTTTAGTGAATAAAAATTAATCTAAATGAATTTTTAGTTGTTTTAATTTTTTGTTTTAAGTTTTAAAGTACCTGTGAGCGCATAAAAGCTCTAAAATTTGCAATGTTTGAACTCAGTGAGAAACTATTTTTTGAATATCCGCTAAAAGTAGCTCGAATTATCTTTAGGGCGCGCTTGCTTAAATTGAACGCTCTGGTACTCCGTGGATCTTCAATAAGCTTGAGCAACGATGCTCCGAAATTACGCGAACGCGCATCGTTTAGCAAGCTTACCGGTGAACTTTTTGATCAGCGGTAAAACTACCTCTTAGCTTATAAAACTTTAAACCGGGGAATTTATCAGGCAATTTATCGGAAGAAGTTAAAAAAAATTAATTCATATCGGTTATTATTGGTATTTTTTGGTAATTTACCGGTGATCTTTATCGGTAAATTTTTCGATAATTCATTGAAACATTAATTTACCGATATATTTTCAAGGATGGACGGAAAATTTTTTTTTCGAAAACACCAGAATTTTTCGCAATCTATGAAAATTACAGTTTGACACCCGCTCCTCAACCTACCCAAGTTCTGACTGGAAGTGGACTCTGAAGCTTACAGGTATACCCAAAAATGAGTTGTTAATTTTTTCTCAAAGTTGGTTTTCAGGACTATCAGTCCCCAACCCAGCCAAAAAAGATGTGCTCCGCATTTTCCTGATTGCTGAGGGAATGGACCAGTCCAGGTATCGAAAAATTATATTTGGTATCGATGAAACTGATTTTTTTTAAAAACAAATTCAGATCAATTGAATACCTGCTACAAATTGTAGACGAAAAGAAGGTTTTGTTCTCGACGTCTGGCAAAAAGTCTTTTACGAAAACGAGGTTTTTTTTTTGATTTTTCAATTTCCAAAAACAGTTTCAACCAAAACAAATGAAAACTTTTCAGGTACTACTCCGAGCTAGAAATGGAGAAAAAGATCGAATTCGACGAGTTACTCAGCGATGATTCCATTTATTCTTGTAATCGAGAATTCATTTTCCAAGTTTTATTGAAGCCAATTGACTGAAAAAATCTAAAGTTACATATCTGTAAAAATATTTATTCCTTTTCTAACCTCAACTGTCTTTCCACCCTATTCCCTCATCATAATTTGTATAAATCGTGACCTACATTAGGTTTGCCTAAACAAAATAAAAGTGAAAATTACTTGTTAATGGAACCGGAAAACTCGTATAAAAGCTTCCAAATTAGCAGAATTTTCCGTTATGATAACCTCTGAAGATGTAGATTCTGCCCGAAAATTGGCATTTTTCGGTTTAGCCTCCGCTATTTTTGCCAGTTTTCTGGCTATTTTCGTAATACCTATCGTGTTTTTGAGAGTGGAGGTGAGTTTTTTTTTAGAAAAAAAATGTTATAGTTAGGAAAAGTGAAAATTTTAGGAGATACGTGGTCAATATGAAAGAGACATTTTAAATTGCCGGTCGGAAATTAAGTACGTGAAAGGACGAAGCACATTTGGATCTGAAAATTTTCCAGAGCATAGGGAAACGCGGCAGATAAAGAAGTTCATGTCGGACTTGGTAAGGTGAACTAACTTTTTTTGTACACGTTGAAATGAATTAGAAAGCCGCCATTTCATTGAGAGAAGGCTTTTGAAAAAAGTGGGCGTTTGAAAAAAGTAGAAGGCTTTTGAAAAAAGTAGATAGTAAACTTTCAACACGGCAGTTTTTTATGAAGAAAATCTGGGCCGAACTGATAATTTTAGGGCTTCGAATGGGCTCTGGAGCTCAATTTTTGAGCAATTACGTACGTTTATCGGGTGTGACAGTCAGTTTTTTTTTTATTTAAAAAGGCAGAGCGAAAAATTCAAAAAGCTCTAAATCATTTTGGGTGATCTCTGAACAAGCAAAAAGTCAAAAATTCCAAAATTGAATTAGAAAGTAACAATCGCTCTTATCAGACAGGCACCGTTGAATAAGTCAAGATGTTCTAGACATATTCCTCTCTTCCTCATTTTTCAGGATGAATTCCAAAGCGGTTACTCGTATAATGAGCCGGTCAATCTATATCGAAGTCCAGCACCCCCAATTCCAGAGCCAAAATGTTGCAAATGCTCGCAAGGATCAATAGGTCCCCGAGGAGAAAAAGGGGATGATGGGAGAGACGGTAAGCTTTTATAATTTGTATTTTTCCATAAATTTATTTCATCGATGAGTTTTCAGGCGCCGACGGAAAACCAGGACTTCCAGGTACCCCGGGAAAAGATGCAATGGAACGAATGATATCTGATGGGTATGTGAATTTTTGCTTCGAGTGCCCGCCAGGACCATCCGGAATTCCTGGAAATGTAGGACAAAAAGGGTTGATTGGAAGCCCGGGGCCACCGGGTACCCCCGGACAAAAAGGGCAAGGATTACCTGGGCCAGGTAATTTTTTCTAAATAACCTCCTGTGTCCATTTTTGTGAAATTTTCAGCAGGACCTCCTGGACCACCTGGAAGTAATGGAGCAATTGGAGCGCCAGGTCCAAACGGAAATCCTGGAAAGATTCATGAAATGGAAGGGCCACCCGGTTTGCCTGGGATCGCTGGATCTGTAGGCAAGCCAGGCGCTCCGGGAGCTCCTGGACTGGCAGGTGCGCCAGGAAAAGTGGGAGTTCCTGGGCCACGTGGGGATCCGGGGAGCCATGGAAACCCCGGAGATCAAGGGAAAGAAGGGCCAGTTGGAGTACCGGGACAACGAGGAGAAGATGGATCATGCAATCATTGCCCACCAGCAAGAACTCCACCGGGATATTAGTACTTAACAAATGAAGTTTTTTCGCAGAACAATTGCTAATTTTCTTTGTAGTTGAAAAAAGTCAAAATTTGTGGAGCTAATCGAACTTCAGAGAAAAGTGCATTATTGAAAAAGTTTAACGGTAAACGGGTTTTTCGATAAATTACCGTCAAATTTACGAGAAAAAACTTACCAGAAAAAATAATTTATCCGAAATTTTTTCGGGGAAAAGTTCTGTAAACTTTCCGGAAAATCTGCTATCTCTAAAATCGTCGTTGCTCGTTGATTTATTTTTTTTTCGCGACAAAAGCTACTGAAAAAGCTTGAAAACTTTCCGATAAATTTTCTAAAAAGTTTGCTAAATTTAGCGAGTTTTCGCCGGAAAATTTCCAGGTATTTTTTCCGATAAACTTTTTACAAACTGTCTCTCAGAAGTCTCTTGAAAAGGCTGGAAATGCCGCGCTATAAGACTTAGTCCCGTTCACATGAATTAGAGCAAGACAATTCAGAACTAGATATAAAAAACAAGACATATTTCACGCTCAATATTTATTTACTGAAAAATTGGATATTCAAAAACTTATTATGCAAAAATATAAATAAACTTGGGGATTGAATCCCATTAGGAAGAAATAGTGTACACGTGGAATTTCGAGAGGCACAATTACAGAATACATTAAAATTATTCCGACAGATTTTTTTTCTAGAATCCAAAGAAGTCTCTGACGGCATCCCATGCTCCTTGATCATAATGCTTGTGGCTCAACATGTTGGCTCCGCGTCTTTGGGTGGTGTAAAGACGAGTCGGTTCGTTCAACTTGAGAATCTTTTGAGACTCTGGCAACAATGGAGCAAACTGGCTCTTCTCGGCTTCTGGGTGTGGAGTCATTTCTGGGAGCATAATTGGAGCACCGTTCTCAATGCCGAAGCTGGTACGAAGAACAAAAACTCTTCCCGGGACAACTTGGCGAGTTCCGTTTTGGTACAAATCCACTTCGGACTCGGTTGTGGCGTAGATGGCGCCGACTCCAAAGTTACGACGGAACACAAAATCGTCGTCGGTCTTAAAGGCGTAGATGGGGCAATCGATAAGGGTACGTACGTCGCACTGGGTGTCCAACTCTTCGAAACAGTAGATGTAGGTGCCGAACTAAAAAAATTCCGTTGAAATGAGCAGATTTTTTTTCTGAAACTTACCAAAACTTTGCACTTTTCCAACTCAATTGGGATCACAGCTTCTGAGGTGATCAAGGCGAATTGTGGGACATCATAATAAGCATAGACCTCCTCATTGTGCAAGAACTCTCCACCGTGAGCCAAGGCATAAATGGTTCCAGATTGTGGGGTTTCAGAGATATTGAAGCAAATCGTAGCCTCCACAGTCATCTCCTTCACATTACACACTTTTGGGAATACTGTAGTCTTTTGAGAGAAGTCGAGGACATCGGCGGCTCCAGCTCTTCTGATAGTCTCTGCGGTGATTCCGTCGAGGAATGGATTGTTGATTTTGTTCTCCAAAAACAACGATTTCAAGTCTCTCTCGAATTTCAATGAATTCCAGTTGTACTCGAAATAATCCAAATATCTCATTTGAGTTCGATCCTCTGTCAAGTTATAAACCGGTGGCTCACTGGTAACATTGATTTGGAATTTGCGGCAGATGGCGTCGAATGAAGTGAAGATTCTCTTTTGAAGAAGTCCGCGACTGTACTCATTCATATTGTTCGTGTTGAAAGAGTTGACAAATTCGTTGAGATCCAGTGTATATGGCATACAGGATTGCTTCTCGGGAATAATACGTCCCTCTCCATAAACTTCGAATTCGATTCCGTTGGCACGAAATTGGTCGAGCACTGAGGCGGCGCTGAACGTGGCACACGTGAGAAGAGCGACAAGGAGACGCATCTGCAAAAGTTGGAGCTTGAATTATAGAGACAAAAACGGTGAAAGATTGGCAAATAGGTTGAAATTTAAAAACATTGATTTGTTCTTGTTGATGGAGGATAGGGTAATAAATGTGCGAGTAGGCTGTCGTTCTTCCCAGAAGAAAAATGGGTTTCCGCAAGATCAATAATTTGAATTTCAGTGGAAATATTGATGTCTTGAACGTTAAGAACATGATTCTAGCAATAATATTAGAGTTGGAGTTGACTCAATCCTTCTACAAATCTGATGAAGCTGTCAATAAGGAAACAAAAGCTATGGGTTGAGATGGCTAAGAGAAATCATAAGTTTTTTTTTGAAATTTATAGGAGTAATGGGAAAAAGGAAATGCCTAGAATGTTCGAATGCGCCAAGTACTCGGGAAAAAGATTTTTCGTACTATAAAAAAGCTCGAGCTAAGCTAGCCACGACTATCCATTAACTAGCAAACTGATCTAAAGATCGGATGAGAGAATCAAATAAAAATTCGAAATAGTCATAGTGTAATGATAATTCTGAAATATCAGTTGCCACAGTTTAAGTACTCTCAACAACACAAGTCAGCAACTCATTGGATTTGACTAGACTATTCTAGAAGACGCCACGACAACACAACAGAAGAAGAGAAAGATAAATGAGACAAAACAAAGAATAAGGAGGGAGAGGACCTGTCCAAAAAGACGCGAATGACAGTGCATGCAAACTAAATACGCTCTCTGTGCATAATGAACCGTCTTGGGTCTCGGAGGGATATGTCGAGGTGAGCAGCGTACCCCCTCGCGCGTCGTTACGCAACACGCAACGCACCGCCCATCTTATCTCTGCCCTCTGACGTCATATTATTGTTTTGTTTAAAATATGGGTGTAGGTGAATATGCCGCCCTTTAAGATTACGGTTTATTACCACATATGGGGGAGTGTAAATCTGGTGTAACTGATGATGGATTGGAGTGAGAGTGGTGGTAAATCGAGGAAAATGACAGGTGTACAAGGAGGTTAACATGGTTGCAACGGTTTGAAAGATTATGAGAGGTATGGGATGGAAAATAAAATAAATGTATTGAAGCTCAATGTGAGTTTGAGTTCTAATATAATCAGACTTGTCGCGGGCCGGGCCGGTGGGTGCCGGGCCGGTGGAGGAATTTCTACCGGCCCGGCCCGGCCCGGCCCTGGCCCGGGGTTCAAAGCAAAACATTTTTTCTTCAGGTTTTTTTTTTCGAAAATTTTTTTTTCGCGGTTTTTTCTCTCTTTTTTGACCTATGTTTTCAGGGAGGAAATTCTGATCGATTTTTGAGTAAAAAGACCCAGGAAAAGTACCAAAAAAGGGCTGAAAAACGGGAAAAACGTGCTCCAAAAATTAAAAATTTTCAAACCCGGGCCGGCCCGGGTTTTGGACAAGTCTGAATATAATAAACTTTTCCGATGAGTTTTTCTGAAACAGGCAGCTTGTAATAGGTCTTTATTTGGAACTTCTGACTTTTTCGAAACTACATTAGACAAAGCCTTTTTTCAGAGCGTTTCGTATATACTTGAGTTAAATATGAGAGCTAAAACGCAAACTTCACAAACTATATTAACATCTGTGAAGTTGAACTTGTAGTTTTTTCGTAACAAAGTTACACTTTTTGCTTTGACTGAAATATTTTCAATACTCCGTTTGTTTTTTTTAGAGCAACACTGGTGCCATTTTATTCATTCTTACTCAAATCGTCGAGCTTTCGGAAGTCCTCAACTCTGAAAAAGCTCGAAGAGCTCGCTGATCACAAACTTAAAGTTTATTATCGCAACCGACTTTTCAGAAAAATTTCGGTTCCCACGCCGACTTTGCTAAATCTACTTTTGAGCTGATATTGAGCATGGTATCGAAAAAGTTGTTCGCACGGAAAGTATTTTCTACCTCAACAATTTTTTCTCGTAGGAAAGGTTCCTGGAGTGTCCAAATGTGACATCTTATGTTTTTAATCAGCACGTTTTCGGCTTCTAACGAACTATAACAAGTCTCAAAAGCTCATTTTCAGAAGGTTTTTCATAGCCGAAAAGTTGCCAACAGTTTCCGATCGTGATGTGCTCTTCTAATTATCCTGCACAGCATTCATCTCTTCTTCGAGACAATTAGAAAATATGTATACAATTCCAAAAAATCCTGAACTTTGAGTAAATACTTTATTCCAAAATAAAACTTCATTACAAAAGATTCAAAATCATTGCAACAAAATAAATTTTTGGAGAAGAAGCAAAATTGAGTCACAATAACCGATGGTAAAATATATTTGACTTTGGGAAAGAAACATGAGAATTATTATAATTATTAGAAGAAACGATTTGAAAAAATTTCAAAACCAAAAAGGCTCTGGAAAACTTTTCAAATAGATCTTTGAGGTGGAGTCGATTTGGGGGTGGGTGAAGACAGGAAAGAGAGTGGGAAAGGGTTCGAAAGCTAGTGATTTTTTTTGATTTTTGGAAGAAATTTTTATTGGGAAAAATTGAGAAAGAAAAAGGGGGAGAAGAGTTAAAGAAATGGGCAGGTTTTGGTAGCAAGTGGTGATGATTTTTGAGATTGTCCGATCGTTTAGGCAGCCTCCTCAGTGGCGCTGAAAAAAATTAAATCAGAACTGAAAATGTCTCTTCAGGAAGGTTCTAGCTAATAGGGTAAGTTGAAAAAACTATGGGTAAGCTCTATAAAACATGCTTCTAAATCTATCTAATTCAAGCCTTTCGATACCTTTACGGGAACGATCCTGCTTAGGCAGAGCTGAAATATTTCGATAACCAAAAAATTCAAAAAATGAAAACTTACTCCTTGGAGGTGAGTGGCTTGAGTTCTTGGTTTCCGGTGAGCACGACGTACTTCTCCTCGGCGTCTTGTGGGGTGTGGAATCCGATGAGGAAATAGTAGAGCCAGATTCCGACGACAGCTCCGACAAATGGTCCGACGACTGGTACCCAGAACCATTTGCTGAAAAAATATTTTTTGAAAAATGGGTCAGTAAATTTGTAAGGTGCGTCCCCAAGGACCTCCTGTGTTACACCCTGATGGTGCGTCTTTCAAAATTTGATAAAAAATATCAAAGTTTCCATACATTCTAATCAACCTAACTCTAATTCTAAAACTCATAAAACTCAAAAAGTTGACACCCATCTCTTCGCTGTTTACGTGTTTTCGGCGCCATCTCATTTCCCGTCGTTTTCACCCATTTTTTGCTGCCTCAAAGCCAATTTTATGACTTTGTTTTTCGCTCGCTCCTTTTTTGTCTGTTTTCTGTTTTTGCCATGCTTCTTTCAGCCCTAACCTACACACCTAGGCAGTATCAATTTCCCGGAAATTTCGCCATGTTTGTCCTCCGCCGCGATTTTTGCCTTTTTCGGAAATTCGTCCCCTTGCAATTTCATGGCATGTTGTTTACTTGTCCCTTTTTCTATCCCTTCTCCTCCCCCCTATTCTACGAGAAACAATTTTTGAGTATAGTAGTAGTTGTTGGTAGACCATTCTCCCCGCATTACGGTGAGAGCGTCGACGATCATTCGGATGAAAAGACACAAGAGAAAAGAGGACAGGGGGAATGTGACCGCGAAAATGAGTTTATTGCCCTCCGATGGATCGGGGGTATAGGGAGGGTTTGGCCCTATACATGCCATGACGGTTTTAAGGAGTGATTTGTTTCCGTTTTTTTAGGTTTACTTTTACGGTGGCTTGGGATAAAAGATGGGCTTGCTGGATCTCTTCAGCTCGCTACGCGCTTAAGCTAAGATGCTACAAGCTTTAACGGAGAGGTTACGTGCCTAAGCTACGTTGCTACGTTAAGAGTTCATAGAAACTTACGTGAAGACAGCTCCTCCATAGAAAATAGAGGTGAAGAGACGTGGGGCAAGATCACGGGCTGGGTTGACTGGGTATCCGCAGTTGAATCCGAAGGCGGCTCCGATGGCGACGAATCCGGTTCCGACGAGGATTGGTTGAAGCCAAGTTGGGTACGAGTTGCGCTTGTCGACGATGTGAGCAATCAGGAAGACGAAGACGGCGGTGGCGACGAATTGGTCAACGAATCCGTTGAGGAGTCCAAGGTGTGGGGCTGGGTACGAGGCGAAGATTCCGGCGGTGTCCTTAATTCCTCCAACGGTACGGATTCCTCCGTCGAAGACATTGATGGCATCGTTGTAGACGGCGTAGACGACAGCGGCTCCGAAGAAGGCTCCGAAGAATTGGGCGAAGAAGTAGACGATGAATTGAACGAAGGTGATTTGTCCGATGGTGAGGAAGGCAAGGGAGACGGCTGGGTTGATGTGTCCTCCTGGAAAATTTTCAGATTTTTCAGGTTTCTTTTTGAGTTTCAGATTGAGCCGGAGACCTAAGATCAGGCTCAAACTTCTCTAAAGCTAACTACTTTCATATTTGGTAAAACTTTTTTAGTTGTCTACATACAAAGACTGTTTACTCTTTTCCATTTTCTCTTTTGTCAAAATCAATTTTTCACACAACTAACTGGTCACGCAATGATGCCCACTAATACTAAACCACTTGTTCATTCTCCCTCTCAGCCCGCCCGCTACTAAATAATAGAACAACTAACCAGAGAGTTTGGCAGAGACGGCAACACCGAAAACAATGGCGATTCCGAAGCCGACGTTGACTCCAATGAATTCGTTGACTTCTGGTCTTGGAAGGACCTTCTGCGCGACAACAGAAAGACCGATGAGCTGGAATGGATTAGAATTTTATATAATGTTTATCGATTTGAATGTTTGGAAGAATTCTTCAGTGAAGAATGAGATGCCTAAGTCTAAGTCTAATAAGTTAGGTGTCTAAGCTTAGAGTAGGAGCCTAAGCTTAAAGTAGGATCCTACGCTGAAGACCTAGGCTAAGAATTGAAGGTAGACCTAAGTTAAGCTTCTCAAGTTAAAAGCCTAAGTTAAGCTTAAGCTAAAACCCTATGCTAAGAGCTTAAGATTGGAACTAGAATCATGTTCCAATTTCCCCCAGGACACACAATGTTTCTTTTCAAAAAACTTGAAATCGGTTTTGTCCCCAAAATGGTCCCTCGAGGGTCCCTTGCACCCCGTTAAACCCTCCTTCCAAAAGGGGACTCATGACTAATCACTGTTTTGATCTTGCTCCACTCCACCTGCTGCTTTCGTCTCGTCCCTACTTCCAAATTCTGGAGGCCTAATCCTGGAATCAAAAGGCAAAAGAAAGGGAGGGAGAAGCAGCCAAAGAGCAGGGAAAGGGGAAGACAGATGTTTCGAAATGAGCCTAATTGAATATGAATTAGTGTCTCTAGGGGAAGAAAGGGAACGTTTGGGAAGGGAGGAAATGTTAGCGGATGATGTTTAAAAGAAGAAAAGTTTAGGATCAATTGAAAGTTAAAAACAGGAATTCTAGTCTAGACTTAAACCTAGATTCTAACTGATGTCAAAGACCTTTTAGGAGAAAGCATTCTTATCTAGGTCGAGGAACACATATCTAGGTCAAATTCTTAGCCACAATTCTAGAAAAAAGACTTACACAGAGCAAGAAGGTTCCGGTGAACTCGGCAAGAGCGGCACGGAGAAGCTCACGACGGATGTGGAACTTGGCGCGAAGTTTGTCCAACACCATGGTTATCTGCAACGAATAGATGAGATGAAGCTCAGGTAAAGCCAAAAAAGGAATCACAAAAAAAAGCGGAAAAACTTTGTTTACTACACTCCTGTCCGGGGTAGAGAATGCCTCGTCGTTGGACTGAAGAGAGAGTCACAAACACCAGCAAAATGGGGCGGGGAGTTGAGGCGTTTGGATGTTGTTGTTTGGAGGGGAGACAGAGAGACCTAAAGCCCCGCCCACTTTTTCTCTCTCTTCTCACGCACACGCGCTCACGTATACATACACCGACCACGAGAGAAGAAGAAGACGAGGGCATTTCCCTCCGATTTGGACGGGTGCCAAGGTCGAAATTGAAAGGTGAAGAGGATGGAGGGAGGAGGGGAGGTAGAAGAGAAGATAGCGGAAAGAGAAGAAGAGATCCGATCACAGATCAAAACGAAATATATATATTGTATCTTTACATATTTTATTTTTATTTTGATCATGACAAAGGATAAGCGGTGGTGGTAGTGGTAGTGGCGGAAGAAGGGGGACAAGAAGAAGGTGTATCGGAGGTCCGATGAGTCAATCGGGGAACAACAACTGACACCTGAAAGATGGCGAGGGGAGAGTAAAAGTAGCAGAGTTGGCTGGGTGCCAGAGGAGGATTTGTGATGTACTAGTTGTGTTTGAGGGGGTTGGTATGGGAAAAGATGATAGGGGAAGACGATGGGGGTTAGCTCAATCTTCGGGATTAGTCTGAAAAAATCTTTGTTGGTTCTCGAAACTGAAGCCTAGGTTTTGGCGTAAGGTGCGTGTTTTGATAATTCCAAGGCAAAACTTGACCTCATGGGTAAGACTAATGACTAAATCTAGAAGTAAGCCTAGAAAGAGAAATCAGGCCTTTGACTTTATTAGGCTTAAGATTTCCAAAAAGGCTTAATCTAAGCTTGAGTCGACGTGCTCCTCTACCCAGCACCTGCTCAAAGTAGAGAATCATATTCTGTAAGATTTCAAAAGTTGAAAAAAAGTTTAAAATGATCAGTAAATCGAAGATTGTCGATAAGATCATTTAAGTTTTTGAAGCTTAGCACCCTCAGCGTTTGGCTTCCCAAGTCAATTTCAATTCCTTTAAGGTTCCAAAGATTAACATAGGTTTAAAAGTTCCCACGGCTACACCTGGCGCACCTGACCAGACGCAATCAAAATCTGCCCAACTTTATCTACGCAACTCTCACGCCTACTGTAGCAGCTGCCTCTAACAGAGTCTGCTACCAATTACGCAACCTTCCATTCCCCCCTCTGACCCCATCAAACTATCCAATTCCCACAAACCGTAAACTCCTCAAAACCATATAACCCTAACCCCAGAACCCTATTACACTGTCAAAAGCCGCCCATCACCCATCGGAAACCAGAAACAGGCGTGTAGAAGGTGCATCTGGTGGGTGTCTGGCGTCGTCGTTGATGACCCCAACCCCTCCGCCCTTCATCCACCAAGAGAAGAGAGGCCACCCATTGTAATTGTGACCGCTCTCTGACTGGACGCTTTTTAATATAATGACAGACACTCCTCTTCTCCCTTTATTCTACTGGAGGCTTTTGTTGATGACGGGGGAAGGGGATGAATGAATTAGGGGTCAATCCGACGAACGACTCCAATCAAGAGTGCATATATTCCGATACAGTCCTTTGAATTGGTGGAGAAATGAAGAGAGAGGGGGATAATGAGTGGACAGTTTGAAATAGAAATAGGGTTTGTTCTGTTAGACAGAAATTGGTATAAATAAGAATAGCAGAATACTAGAATCAGAAGCTTTTGAACCGAAACTGCTATGAGTTTCTAAGTGGGACCAAAACTTTCTTACGTAACTGATCTTCGAACAGAACTCTCGCCATGTGGCTGTGTTATTTGTCAGTTTGAGCTATTTGAATTAAAATAAGGTCAAAAAGCATAAGGCCTAGATTACTAAATTTTCTCTGGTAAGTTCAAAATCATCGACTTTTTTGAAAAGCATGATCTGAAAAACTTTGAATTTCATTTTTGAACTTTTTTTTTTGGAAAGAAACATTTTTCAACTTTAAAATTACTTGAAAGCCTATGAGCCCTATGATCAAAAAAGCTGAGATCCAGAAAAGTTATTTTGTCCAAAATTTTGGGCTCACACCCCGTCTGTTATCAGCGTACCTTTTGTTTTTAAGAAACTCTAAGAAAAAGGTCATAGGCTCATTGTCAAGTCAGTTTAAGCTCATTTCACTGAAACTAAGGGAGGCAGTCCAAACACTAGAGGCCAGCCTATAAAGGAAACTATCGTTTTCTGTCAATGATTTTCTCTCATCGTGAACTCAAATAATATTCACTAATCCTAAGCCAAGCTCCAAGGCGAGAGGTGGATTTCCACTAATGATTTCCAGAAACACTTGGTACTAGTCTGTGCCTCATTAAAACCTACATCTGCCCTCACATATCCAGGTACCCCAGGTACGCATAAATGCAAATTCCAAATCCTTCACCTATCCAAAACTGCTCATTATCCAACCCGTGCTCTCCCCCTTCATAGCATTTTCAATAAATACACGGATAACCAAATTGAATGGCCGGTGTGTCTATAGTATAATGCACTCTCTCATGATCCTCTATCCTCTAGTGAGCCGCCCGTTTTCGGTCAGCTTGGGTGACCATGGTGACCGGCTCATAGAAAGGGAAGGATCAGATATACATATCTATATATAACAAAGTCACGCGGAAGGGGATTATAGAGGAAATAGAGAAAAAAGAAGAGATGAGAGATGAGCACCTGATGTTTTGCTCTTTTCCTCTGCTCGGGGTCTTAATTATCTTTGTTTACGGGTTCGCCAGAGCGGAGGGGTAAAAGCTGAAAATATAGCAAAAACAGGTTATTATGACCGAGGAAATTGGATAAGGAAAAGAAGATAACAATATTCGTTCCCGAGAATCAGTCAACTGGAATCTAAAGGGGATGAAATTTAAAGGGACGCACATTTTGAAATTTAGGTCATCACACTAATGGCAGCCAATCTTCGAGAGATCTCTAAAAGGACAACATTCTTGATGAAGATGTTGATGAGAAAAGTTGATGAAATGGGCTTGAAGAAAATGTCAATAGATGCCCTTTTTAGTCCCAATGGGTATCGCAGTGAGCTTAAAGCCTTGCAGAAGAAGAGCTTTCCAGACAATTTTAGTCACTATCAATATTTAAATAAGCTTAATTAATCCGATTCAATAGTACTTTTACCGAGTCAACTTTATCATGATCTATCATTCTTATCAGATCCCTTTAGAGGGTCATACTGTAAATAGATCATAAAATCAACGGCTATAAATCGATGAATATTGATGAGAAAGTCACAAGAAAATTGAAATAATATGCAAATTTTATCGTCGTTTTTTATTATTTTTATTATTTGGGAATGTGTATCAGGAGGTGCTGGCCCAAGGAATTATACAAATATGCAAATGGGGTCCACTGTAGGAACGTGAAGGAAATGTTCTGAGAATGGAATGATAAGGGGTTGGAAAAAGAAAAAAAAAGATTGAAAAATGATAAGCAAACTTATTATGGACTACCGTAGTTTTGGGCTCCTAGATCTTCAGTAAGCTTATGCCCTTATTAAAGGCGCACTGGGTCTCATTACGATTACAGTAGCTCACAGTAAAGTACCAAGGTGTCAAACAAGCAATTTTCCATTGCCGCAAAAAACCAAAACCGATTTGTCGTTTTCTGGAGCTTTTCATTCATAAATCACAGGTAAATTTGATGGTAAATTTGCCAGTTTTCAAAAGTTTGACCTTTTAGTAATTTACCGAAACTCTCATTCATCGTCGAATCGTGAAAGGAAGTGAACGGAGCGAACAACTGAGTGCGCGGACAGAGCGCTAAACTTGGGTCTCTTTACAGTTACAGTAACTTATAGTTGAGCGTGGCCCTGCGCCTTTAAACAAAAGATTTATGAACCTTTAACGTGCCCTTTGAAACAAGCAATTTTTCATCTTAAGGTCCCGTAAAAAAACACAAAAAAAACCAATTTGTCACACTCTGGAGCTTTTCATTCATAAATCACAGAGCATACGGATCCAATTGCTCACTCGTTCGAGATATCTTCTCATTTTTTATTTTTTGCAGAGGGCAAGATACAAAGCGGAACAAAAAAACCAGCAAACAAATGGGTCCGTTTTCACGAGACGTCTCCAACTCTTATCTCTTTATTCACATCTTCTTTTCGCCGTGCTCTTCTCATTCTCATTTCCCCGAGTGTTTCGGGCCAAGAGAAGGGGGCTCTCTTCTCTCGGTTTTATTGTCGCAACCGCTTCCCCCCTCCTCCAAAGATATGATGAGAGTCGAAGAGGTCGCAGAGATTTCGGGTGCCAGATGGCAACATTCGTGAAATTTCTCTCTGGCCCGCTCTCTTGTTTACAAACACTATTTCTGATGGTGTGGAATGATTTATCACTGGAAATGAGAAGTCTCTCTCTCTCTCTCTCCCCGACCCGCTCGACGACCTCTTGGCTCTCTCTCTCTATGTTTTCACTTGGAGTTGAAAGGACGCGGCGACGGCGACAGCGGGGTGACAGAAAAGAAAAAAAAACAACAACATGAAAAAAGAGGGTTGTTGAAAATGATATGATGAGATATATGATATTTAGGAGCATATGTGATGTTCATATTGCAAAGAATTGGAAAAAAATGAAAGCGGATCTTGAAGGAAGGTTCGTGAGTACACAGGTCGAAATCTGTGCCCATAGATACTTTCTAACATGCTGATTTCATTTCTAAAGTCAGAACCTGCAAAATGTCATTTGGAGTCATGGTATGAGCTCACGGAATGTTTCTATGGTTCCGGTGCACATATAGGAAAAACTGCATTAGAGAAGGAATTGAAAATATTTCAATGGACAAAGTGAAAAGGGTCAAAAGTTAAAAATTGGTTTTCGTTAAACCTGCAATAAAAGGGCACCACAATAGATAGTACAAAAATGCGTTTGAGAACAGCGTTGATAGCTGACAGTCGCTGACTAAGTTTACGGAAAATCAACTGTAGTGTCCATTGGCCCATCATCGGATTCTAGGCCCATCAATATGTAAACGGCGATGTTTTAAGACGCGATGTCGCGCTATTTCGAGAGATTTTTCAGAAAACACAAAATGAAAAATAGAGCAATGTATGGAAGCTGCTAGCTCACTGCTAAGCAGCTCCAACCCACAATGATTAGAATTGATACGAAGTTTGAAAAATTTTCGAATTTGAGCCAATAGTGCCAAAGCCTATTTGCACTATCTACACACTTCTAACTTCGCCATCCGAAATATTCATCCATAAAATTTTTCTCTATTCACACACTTCAACGAATTCCCCATTGCTTTCTGATCCGCTATAATCTCCAAAACTTTTGCACTTCAAAAAAAAAATGTCAATCACAAATCATCAATGAGTCACTCATTAGTTCGAAATGATTGAGAGCAAAAATAAATTGAAATTCAAAGTGAAAAAAGACGGAGATATCTCATGAAAAAGACATCAACAAAAAACAAAAAGTACATTGAAGCGGAATGTGGTGGAGACGGGGGAGCGGAGCACGTGGGGTGGAGTGCTCACTGATGACTTCTGATGAAAACGTTGAAAATTGTGGAGTGCCGGGGAGCAAAAAGTGATGGAAATAAAAAATAGAAATGAGTAATGGGATGAAAATATATCGAGAAGCTCAATTTGAGAATTTGGGATCTATCTAAATGTAGAGTACACCAGTGTGCCTTACCGATAAATGTTTGATGTTTCAATAAATTATCGGAAAATTTACCGGGAAAAGTTCATCCGAAAATCATCGGAAAATTACCAAAAAAAATTTTAACCGAAAACATTATATGAAAATTGTTCGGTAAATGTTTTTTCAACAAAAACGTCGAAATTCACCGGCAATTTTTCGGTTTATCTAATAATTTTTTGATAAATCTGCTAAACAATGTGTACTAGCGTAAATTTGGAGCATCGTTGCCTACTGATTTAAAATTTTCGCGTCAAAATCTAATGGAAAAACTGAAGTTTTCCGGTAATTTTTAAGATTCGCTGAATATTTATCGGACAGTTTCTCGAAACATTTTCCGGTAAACTTTTTTCAATGTAACGGAATTTTACAGAGAACGGGAGTACACCTCAAATGGTACGGCCCAAACACTGTGCAAAACCTTATGACGCTTATCACTGATATCATTTTTACCACTCAGAAATCACCAAAAATCTTGACAATTTCCAAAAAAGTTGGTCTACGCTTCTGAGCCACAGGAGATTAAAACTCACTAACGATAAAATTCGAATTTCACCACGAAAACACTTTTTGGGTGGTATTTATTTATTTATGTGTTTAGCAGTGTCCAGCCAAAGAAGGCGTGGTGTTAACACACATTCCAACCATTTCTCTTTTTCCCCCCTACTCTTCAAAATTGAATTAGAAAGGGGTGGATGTCAACATAGACCAAAACGGGGAATACCAACGAAGAAAAATAGGAGACCATGAATGAGAAAACGAAGAAAACTAGGAGGGGGAGAAGACCAAAATAATTGAAAATGAACATAAGATGTCTGTTGTATGGGGTATGGGTGGTTGGGTTTTGCTTAAAGTGACAGAAAACATGCTAGGAGGGGAAGGTGGCTTCGATATACTTTGAAACCTGTGATAAAAGAGCACTTCTAATAAATGGACGACCTCTAATTGAAGGACATCTTTCTCTCTTCTTTGTCGGGAACGTCGACAAACTGATTTATTTTTTTTAGTTGAATTTAATCTGTTTCTTATAATTTTTGATGGGGAAACGATAACCATTTGTAGCGTGACAGACCTTTGAAAACAGTCATTTTTCGTATAAAACCTGCAATAAAAAGACGCTGAAATAGAGGAGGTTGAAAATGGAAAGGCATGCCCCTGTAATACAGGTTTAAAAGGGCATTCTATTAACATGAATCAGCTATTAACAAAACGCTTTTTTTGCGAATTTTGAAGGATTCGGATGATTATTTAGATAGCTTTAGATATACCGTAAAACCTGTAACAGAGCGGCCAGCCGCTTTTTTTTTACAATAACGATTTCTGATACTCAAAACATTACAATTTTCACTGAGAATTAGCTGAAAACCAATGAATTTAACACTTTTTACCAGTAAATTATGTAAAGAGGAAAACAATTTTTGAAAAAAATAACGGACGCTCCATTTTAGGGGTCGCTCTATTTAAGGTGCCGCTCTAATACATAAAAGGACCGTTCAATTAAAGAGGCCGCTCAATTGCAGGTTTTACAGTAACTTTTCACATTCTACACTTGATTTTTGAAGGTCTCCATGGGGGTTGTTTTGAGGCTCGTTGAGCTTTCACTCTTCCAATTCTCATCATCATTCCAATATTTCAAAAGTTTCGTCGCTACTTATGACCATAACCGAAACCGCGGGCGAACACAATATACTAACAAAAGTGAGTGTGAAGTGGTAATTGAAGGTCAAATAATAATAAAAAGGTGTGCGCATGGAGGGGGACTCACACACAAATCCGTGTATGTATGGAGGATAAAAAGAGTGACAGGAAATGAATATATGTAAATGGGGTATTGTTCCCGGTAAAGGGGGGGGGGGCTCAACATATTCCGGTCAACACCTCATTATTATTCACAAGTATTGTATTGTTACACTTTTCCGAGAGAAAGAGAAAGGGATTGTACCGAAAAAGTTTCAAAAAAAAAGGGGTTGGAAAAATATTTGACTACTGTTTTAGTAGGATGAGAGCATTGTGGCTCATAGCTCAAGAACCAATAATAGGTGCAATTTTGCAAAACGAAAATAATGAAAAAAGGAAAAACAAAAATTGTCTTTTCGAAATGATAGACTGATAAGAATAGCCACCAATACTTGTTAATGTTTGTTTCCTTCTTTTTTTAATTTGATACCAATTTGAAAGGACTAATAGGGGTGCGGTGGTAGTGAACTTTTGAATTAAAAAGAAAAGAATTAGGAAAACACTGGAGGAATTTTATTGTGAAATCTATTTATTCCAATGAAACTGAGTTGATAAAATATTTACAGGGAGCTTTAGATTTACTATTTTTAAATTAAAATGCGTACTTTTTCATGCAGATTTCATTTTTCAGGTTGATTCTACTCGAAAATTGCTGCAGTTCGATGGCCATTTTCAAAAATTCGCTAAAAGTGAAAAATCGTGAATCGTCAGAAGAATCGTTATATCTTCGGTGCTATCCCTAGTCAGAACTGAACAGGACCAGAACTGCCCGAATCAGAATTCTGAACAAATGAAAACCGGAAAATTCAATACTGTCAGATAAGCACTGGACGGACGAGAACTGACCCTTTTGAGTACAGACCGTTTAAGAAATGCCGGGACAGTTCTGATCCGTCTAGTTCTGATTAGGGGGAGCACCATTTTTTTTTGGAACATACCAAAACTATCAAAATCTGTTTTTGTCTGCCTAAAACTCGCGGAAATGTCTTAGAAACTTTAGAAATTCTAAAAGTTTAAAACAAATTCTCCACGAAAATAGCTTTTTTTTGTAAGAATGGAGGCAAGCCTTTAAAGTTCAGATGATCTCCAAAACCTAAACTACTAGAACTTCTGTTCCTCTGCCCTTGCCATTTAGTCCCATCTCATTTTCCCATACCAATTGAAAGTTGTCCGGTTTTCTCATTTTCCCATTTCAATTCCACTCCTTTGTCTCTCTCCTCGTTTTGCACCCATCCAAATGTCGTCACATCGTTTCGTGACGACATTTGGCACTATGTGGACGGTTTCCGACAATAACTCACTCTTCCCCTCTTTTGTGTCTGAACCAACTGTTTCATTGTTTGGGGGACTGTATGCAAGTGTGATGGATTTGTTAATCTAATTTATGGGAGGAAAGTTTTTGGGAACTTTATGGGTCTCACGGTAAGAAAGGGGAATAGCTGAATGGAATGAAAAGTGGTGCAAATTGAAAAATGGTTTTTTATATTGCGAATTGTTTTTTTTTTTTTTGGGAAAGTTGCCAGATTCAAAAATCTATAGCCCAAGGGTGAACCCAAAACGACTCTCAATCGGGGCTGAGATTTTACGTTTACGGTTTTTAAGGTTTTTTGAGCTTCCGTAATATTTTACGAAGACTCTAAAAGATCAGAATGTTTTTGGGCTAATTTATTGCGAAAATTTCATTTCGGAAGTTGATGTGTTCGGTTTTTACTAGAGAAAGGCTCAAAAACTGGAAAACAACTCGCAGCTTCTGAACCAAATTTCACGAATTGTACAGAGTTTTACAGATTCTCAATACATAAATTTTAGTTTTTACGAATTTCGTAAAATAATAGTTCAACGCCTAGGCCTGCTGATGTCTCACGAGCTTCAATGAGGTCTAGAATGGCTCCAAACGACCAATGTTAACTATTCTTTGCAAAGGTAATAGCTTGACAGTGATAACCATTTCCAGCAATTTTCCAATAAAAAATTTTTTTTAATTTTATTCATTTGGCCCACAACTCATTCAAATTTGAAACCAATATGTTTCAGTTTACTTCAATAGACATTGGAATAATCGGATACATTATATTGCATTGTTCGATACGGAAAACTAGCAACATATTGAATTTTGGATGTACTTCAGATAATCATATTCGCAAACCAATACATTTGTAAACGTACAAAGAAAAATATCAAAAAACTTTGGCATTTGTTCCATCAAATTCAATGGGGATTCAAATGGTCGGATGAATTGTAATAGACTATCGAAACAGTTCAATATTGAAAAACACCAGGATATCTGTAAAATAAAAAAAAGTAATTTTGTTGCTTAGACAGGGGAGCAGCAAGTCCATTTCACTACATGTCAATACAAAATCGTAGGGTCTTTTTATCGGAAAAAAGTTATTGAAACATTGAATTTCGAAAAATTATTTCGGGATAAAGTCGGACCATGGAACTAAGAACATGAGTTTGCTCGAGTCTTCGTAGACGGTTGTTCGAAAAAAAAAACGAAAAAAAACTTGAAAAGTGTGAGTGAATTGCTGCTTTGTCTGAAACAATCACCGGAAAAATGCCGTAAAACATGTAATTCAGCGGTTCCTCAAACAAAGCGGCTTGTTCTCAAAATTTTTGAGGTATTTGAGGATTTTCATGAAAAAGAAAAAAAAATATATGGGTTTATATAATGGAATAGTTCAGGATTTCATTGATTCATTATTAGTATCTTTGCTCATGTTTTTTGACGAAAAAAATTTTACTATCTACTGGTATTAATTTTATTCATAAATAGTTTCAATAGAAATTCCCGTCAGAATAAATGTTTATTTAACAGTTGATTTTTTCTCAAAGAGCAATGTTCCCAATTACTTTGTCTATACTATCTGAAACCACCGTAAAAATAATGTCCAATCATGTATAATCTCTCTCAAAAAGTGACGTATTTTGGTTCTTTAAACTCATTTTTTTCACTCTAATTGTCTGATTCTCTGCAATTTTTTCCTCTAATATATAAACAAAAAAATTTGGCCGCTCACAGCTGTTTTTTTTCTTTTCTTCTTTTTTCCATTTTCATTTTTACAGTTCCTGTGATAAATAACTCTCTATCATGGTTTTTTTTAACAGAAAGAATGGTCCACTACAAACTAACCTATTTTTCTGCACGAGGAATAGCTGATGTATCACGTCAACTTTTCCATTTGGCCAATGTGGAATTTGAAAACGATAGGGTGAACATGGAAACTTTTAAAGAGAGAAAAGATACATTTCCGTTTAAACAAGTCCCAGTTTTGACAGTTGATGGATTGGAAATCCCACAATCAATGGCCATTGCTAGGTATTTGGCCAAAAAGTTTGGTGGGTTTTGCTTCTTTTTTTAATATTTAGTTAGAAAAATTGTCGAGTGCGTTTCGCATTTCTTAGCCTAAGCTTAGTCAGGTGAAGTACAGAATTTTGATCATGACCCGACAAAATTGCGACTGACAGCCGGCCAACAAAAGCTGTCCAATAAGCTTTGACTCTACACCAGAAGTGTCGAGAAGTTGTAGCTGAGAAGCTGTCAAATTCCAACCTTCGGCCAAAAGAATGGAGCTAAAACCAAGTTTTTTTTCAGGGTACGCCGGCCAAACTCCTGAAGAACAAGCTATGGTCGATGCATTTGTTGACCAATTCAAAGATTTCCAATTCGAATATCATGACTATTTTTACACCATGGTTGGATTTCTAAAACTGGATCCTGAAGAGCAAAAACAGAAAGTTCTGATTCCGGCAAGAGACAAATTCTTGCCAATTCTGGTGAAGTTTTTGGAAAAGAGCAAGTCAGGATTTCTGGTGGACTCCGGGTTGACTTTTGCTGACTTGATAATTTGCGATAATATGACAACCATGTTGAATTTTTGGCCAGAGTATGCCGATGGGTATCCGGAGGTTTATTAACATAAAAAAGGAAAAAAAGAAGGAAAAATTTCAGGTTTTGGCTTGGAGAGATCGTGTGATGAATTACCCGAAATTGAAGGATTACTTTGAAAAGAGACCATTTTCCAAGACATAACTATTCGCTTTTTTTTAAATTGAAAATTTTTTCTCTGTTTTCGAGAATTTCAGGACCAACCGTATTATAATAGGTTGGCTAAATTGAAGTGCCCGCTGAATTTTCTTAATAACGTGTATATCTCCGTTTGGACACGAGATATAAAAAAGTGCCCAACTAAAAAGATGTGTAAAATTTTATGATAAATATTTTATCAGTTGACAATTTTTTGATATCTCGTACGCTGTTTGAGATATACCGGCTGGAAGACAGGTTCAACGCGCAATTCAATTTCGCCGACCTGATGGTTCATATTCTACAGGTCTCTTAAACCTGTTAAAATACAAAAAAAAAACTTTTGGCACGAAAATTGAACTTTAAAAATCAATTATTCACAAAAGTCACTGACATCGATGACAAATTTCAATACGACTGGTTTTTTGAACTTTTGTCTCCCTCTTTTTGTCTATTTCTCTATCAATTGTCATCGTTGTTGTCAGTACAAATAGCCTCACGATTTTTCAATGTTTTATCAGTTTCTGTTTGCATTTTAGCATTTCCTGACTCTTTGATTTTTGTTTTCATTCTGATAGTACATCTTTAGATTCTTAAATTCCTTCTTTTTTTCAGAAAAAGAGATGGTTCACTACAAACTGACCTACTTTTTGTCACGTGGCCTCGCTGATGTCTCCCGTCAGTTATTCCATTTGGCTGGAGTGGAATTCGAAGACGAACGGCTTACTAAAGAACAATTTTTGGAGAAGAAAGAGAGTTATCTATTCAAACAAGTCCCAGTTTTATCAGTTGATGGGTTGGAAATCCCACAATCCATGGCTATTGCGAGATATTTGGCCAAGAAATTTGGTAAGTTTTTTTTTCGAATTTCGGGGGAACCTCAAGGAGTGTTAACTTATTTATTGGAAAACTTCGGGTTCCGAATTGTAATTTTCGAAAACATTTTCAGGATTAGCAGAAAAATGACAATGGTAATAGCGAAATTTAAATTGGCGGCACAAAAAGTTCAGAACGAAACCAATTTCGGCTCTCTATCGTTTTCTCTGAAAAATAGAGATTTTCGAACTTCTGAGGTTTTTTGTTAAACTAGAAAATCATTTTTCCCGGCAAGACTCACAAATCGGACTTTTCGGTCTGAAAATGTTTCAGTCAAAAAGTAATTTCGATGGAATTTTTGGCAATATGTATTACGGTCTTCGTCTTGAAAAAGTCCAAAACATTTCAAGATAGTGATGAATTTGAAGGATTCTGAAGACCTCCTATTTCTTCAAATTTGTTCCAGGTTACGCCGGAAAAACCGAGGAAGAATCCGCAATTGTCGACGCTTACGTTGACCAATTCAAGGATTTCTATCATGAAATCCATGACTACTTTTACACAATGCTCGGATTCACTCAACTCGATGGGGAGGAGCAAAAACAAAAAGTTTTGATTCCGGCAAGAGACAAGTTCTTGCCACTTTTAGTGAAAGCCCTGGAAAAGAGCAAGTCCGGATTCCTGGTAGATTCAGGGCTCACTTTCGCTGATTTGATTATCATTGATGATATGACAACACTGATTAATTGGTGGCCAGAGTATGCAAAGGAGTATCCGGAGGTAAGATCCTTTTAATTTTTGGTCCCAAAAACTTCCAATGTTTGAAGATCCTCGCCTGGCGTGAGCGTGTAATGAACTACCCGAAATTGAAGGAGTACATTGAGAAGAGACCTGTCACAATGGCCTAAAGTTTTTTTTTCAATTTCTGTAAAATGAGTTTTGTTAATTTGGAAATAAAAATATTGACATTGAATTGGATAGTTTTCGATCTCGACTTGTTGATCATCTTTGAAAAACCGACGGAAATTACAGGCATCAACAACCTGTGGTAAAGATTTTTGTTGCCACGGTGTTCTTTGATTTAATGAAGTGTCTTCAAATAACGAAGAACTCTTGAAAACTTCTCCCGAAATATTGAAGTCACTCGAACAGAATTCTCAAGACACCTGTAGAGGAAAAACGACCTATTGAATGGAATGTAGCGCTGATTTTAGATTGGAGGCGTAGAACAAGTGGATGATTTACACGCGTTTTTTTTGTTGTTTGTGCTCTTCGTACTTTTTTTGAACAGCAGTTTCTCAAAAGATACGAAAACAGCACAAAAACTGGAAAAAAAGTCCGATTTTATGCCAATAATCAGTAATCGGGAGTGCTGTTAAACGGCATTTTGTACCGTTTAGATTTTTTTTTCGAGCAATTTCATAGTGAGCACTGGGATCAGAATGAACATCTGAGCAGATTTCTAACAAACCAAATTCTTTTTTAACAATTCTACTTTTCATGAAGTGTTTATCGCAAAATGTTGTATTTATCATAAAACTTTGCACATTTTACCAGTCAACCGCCCATTTTGTATCTCGTATTCTAACCAAGATACACATGTTATTCAAAACTGACCTACTTTCCATTTGCACAACATATGATCTTGTTCACAACAACAATGATTTTTAAGACGAATTTGCAGTTTTTGTTGATGTTTTCTATTTCAGAGTCACTTTCAGATCAAGGACGTTACAGATGATTGCAATATACCTTTGCAAACAAGGTGGTCGTCATGAACACAATGGTCTTAACTATGATTTGTAAAAGGTTCTCTGGAATAAGTTTATCCCGTAGCTTAAGCTTGTTTGTTGGAAAAATGTCATGTTTTTTGAGCTTGTTACCAACTTTTGGCCAACGCCGAATCGTTTGATCGTAAAACGAAATTTCTTGAAAAAGTTCGTTACTTTTTTTGGTATAATAATTTTCACAGAAGTCCTAGGCAAAAGGTCCCAATGTCCAGTTTAGAGTGGTTTTTGGGTGGACTCATAGTGAGAAATAAAATGAATTGAAATGGGAATCGGTAATAAAATATCCGAGATCAGCCATCCTATTAGATTTTGACACGCCCTAAAAAGTTAGCTCTATTTTTAGTCGCTCTTAATTGTAAACCAAAATAAGGCTTATCAAATTGATAATGTGATTTGTGATTGATCAGAACCGTAATTTCTCCGAATCACGTAAATTGACGTAGACGAACGTTGTCCGATTTGAATCGAAAATAATTAAATCAAGAAAAAAAGATTTTTGATCGACCACCCCCACTTCACTACTTTTCAACCACTCTACTCTCGAAAATTTTCGCTTTCACTACCACAATTCGACCAGGACCAGACCACATGATCAAGTGATTGACCACTTCTGAAACTTTTGAAGAGGAGGGGAGAATTCTGAAGAAAGGATGACGTCGTCTGGAACATTTTGGGCGTCGTTGAAAACATTTTATTGAAAAAAACAATAAACAAAAAAAAGTATTTATTTAATAGATCATCCATCGTATTTCGACCCGAATATATCCATTTCTTCTTCTAAATCAACATCTTCCTTCAGCCCTCCGACGTCTTCAGAAAGACCGCCCAGTTGGCAAACACAAAAAGAGGACGAAAAAAGAAAAAAAACTACTCCCCAGACTCCGCCCCCTTTTCTCAACTTTCCACAAACTGTTTCGGTTCCAGTCCTATTCGTCCTATTCTTGTTTCGAAGAAAAATGATGTGGTCAATTATTGGTGTTGTACTTTCAACTATGGCTTTTGTCGGCGTGGATTCTGGAAGTGTTGGATGTAAGTTACTCTAATAGAAGGGCACCTCAGAAGGTTTATGTTGATAGATGTGTGCCTTACCTCTAAATTTTAATAGAATTTCCGAAAAGGTTACCGGTAAATATTCTATCAACATACCGAAAAATTTACCGATAAATACCCGGATTACCGGTAAGAATTTTGTTGATATACTGAGTTTTTAACAGAAAAACTTTAGGGAAATTTGCCGGGAAATTTGAACGATGTTTTACCGTTGTATTTTAAAGTAGCGTTTTTGGAATTACATCAATGAACCTCCAAAATTACGCTAATGCTTTGTAACGTTACCGCTAAATTTTGACGAATTCACCGTTAAACTTTTCTAACCTTCACCGCTAAATTTATCAGTTGATGTATTGGTGAACGTTAGATAAATTGCATTTCTATCGGTAATTTTTCTTACTGGTAAACTTTCCGAAAATTTCTCGAAAAACTCATTTATTCATAAGTTTTTTTCGTTGAGTCACTGTATCCGTTCTAGTCCTTTCAAAAAACTTAATTGACTTTTTTCTAACAAAAGTTTTTTTTTCAATTCAGAATCATTAACTGGGTCATAAAACCATTTTTCATCCTTTTAACTATTCTGAAAACAAAGACGACAAAACAACTAAAACTTAGCCCTAAAAACTGAAAAAAAACAATCAGAATAAAAAATGGAATAAAACCAGGAACCATGAAACGGAAAGCAAAAACCAAAAACCACGAAAAAAACCAAATAAAACCAGAATAAATAATTAAACTCACTCATAAATATTTCAGTATGCCGAACAGAATGCATTGAGATGAACTCCCGGAAAATAGTTCGTGTTCATTTGAAAGATGATTTGGTGATGGCTGGATTGTGTAATAATAAAACTGATTTGGCAGCTGGGTCAATTGTTACCCCATATGTCTGTCATAAAAATGTGGGATTGTGGACTTTGGATGAGTTGGTGAGTTATGAATGATTCGAGTTGAGCTTGAGCTTTAAAAAAAGTGAAAATTAAAATATGGAAGCCCAATTCTTGAATTGTCGTTTCCGACGATTTTTTTTCATGTTGAATTCGCTCTTAAGCCGCTCTGAAGCACCCAAATCGAAATTCACGTTTCGGTGGCCGTGGCCGAGAATCCGATTTTATTAAAATAGCTGAAAATTATGCCCATATTATCCTCTTGGAGCATTTTTCTAGCTCCAAATCTAACCGAGATATAGCTATTTGAAAACTGCGGCTAACAAAGTCAGAGCGCAGGGAAATGAGAGTATCTGGGTTCTCTGCGCTATAGCCTCCAATTTCAAGCAGCTGTAACTCTGCTAGTTTTGGAGCTAGAGAAATGTTCCTAGAGAAAAAATGCTCCAAATTTTCAGGTCTCTTTTGTGAAAACAGCTATTTTTGAGCGAATTCAACATGAAAAATTAAATCACAATGGAAAAATAGGCTGGAGTAGGCAAGCGCGCTCTAATGGTACGAAATTTTTCAAATCCAAATTCAAAAATTTTACAGGAAGTTTTTTTTTGAGATTTTTAGGTTTTGAGCGAAAAAAATTTTTTAATCGCTTTTCTCATTAGAGCGCACTTTCCTACCCGCTAGTGATAACCCCGTGGTCCTCATTTACAGAGGAGCCTCCTCTATTACAATGGCATAGAAAAGTTCTTAACGCCCTTCTATTACAGGACGAGGAAGGCGTGGTCTCTTTCGAAACTTTGTGCCCAACCCCAGAGCAATACCCTTTCGAGCTTCGTGCCACGTGTCCAAGAATCCACGAAAACAATCGTGACGAGACCCCGGTGGCCATGGATATTGATGAGTACCCCAATGCTTCTGGAGATGCTCCATTATCACTATCATAATTATTTTTATAGTTATCATTTTTATCATGTATATAGAACAAAGAAAGAGACAGGAAAAGAAGAATAAATAATTGGAAAGAAAAAACTGAAATTGAAATCATAATTTTCAATCACGAACCTTGGCATACTTATTATCACATTGGGACAGACATAGAGAGAGACACAGGACTATGAAAAATGCGCTCTAATGATAAATTATCAATAGGGCGCGTTTTGATCTACAAATAGATTTGAAAAATTCAAAAAGGAAAGCTGTGGAGGAGAGAAAGGGAAAATTGTGTACAAAAATTGTTTTTTTTTTCATAAAAAATATTAAAATGCCTTATAAAACAAATGGGTCATAATTATGTAATTTAGTTGGCTGAGGATCTCGATGGGAACACTCTCCATTGACTGCGTGGAATCTTCTGGAGGTACTTGATCTTGTTGTAGAACACTTTGTACCTGAAAAAATACATGTACTTTAGTCCGGGTTTCAAGTACGCTCCAAAGCAATTTTCGGAAAGTTTATTGATCTACGTGTGAAAACTTCCTTTCTTTTTTTTCGCAAAAAAAAAGGAAGGATACAATTATATCTTCTTAATGTTAGTAGTTTAACGGTGTGTTCCGGTCAAATTCTATTTCCACAGAAAACCGCAAAAACGAGTTAACTAGTGGTGGTGGTGAAGGTCAAGAAATTGGAAGTGACGACGAAGACGAGATTAGAAAAAGAGGAGAAGGAGGAGGAGGAAGAGGAAGTTTGTGTAAAGAAATTCGTGGTTTTTTGATAATGATTGGGGAATTTTTCAAATTCAAATTTGAACTTTTGAACGGCTACATTATTGTGAAAATTTTTCAATTTTTGAATTTGAAGTTGTAAAGTACAGCATCGCGCAAAAATGGAAACTTTCTCACTTTGCAGTGCGCATTGGTTAAGCATGCACTACTAATAGAGGGATACTTCCGTGGCTTCAAAAATTTAATTCGTCTCCAGAAATACGACTTTGTGAATTTTTTTCAAAATTTTCTTGATTTTGAAAACAGGCTTAAGTTGAGAAAGAAAAAACTGCATCGATTCGTATAAAAATCCGTAAAAATCAAGAAAATTATTTTTCTTTCCGACTTTCGAAGGTTTTTGTCTGCACTCTTACCTTATTATTGTGGAAAAAAATTGCAAAATTGTATTTCTGGAGAAAATACACAAAACGTTTAAAACTGATAGAACCATCCCTATATAAGTGGGGCATGCATAACCACTCTGGAATGGAAAAGTAGGAAAGTTGCCGGACTTTTGTTTTCAGAAAATTCGAACTAGAAAAAATTGGAAAAACTCCAAAGTTCGAAATCAAATTTTCAATTGTTCAATTCAGAATCAACTCTAAAATCCTTACCAAATAACTCCGATAACCGAACAAACTGCGACCGAGATGAAATATCCATCAATTGCCACCTCACAAACATCACCACCAGCCGAGCATTGATCAGCAAGCACTTTCGTGTTGCAAGCATACAAAACACTGGAAAAAAACCACAAATTTTGAGATAATTTTTCACCAAAGCTTACTCCTTGGTTCCTTTAACCACACAATCCTTATAAGTGAACCAGTCAGTAACAGATAAAACCACAGTAACCGGCCAATTTCCTCCCAAATTGTTAAGTGTATTGAGCATAGTCATATAGGTTCCACCGATTCTCGGATCCGAAATTTGAGCGATAAAAGCCATCATCGATACGAACATTGAATAAGTGGCAAGTTGATGGAAAATGTATCCGGTAATCCAAACGAAATATACAGAATATTCAAAAGATCCATCAGCCAATTGGAAGTGAGGGGTCCACCAGACAAGAGCGGCGAAGACGCCACCGATGAAGATTCTGTATGGGAAAGCCATTAGGAAGATGTTCAGAGGGCGTGGTCCGGCAGTCCATTTTCCAATCATCCACGGGAGCATGATTTGCATTGGCGTTAAGAAGACTCCGATTGATGCCAGGCGATCTTTTGGAATTCCCATTCCAATCAATTTCAAACTGGTCATTCCATCAGAAGCGGCAAAAGCGAGTTTTCCAGTCAGAAGAATTGCCACCATCCAATGAGTTGGCTTCAGTTTCAGAATCTTGTAGAGGACAGCGTAGGAGTCGGCGATACCGAGCTCGAGTTCTTCTTCCTCTTCTCCTGGCGCCACGTCTTGAGTTGCTGGGACTGATTTGTCGACTTCACGTTTTAGGATAAGAACCAGGGTTGTGGTGATGATGAAGACCCATCCCCAGAAGAAGACGTAGCCTGGAAGAATGAAAAAATGAATATTTTTAATTTCCGCTAGAAAAAAAGCATTTGGGATTTGTTTTAAGTCAAGAGAGCTTGAAGCGGTGATGGTAAAATTTCTAGATGGAGTCTGAATGCAGGAAAGTCCATCTTTTAAAATAGTTTTCAAAGTAGCAGAATGCATACAAATTCACGTGATCCAACAAGGTAAAGTTAGCGCCATTGTGCAACCTTTATAACTGGAATTTTTGAAAAGTTGTGCAAAATTTTAATTGATAACGTTTATTTCACTATTTTCACTTATTTTCATTTGGAAATAACTGGAAAAAAGACCCAAACTCAGCCTGTTTCAAATTTATTTGTGTCTATGTTACTCGGGGGTTTTTGAGATTTTCTGAGCGTAAATTGAGCAATTTCGCTCAGGATTATCACAGGAATTGGCCAATTTCTGACCGAAAGGGGTTTCTGTAGAGCTAAAGCTTGCCCGAATTCGCTTTGAGTTCGTCTAAAAGCCGACAAATATGGGATCCTGCTTTAAAGACGCCGAAGTTTCGGTCGATAGCCTAGTGTGGCTCTACTTGTCTCAAGAAGTTGCTTCGCCCAAAAGAAGTCGTCCAAAAGAAATTTAGCTTAAAAGGTGGGTCAGCGAGTACTTTCAAACCACCAAATCGCAAGAAATTCAATTTTTTTTTTCAAAAAAAGGCTCTAAATTTTTTTGGGATTCTGTAGAAAATTTTATTCCGCTCTGTTGCAAAAACTAATTCTTTTTCAGCCTGTTTTCAGCTTCCAAGTAGCCTACTAGTCCCTTCAGTTCTGACCATTCCTGCCTGCTCAATTCATTTGTTATTGTTTTGATATTATTCCGTCTCTCGCCTAGCGTAAAGACTGACCATTAGGTATCAATTTCAGGCTGCTCCGTAATAAACAAATCGCGAGTTCAGGTGGAAATATATTATATTATTGATGTTGTTCTATATGAGAATCCAAACAAAGAGTTTCGTATGGAAAAACGTCATTTGCACTCAACTACTCTTTTAAAATCGTCGGGATATCCCCAAGACACATCATTCAAAAGTGTCCCACGCATTCTATTCCATAACTTTTTTTTTGTTTCTTTTTCATATTTTCTCTTTTTTTCACTCGTTCGAAAATAGATATCAACTCGCTTTTTTGTCTATGGACCGAGAGCGTGGGTAGCGCCACACTTGGCTCTATAAAAGTTAGTGGAGCTCTTTTCCGAAAATCTCCGGGTGACTCCGCCCCCATTTTGGCTTTTTATGCTTCTCTTTTAAAGAAAAAGAAGAGGGAAACGGGAAACCAATTTCCATTTTATTCTTTCTCTCTCCATTTTCAGCCCCGTACGGAGGAAAAGGACAATCGCGGTATTATGCTGACACGTCTCGTTGCCGTTTTTCTTCTTATTGCCGCTGTCATGTCAGCGACGACGGTGGCCATGAGAGGTGAGTTTAGCGCGACGGGGAGAAAGTTCTTATATGGATGTGTTTCAGCGAAACGGGACAATTGTAAATCGGAAAAGTTGCGGGAGCTGGTACTGGAGACAGTAGGCATCTATCCACATCAATATAGTTATCAAGCAAAGTGAGTTTATTATCTCAGTTCAGGCGTTCGTGAACTATGTCACCGCTTTCAACTGACCGAGTAAAGTCTAAGACAAAGTTCTACGAACGTAACAAACTTCACTTCTAGAGCACGTTTGAGACTTGAAAATCGAGTTAAAGAATAGAAGAACATTAGAATCCATTAGTACTTCCGACCGCTATAAGACCCCTACGAACGTAATGATAATTGGATCTACGTAAGAAATCTTGAACTTTCTGGCCTAATTTTCATATGAATTAGTTCATTTTCATGCGTGGAAAACAAATTTGATGGTCTACGCTCGAGAATTTTCAATTTTCTACATCCGATGGCACATGTATTTTTGGTGTTGTTGAAACATCACATTCCTCATACGGAAGCACCTGTCCAAGATAAAATTCCTGAGAAATCAGGTGTCCTAATCACTAGGAATAGACAATTTTCATTGGCATTTCTTATGACTTCTTAGATTCGACAGACATACTGACAACTCTCTTAGAATAATGAGATTGATAAGGTCCTAGATTGCTAGAAGTAGGCAATTAAATGTTTTAGATTCCTAGGATATCTGAAGTCAAACTCACAGGCAAATGGTCATAAAGCCTCTCTTAAAGTTCTAAGATTATCGAGAACTCAGTTGTCTAAATCACTATGAAGACCATTCATTTTTTGTCTCTTGGATTTCTAGGCTAACTGAAGTTAGAATTTCAAGATTCTTGGCAAAACATCGGGCCGAAGAATTACTAGAAATTTGCTGAAAACATTTTTGGAAACTTTCAGATATCTAAAACAACAAGCGGAGGAGCGTTTCGGTTTCTGGTGGAGTGCTGTGATCGTCAGCGAGCGTGGCGGATATGGAATGAGTGCAGTGTATGATCAATACAAGAACTCGTCGTGTGAAATGATGCTTTTCGACACCTATTATTGGATTGGAAGGACTTGCTGATCAAAATAATGTAGAGATTTTTTTCAAAAAAAGTAATAATTGTGTCTGTTCGTCTATCCTAATAAAAATGTGATTTTTGTTTGTTTTTTGAGAAAACAACAAGGCAATTTCGGACCCGGAACCAGCTTATTTGGGGGTTTCCCAAAAAAAATTTTCCAAATATTTTTAGATTTTTTTCTTTTCCTACCCATTCTATACATATATTCTCTATTCATTTTCTCTTTTAAACCTAGAAAACAAGAGCGCTCAAATTCATTCTATTAGCTCCCCGGGGAAAGAGAGAGTCAACGGGGAGAAGGGACCAAGCGCCGCCATAAGGGGCTCAGCCGTAAAATGACGAAAAAACGTCACTTTTTGGGTACTAAACTCAGAAATAAAAGGAAATAAAAGTACCTGCCAAATCAACCATTCCAACATCCTGTTGATTGTCTTTGGATCGAAGGAAATCATTACAGAAACTTTTCGATTCGAGGGCGAGGAACACAATGTTTCCGAGGAAATACCCGGCGGTTTGACCCACAGCGTTGCACGTCGAGGCGTAGCCCACGTTTTTTCTGGAATATCAGAATTTTTAAATGGTTTCTTTTTTAACTTTCGGGAAGTATGAGCTCACGACCTATATCTATTATTAAAAAAGCACAGAAACAGTTTTTTCAGGCATTTCAGTCCCGTTTTGCGAGCTACTTTCTATTAGAATCGGTCGGTTGCAACTTGCAAGGCCCCAAGCGCGACCATGTTTTACCTAATTTCCGGTAATTAAAGGTATATATTTGGTCTATGGTTTTGGTAGAAGTTTTATTCGAGAAAGTTATTCAAAAAAAAAATTTTTGTTCGCTTTTTTGACAAGGTTTTTACTGGAACTATAGACAAAATGCGTACTATTTGATAGAGAAATTTTCACTTTATGATATTTTTTTTTGCATTTTTGAACACACAATAACACTGACTTTTTGAGAAAAAGCTTATTCGATTAAGCCTCGGTTCAGTTACATCACACTTCTATTTAAGGACAGTTTTGTTTCTCTTTTTTAGGCTCCCTTTTTGAATTTGAAAAAAAAAAACAATTTTCTGCAAAAACTATAATCAATTATCACTCAATTTCACTTTAAACGTCTTGTAATCCAATTAACACCGAACCGGAAATTGTTTCTTTTTTCCAGATTTGTGAACACACTCATTTTCTTTGAAATGTATGTCCTTGAAAAATTGTTTGTTTAGTCAAAGTAACCAAAAGAAACACACAGAAGAAACATTTGAAAGTTTGATCTGAATAGGAATTCGTTCGAATTCTTTAAAGATCGAACTGGTTCTTGTAGGATCTTTGTAGCCTAAGGATGTAGTTTTTTAATGGGGACTGAAGTCTTAAGAGCGATTTTTGTTTGTTTTCTAAAAGAAAAAAAAGAATCAGATTGAATAAAAAACAATTAGAAATGAAGATTTCAAAAAAGTGACCCCTTCAATTCGATGAAACAAGTGTACACAGTTGTGCCGTACAGAAGATTTTTCAAAAAAACAATTTTTTGCAGTTTCGAATTTTGAGTACGAAAATTAGAATCCGGAACACGATTCTCAAGCTTATTTTTTCAGATTTTCTTTCAAAAAAACCCACTTTGAAAGCATAGTCAACGCCCATCCATCAACAGCGATATCCTGAGTGGCGGCCAAAAAATTCAATGGTAAAAATATCAACATTAAAAAGACAACGTCCGGTGATCCACCATTGTCTCCCATGATATCTTTGACTTTAAACGAAAGGAAAAGCATGAAAGCTCCAATTAAATATTGACAAGGGACCATCCATGATTTCCTTCTTCCCAATCGCTTTGAATAAACGGAATCGACGATTGGAGCCCATAGGAGTTTTAGACTGAAAATATAGATTTTTGTAATTTTTAATTAAAAAAAAAACTTTTCTCTTAATTTTTTAAATTTTCAGAGAGAGAAATCTTTTGTTGTAGAAATCATCAATTCTTTTAATTGAGAAAAATTCTTGGAAAAACATTTTTATAATTTTTTTCGAAGCTAGAAATTCAAAATTGTGCAGAAAATATAGAAAATTTCAAGATTCTAAAAGCTTATTTTCGTGAATTTATTTTTTCAAAAGCTTGGAAGGAGTTTTTAAAAATTTTCAGAAAAGAAGTTTCTTTTATAGTTTTTTGAAATAATTTTTCGGAAAAATTCAAGTTAAAAAACTCAAAATGTCACAAAAAACTTTCTTAGAAATTTACTTTAATAAATAATTTTTCCAAAAAAAAAAACTAACCTGAATGGCCAATAGGCGAATGAAAAGATAGCTTGCGATCCATATGAAACATGTTTACCGGATAATAAAAGTGGAATTGCACCGATTAAACCAAGCGGAACACCTTGTAGAAGATAAAGAAATAATAGTAATAATATTGATGAAATATCTCCTTTCAGTGTTGTATGTGTCCGTTTGAACCAGTTTGCATTTGGGTCCACGTTCTGGAAAAATGGGAATCTTTGAAAATTTCAACAAAAAAAATTTCTTTAAAAATATTAATTTTGGTTCAATTTTCTAAGCTGATCGCAATTATAAGCCGATAACCGTGGCTGAGAATCCGATACATTTTTTTTTCTATTTTCCGCTTTTTTTTAATGATTTCATGTTTTTCTGCAAGTTTTCTAGTGATTTTTCAAAATAAAAAAAAGGGAACAGCATGAAAAAAGAGCAGTAAATTTTCCAAAACTTCGTTGAAATTTTTTTGGTTTAAAGACTTTTTTAACTCCATAAAGACAGTGTTGAAATTCCCCTTTTTTGTCAATAAACCGTGCTTTTTTGCTACGTTTTTACCTAAAAGGCTGGCAGAAATTGGAAATTTTTGAGGATAGTTGAAACTTTTTTTTCGTCGTTTTAAAACAAAAAATTTGTTTTGAAAACACTTTTTTTCAATTCAAAGTCCACGAATCAATGTTAAACGTCCAATTTTTGTTAGTAGTCCACAAATTTACAAAAAAAACCACATTTTTCCTGTAAAAAACTAACAGGATCCGGCAACAAATGTCTCAAATCCGGGTCATCGTATCCATCATCACTGCTATCACCATCGCCTCTCTGATCATCCGTCGGCAAATAGACACGTGGAAAGTGTCCTCCGGCCGTCGAGAAATCAACGTCTGGCTCGAAAGCCATAACGTCTTCAGACGTGTGAGGCACACGTTTTTTATGCCGGGCACGGACTCGTTCTGTCATTGATGCTGAAGGAAGGAAGAAATAGAGGTGGTGGTTGGGGAGTATGTTAACAGAGAAGAAAAGAAGTGAAATTAATTGATTTCTAGAGAGAACATACGTGGGAAAGAACGTGGAAAAATATACGGGACTAACTATCTTCTAAGCGATATTTTGCCTCTAAAAATTGTATTTTTTTTCTTATTTTTCTCAGACAAAAAAGCCAAAAAAAAGAACAGTTTTGAGAAACAAAAAATGGTCTTTTGGCTCGAATATCAGGCTCTCAAGTTAAAAAAAACGAAAAAGCTAAAAAAAAAAAAATTTTTTAAAGCTCCGGCAAGCTTTTTTCTAGCGGTTTTAAGCTTTAAATATCTTAGTTCAACCCTAAATAACATCTTAGGACACTAGCCGCAAGAAAATCTCAAAAGGTGCTAGTTTTGTATACGTCGGCTTCAAAAGAAAAATCTCATATTGTCATGAACTTTTTTTTCAAATTATTCAAAAAAAAAATCGCTATGGTTAGAAAAAAGTTGCATTTTTCCTCCATTTTTAGGCTGTTTGAAAGTTGGAAAAGTACCGATTACACACATAAAATCCATACAATTTCAAGACCAAATAACTAAATTTTTTAATCAGGAAAGTTAACTTTTCTTTTTAGGAGTTCAGAAATATAATCCTTTTTCAAAAAAGGCTTTTTGCCGAAATTCTATGGCTTTTTTTGTTTTTTTTAGAAGAAATTGCTGAGGAAAACGATGATTTTCTCATGCTTTATAACTCTCTTCTTGGTGTGAAAAATTGCCCTTTTCCAATAAAATCCAAGTGAAAGAGTAAGAAAAAAGAATTTCCTATTCGAAAATCGCATTTTTAACTTGAAAAACTATCAAAATTTCAGTTTTCCAAGCTATTTCTTTCGAAAAATCTAACAATAACAAAAAGAGCTCACTAACCCATTGTCTCAACTTCGGAATCAATATCGATATAGGTGTAGCTCATTCGTCTGGAACTACGCCTGGAACTACAGGAATATATGAAGAAATACTTGAAGAAGGAAGTCAATTCAACGGAGACCCGCAAAGAAATAGAGAAATCGAGAGAAAAAGTGGGTTAAACATCATAGATACTACCCCGAAGAAATAGTCAAACACCTTTTCTTTTATTCTCTTTTTTCCTTCTTTTTTTTCGCGAAAAAAGTTCCGATTTTTGCGAGAAAATAAATAAAAATAGCGACACGTTGCAGCAAAAAAAATAATTCATGTGGATTTACGATAAACAACCGGCGGCGCGCGGAATTTCGGAGCATCGTTGGGGAAATTTTTGCGGGTTTTTAAATTTGGATTTTTTGAAGGTGGAATTTTTTTAGAGGTTGGGATGTTAGTTTTGTTAGTAGATTATGCAAAAAAAAGTTCAAGATAGATAAAAGTGTGTTTTGATCAGAAAAATTTCCGAAAAAGACATTTGATAAGATTAATAATTAGATGATGATTGACAGACACTTAGAAATCCTTCACACCAAGGAATTTAATTTAAAAAAAAAACAAAATTGAAAATACTCAAAAATCGTTCTAAAGCGCACAAGCCCGCATATTTCAGTGGCCGCGGCCGAGAATCCGACAACGCGGGCCTCTTTTTTCTACAATTTCCGCTTTTTTCCACACATTTCATATACAAAATGATATAAAATTAGAGACACAAAAAAGTGAAATGAACAAGAAAAGTGCCCCGTCAGATTCTCGGCCGCGGCCACCAGTCTGTAACTTGCGGGTTTGGACTCGATTTGGAAAGAATCTTCAGAGCGATTTTTGAGTGATTCATAGTTGAAATTTCAAAGTTAATTTAGAATGAAAAATACATCGATAACAATTGATAGCCTAGCCCTCCTTCAAGAAAAACTCTGAGCGTGGCGGGACCCAGTCATGCGCCTTTAAAAATATAAAAAATTGAAAAAGAATCTATTAAAAAAGTAACAAAAAAATTGGAGGCTACTCATTAATCGACCAACTTTCCTTCCCCAAACTCTTATCACTCGCAGTGATGACTTTAAAAATCATCAGATTAACATTATCGTTATCAGAATGACAAAAAAAATTCCCCGAAAAAAAAGTGAAAAAAGTAACCTTCTCCTCCATTTTCCTCTTCCATTTCTCGTCAACATCATCATCATCATCTCGCGGATCCTTCTTCTTCTTTTTCGTGGGCTTCTTCTTCTCCTCCTCGTCCACGGGCACAATTGTGCATTGTGATGGATGTGGTTGGATAGTAGAATCGAATTCAACGACAGTTTCACTCAAATCGAACGGTCCAACGGTAGCCGTCATTTCTTTTTTGAAGACGTTGTCTTCGTTCTTCTTCTTCTTCTTCGCTTCCCCTCCTTTGTGTGTGGAAAGGGGGCGGGGTACCAGTTAATCAGTAGTGTAGCCGCAAGTGAGAGGGGTTAAAGAGAGAGAAAGATCTTGAACTTCAAAAAGGGACACTCTGATGGTATCAATGGATGAATTGGGAGGAATTCGAATCGATTGATTTTGAATAGAGAAGCGTCAAAAAGATATGATGATGTAGAGGATGATAAGCGAGATGGTGATGATGGTGGAGACGATGGAGGAGGAGGAGGTGGAGATAAGATATATCCCCTCCACTTTTATGTACCTTTTTGAAATCGGCGTCGCATTCTTATTTCCTTTTTTAGAATCTTGATTGTTTCTTGTAGTTTTGGAGTGTCCGAATGATTTGTTATGTCTTGTTGTTTGTATTGAAAACCTCCAATTTTTTTTTCTAGTCAGTATCTTTTAAGAGAGAAATTGTGCCATTGATTATTTTAAACCCCGTTATTTTCATACCCTTTTTTGATATCTTATAGACTTACAAGCGATTTAGGGAAGCAATCTCACCTAAATTTAGAATCAATCAAGTTATTGCTCGAGCAAAGAATTTTACTTTCCATTAATTTGAAATATTTCCAATTTGTCCATACGAACTTCAGACCTTGTCTAGTACAAAAATTCGATTAATAACGTGTTATTTTGAAGGTTCTAGAACGTTTTTCCGAAAATTTCGAAATGCGAGAAAGTTTCTTCTGAAAATGTTTCAATAAGTTTGGATTGGCATTGTATTAGATAAAATTCAAAACGAACCTCCTACGGGCGCTACCTCGCATCGGAAGTGCCCAAAAAGGTACAAATATTGCATCGGGTTTTGTAGAAACTTCAGTTTGGAAAAAGCAGGAAATCCAAACATTTTGTAAAAAAAAGTTACTGGTACAACTTTTTTCAGTTTTTGCGAATCAATTTCTCACAGGAACCCTATACAAATATACATCGTTCAATAGAGAATTTTCCCCTCTACAAGTTTCTCTCATTTTTGAATCAATCAAGCAATTCCGACAATCATATGATCCCCAGCTAATAGCCGTGTTTGACACACTATCTATCTCTGAACACACTGACCCAATACCTTCACTTCACTATCACTAGATAGTCAGATGATTTGATACACAAGCTAGGTCATCGATAGATTTTCGAAAGTCTTGAGAATTCAAACTTTTTCCTGTTAAACTGGATCTTTATCACTATTAATCATTATGGAGTCACATTATGGAAAAAAACGTGATAAAGTTAAATTTGGAATCAGAGCTATAAATTTCATAGAATAATTACGCCATTGATAGAATTTCAAATTTACCCCGGTAAACTGGATTTTTATCACTATAAATCACTTTGAAATCACATTTTTTGAATTTCAAAAAAAACGTGACAAAGTTAATTTTGGGATCAGTGTCCTTATAGACCTCGAGGGTCACTTTTGAGAAAATTACAACTTTTTTTTCGAGGGAATTTTTTTTTTGAAAAAATGATTTTATCACTTCTTATCAAGGGTTCCTCTAACATTCTTTGATGATCATCTTTGTCAAATAATGCTTCTTTCTCTTGTCATTTTTTACCGAATATCACTACAAAACGGACAAAAGAACACACGGGGGGTGCGGTCGGTCTCTTTCTCTATTGTCTTCTATGTAATTTATGACTTCGTTTTTTTTTGAATCGAGACCTCTTCTTTTTCTTCTTTTTGGTGGCAAGAATTCACATTCTCTACTGGTCTAAAGACTAAGAGGAATGTGGTCATTATGTAAGGTTTCTGGACAATTGGCAGTGTAAGGGGGGTAATTGGCAATGAGGAATGCAACTTTTGAACGGGAATGGTGATTTTGAATCTTTGATTTCACTGAACTTTTAGACGGGCCCAAAATTGGGCATGCCCGTTTTTTGGACATGCTCGTTTTTGGGCATGCCGGTTTTTAGGCATGCCCCCTTTTTGGGCATGCCCACTTTTAGGCATGCCCACTTTTGGGCATGTCCGTTTTTTGGGCATGCCCATTGAGAGATCAAAAAAACTTTCGTTCTTTGAACGTTCGGAACATGCCTTTTTTCGTCATGTCCTTCTTTTGGGCATGCTCATTTTTTGGACATTGCCGCTTCTTGGGCATGCCCCGAAAGGAATTAAAATTTTCAAAATATTTCATTCTTTGAACTTTTGGAACATGCCCTTCTATTACAGGTTCATGCACTTCTCGGCCCTGTTCTACAGTCGTCATCAAAACCAATCTCATGTCAAATTATAATTCGACATCATAAATCTTGTTCTTCCTGATTCAATTTTCCATGTGGTCATGGTCTCTCCACACATTAATGATAGAGGTGATATGATATGATATGAGACATATGACACCTCCTGTTCTTGACACTGGTCTTATAATGAATGAAGGTCATTGGCAAGACGGTGGCGGGATTTTCATGTGATTGGTTTTTTTTGTATTGTGTTGAGGGGAATGGAACAGGAGTTTCGAAAAATCAAACTTTGGTATCATGTTGGAATGACGAGGGACTGGAATTTCGAGAAAATAAACTTTGGCATTGCACGAGAAAATTATTCTGGTGGCGACTAAAAAAAATAGAAAATTGTACCCTAGGTATTTTCGACCATGCTGATTTTGAGAACGAAATATCCTGGACCTAAAAATGAGGGAAAAAATGACTCAGACTTGAGTATCTATCTTAAATAGTTATGTCAATTCTTCTTTGTAAATAGGACAAAAGTTTAGACAAGGTCTCCAGAACTTTTAGACTAAAGATTTCAAAATTGTTTAATTTTATGTGGAACCGCCGAAAAATTCAGGAGATCACCATTTTTGAATCTAGCACAGAGTTTAGGTATTATTTTACCGAAGAATTGACTTGACTTATAAATTTGAATTTTTCCACTGGTTTTTCTTCACTGAACTTTGAGTCACTGAACTTTGTGGACGCCAGTTATACAGAAAAAATCCCCTTTTAAGTTTTTATTCTGATAAACCAAAGAACACACGGTCGGAAACAAATTGATCTTTCTTTTTCATTTCCGAAAAACTTTTTAGCAAAAGTGATAAAATAAAGAATATTCTTATGCCAGTATTAAAAAATTGGGGAAACTGATAAGGAAAGGCGACTATTGCGAGTGAAAATGGGAATGGTCAGAAAACACATGAAATCATAATTACTTGTTGAGGGTATTTTGTAAACCAAGGAAGATAGTTGAACTATAAGAAGCATAGGAAAAGTTGGATGAAATTGATTGCAAGTTAGTGGAAAAATATGGGATTTTATCAATCTGGGAGTGTTAAAATTTTGTTGTTCCGAATTTTCAATTTTCTCTTTTTTTTCAGAATTAGTCCAGCTTCAATGTGATTCCAGATCAAACTGATTTTTATACACTGGGTTTTTTCAACATAAAATTGAAAAAGAACCGTATTTGCCATAATAAAAATGCCAAAACTAAGCGCCAACCAAGTGCTTCAAACATACTTTTCGAAACCTAGTTTAAGCTTCAGCTTTAATTTCTTCAACGTTTAAAACCATTTTTGTTAATAATTTTCAATTTTCAAAGTTAAAATCACACCATTTTTTTTTCAAAAATTAAGTTTTGGGTAAACATGTTAAAAACTAACTCACCCTATTTTCCACTGCCAAAGTGCTCTTCCGACTCGCCGCCACTAGTAACGGACCATCACAATGCAGAGCATTCATCGGTTCGTCCATTTTGTTCGGACCGTCTTCTTCTTCTATCAGAATTCTTGATTTATCCAGTTTCAAAACTTTTTTTTCTCTTCGTGTTTCTTCGTTTGTAGACTTGATATCACTTACAACTCGCTGCTATCATTGTTCATTTTTTCTCCCTTTTTCTCCGTCTCTATTGTGTGTAGTGGTAGCAGTAGGGGTCTGCATTTAATATGGAGGTATGATTATTATTAAGGGTGATAGTTTAGGAGAGGAAGAGGGGAAAATATTGAGAAAGCGTTTTTAAAATTTTATTTTTAAAATTTAATTTAAATTTAAATTTAAATTTTAAAATTAAATAAAATTAAAATTTTGGTTGAGGAAAGCTGGTAAGGTTAGAATTTCAAAATTTTGAGATATTTTCGAATAACTTCGAGGAATTACGTGAAGGTTTGTTAGCTATCAGGATATTTTTTGATTTTTTTTAGCTTTTTTACATCAGTTTTTATTTTTTTTTTGTATAAAACAGCTATAATTTTATACGAATTTTGATTTAAGAGTATGCTGAAGAAATTAAAAATACTATTTTCATAATTAGGTTTCAATTATATTGTAAAATTTTAGACAGCAGTCTTGAAGAAAGTTTCAAGGGACCCATTAGAAAAAAGTACGTATTAATTGACATTTTGCGATAGACACGAGCATCCACGGGCACGATATTTTCAAGTTGATTTTTTTCGGCTAATCTTTTGTCAGATGATGACCCTATGTCTTCTTAGTACAAACCATAGTCTATGATTAGGCTCCGCCCCTTTCCTACTGTAGGCGATGCTCAATAAGCAAAAAAATAAAAATTTTTCCTGAAAGAGATAATGATGAAATCTCAACCGGAATCCACTTTTGGTACTATTTATAGTATTTTTGAGTTCTGGAGAGAATTCTGACTTCACGTCTTCAGGACAAAAAAAATCGATTTTTCATGACAATTTTCAATAATTGCCAATTTTCAAAGTTTGAACGTGTGTCCTGAAAATTTTTTTCACTACGTCCGGCCTAATTATGTTTTCTATGAATACCCACTACCAAGGGGGTCATACCATAAAAAAATCTCCCCAGGTTTCGCGGTGTCTTAAAGCCGATTCATAGCGATGTTTGCATTCAGTGCCCAAAATTTCCACGTATACCTATACATGGTGAAAAATTTTCAAGTTTCAAAATTTGGTGGGACGTTATTTTTTGTCTTATTTGAACCAAAAACTATCTTTCCGCGAATTTTTGGCCAACCATATTACCATTTATTCATTTGGCAGTTGGTTAGATTTAGTGAATGGAGGTAAGATATTATGACTGTTATTTCGAAAAATTTTTCAACTACGTCCAAACTTTTTACTCTTGATTTGGGAACTTCAAACATGTACTATTGTGCCACAAAATTATCCCCTTAGTTTTCACGGTGTCTTTCCCTCGAAAACTTCCATTGTTTTATCTCAGCTACAGATAGAGTTGGTCAATGGAAGTTTTCGAGGGAAAGACACCGTGAAAACTAAGGGGATAATTTTGTGGCACAATAGTACATGTTTGAAGTTCCCAAATCAAGAGTAAAAAGTTTGGACGTAGTTGAAAAATTTTTCGAAATAACAGTCATAATATCTTACCTCCATTCACTAAATCTAACCAACTGCCAAATGAATAAATGGTAATATGGTTGGCCAAAAATTCGCGGAAAGATAGTTTTTGGTTCAAATAAGACAAAAAATAACGTCCCACCAAATTTTGAAACTTGAAAATTTTTCACCATGTATAGGTATACGTGGAAATTTTGGGCACTGAATGCAAACATCGCTATGAATCGGCTTTAAGACACCGCGAAACCTGGGGAGATTTTTTTATGGTATGACCCCCTTGGTAGTGGGTATTCATAGAAAACATAATTAGGCCGGACGTAGTGAAAAAAATTTTCAGGACACACGTTCAAACTTTGAAAATTGGCAATTATTGAAAATTGTCATGAAAAATCGATTTTTTTGTCCTGAAGACGTGAAGTCAGAATTCTCTCCAGAACTCAAAAATACTATAAATAGTACCAAAAGTGGATTCCGGTTGAGATTTCATCATTATCTCTTTCAGGAAAAATTTTTATTTTTTTGCTTATTGAGCATCGCCTACAGTAGGAAAGGGGCGGAGCCTAATCATAGACTATGGTTTGTACTAAGAAGACATAGGGTCATCATCTGACAAAAGATTAGCCGAAAAAAATCAACTTGAAAATATCGTGCCCGCGCCCAACAGTGGTATGCTCCATTTTCTCACAAAACGTTAATTAAGCTCGGTTTGTAAATTAAAAAATGATCAGAATTTTGATGAAAACTGAATATAAAGAAAAATTAGAATTTAGAAATGGACTTCAAGGGGTTTCAAATGATTAAATCGAAAAAAAAACACCCGATACTTTTAACTTTAGTTTCGGAATTTCTAAGATTAATCAATTCAAATTCAAAGACTACTCGATTTTAGTTCAACTAGTTTTTTCTAAAGAGTATCTCGAAAAAGCTTACAAATAAATTTAAAAAATACCGTCTCAAAACCAGATAAATTTCATGATGTCATTTAAAAAAAGTACTTGTAAGTCAATCAAGTTCAGGTGGTTCAGTCCATTTTACAAAAGAAAGTTATACTATTGAAAAAAAAGATGACAATGGGTTGGGATTATGATAGTAAGGATGGCATAATCCGTAGTTTTGTACAACAAAATCACAGAACTTATAGTCAGGCTTAGACATATGGTACTGAACTCAAGGTTAAGACTTCAGAAAACTTTCAAAAATGAAAAATCCAAAAAATTTTTTTGGAAACTATGAAAAAGCCAGTTGCTATAAAATTTTGAAATTGAAAAATTGCAAATTCAAAATAACCTTCTAAAAATATTTTTAAAAACTACTGAAAAATTGGAAAAAAAAACTGATTTAAATTGGTTCCAAACTTTAATTTTTTAGTTGAAAAAACCATTTTGAAGTAAAAAAAACCATTTCCAAAAAGAAAAAAAATGTCAAAAATCACAAGAATCGAAAATTCCTCTCTAAACATATAACAGAGAAGGTAGCAAGATAGATAGATAGATAATAATCATTAGTTGTCGAAACATCAACCCAAAAAAAGAAGAGAAAGATTTACACTCGAAATAGTACATACAGGTGCGTCGGTGGGTGTTAGAATCAGAGATAGGCAAGGAGGAGGGATAGATTGAGAAGAAAATGGAGACGGTTTTTTTTTTTGAGAAGAAAATATAAAACCATTATCTCGGGCTTGTTGATATACGATTTATGTTTATCAGCATGGGGGTGATAGGCTTAACAGAGAGGAGGGGAGGGATAAAGCTTAGGGTTAGCCATCAATTAAGGTCAAATTAGGGAATGATGTTAGGAATGTGAAAAATAAGGAATTTTCAGGAGTCTGAGTTTTTGAGAACCGATGACCGAAAACGATTATTTGCGACCAGTATGAGTAATTTTTACCAGCTCAGCTGATCAAAAAATTTTCGAACTCGAAAAAAATTCTGGATGTGTTTTTTCAACCACCGTTCAAAAAAAGTGATTTTAAGCTCGCTCGACTAGTGAACAAGCGAAAAATTCTGAAAATATTTCGGAAAAACGGAATCAAAACCCACAAAACTTTTCAAAACCGGACAGCGCCGGATGATTTCTTGTCCCAGCTTAAAGGTTCGGAATTATGGATACAGAAGTCCTTCCGAGGTAGTTTTTCCAACTTAGCGTTTGAATAATTGGCTTCAACTACAGTTAACTTTACGCAAAAGCTGAGAGCAAAAAATTTTGCAAATTTTGATTCAAGCAAAAACGAGCAGAAAATTCATTTTTAAAATTTTGACTTGGTCTTGTGTCCGATGTATTTTTCATGATGATACCCCAATTTTCATATTAAACTTTATCCGTCCTGGGCATAGGGTGCGTAATGAGAGTTTGGACGCTGTTTCCGTGCTCCACACCAGTTTTTGAACAAATTCAACATGAAAAATGAAATCTTCATGAAAAACACATCTAGACGGACCCCAAGTTTCTAAATACAGCAAGGACAGAAAAGAAATCCCAAACCGGAACATTCCAAAACGATACCATCTCTCAATTTCCCTCATTTTTCCCCAAGTCATTTATACTCTTCATCATAGTTCTTTTTTGTCATCATCATTACATTCCGCCTCTTTGCACCGACCCTGTGACTTTGACAACTACAGTAATCTCATTTAGATTCTCCCCCCATTTTACTCCCCCAAAAAGATCGTAATCTTCACAAATCATACCTCAACTTGGACCACTTTTTTCTCCGATTTTTCCATATTTTCAGCGGAATTTCTCTCTTTCATTTCGATTTTCTCGAAACCACTGCCATCTTCCAATGTGCCAAGAGCATCTTGGTTGTTCTGAAAATCAAAAAATTGGGAAAAAAAGATTGGTCAAGATAGAATTGGTCAATTTGTACTTTGAAATTTTCGATCTCAAGAAAAGAAAAACAGATAAAATCTAATTTCACACTTTTGAAAAAGTGTGAAAAATGATTCAACCAACAAGTGATTGATGGCTATTTGGGGAAGGCATATAAAAATAACTGCATGTGTCTTATGTCGTTTTGGCTATATTTTTGGTGGTTAGGTGATACAAATTTCGGAAAAGTCTCTATTAAAAAAGCATATTTAATGGATTCCGCTCGATTTCGGGCAACGGGCTTACGTAGCTTAACTAAACGGCTCTGTTTCAAACGGACTTGAAAAATAATTTTCAAAAAAAAATAGAGTATCATTTCCAAATTTAAAAAAAACAGACGTTCAGTTTCGGTCCCGAAATTTCGAAAAAATCGAATCGTTTTTTTTTGCTGGATTTTTTTAAAATAAGTAAAAACAATCGGAATTTGTTTCTGAAAGCTTGCAGTTTTTTAAAACTCTCCAGAGCCTTCAAAAAATCATCATTTCCGCGAATTTTTATACTGGATGACCTCTCAAATTGAGAGTCTCTGATTTAAACGGTGTTTTGTCTTGTGCATTATGATTTTTGTTCTTGCCCGGTCCGAATCAGTTCATGGTAAAGTTTAAAGAAAATTCTCAAAGACTAATAAAAGTTATGATTTTTGTTAGTACTGATAGTAACGATAGTCTGAGTCCGAACTGGATAAAAAAAGTGTGAAAATTGAAATTTTTTGATGAAAAAATGTAATAATTATGCCAGTGAAAAAAAACGGGTTTTCTGTTACTTTTTGAATCAAGTAAAATCGAACAAAAAACGTTTCGAGCTCGAGTCAAGGGAACCTGATGCTGCATCACCAGCTTTTGTTCAGGCCTAATATGCCGGAGATAGCACAAAAATTTCAAAAAACTGTCATTTGATTTTAGAAAATGTATTTCAAAAGATATTTTATCAAAAGTATCAAATTTGAAAAAAAAAACCAAAAAATCTGAAACTCGCAAGCTCCCAGACAGAACGGTCAAAACTAACAAAGAAACATACCTGGTTACTACAATCCGAGATTTTCGTCGGCATCTCCTGTTCCTCTTTTCTTCTCCTTCTTCTTCTTCAAAAACAAAACAATGGGGGAGTGATAATGGATAGGGCAATGGCTCCCTTCTCCTCCTCCTCTGATTCTTCTTCTCATCGGCAGGCCGGTCCGTTTTTCCACGGAAGACTGTATACATAAAAGATTATCTTGGGGTTCCTTCCAAATTGAATCCGCGCTAATTCGAAGACTGGTCAATCAGACAGAAAAGAAACGGCAAACATTTTTGCGTTTTTTTTTTCGTTCAGATGCCTCTGACCGGAGTTTTTGATGAGACTTAATGGTGCATCACTGTGACAGTGTTCCGGGGAGAGAAGGAGCACAATGGGAACAGGGAGAATGAGCAACGGCAGTGTTTGATGATGTTATTAATGGGTTTCAATTTTGGAGAGAAGAAACGGAGCCGAGTGATTTTTTGGAGTTCAAAGTTTGGTCCAATTGGAATTGGAGACAGAAAAAATAAGCTGGAACAGATTATATTTTGTAAAAACACATTGAAGCAACTGAGTTCACTTTTTTAAAATTTCGTGCTCAAAATTTCATGCTGATTCCGTTATTTTTAGAGAAATCACTCGCAGTACGCAGAAATTTGGCAAAATTGTGGCAAAGAATCCGACAGCTCGGGGCTTTATTGTAGGCTTTTCGCTTTTTTATTACAATTTTCAGACAATTTTTTGAGTAATTTCTTCATTAAAAACGGAAATTATTTTAAAAAATAATTAAAAAAAAACCCAATCTCTTGCTGCAATTTGACGAGCGCATCCATTGATTTGCTCAGTTGCTTCTCCGATTTAAAAAACAAAAAAAATCCAAAAATCTTTGTCAAAAACGAATGAATAGTATAATTAAACCAATTAAAGATAAAGATTCCGTTCTTTCCTCGTCAGTTTGCCGAATTCTTGGCCAGCATATTTTAAGCAATGGAGTTCAGTCCACAGACTTCCACTGTTTTGCAAACACTCGTTCCAACAAGTTCCACACAAGCGACGAGTTGCTTTTCATTACCAGAAATATTCCGAAATTTTGATAATTTAATTGTGGTTGATAATTCTTTCATCCTAATCATTACCAATTAAGATGCACAAAAACTTCGATTTTTAGTTTTTAGTTGCTCCTACATGCTGCCCCTATCTCTTGCAGAATCTTAGTTTCCTATCTCCATAAATTACAAAGTTCTTCCTTTTTTCGTTCTTGATCGACCACACTTGACTCATTTAATCCAAAAAAACTCTCTCCCATTTCCTTCTCGCCTCGTGCCCTTTTCCATTATACGTGTGAAAGAGCAGACTGCTGAAAAAAAGAAAGGTGCGAACATTTTATGTTCTTCCATTTTGTAAGATTAATCTGATTTATGAATTAGTGGGAATTTTGTTTCGACGAATTTTGTTTTTAGGTTTTTTGCAAGATTTATCTTTCGGCTACTTTTTATTTTTGAACTTGAATTGAAACTTGCTGCCGATTTTTAAACTTAAAGAAAAACGAAACTCAGTTTTTTTTTTAATTTTTAAATTCCGACTTATTTTTTAGTTCTGATTCTTCATTCGCTATCACTTCACTCAAAAATCACTTTGTCGGATTTTATCAATCTGTATTGTGTGCTTCTTCCAAACGCCGTTTTCAACCGTTTGGAGTGATTTTTGACTGTAGTCGTAGTGAAAGAAAATAATCAGAATGACAAACTACGTCGGAATTTAAAATAAAAATACCCGGGTTCAGTCTTCCTTTAACTCGAAAATAGCTTTGAAATGCACAAAGAGCGTCCAAAATCGCAAGTTGATTGCGGCGGCCGAGAATCCGACAGTGTGGTTTTTTTTGCATGTTTTCTTTTTTCAAATAAAATGATTAAAAGTAGCTCAACCATTAACGAAAAAATTGAAATAATCTGACAGCTAAAATGAGAATTTGTGCGAAATAAACCGTTACTGTAATCGTTGCGACTATTTTTCGTGCTGATTCGCCCGTACTGTGCTTTCGTCCCCAAGTTGTTTATCCTAAACTCCACTAGACTGAAATTTTCGAAAACTTTTTTCTATTGTTTACTCAAGTACAAAAGCACCCTAGTTTCAGTCTAGTTTAAAATATTAAAAACCTACACGTCATTGTTTTGTACCCCATGTGTTCACCCGGAAACTTTTCTTGTTTTTTTCTGAAACACACGTTATTTATTTGTCCACGTGAAAATATTCTGACTCACTTCGACAGTCCGGTTCTATTTATCAACCGGACGTTTTATGTGTGTGGTCTTCAATAAGTCAATAGAGCACAGATCAGACAGTTACAGACACACGTGTTGAGATAATTTTTGTGATCAGTTGTGTAGTCAGGTGTTTGAGCAGCGGGCCACGGTAGAAAGTGATTATCGGAATGTTGCAGTTTTTGAAATTCATGAAAATTCTGTATACATTGTGTACTAAAAAATAGTGAATACACGAAGTTTGTAATTTTGAATATTTTTAAAAAACATTCAAAAAAAATATTTGTACCGATTAGTGAGCAATTGCCGGAGCTGTCACAAATAACCTATGGTTCTAATGGCTCCTTCCTCATAATGGAAAAGTCAAGTTTTCTCATTTTTTTTTCATGTCCAACTACCGTAAATCCTGTAATTGAAGCCCACCCTAAGAGCCTCTTTAAAAAATAGAAACAAGCCCTCAAGCCCTTTATTAGACGCCCGCTCTCTATAATTCGATTTATTTTATGAAAAATTATGGAAAACTACTCTAAAATTTCTGGTGGAATCACTCCAAAAAAGATGAGAAAACGTAAACATGATTTGGAAAAATCATTCAAAAAATAGAAGTCCACCCTTTATTTGAAGCACACCTGTAGGGGACCTGTGAAAGTAGAAGCCCATGAGACCAGTATAAAATATAAATTTTTCAAAATCGACGGTGTTGTAAAGCAGCAACTGCATGGCCTAGAACCCGACAAGTGGATGATTCACGGCCGATTTTTTATTACCTTTTCGTTTTTTGTGTAGTTTTTACATTTCTGAGTCCGAAAAGCACAAAAGCGAAAAATTTATAATGAGAAATACGTCGGAATTGGTTATTAGAAAATTTGATTTCAGTCCCTTTTTAGTTCGTCCTTTTTTATTTCTAGCCTTCATCGAAGCCTTCTAGTTTCCCACAAAGCAAACCGTTTGATCTTCTGAAAACCCCGCGCTTTTGGTCTATTGGTCTTCTTCGCAAAATCTCAGACTCTACTAATGACCAAGGAATCCATTTCCTCGAACGCTATTTCGATCCACTACCATCAACAAAAATGATGACAAAACTAAAGCGGCACGTGCGCAACAGTACGTGATTCTTGTGATTCCTTCTGAATACGTGCATTTTCTAAGGAGATTCTGCTAGAGACATGAACAAAGGGGTCTGAATGGTCAGAGGAGTTACTGTAGACACCAAATCATCCAATTTATCATTTCCCTCGGCCAGTTCGAGGAATTCCCGAAACGATCAGAGAGTGAGTAGTGAGGAGAAGATCAAAAGATGTTTGGAGTGTAGTTGCCGCTGAGGTGTTATTTTAGAACTCATAGAACAAAGTACTGCTGATTGTAGTTCATATCATTTGTTTATCAGTATACAATTTATAGCCTAGTGTTGTTTAGTAAATCAGAAAACAATCTAGAAAAACATCAGGAGTGTGCGTTACCTGTAAATTATTGATAAATTTACTGGGGAAAGTGGGATAATTTTACCGGGAAATTTTGATGAATTTCGATGAAATTACCAGAAAATTAGATTTCCATAAATTTACCGGAATTTTTATTTTTGATGAATAAACAGAGAAAACTCGAAAATTTACCGACAAGTTAACCAATGAATGTTCGGTAAATTTCAAAGTTTGGCGTCAAAATTCTATAAAATTGAGCAACGCTGCTCCGAAATTACGCTAGTGCCCATTGTTTAGTAGACTTACCTGTACTTTTCTCAAAAATTTTTGTTTCACCAGTAAATTTTGCGGATTTTCAAACTGTCTATAAATTTGTCGTTAATTCAAACTCGCCGGTAAATTCTTCGAATTTATTGACCAGTGAATTTTTAATAAATTTGAATTTACCAGTAAATTTTCTGGCAATTCAAATATACCGATAAATTTATAAAAATTCAAATCCGGTGAAACTTCCGAAAATTAGATTTCACAGGTAAATTTTTTGAAAATTAAAGTTTTCTGATAAATTTTTTAACGTTTCTGTTTTGTCGGTGAATTTATCGATAATTTACTGGTAAATCTTTAAAAATGTATCGATAAAATTTTTGGCCCATTGGACACCACTATCATCCCCTATCAACAAAACCTGCAACTTTTCTCCTAGATGTTTTGTGCTCTTTGAGAGCAATGCACTTGGAATGTTTCTGCACAGAGTGTAATAATATGTCAAGTCTAGGATTCCTGAGTAGCAATATGAGAACACCAGTCGTGACGTAAACGATGGCTCGTGGCGTGTGAAAAGATATCAGATAAAACACAAAAGATCGCCCTTTTAAAACAGAAAGTGAACTATCTGAACCATGGATTGTTTTGATGATCTTGTGTCTTGATGAAGGACTGATAGTGAAGTCAGAAGTTTTATGATTTTATCTTGTCCGAATCAGTCTGCCACAGTGTAAAACGCACTAAAAAAATCAAAAAATCACCGTTTCAATTCTGAAGGCAAAGTTTTTCTGATGGACGAAGGAATACCTAGAGCGCCTTTTTCAGCAGCCTCTGATACTGGATTTCACTAAAAAGATGTTTTTTTTTTGCTGCAACCAGAAAATTTTAGAAATTCCTGTGGGGATTTCAGACGTAAAAAAAACAGGTCCCTGCTAGTTTCGAAAAAATTTCTGGTGGGTCCAAAGTACAGCTTTCGGCAAACTTTTCCTTGCTCAGCAAAATTAAAACGGTGGATTTCTGGCAAAGTTTCCGAACTCTTTGCAAGGATTTAACCGAATTCAGCATTGCAGAATAACCAGAAAAAAAAGCTAAATTCTCCGACTGTAAACTGATTTTGAAAATCACTGGCTTCACTGACGGAACCTTCGAAAGATTATGCTTGGGACGCCACAACGAAAACCTTACGTCGATTTTTTAAACTGGTTCAAGGTCAAGAAAATTATATTTCAAGATTTGAAGAGCCAAAGCTCCCATTCGGTTGAATCATTAGCCGACCGTAGCATTTTGGGAAATTTTTTGTAATAGAAAACTTCCTTGGAAAGTTTCTGACGGATCTTCAACAAAACGGATACTCGACGGCCCGGACAGCGGACGGCAGAATTTCCGTTCCTCACGAAAAACATTCCATGACCTATTTTTTTTTCAAAATTCCACCAATTTCACTATCTAGGCACGCCCTGAGTGATGCTCATCTACTTACTGTAACCTCAAACCCAAAGGGGGCAAAGGTTCCAATTGCATATCAATTGCATCTTCTGATAGTCATACTGGAAATAGACTCCGAACACGATAAGACGAGCAGTGGGAGTGGGTTGATGCACAAGGAAGATGAATTAGAAGGTGCTGATAAAATTTATGATGTGAAGAAAAGAGAAATTTTTAAGCTTGTATGGAATACGAATGGAGAAGACAAATGTCGGGTGATGATTGGTGACAGTTTTTACATGTGAAAGGAGGGAAAGGAGGAAGGGAAATTGAGAAATGCTGAAAATGAGTTTTAAGGCATGTGGTGTATTTTTTTGTTAAATATATTTTGAAGTTTTTTTTAAATGTGTACCCAGGGTTCATTCCTATGAGTAGTTCCACTTTTTGTGAAATATTGACAAAAATGAAGAAAATCTGAAACTAAAAAAACTGTGAAAGAGTTCTTTAATTTCTTTCACAGTTCTTTTTTTAATGTTAATTCCGATTTTCATTTCAAAAAATTACTCAAATTTTTCTCTGAAGAGCACAAAACGTGTCCAAAATCGCAAACTGAATTCCGGAGGCTGCAGCCGAGAATCCGACAGTCCGGGGACCTTTTTCCCAAATTTTCTCGCTTTCTTATGGGTTTCACATGTGAAACTAGTAGAAAACTAAAAAAACTAAAATGAAACTTGTAAAATAAATATAAACATCTGAAAAATTAAAAAAAAAAGACAATCTGATTCTCGGCCACGGCTATCAGCCAGAAACCTGCGATTTCTGACGCTGCTCTCCTTCAAACTTTTTTCAATTCCTAAACTTATTGATTTTCGTAATTCTCTATTCAAAAAAACCGAACAAATCACTATCTTATCCCCTCTTCTCTTCAATTTATAACCCTTTTCTGGGTAAAAAACCAATAGATCAAAAGAAAATATTTTTATGACTACTGTAGGACGAGGAGGATGATGACTATTAATAATGATGACTATTATTTTGATGTTCTTCGAGAACCAACCCGTCTGCCACCAGAGGGGTATTTTCTGGCCTTTTAAAGGTTCAAAGTTTATATTTTTCTTGTTTTTTTTTTTACTGAAATTTGATTTTCGATGTCACCTGAATTTTTGTTCCTCATTATTTTTTTGGGCAGCGCTGAGGAATACCTAGAGAGATAACCTAAACAAACTAAAGGTGTACCTGATTTTTGGGGTGTTACGAACAAAAATCAAAAAGTTTTTGAGCTTTCAGCATGAAAATTTCAAATCGCGTCTACCCGGGCGGGGCTGAATCGAATAGGTTGGGCCTAGCTAGCGGATTACTGGGCGTCGCGATTTCCAGAAAAACTGTAATAAAAGACACTGAAAAATGAAACATGTATCGATGCGAATTTTAAAAATCTTTCATATGAAACCTTATTCAAAAAATTTCTATGATTTTTAAGAAAGTTATTTCGGGAAAACATCCGAACGACACCTACACGGTTTTAAGAAAAGCTGAAAATAGAGCCACACGGAAATTTAGCATTGGTCGGTGCAAAATTTTCATATCTGTCAAATGAGGCCTCATTCAACAAACTTTGGTGGTTCCCAGAAGTTTATGCCCGAAAAACCTGCGAAAGACAGCTACGGTTCTGGCGAGCTAGGTCAGCGGGCCTGCCGCATTTTCCGGACAAACTGGGAATAATGTCACATTGAAGATTAATATGGATCAGCAGAAAATTTTGATATCTTTCATTTTAAACCAATTTCGACTGATTTTGTCAATTTTCAAAAAAGTTAGACCGAAAATATTATAGGTTTTTACTAGTTTTCTCAAAACAAAAACGGTCAAAATTTTTAGCATGACGAATTCTTTAAAATGATTTTCATCGAAACAGAGTACGCCATTTCTTCAATAGACTGCCTTGAAATCGGAAAAAGTCCTAACTCAAAAATCATAGCCCAACATCAGAGACAACCTGTACAGAGATCATTGTAGGCGCGCGCGTCACCGTCGCGTTCCCCTCTCCTCTTCTCATGCCGGGGTGCGAGATGATGACAAACTTTTGATTGTCTTGTTCTTATCGTCGTCCGTCGTCGTCTTCAATTCTGCAAAGTGTCACACCATCCAATTTGCTGATTATCACGTAGGCCCTCGCGGGGGTAGCCTACGTGACTTTCGGTAGGAACTGTACGGGTGGGCGGAGTAGACCGAACACGGGAAGTGTTTTGATAATTGTCTCGTAGGACAAATGATGATGGTATGAGGTATATAAGGAATTTTAGTTGAGGTTAGAAGACATCGGACAACATTCATTTATTTAGTTATTTTGAGCACTGTTTCCTTCTAAGAACGCTCTTCCTAGTTTAGCTGTTAGCTAGTTAGCTTAGCAATTCGTTTCTTTTTTTCAGCTATTTTAAGCCTTTTTTTTACATAATTTTGACTTCTTGACTTAGCCACTCAATACTTTAGGGCAAGTTTTCCCGACGATGATCACTTTTAGAACTTTGATATTTCCCCCTAAAAATGGATTTTCTCTTCTTCTTCTTTCAGTCATCCCCTATATTGTCATCGATTCCCCTCATATCAGACCGTCTTCTTTTTCTTTTCTTTGCGGTTAGTTCGCAATTGTCACGTTCGCCCAATTTCCGTCTAGAAAAAAAAATTCGAACTTTTGTGTCTTGGTTTCCGCTTTAGGGGAACTGTGTTTTGGCCGATAAAGTGCAGAACAAGGGTTAGGAACCGAGTGATTATTTCAGGAGATTTATCTCAAAAATCTGAAACAAAACCTAGGCTTGTTTTAACTGATATTGTAGTACATCTCAAAATCTGTATTTCAAGATCTCAATCGACGAAAACTGTCGATTTTGAACGAATCTACGCACCAAACATCATAAGCCCGGGCCAAAATTTTTACGCTGGAGAAAAATGTTTTTTTTTTTGGTTTTTTCTGATTACTAGGGAAAATAATTTTACAAAGCACTTTTTGGACATTCCAAATAAGAAAAAGACAGAAGTTTCAGCAACATCAGAAAAAAAAGTTTGAAACAACCGACCCTAATTTTTCACATATTTTTGAATCCATGCCGACCGGGCCAGCCCTCCAAATCACAAAAATGGGACGAACAAGGCTATGAAATTTTATGTTTTCTCTTGCAAGCCGAGCTTGTAAAACAACAAAAATTCGAAAAAAAAAAACAAAAAAATCCATGCTAATTTTGCATTAAATGGGAGGAGCCTCGCAAAAAAACAACAAAAACACACTCCGGATCAAAGTATCAATTTCCGGTTTTCAACATTTCCTGTCTATCCCTTTTTTCTCTGACTCCGCCCACTTTTTCACGTAACAAGTACCTCCGCGCCTTGCAAAACCCCCTTTCTTAACACGCCGTCTCCACGTGATTGTGGTTTCTTCTTCTTCTTTTCGATCTCCCCCTACTCCAAACATCCCTTCCGTCCTATCCCCTCCTTCACGACAAATCGTATCTTCAGACGTATATGTCATCATCGCCCACCGCTCACACTACTCTACTAATCATGGAACGACTCAGCAGCGAAGTACGTCTGTACTCCACACCAATGTCCGCGATTCTCGATGGAAATGTGACGTCGTGCTTGACGCGAGCTTTTACACCGGACTCGGTACGCGCTGCTGTTAGCCCACTCTTGGCATGGATGACTTTGGTGAGTCTTTTTTTCAACTGGGGATTTGGAAGACGTTGGGGTGACTTCAGAAATGTTGTGGACCGAAACATTTTTTTCTGATAAAAAAAGAATTACATAGAATCAACTTCTGTATCCCTACCAAAAATTTCGTCTGAAGGTATCACTTTCACTACTGACTGAGCCCACGTTCTGAAAGGGTTATAATTTTTTGCACTGAAAAAAAAAGAAATGTTTAGTTGTAAAAAGTCGAAAATTTTGAACTAATTTGAAAAAAAAAACCACTCGAAATTAGAAATTTTTTTTGGATTCTGACCGACCGCGCCGGGTTGGGCGGGATAATCGCAAGTATGGAAAGTGAAGTAGCCATAAGCATATCCAGTTGAGATTCGAAAAACTTTACCGAAAATTTTTTGGAAAAAATTTTTGAAAATGATTTTGTCTGCACAACTTCTGGCGCTTTTTGAAGCCTCGGACTCCCAGTCGGAATTTTCGGCCGAAAAATTGCCTTGACAACTTTTTTTTGCGACGAAAAATGGATTTCAGCTTTCAAATTTTCCTAAAACGCCTTTTTCCCGTTTAGTCCACAAAACCAATACTGATCCAAACAATTTCCAAAAAAAAAAGAATCACTAGATCAAAATTTTGGGTGAACATTATTGATAAGCTACGTGATTCTGGGCACTTTTCCTGCGATCTAGCATATTGACCATTTGAACAACTAACTAAGTGATAAAATGATCAATCAGCAAATATTTTATTTATTTGGCAAATTATTCAATTCTATTCCAGGTCATCATCGGAACTCTTGCACCAGTCAGCGTATTCTCCGGTCTTAGTCTGAAACGATCAACAAAAGAGCTGTTATCAGAAAGATCCTCAAAACTCGATGTGCTTGATATTTTCCGATTCCTTGCAATCCTCTGGGTTATGCTTAATCATACTGGAAGCGAGGGAAGAATCGATATTTTGGAAAGGCTTCCGTCGGCGGATGCCTTCAAAAGTGCCATGCATGATCATCCAATTTTTGGAGCTCTCATGGGAAATTCTGCTCTTGGAGTGGAGATTTTCCTAGTGCTCTCTGGACTTTTGGCCGCTAGATCATGGCTCCGAAAAGCTGACGAACCATTCTTCCAACACTGGAAATCCTTCATCGCTCGACGCCTTCTAAGACTGGCTCCATCCATGTTCATCTTTGTCTACATCGCCGCCGGTCCGATCATGGAAGCATTGCTCCCCCGGTACTCGTCTTCCATGGTCTCCGCATGTGGATTCTGGGGTATTTTGTCTCATGTCACATTCACTTCCAACTGGCAATCCACTCCAACTTGCATGGGATACCTATGGTATTTGGGGTTAGATATGCAGCTTTACATGGCCGCCCCGATCTTCCTCAATTTGCTTCACAAGGCTCCAAAACGTGGAATGGCTCTGACAATTGCCACTGTCATCGGATCAATGTTCATTCGTGCGGGGTACTGTACCGCGTATGACACTTGCAACAAGAGTGATTGTGATATTCCATTCATCTCTTATCCAGGACAAGATGCCGAGACTTTGAAGTCCATTTATGCCGGATTATGGGACATGTACTCGAGACCTTATACCAAATGTGGACCATTTTTGATTGGACTTCTTTTGGGATACATCACCACTGCTACTCAGGTAAGTCCTCTTTTTTTAAACCCAAAATTTATTAATTTTTTTCAGTACACAATGTCGCCATCCGCTTCCAAGACCCTCTTCCGCTCGAGTCTCTTCGTTGCCATCGCCACAATCTACGCAATTCTTCCGGAATACTGGAACCCAGATGCTGGAAATAACTTGTATAACACCGTCTACACTGCAGTATTCCGATCCGTTTTTGCATTGGCCATCGCTGGAATGATTGCCGCGTTGTATTTTAGACAAGAATAGTGAGTTTTTTTTCTCTGCGTTTGGGAAGTATTCTGTCGTAAGATGCGCTGTTTAATTTGCCAAATTTGAAAATGTTTGGGAATTTTCTTAAATTAGCAAAGAGGCTAACTTTGCCGCCCTGAAATTAAAAACCGACATTAAAATTGACAACGATTCCGTTGATACGGATTTTAGACCAGGTTTCCACTCTTCGCCCAGAAACGTTATTTTTGGGAATCCTGTAGATTTCCGAAAGGGGCAATTTTCAATATTTTTTTGAATAAGAAACAATTTTTCGAAAAATTTACAGACGTCGAAAATTTTCAGACAGTTCAGAAAAATACTTTCGAAAAATTTTCTTTTCAAAAATTATGGGAATCTGTATCTCTCTGTCGGAAATTCTTTGGAAAATTTATGGAAAAAGGGGTCCTCAAGCACCAACCAACCTACACATTCTTCAACATTTAAAAAACTTCCTAACAAAATCATTCTTTCAGTCGACCAACCAACCCAATCTTCGCAATGTTGGCCAAGCTCACCTACAACGCCTATCTTCTTCACATGCCAGTCGTCTACATTTTCAACTGGCTCCCATTCCTTCAAGCCGCCACATCACCAATTCATCTCCTTTTGGTTCTTCCATTTGTAGCTATCCTCTCGTTTATAGCCGCCCTTATCTTCTATCTTTTCATCGAGGCTCCAATTGGTCATTTGACCTCTCAATATGCCACACGGCTTGGTCTATAATCTGTGATCTGAATCTTCCGGATAAGCTTTAGAACCCCCTTTTTCCAGTTTTCCACGTGTACATCTCTTTTTTTCTTGTCTTATTTTCCACTTTTGTACTTGATTCCTGCCCTTTCTCTCTATGTACATATTTATTTTTGGTGCTTTTTTGTTTGACGGGTGCAACTCTTTTTACCGATAAATATGAAATAATTTATTTTTAACTTTCTCAAAATTAATTTTTCCTTCCACACCTATTCAAATGTCTCCAATAATCTAAACTGTCTGTGGCGATTAGTCGTTGACCGTGTCCAGTCCGTTCCCGCGCAGCCAGAGCCATTGAGATACGAGCCACGGCAGACATGGCCGAAAAGGGGTCGTCGCCTGAAAAATCAGAATTTTCTGGAATTAAAGAAAGGAGATTTTTAAACTGATTTTATTTTTCACTATCAATTCAACTCAAAACGGCTTGAAATGGCGTTTGAAAGCAGTCAAATCGGTGGTCTAGAACCCGGCAATTTACTTGCGTTTTTTCATATTTGTGTTGCTTTCAACTGGAAAAACTGCCAAGAGTACGAAAAGCACGAATAAACAAGAAAAAATCGCCCCAAGACGTCCACTTGTTGGATCATAGGCCATCAAACTGGATGATTTGAAACGCCGTTTTGTATCGTTTAGAGTTTTTTTTAGAATGAATTTATGATACAACCGAAATCAGAATAAAAAGAATACAATTCGTTTGATAATTGAGAAATTTGAGTACTGTCTAACTTGAAAAAAAGTAACTCACAATCACATTCTGCCACAATAAGTCTTGGGTTTGAAGCTGAAGCTTCTTCGATTTCTCCACCTTTTTGCACACCGTCCAGAAGAATATCGGCTTGTCTGGAAAGTGAAAAGTTATTTTTTTTAGGATTTCCAAAGCGTTATACTTCTGAATAAAACGGAATATTGAAGGTTTAGAGTTTTTTTTAAAATCATTTTGGAAAAAATTAACTCACCTTATCGCTCTGGAAATCGTCCCTAGATGCTTCAAATCATATCGGAATTCCGTCAGACTTGCCCCATGGTCTTTCAATATTTGAGCCACGACATCAATATGTTTGCATCCTTTCACCGCCACCACCTCAGTTCCTTCCAAATAATTCTCACCAAGTTGGGCTCTTTGTTTTACATTCGAGCCGATGTATAGATTCCCGACCATCTGGAAAAGAAAATGGTTCTTTTAGTTCGAATCGGAAAATGTTCAGTGAAGCTCACGTCTGTTAATCTCATGTCTATTGAAAAGGGGTTAGAAGAACGAAGGCTAGGAGAAACTTAAATTCATATGAATCTCTGACAAAATTCAAACCAACTACTGGTCCAAAAGCTACCAGTAAACGACTAGCTGCCGACGAGAAATTGACTCAAACATGAACTAAAGCCACCAGAAAGTGGAAACAATTATCTTCAGGTCAAATTCAGTTCAGAGCTGCATGTTTATTATCACCTCAAACAGCCTGCTTGGCCAAACATTTTTCGAACCAATTTTGGAAAAAAATGGTTTTGAAAAAATAGCCGGACACCAGGTCATTTGAAGGCTAGAAAATTGGAAAATAACTAACTATTCGGGAAAAAATTTGGAATTGGTAAGTTTTGTAACCTCGGGACTTGAGAACATTTTTCAGTTCAAAAATAAATAAAAAAATTTTTATCCGAAAATGTTCAAATTTTTTTGAGATTTCAGAAAATGGTCTTTTATGCATTTGGACCTAATTTGGGGACACTAATATCACTGAATTTTGTTCAATATAAGCTTCAAAAAATCTTAATTTGAAAACAAACTTCCAGCTAAATTTCCCTATCGAAGTTGGACTGAAAATGGGCGTGTCTTCTCACAGAAAAAAAACTCACCCTTCTCGATATTTTCAGCATTTTCAGTGTTATCGGGAACCTATTTTTCCAGAAGAAACCCTTCTTTAGGGGGAAGAAAAGAGGAAGAATAGAGAGAGCTTCTAATCCAATTTCAATTTCATTTTTCTTTTTGTCTTTTTTGTCTTGCAAGAAGGGAATAGACTCCACCCATTTTACAACCCTTTTCCTTTCTTTTTTTGCTCTCGAAACAGCTGGGAGCACTCGTAGCGGGGGAAGAAGCTAAAGGAGGAGTGGGTGTCAATTTGAAACAAAGAGAAGGGGAAGCTAATTATCTTTTTGTGCTCTTTTTTTCTAGAGGAAAAAAAAGACGAAATTGAATGGAAAATTGAAAAAAAACAAAACAGATTTTATTTTATCTTTTCTAAAAAATCAGTGAAAAGATGATGGGTACGATAACAGAAAAAAATGTGGAAAATGAGTGATTCAGTGGTGGATAAGCCTGGGGAGAGAGCCTAGAATCAATGATATCTTGGATTAAAATGGAGATTAACAAGTCAAAAAAATCAACAAAATAGGCATGAAAAGTCCCTAGACGACGTGGAACAAAATTATCGAAAAAAGTAAATTTTTTTGATTAAAATGAAGATGAACAAGTCGAAAATCAACAGAATAACAATGGAAATTTGGGTTGAAAAGTGAAAAGTTAACAAAAAAAACAATGAAAAAGGACTAAAATTAATGCTCATCCTCAGTGTGCTTCTTTCTCTTCTTTGGCACTTCCTCCTCCTCTTCTCCACCATTTTCAGCCTCCTCTTGTTGTTGTTGCTCGTGAAGACGTTTCAGACGTTTCTTTTCCTGAAAAATCGGATGATTATAGCCAAGATAAGAGGGTGAAAATGCGCTCTAATTGTACTTTTTCAGAAAATGTGCAAAATTTTCATTTTTCACATACTAATCGTTTTTTTTTTCTGAGAATGCCAATCAAGATGAGTTGTTTACTACATCAGTTCTTATCAGTCGACTCTATTTCAGAGGCCAATGGAAAAGTACAAATGTCGAAATTTATCATCAAAAGTGCATTTTCAAACTTAATAAATGACAGTTCTCAGACAGCTTCCGTTACTAGAGTCTGTGTTCTTTCAGCACGTTTTTGAAATCGTTTGAAAGCTAAAACTATGCTGATAACGGATCTGGGACCCGTTTTTGCTATGGACCATGTAAAACGGCCGAATTGCACCAAATTTAGTAAAAATTTGAAGGTTTTTAGAGATTTGAAAAAAAAAAAGAGAATTCAAAAATTAAAAAAAAAGCCTAGCCAACAGAAGACTGAAAGTTCGGTGATGACCTAGAAATTCAATAACGGGAATTCAAAAAATTGCTGGTTTTATACTCTACACAGAGCTAGAGTTGAACTCAGGGCTGGTCAGAAAATTTCCCAAAACAAATTCATAAAAATGGTTCGAAAAGTTTTTCTTGGCGTCAGAAATGGTTTTTTTACGCTCGACTCTTCCAAATCCGATTTTTTGAATTCCCGCCATCAATTTTCCAAGCCACAGCGGGGTTTTTGTCCCTCTTTCTGATTCACAGTTGCGTTTTTAAAATTTTGGAGAGGATTTTAAAGTTTTTGAAATGTTTTTTTGCTTTATTTTTGGTATTGAAATTGGAGTGCATTTAAAGATTTTATAACTATGAGATCTGAAATTCTGTTTACCTTCTTCAATCTCTTTCTCTCAGCCTCATCAATCTCCTCTTCCACAACTTCTTCCTTGATCTCTTCTTTGATTTCCTTCTTAATTTCCTCTTCAACCTCCACCATCTCCTCAGCTTGAGCTCTCTGCTCTCTTCTCAATCGTTTTCTCTCCTTTTTCTCTGCCTTTTTACGAGCTTTCTCTTCATCCGATGGTTCGTCTTCTCCTCCACTCAAAATTTCAGTTTTCACCTCAACGACTTCTTCCACAATTTCAGTCTTAATTTCAGCAGCTGCAGCCTCTCTTTTGGCCTTCAATGCGGCCATTTTCGCGGCGAAATAGTCTCCAACGGACAAAGTGCTAACTGTATGATTATCAGGTTTTTCATCCGCGTTTTTCTCCGAATTTTCAGCTGATTTCTCCTCGGGCTTCTTTTCTTCCTCTGGTTGATTATCACTTTTGAGCCGTCCATATCCAAGGATTCCCTTCTTGTGACTATCACTGTAGTTGCTTGTGTCCTTGGCTCGGGTGAATTTTTGATAGCTGAGAAATGAAATTTTAGATTTTTTTGAAAATTGGCAGAGGGACTGATTTTGACTTTTTCAGACCGGCTAGAAATCCCATAAGTTCCGCAAAAAATTGTACATAAAACTTTTGAGAAAAAAAATCCGATTCTGGATATTCATCAGTGAGCTTGTTTTTGGGGCTTCCCCTCGGTTTTTTTTTAACTTGGAGCGTATTTTTTAGAAATTCGAAATAAAAAAATGGTTTTGATCTTTAATTTTCAAACAAAAAATTTGGAACTTTCATCCGGTAGCTTGGCTTTTGAGGGTTTTTGAGCTTCAAGCTTGTTTTTCAAAATTCGCCAATATCAAAAAATCTCAAAATTTTATTGTTGAGAACATTTTCTCTTCAAGAAAATGGCTATATTAATTTCAAAGATAGATTTTGATGCGAGAAAATTCGTCAGAAAACTGATCGAAATTTCTGACAACACTCATAAATTTTCAGACAGTTGCAAGAAAAAAACTGAATTTTTTAGAAAAAAAAACGTTTTTCAAATTGATAAGAATCCGTTTCTCTATGCCTGAATTGTCCTTTGTTATCCTAAAACGCCTTTAGAGCTTCAAAATTTTTGCTTTGGCTGAAATTTTGTACTGGGCGATGTCTAAAATTAAGAATAACTGGCTGAAACGGGTTTGATGTCCTTCCCGCTTTGAATTGCTTTCATCAGCGTAAATTTTTCGAAAAGAATGTTAGAATTTTCTCTCAGACATACTGAATTCTGCGACGGATCGATTTACTCTTCAACTCAATAGAAATCTTCTCAGCGGCTTTTGTCTTTTCCTCTTCAGTCTGTTCTGGATCTTGTTCCTTATTCTTATTCAACGCCGCCAGAAGATCAGCAAAATCATCATGATGAGAAATCCACGTGGAATCATAATCAGCCATTTTATCAGCGCCAAGACCACGTCCCGAATGATTGGGTTTGAGTTTCACCGCGTTCGAATCCCCCTGACGATTTCTACCGAGACCATCGCCCTCGGACCAACCCATCTTTTCCATTAGTTTTTTCGAGAATCTGAAAATGAAAAAAATGGGAAAAAACGAATTTTTTAAAGGTCCAACTCACTTCTGATCATCATTTTTCCATGTTAAATTCTGTGGATCCACACTAATTTTTTGTTTATACTTGGGCTGAGCCAAAATCGACATTTTTCAAGCCAAAAAAGCGAGCGTTGAAGCGTCGAGAAACCCTGAAACTGAAACGATTTGATAACTTTTTTTAGCGGAAACTTAAAGGTACAGGGCTAATGTTCGTTGGGTCACATTACAATTTCAGTTATTATCAGAATTGAGTTACTTTAATCGTGACGGGACCCATACACATCGTCCCGAAACAAGATTATTTTGACAGTAAAAAATTGCATATTTGTTCGGTGGGGCACATGTGCATGCATTTAGTTTTTTCAGTTGATTTTTTTCAGCCGACTAGCAGAATCAGATTCTTTCAGAGCGTCAAGTAGAAACTTCCAAAAATTGAAAATGTATTTTTTTTTTGAAATTTAAACAAACTATTTGAATTTGATCATCAATAATGTTTCCACAAGATTGATTCTTCCGAAATCTCTCGAATTTGATTTTTTTTTTTAGGAAAAATTTTTCCAAAAAAACATTTTTTTGAGCTATTTTGGGTCTTCAATTTTGAGAAATCCGAATCAAAAAAGGAAAAAAATTCGAGCAAAGAGATATTTAAAGTGACAAAAAGACACTGAAATAAAAAAATTTTGTAAAGCAAGAAATTTTTTTTGAAAAATATATATTGCTCAAAATATTTTTAGAAAATTAAAACCGAGAGAAATCACACAGCATGATTTTTAAGAAAATGAAGAGATTATTATTATTATAAATTCACAAAAAGGTTCGTCTTAAAGGCGCATCGAATGTTTCCATTGTGTTTTCGTACTGCAATCGTTACGGGGAACAAATCGAAAAAACAATTCAATGCGCCTTTAAGCCCAGCCATTTGTGAATTCATCGAAAAATGTAATAAATTACTACGGAGTCATACAGTTCAAGGCATGTGAAGGACAACAAAAACTACCAGATCATGATGGGAAAAATATTGAGAAGAAAAATGAGATGATTAAACCCAAATATTAATTTAAAAAAACCATTAGATATTATTATTCTGCAACCAAATCGAGAATCCACACTTCGCTCATTCCTATCATTTTCATCGGTGGTCCTTGATACAAACTTCCAGCCGAGACCATCAATTGTCCACCGAACGGAATCTCGTAGAGTCCGTAAAAGTAGGGAAGCATCCAGTAGACCACCGGAACAACCACATAGAATTGACCGGCATGAGTGTGTCCAGACAGGATTAGATCCACTTTTGAAAGCTCTTCAGGGTGGTCCACAAGGAATTCTTTGATTGATGCCGGATTATGAGACATGACGACTTGGGTGGTGTTCTTTGGACAACGTTGGGTGGCTTTTGGCAGATCCATTTCGTGATTTAGAATTCCAGATTTTGGACTGGAAATGTCGTTGACACCGGCAAGGCAGATGCCTTTTAGCATGGAACTTCTGAAAATAGAGTGATTTTCGTTGAATAACTGAGCTTTTCGGAAAATTTTTATATAAATTGATACATTTTTTTGATTCTGATACGGATTCTGTTTTCAGATTTGAAAAAAATTCTAAAAATGACTACGGTATGGTCAGAAAAAAGATGGAAGTTCTGCTTTATTTTTTGGTCATTTGAAAGCTGAAAATACGCCCATTACGGATATATAATCATTCTGCGCCGCTGAAGAAAAAAGTTGTGGTCTGATCGATTTTTCGTCAAAGTTTCTACTTCAAGCCGCGTTTTTTTTTGGAATTCAGTGCTTCGAAAAGCGCTAGAAATGGTAAGAACACAATGTATGACTTCCTGATCAACTTGAAAACGCTTTTTGAAAAAAATTCCGGAAAATAATTTTTCTGAAAAAAAGTTTTTGAATGACTTCGATGGTGTTTATGAATTGTGTTTTCACTACTTTTGACGTCTTTTGAAGCTTTGGATCCCAAGCAAAACACGGCTAAAAGTAGCAATTTTGGCTTAAAATCGAACAACTTTTTCTTCTGTGGCAAAAATTGACTTTATATTCGTAATCAGCACATTTTCCGCTTCCAAATGACCTGAAACGCAAGCAGAAACCCTATTTTGCCCTAAAAATGAGATTTTCTCTGCTCTGTCTCTCAGCCTCACACACTGTCTCTTTCATCCATTATTAATAACTCACTCATTTTCCAAAACCGTAATATGTCCATCTCTATAGAATCGAAGCCACTCGTGCACATCTCCATAGTAGTACTCGTGATTTCCAGTGACAAAGAATGTGGGAGCATGGACAGGGAGTTGTCTGAAAATAAACCATTTTTAAGTGATGTTTATTCGAAACATTGGCTTACAAAACAGGCTTAACCCGATTCTCAATATCAGCCACCGGTGCGTCAACCATATCTCCAACAATCAACACTGCATCCACTGGATTCTCCAAAACCTTCTCAACAACCTGATGAATTTGCTCTGTATAAACACTTGCTCCGGCGTGTAAATCAGAAATGACAGCGAGCTTCAAATGACCTCCATCAGCAGAGAAATTCCGAATTTTGATAGTTTTATGCTTTACGACGACCCAATCACGTGAGATGAACATTGTGGCAGACATTAGGAGAGTGAGGATTAGGGTGAATCTGGAATAAGAGGAACAATTATTGTCAAACTAAAAAAGTTGCGACGCGTGAACCTCACAAAGCTGTAAAAAATTCTCTCGAATAAACTCCACCTTTTTTTGCAAGAGTGCGGCGCACTTTTACACTGGTTATCTTAAGCTCTTTTCTAACCTTTTCAAAAAGAAATCGAGGGTAATATATAATGTTAGGGATATTTTATTGCTATTTCAATCAAACAATCAACTTTTCAATTAATTAATTCGAGACTGGCGCGAGGAATCCATTGTATTCAGAAAATCTGAAAAGTGCGCGGCAGTCTTGCAAAAAAAGGTGGAGTTTATTCGAGAGAGTTTTTCACAGCTTTGTGAGGTTCACGCGTCGCAACTTTTTTACTTTGACAATAGGGGTTTTTCTTGACTTCGTTTTTCGATAATGAAATTACTTAAAAATCGTCTTGAAGAGCAAAAATCGCGTCTAAAATCGCAATTTGCAGATTGATGGCGGTGGTCGAGGATGCGAAAGAGCTTTTTTTAGATTTATATTTCATATTCAATTGGAAATATATGAGAAAAGCCAAAAGTATGGAAATAATGACGCTGTAAGATTCTCGTCCACGGCTGTCAATCTGTAACTTGGGATTTCGGGGCAGGACTGGGCAAAAAACTCAACATTTTTTGGGATTCGCAGAATCCGTTAAATTAAATTCAGAAGCTCACATTGGGCGGGCGGGAAACGGTTGTTTTACGCGTTTTGATACCCCCTTTGAATAACAATTTATTAAAATAGTGACTGAAAATTCATATTGTCTAAATTTTTGTTTCCTTTTTTGCTGTCGATAAAATTTGCCTCGGATTTTTTTCGGGATTTTCAATTTTTCGAGCTAACTTTTTTAAAGTGATTTTCTATAAATCATTGCTTCAAGAAGCAACTAATTTTGGCCGAAACTGGTGAAAAGCTGCGCAAATTTTTTAAAGAAATTTTTTTTGAAAATTTCGAAAGCCGTACTTAATCTGAGATCGTCTCTGCCAAATGAGATCATGCAATAATGGAAGCTTTCCGACCATTTCCAAAAGCCACGAGGTATACTGAAACATTATCATTTTCGAGGCGAAAAAGTTTACAAGTCCGAATCCGCAGACGAGAGCGATCATGTTAGTCCAAATACCGGCACATATTGACGTGAGATCGAAGAGGAGCCACTGAAAATATTTTGGGTTTTGAGATTTTGAAAAGAAAGACATTTTTTTGGAAATTTTTTCCTGGAAAAATTTAAGAAGAAAAGAAGAAGTACCTGTAGAAAACCCGGAGCGTAATACATAAAATAGACGGCTTGGCCGAGGAATAAGAAGACGATGAGAGCGTCTGAGCATCGTTTTCGAAGAATCTGAGAAGGAAAAAACAATTTTGAAGTTTTTATTCAATTTTTTAATAACATTTCAAATTTTTTTCTATCTTAACACCTCTTAAAATCATTATTTTTACCCTTTTGGGTAAAATCTTTCCATTAAATTCACAAAAAGTAAAATAAACAACGACACTCCGTTTGGTCCGCCCCCGGCGTGCGTTGTTTAGCAGCCTGACTCTGGGTCTCACAACGAACGGCGCGTCTTCAAATTAATTTTTTTCGCCCTCTCGCCAATCTCATTTTCCCTCATTTGCCGTATTTGTTGGCGGCACTTCAAATTTTTATATTTTTTGAATATTTTTTTGTTAAAATCATAGTTTTCTCTGTCAAAACGATAAATTGACTGAGGAAATGCCTTTGTGTAACTCGATTCTTGTGGGAAAGCCCAGAGATTTTATCGATTTTTTAGTGAGTGTGTTTCAGATTTTATCGGAATCTCTACAAACTTGATTCAGTCTGTTCAGCGCAGCAGGAACTGCAATAATGAACCCGGTAAGTGTGGGGAAAAGATTTTGAGTTTTTTGTTTGAAAAAAAGGTATTCTGAGCAATGGAGATAGTAGAAAAAGTGGCATTATGGCTCGAGTTTTAGGTCATCTTGAAGAGCTTTTAACGAACAAAAAATCGATTTTCGCCACGATGGGAATTGAGGCCCGACTCACTTCAGATTCAAATTTTCAGCCAAAACTCATAGTTTAGGCCGTGTTTTTAAGGGTTTCAGAGCTTCAAAAAGAAAATTGTGAAAACAAAATTTGTGGCACCTCCAGCGATTCCTGACAACTTCTGAGCGATTTTTTATCGAAAAAAAAATGTATGTTCTGAAACTCGAAATTTTCAGATCCTACGTTTTTTTTCGAAATTTTTCTAAAAAGCTACCGAGAACCGTTGAGGGTCGCACAAATTGCGTTTCCACGCTTTTTTTAAGCGATTTACGATGTTTTAGAACCCGAGAAAGAAACGAATAAAAGTTGCATTTTTGGTATAAATCGGCCAGGCCATTTTATTTTCCAGCAGCGAAAATTGATTTAAAAGTTGTAATCCACACATTTTCAGCTTTTTAGTGGCCTAAAAATCAAGCTTTTTTCGGTTTTCCCGATATTTCTATTTTTTCAAAAAAAAAGTGAAATTAGCGTTTTTGGAATGCTCGGCCATAAGAGTTTCCTAGGCCATCAAACTATAAACCACGCCTTAAACGACACACTTTTCAGACAAACTATGATCACCGGATGATGCAACAAATGGCATCGACTCCTCGTCAATACGTTCCACCACAACAGTCCTCCTCATCCTCATCAAACGGTGGTGGAAGCTACCCGAAACAGCGATTCGTTCAAATGCCACGTGGCACCCCATCTCAACAAATGTATCAAGATGATGGATTTGATCAATGGGATGATAGTATTTCACATATGGGATCAGGTGGTGGAGGCGGAGGGAATGGGACACATGGATCATCATCATCCCAAGCAGAAAAACCCACTGGACTCCGTCATTTTTCAACGAAAGTTTGCGAAAAAGTCAAAGAAAAAGGGCTGACGAATTATAATGAGGTGGCCGATGAGTTGGTGGCCGACTATTTTCAGAATAATATTATGAAGCAGATTGATGTGGTGGTGAGTTTTTTTTAAAAGTTTAATGGCCTAGAAACCTCTGGGTTGCCTTTGGTGGGCTAGTATTCAAAATCGGAAAAGATTTTCTAGGCTATATTTTCAAAAACTCAAAAATCTCATTTTTCAGAAACAAGAATACGACATGAAGAACATTCGGCGACGTGTCTACGATGCTCTTAACGTCCTTCTCGCTATGAATATTATCACAAAAAACAAAAAAGACATTCGTTGGATAGGTCTTCCCGCCTCGGCAACACAAGAAATTTCACGATTAGAAGAGGAGAAAGCACGGCGGGAAGCCAGCATAAGGACGAAAAAAGAGGCTCTTCAAGAGATGATTATGCAAATTGTTTCATACAAAAATTTGATCGCCAGAAATCGGAGTAATGAGCAGTGAGTGTCAAAAAGTCTTTTAATTTGTGGCAAAAACTCGGCCATTACCGAAATTTTGAAAACACGGGCCTCAAGGCTCTAATTGTGCTGCTAGTTCTGTTTTTCATTTATAAAATAAACTCAAAAATAAGTCTGAAGCTCACAAATTGCATCCAAATTCGCAGGTTTCAAGCTGATGGCCGTAGCCGAGAATCCGACAGCGCGGTCTCCTTAATTCCACTTTTTTCGCATATTTCACATGTAGAAGTAGTGGAACATGGGAGATTTTTAGCAAAAACAACTGAAATGTTGTTTGAAAAAGAAAAATAAAAGAGCCGTGCTGTCGGATTCTAGGCCACCGTGTAACTTGCAAATTTGGACGCAAATTGTGTATCTCAGAGCCATTTTCGAGCAATTTCTTCCGGGAAAACTGAATCAGCAAGAAAAAATGACCAAAAATTATCCCCATTAATGCTTTTTTCAGTCAAAACGGTCGCCCGGACAATGATTCTCTTCTTCATTTGCCATTTTTGATTATCAACACTGATAAGGATACAAATGTGGAATGCAGTGTTTCATCGGATAAATCTGAATTCTTGTTCTCTTTCGACAAACGATTCGAAATTCACGATGATTTTGAGGTGTTGAAAAAGTTGGATTTGGCTTGCGGGTTGGATACTGGAACGTCGACAGATGAGCAGATTAAGAAGGCAAAAAGCTATTTGCCAAGTTTACACAAGAAATATGTCGATGATATTATTGAAAGTGAGTTTTTCTAGACAAAAAGTCGTATTTTCTCAGCAAGCTTTGACTTTTTTTCTAAAGTTGCTTTGATTAATTCAAAAACTGTTCAAAAATTGAAAAAAGTCAACTTTCTATTCTCGATTTGTTTTCAAATTTCAAACTTTCAAAAAATTAGACGAGAAAAACGTTTTTAGTGTTAAAAATCGGATCAAAAACCGTTTTTTCCCTGCCAATTTAGAAAAGTTCTCAATTTTAAGATTGGAAAATGTTTTTTTTTCCTTTGTTTGGTTTTTCACCGTACTTCTCAAAAATCAGAGATTGGCGATGGTCGAATTGCCAAATTGAAAAGATCAAATTGAAAAATCGAGTTTTTTTTTCCAATTTTCCATAAATTTTTCTATGTCTCGACGCAATTTTTCATCAAAATTGAATTTTGTTTTCGCAATTTAAAATTTTCGAAATTGGCTTTGTTCAGTCTGTTTTTCAATGCTATACCTCATCAGAAAACTGCTAATTTTTCAGCCCAAAAGCTACTCAAGGAAGAAAAGGAGGAGAGGAGAAAGCAGATGCTCTTGATGGCCGCCCAGGAGCAAATCCATCAACAGAACCAACAAATTCAACAAGAGCAACAAATCCAATACTATGATGATCAGGGAATGGAGCAGCAGCAGCAACAATCCATTCAAAACTCGGGCTCCCGTTTCAACAGACAACTCCAGGAGCATTTAATCGATGGAAATGAAGATCGCACAGCGGCCGCCGCGATTTTAGAACGTGAAGATGAGATGGAGAAAAGCCTGACCCAACAACGTGCACCGGTCTACAATTTCACGAGCCCACAGAAAATGCGTGCCCCGATCGCTCCGCCCACCACCACTCGCCGTTATTATGTACAGAAATCGACAGTTGCCGGCGGGCAACAAATTCGATTGCAAGATCAGCGTCAAATGGCTCGCCCCTACCCGACGGCTCAACAGATTCAGAGCCAACGAATGGTGGCTGGGGGCGGCGCGGGAAGCGGGCCGGTGAAGTATTATGTGCCTCAGGGAGGGCAACAACAACAACCGTATCAAACTGTTGGACAGGCCGTTGGCGCACCGAAATATGTGAGTTTAGGGGGAAACGCGACGCTTCGTTTTCAAAAATTGCGTTGACCTATATAAAATTTTTTAAAAAACTCAAATTTGAGTTTCTGAAATTTTTCGAATCTTCAGTTTTGAAGAAAAATAGAGAAAAATAGAATTATATAGGAGGATTCGATTTCTCGTGGTTTTTTTTTTCAAAACTGGAAGTTCAAAAAAAATTTTCCCGATTTTCAAAGATACATTTTCTAAAGATCGATTCAGTTTTTTCTGCTCTATTGAATCCTATAATTCAAAATTTTAAAATTTCAAAAATTGACCGAGTGAGACGGTTCCGACTCTAACTCAAACTCCCATGTTTTCAGATTCAGAGAGTTCGTCCACAACCGCCGCCACAGCAACAACGTGTCGTCTATTCATCATCTGGAATTCCGACGAATTTGGCGCCTGGCCAACGTATCGTCACACAGAGAATCGTGACTCCTGGAGGCCCCCACCCACCCGGAACTATCGTTCGTAAAGTCATTCGGAAGATTGTAGTGAACAATCCGGCAGGCGGAGCCACACCGAAACAATCACCGGCTCAACAGGTTATACAGAGGAAAATGATGGAGCAAGGTGGGTTTTTGAAGCTAAGAAAAATAGATTTTAGTAGTTTTGGAAATCTGTTTTCAAAAAAACAAATTCTAAACATTTTTTTGAAAAAAAATATTTCGGAATTGTCGGAAATTGCAGATTTGCAAAAAAAAAACATTACCTATTCTCACTTACTGAAAGCTCTAAAATTGCATTTCCGGTCGAAAATAAAAAACAAAAAAAATTTTTTTTCCTCCAAAATACAAATTTTCGACATTTCAACTTTTTTTCGATTTCAGTGTATATTTGAAGAATTGTTTTCAAGCTTTAGAAAATTCCAAAAATCCAAGGTTTGAATTCGAAAATGTTGTCTGAAAATATTTCAGACCAAAAATTTTTGTTAAATTGTTCAAAATTCTAAAAACCTTCAAAGTTTATTTACAGAAATCTAAAAATTAGGTTTCCGGTAAAAACTGATCCAAAAAAATTTGTCCGAAATGTTTCAAAAAGACATTTTTTTCAATCTTTCCAATTTCTAGAAATTTTTCAAAAAAGTACCGTAAATTAACTTATTTTTTGTTTCCAGACATGATGGAACGAAAGCCAGAAGGGCCACCGATGACGTCAGCACAAGCGGCCGCTTCTCTTATTCAGCATCCACCACAAGAAGAATATGACTATTTCTAATAATCTGTATTATTGTTTTTTTCGCCCATTTTTATGAACCCATTATATATACGAGTTTTATGCCTTTTTCTTCCACCGATTTTTTTTCCTTTGAAATTGTGCTCTATTGAGATTTTTGATAATTCTCAATAGAGCGCGTTTTCATTATCTTCTTTTATTCTCTCTCCAACTCCTTTCCTGTAATTGACTCCTCTCTTTTGGTACTTTTCTTCTCCCCCCGTATATACGCTGCTCTATTATGATGATAATAATAGATTTTATCCCATACCTGCATTTTTCTTCGATCTTGTACTTTTTCCTTGCATATATCCTCGTCGAACCATTTCATCAGTTGGCCATAGCAGAAGACGTTGAGAAGGGTTAGAATGCACTGGAAATTTGGAGGTTCAATAGTGAAATCGAGGAAAGTAATACCTCAATACGCCACATGGCAATGACACGACGACGGTTTCCGATGAGGTAGCCATCGACTGCTTCGATCTGGAAAATGAGTCAATTGAAAAGATAAATTTCGAGATTACTGTAGTTTCAACTTTTGGGATGTAACCCCTCCTTGCTGTCTAGACCACTTCAACTGATAAAAAATACAACTTTTTTTTTCAATTTTCTAGGCATTATTAGCCATTTCAGAATGATATTGCTATTTCTAGTCAGGTCAAGAATCCGAAAATGAGCTCCAATCCCACCTCTGAAACTAGTGTATCTAATCAGGAGACGCAGAGGAAATTTTTATTTGAGGTCCTTGATTTTAGACACTAGTTTTTGACGGGAGCTCATATTCTGCATCGTGGCTAAAAATCCGCTTTTAAAGCTATCTTTTTGAGACTTCAGATTGATGTTATCATAACTGTAAAAGCTGTATTAGAAGAGCGTTTAGTGTTAGAACGAGGGCTGGCCAACTGTTTTCAACTCAAACAAATTGTTTGGTCAAACATTATTTGAAATTTTTTACGAAACAATTGATTTGGTCAAACATCGTTTGTGATTCAATCCAAACAATTTGTTTAACTCCAAAAAGTCAAACAATATTTTCAAACAATTAATTCAAACACAATTGTTTGATTTATCACCGAATAACAAATAATTCGAACAATCAAGCAACAATTTGTCCAGCCCTGGTTGGAACTTCGGAGCTTTGAAGGTATTAGAGGTTTGAATTATCATAAAATTCTCTATTTTTTTTTGTGGATATTGAACAATAGCATATTCTGCTTTCCCACCCAATTTCAAAGTCTTCAGCATCATCGAATCAATCTCAATAGCCTTAGTGGTGTTGACGGAAATCTATCAAAATTGAGGTCACAATTTTTTTTTTGAAAAACGGAAAAGGCTTCCGATTTGACCCACAAAAAGTCTCGAAAGCTTAATGTAAGTTCTGAGGTGAAAACTGCACTGCCTTTCTATTACAGGTTTCTATCAATTTAGACTATTTTTTCAAAACCGTTGTTAAGGAGCAAAACGGTATTTTTTCGTGTTTTAGATTAGTCAAAAAGTACGCCATCGAGTGCCCTTCTATTAGAGGTTTTTACTCTATATCAAAAACTCACCCAAAACCTTGAACAATAGGTGAGAAGAAGCCAGGAGATAACCGAGCAAAACACAAGAAATCTCTCGACGCTCATCTGAAAGTGAAATTCAGAAGAAGACGTGCGAATAGATGGAGACGTTAGCATTTCTTCTTTTTCGGGGAAGGGAAGAATCGAAATGCGAACTTTCGTGGTGTTCGAGAATAAAAAGAGGGAGGGTAGAAGAAGAATAAAAAGAAATCAAGATGAAATCTTAATGTCCAGATTTCATCGATTTCTCCTTTTTCCATATGGGCAAAAATAAAAGGGAGGGAACGTGATCTTAAAAAGTACGTGGTTCAGCGACGGAGTGCCGTTTTTTCGAAAAAAATTCAAAAAAAAAATTAAATAAATCTTTTTTGAACTAGAAAATAAATTATTATAATCACAGAGAAGCGGTACATAAGTAGAGGGGAAGCTATAACGAAAAAAAGCGTTTTTTTTGGCATTTTTTGAACACAAAAATTAAATATTCGAAGTATTATTCGCATCGTCATCTAGAGATTCGGCGTGTTGCTCCAGACTTTGAAGGGCCATTCGCATTGTGGTACGCATGTTTTTCAGACATTGTTGGAGGCGTCTAAAAAAAATTATCATTTTTTTTAAACATTTGATTTGGTATATTGTTTTATGCTGATTTCGTTTTTCAAAACAAAATCACTCAAAAATCGCTATGAAAAGGACAAATTGCGGTCAAATCCACAAGTTGCAGACTGATGGCCGTAGCCGAGAATCCGACAGTTTTTTTTTCAGTTTTTTCGGTTTTTTTCGTGTATTTCACGAATTGAGAGACATGAAATCCTGGAAAACCTGGCAGTTTCAGTTTTTGGCTTCCCTTTTTTTCTATCAAGCCACGCCCACTTTAAGAAGAAACTATTTGTTTTCAAGCAAACATTTTCCGGGTTCAGATGACAATTTTTGGCCATTTTTGCGGTTGAAATCAGAGCTTCAGCTCCGCCCAGTTTCAGTGGAAAAGCTCCAAAGAACAAACATACTCAGCATAAAAGAGGCGGCTTAGGCTTAGGCTTTCTTTTCAATTACAAAAACACTTTAAATTTTTACCGCGTTGAGTACGCATAATTAGAAAAATGACCAGTTTTTCATCTTGGGCGTGGCTTGTTGAAAAAAAGGCGGATTTTCGACTGCGGCGACCAGTCTGTAACTTGCAATTTTGAACGCGATTTCAAATGGGAAAATAATCCAATTTTGAAAAATGATTTTTTTTTAAACTTCAAAAATTTGTTTTAACTACAGTAATCCATCATTCTGCACTTACTGATTATCAAATCTTCCCACTAATCCAGCTCGATATGTATTAATCTGCACTCGAATCGCCAACGTGGCATACGTAGACAATGCTTCTTCCAGCCCGGTCAAATCAATGACAATTTGGGTGACAATCAGTGGAGAAGTGTCTTGATTCAGACGAGAGAAATGAGTCAAAAGGGCGTCGAGAGCGTTGGAAACCGTTTGTTGAAGGCATTCGATGGCTAGTTGAGGGGCATAGAGCTCTAGTTCGGCTTGTTGAAGCACGGAGCAAAGGATCATTTCTTTCGCGTAGTCGGATATGTCTGAAATTATGAAAATGGAGTTGAAGAATCACTATTTGAAAGGTAAAATTACCATCATCATCCGGCAAGTATTCATAGGTGGCAGAGGCCACAAGTGGTTGGAATGCACTACTCATCATTGCAATACAATCGTTGATCATTTTTGTGCGGAACGAGGACAGTTTTGCACGGGATTTCTGAAAAGATTAGGTACTTTTTGGGGTCAAAGATACACTATTGATAGGATTTGCTGAAATCCGAAAATTTTCAGAAAATTTTTGAATCCAAAATGATTGCCTTGAGTTCTAGGAAATTAGAAGAAATTTTCAATAGAGAACGATTCGGTGTGCTGATTACAAACATGAAATTTTTTTCGTTAAAAAAAGACGACCGAAGTTGGTCAGAATTGCTACTTTAGGCCATCTTTTAGTAGGGATCCAGAGCTTCACAAGAGCTCAGAAATGGTTTCAAAAAACATAACTTAATACATTCTCAACTATTTGAAATCAATTTCAAGCATTTTGAGATCAGAAAGTGCATGGAGAAAAGCTTAAAATTAGTATGAAACAGATAGGGATGTCACAATTTGTGACGTTTTTGGCGCTTTTTGAAGCTTTGGAAAATTTTTAAATGACTCGAAACTTGAGCCAAACGCTAATTTTTCTTGACTATGCCTAGCCGAACTGGTAGATTTCTCCTTGAAATAGTTACTTCTGGTCAAATTTCACTTCATGTTTGGCTTCAAAAATGCTTATAAACAGACTGAAATAGCTACGAAACTGAGTGCAGATTGATCAGAAACAGCGGCGGTATGACGTTCCAGAACTTTCCCGTGCCAGAACTGTCCCTTATCAGCACTGTCCCGTATCAGAACTGTGACCATATCAGAACTGTACTGCATCAGAACTGTGCCATGCCAGAACTGTCCCGTATCAGAACTGTTTCGTATCAGAACTGTCACGTATGAGAACCGCGAAATTCCTACGTGAAAATAACATTTTCAGTTCTGATACGGGACAGTTCTGATACGGCACAGTGCTGATAAGGGACAGTTCTGATGTGGAACAGTTCTGGCGTGGGACAGTTCTGATATGGGACACGGTTCTGATACGGGACAGTTCTGGTGAGGGACAGTTCTGATAAGGGACATGGTTCTGGAACGTCCTACCGCCGAAACAGCTCGAAAAACAATAAAAATGAACCGTTCTAAAGCCAAAAACTTCCAGAAAAATAACAATTATCACGGGGTCCTTAGAACGGTTCTTAATGAAAATACCTAAAATGTACCTCCTGTATCTGATCGACATGCTTAACCCCGCATTCCTGCATCTTCTTCCCAACGTTGTTCAACGTTTTTGCAATAATAAATTCGATATCTCCGACGGCGATCAGCAATTTTTTCGTCGTGATTTCGTTATTATTTTTCTTCCCACCACCACCTCCAGAAGTCTCCAGTTGTTGAGGCCTCTGACGTGTGAAAAGGCGATCAAAGCATATTTTGATGGAGGTGATCAGATGAACGAATAGATCAATGATTGTATCACGGAAGCGTTCACGTGAAAACAGACATGCTTCTCCTGGGTATCCGGTAGTGGAGAGTGCGTCACGGGTACGGGAGAGACATTCGCAGATCTGAAAGAAAAATGGAGGGAATTGAAGGGAAAATGTAGGGAGAAAACGGGGGAAAAAAGGAGAAGTCTCTAGAAGGAAAGGCTGCTAGGCACCGCCCATGGTAAATATAGGTTTATGGTGACGTTGACGAGACGAGAAAGGCAACGTCAGCGTTGTTTTTGACACTTTTTACCAGCGAAAAAAGGAGATTTACGACATGAAAAGGGACTAGTTAGTGAAATTCGAATGATTTAGAGTACTAAAGTCAGGGCTAAAGTTGGTTGTAATAAAAAGTGGACGGGACATGTTTAAAACAAATTCAAAAAGGCGAATTTTTGATATTTTAAAATTTGTAAAGTAACGAGTTTTCCTGCTAATGATATAAGTTGCCTATATGTTTTTTTCCGTACAAAAATAGGCAAAATTTGTTTTTTGCAGACTTGTCAAAATCCGGGCCGATGAAAAATTCTCCGGCACGGGTTTGAAAATTTTTAGTTTTTGGAGCATGTTTCTCCTAATTTTCAGTCTTATTTCGAAACTTTTCCTGGGTCTTTTTACTCAAAAATAGATCAGAATTTCCTCCCTGAAAACAAAGGCCAAAAAACGTGAAAAAAAAACCGCGAAAAAAAACTTTTTTAAAAAAACTTGAAACAACCATGTTTTGCCTTGAACCCCAGGCCGACTGGGCCGGGCCGGGCCGGTAGAAACTCCTCCAGCGGCCCGCCCCGGCCCGGTCCGTGACAAGTCTGGTTTTTTTGAAATTTCGATCTTCAAATGATCTTTTCGGTAGAAATTTCTACCGAAACTATAGGCGAAACTAGTATCAAACGTTAGACTTTTCGCTTTGAAACTTATATTTTTTAAATTGCGGATTGGGAAAACAGTTTCAACTTTTTGATTGATTCTCCCGAGAGTATGCTTGGAACAGAGTCTTTTCAATATGAGAGCCTTCAAAACGCTCCTTGGAACACTAGAAGATTATGCTCTTCTAATAAAGTTTCTACGGTATCTTTTCTTACCTCATTCTCATAATAATCGGGAAGAATAGTTTTGGTTTGTTGAGCTCTATCCAAAATATCCTGCTTCCAATTGATTCGATGAGCCAAAAGAGCAACTCTTTCCACTCCACAATCCACAAAATCCGAGACCAGCTTCAGACGAACTGTCATACACAATTCAACCAATGGTTGTACATGTGTCAAACTGAATTGATTCTCTAAAAGGGATGATATCAGTGCTCGAGTTGTTTTGAGACTCTGTTGTAGGTTCGATCGACCGATATCAGCTGATACTGGCGGCCATTTTGCAAATTGATCTCCGTATTGTTTTAGAACCATGTCGGGGAGAGCCTTGGGGACCAGAGCATTGAGGATTAGCCAGGAAGAGACGTTGATGATGTTGGTGAGCATTTGCTGGAAAAATTCAAATATTTTGGTTTTCGATCGTAGAAAAAACCCTAAAAATGGCGTTTCTATGGTATACAGTTCGATGGCCTAGAAACCTCTGGTGGTCGAATTTGCTGTTTTTTCGTTTTTTCGAACAAAATTTCAGACTGAAATTCTCTTTATAAATTGGGATTTGGATGTGGCGGCCTAATCAAGCGATGAAAATGAGGCCAACAGTTATGAATTTGTTATTGGAGGCCTAGATTTGGAAACTAGGCCATCTTTTGAAGTATGCAAATAAAATACTTTGAGTAAACTTAGAAGAGGTTTGGTGACCTGGGAGTTTTCCTTAGCCATCGTATAGTACTGGTGGCCTACTTTCATTTAGGATTTCTAGGCCACCAAACTACATTATCACTGGTGAAAGGTTTCTAGGTCACCAAACTGCAATTTTACCGATTTTTTTTAAATCTTACATTAATATCCTCCAATCTTTGAATCGCATCTGGATGTGCTGTGGAATTATGATAAGTATTAGCCAATTTCCAGAACGAAGGCAACTTATTCAACAATAATTCCACCAAAGTCGTCACAAAATTCTGAAGCTCATTGGTCTTCATCAAATGATGATTCTGATGAGAACTCGAGAATCTCTGCTGACTTTCAATCTCCTCTTGTTTTGCTTTTTCCAGAAATTTCGATTGCATATCCCATAAACTTTTCTCTAGCCAAACGTAGTAGGAAGTTATACAATCCCAAGTTGGGTCGGATTCTGGATCCAGAATTTTCAGATATTTTATTAATTTGCTTTGCTCTTCATATGATACGGGCGTATCGATCAATTTTCTTTTCATTTCTTCTTTGAATACCTCCATTTTTGCGTCGATTTCGGTCATTACTGAAAGAAATGTGTTGGCTAAAAGTATAATTGTATGTGTTATTTTCATTCTGATCCAATTTTTTATGTTAAATTTACTTAAAAATAGCTTTGGAGCCTGCGAATTCCGTTTGAAATGTTAAATCCGTCTGGAAAGTGGTACGCATACACTTTTGAACAATCTGAGTTCGAAAATCATATCTTCGGATTCCCAAAAATTATTTTGCTTCAATTTTTTTAAAAAATATCTCTTGACTTTTGAAAATGATGCTATTTTAAACGTCTTCCAGGATAATAATGGCGGCTAGAGCTGATATAAGGCTAATTCTCCCCGTCGTTTTAGTACTAGTTTTGTAAATGTTGCCAAATTCTGAATTTTCAGAAGAAAAAGTGGCGAAAAGATTTGGCAACGTACATTCCTTAACGTTCTGAAAAAGCCAAAAAAAATTTACGGACAATTCTGGTAATTTTCCAAAATTTTGTAGGGAAATTTAATCTGACATTCAGAATATCCTACTTCAACGAGTACTTCGCACTATGTGTTTGTTCTTACCCGGAACAAATCGGTCTATGGTAAAATTTATAGAAAAATCTCAAAGAATACGTAAATTAACGTTTCTGCTAAGAGTTTCGACGCTATTTTTGTTGCTCCAAAGCTATTGTTGAGTACATTCAATAGAAAAAAAAATCCACTGGGAATCAAATCAAGACTTACACTCTCTAAACAACGGCACATCAGTATCAGCATACAAAGATTTGGCTCTTGTATAATCATTCAAAATAGTGATATATTCTCCTTTCTTCATACTTTCCTCAATTTTCGATGAGAGGAAAAAGATGAATTTGAATCTGACAATAACTCCTAATGCATTTCTAGTGGCATCCGCATCATCTTTCCGCTTCAAAACGTCAGCAAAAACACTTTCAGCTTTGGTTTTTGAGTCTTTTATCTGGAAAATATTTTTACTTGAGAAAGAAATTAAACAAAATTTTTGCTACCAATTTAGAAATACTGCCAAGAGCTGCAAAATGATCAGCATTTTCTCCTTTTTCGAGGGCTTGATGAAGATTTGCAAGGGTATCCACACAATTAATTAACGAATATAAATTTGCTTTGTGCATTTCTTCACTCCGTTTCGCATCGTTTTGTTTCGACAATTCCATGTTTTTGATGGCGGTTCGGAGGTCTTCGATCCTGAAAATTATTCGGTTTTTTTGAGCTAAAATTGAGATTTTATTTGAAAAAAAAATTAAACATTTCAAACGATAACGTACTAATGATGGCCTAGAAACCGTTTATGACCGAACTTTCAAAAACGCTGATTTTACTCTTCTTTTGGTTTTTTTTTACCAGGAAATGCCAAATGCCAAAAGAAGGAAAAAAACAGTGTTTTCGTGGGTTCGCTGTTTTTTCTTGCTCATTTTTTGAAATTTTTGGAAAAACAAAGCAACATTTTTTCGAGTTAAACTACCAAAGGTTTCTAGGCCATCAAACTGTAAATTATGGCCTAAATGACGAATTTTATGCTTTTGTCTAAGAAATGTATGCAGAAAAAGCTTACGTGGCATCCGCGTGATTCTCCAACAGATACCACTGGGGCGAGAAGTTTTCCATTCGTAAATTTCCAGAACAATCCGGAAAATCCCGGGAGAGAACCACCTGATCCATTCGTTTTGAAGATGGGACGAGGCCAAGAGCGTCTCGTTCGTCCTGAATTTTTGACTTTTATTTAAATTTTAAGAACGTTTTTTGACGAAAAGCAATTTTATCAAATTTGTCTCCATTTGGCCATTTTTAATAAGAAATGTTTTTTCTATTTTTTTCAAAAAAATAATTTCTGAACTTTCGAAAATGCCCAACCCTGGACTAGACCATATTTTCCTAGTTCTGGCTCGTTTTTAAACGTTTTTGCGGTTTCGATTATAAAATAGGCACTTTTAAACATTTTCTTGAAAAAATCCGAACCTGAATCTGTGGCACACTCCTTATTGCCTCTCTCCCCGGCACCGTCCGTGTCTCATCTACCCAAACAGCAGACTCTTCCAACGGGCCAATTTGAGTGATAAATACACGAAATTTGACGTTTGACGTGCCTTTTCCACCGGATTTTGTGACAATTCGAACTTCGCCGGGACCACGAGAAGCCGCACCAACACGAGCGATGATTTTCGATGGGGATTTCCATCTGGAAGTGATTTTTTGGAAAATTTTGGAATTTTAAAGATTTTTTTGTTTTTTTAAAGTAATTCTTTGGAAAGCTTGTCAAAGTTAATTAGATATAAACAAGTCAGCTGGCTAAAACAAAACATTGTTCAGAAAATTTTTTAAAATAATTTTCAATCGGGTTTTCCATTTGGCAATAATTTTTCAGGATTTCATTTGATTTTCGAAGATTCGGTTGGTTATACCACAAATTTTTGTTCAGAGATTTTCTTCTAAAACAGTAAAAAAAAGAATTGTATCTTCATTTTTAAAAGCCTCACTTCATACTCCACAAACTGTCGATTCCACAAATAAAAAGCATTATCACATCGTTCTGATCGCATCCTAAATTCTCGCCCCGAATTGTGATTTGTGTTCCAGGGACTCCTTCAATTCAGATTTTATAAGAAAATTTTTTATTATTATCTAAAAATACCTTCCGTTGGGGACAAGCCGGTTACAGTGGGTGGCAATCGCTCGCTAAATTGAGCGTTTTCCTCCATTTTTATGTTTTTCTTACCCTAAAATTTATGATTTTTATTCTAAAAATCTGTTAAAATGATACTGAAATCAATGATATTAGTGGATATGTTGTTCGAGAGGAGTACACGGCCGGCGCTAAACATTACACATAGCGGAACTTCGGAGCTTCGTTGCGAAAAATTAAATTGATTCATTCAATTTTCTTCATTTTCTGGTGGTTTTCTACAGGTTTTCCCAGTTTTCGACATGTCAAATCACTATTATCGACCCCGCCATCACGATCGGATGCCCGGAAAACGATTTCCAGACAGATGGCACATCTACGACAACGTTGGCCGTGACATCGAGGGAACGCGTTTTGTCCCCTTCAAAACTCCACTAGATTCATCGTTTTTCGACGGAAAAAACATGCCAGAAGAGCTGCAATTCGGCGTGAAATCACTGATGGAAATGGCAAAGCAGGCGAATAAGAAGATTGGATTAGTGGTCGATTTGACGAATACTGATAGATATTATAAGAAAACCGAGTGGGCGGATCATGATGTTCAGTATTTGTGAGTGTTTATATTGAAAAAAAAATTGTTCAACAAAAAATTAAAGAAAATTGATTTTCAGAAAACTCAACTGCCCGGGTCACGAGGTGAACGAAAGAGAGGATCTTGTCGAGGATTTCATCAAGTCTGTCAGAGAATTCATTGAGAATCCGGAGAACGGTAAGTAGTTTTGAAGTTATAACACACCTGGAAAAGTTTGAAGTGTCCGAGACCGTTCAATACATGTTATATGTCATTCGAACGGAAAAACACGCCGAAAACGAATCTGAAATTAGTTTTCCTGTGGTGCCGTCAAAAATAGCCGAGTTTCACCAGATTTCGTCGAAAATTCAAAACAATATCTGTTCTTGAAAGTGATGTAGCACTTCACATAAATTAAGGTCGGAAAGTATTTCCTCGTTTGCTATCGATCCGAGATGCTCAGGAACTTTTTTGCAAAACAAAGTTATCAAAATGTTATCTCAAAAATTAAAAACTTTTCTTTGATATCGAGTGAGAAGAAAAACGAAGTGTGCTTGTGAAAAAAGTGAAAAAAAGTGCGAAGCAAAAAAAATTTATCAAATAGGACCAGAAGTTTGACCTAAAACTTGATTTCCGCCAAAATTTGATGTTCGTCGAATGACTGACAACATATATTTTTCAAAAAAAAATATATTTATGCTGAGAAAAATCATCTAAATTATATACTAAGCACTAGTTGTAAAAACATTTTCTGGGAAAATAGTCCCCAAGCGTCTGGAATTTGGAACCTTTTCTCATACGCCATCATCCTCAAAAATGGCGCAAAATTATGATGAAGTCTGGTGAAATTCAGCCGTTTTTGGTGGGTCCACAGCAAAGAGACCCCTCCCTAGTCAGGGCCTCTTACCATGAATATATCTGGCTTGATTCACTGTACTATAAAGTACCGAATTTCAATTTGCAGAAGGAAAACTTGTCGGCGTACACTGTACTCATGGACTCAACCGAACGGGATATCTGATTTGTAGGTATATGATTGATGTGGATGGTTATTCGGCTGCCGATGCGATTTCAAGTGAGCAACTTTGAATTTCGATTTTATCATTAATGTTCAATTCAATTTTCAGTGTTCGAATACTACCGTGGACATCCGATGGAACGTGAGCACTACAAAATTTCGTTGTATGAGGCTGAAGCCAGGAGAAATTCTGGAGGGAAAATAACTGAAATCAAGGAGAAAACAACAGAAGTCGTGATAACGAAAGAAGTGGAATCGATACCGGAAATCAGTGAAAAAATCAGCGAAAAGGAGGAGAAAAAAGAGAGCGGAGACGTGGAATAATTATATTTTTATCTATGCAAATGTGCCCTGTTGTTAATTTTTTTTTGTTGAAAACTTTCGAAAACTTTCGACCGCGGTTTGCCAATAGAGCACATTTTATGACTGTTCTGTTGTTGATTTTATTTTATTTTTGTATTTTTTTCCCAAAAAGCCTTGCACAATTGCGCTCTATTGGCGATTTTTTTTTTGAAAATTTTTGAATTTCTCCGACCACAAACTTGCCAATAGAGCGCATTTTTTGACTGTTATTTTGCCCCTTCCACATTGTTCTCTTTTTCACAATTCTATTGTCATCTGAAAACCACATCTGAAAATCCGAATTTCCAAAAAATGTCGGGTAAATAAAAATCTTGTTTTATTATTAAAAATTCAAATTATTATATGAGAAACATCATCACAGAAGCTTTTTTTTCACAATTTTTGTATGACAAAAAAATCGGGGAAAAATCAATAAATTAGGGGAAAAATGTCAAAAAAAAACTAAGAAAAAAATTTGGTCAAAAATCACAGAAATTTTGAAGAACGAACGGATGAATGAGAGAGTGTGGTGGAGATGGAGAATTATGCAAATGCTTTTAAAAATTTGAAGTTTTAAAAAAAAAGAGAATGGAGGGGAAGAAAAATTGGGGCAAGATGCAACAGAATACTTTTTTTTTGATGAATTTGCGCGGGATTTTGAAATTTTGAGAATGGACTTTTTTGGGGGGTTAAGGGGGACTAGGATTTTGTTAGTCCATTGGGAAACGTGGGAGAATAATAGGGCTAGGAACCGCGAGCTATGTAAACGCGCTCTATTGACCCAAGTTTTTTTGAAGTCAAAATGTTTAATCTCGAGTTCAAAAGCGCGCTTTATCAATAAAGCGTTTTTGCAGAGCTCGAGCTTCCTACCCCTGTGGCCTAACATATCCTAGTCCCCTTTCATCATCAATTCTCATCGATATGTTCATTCCATAAGAATGGGTTGAAGTGGATTGAATTGGTGTGGCAATCCGGTCGGAAGACTGTGATGTGGATGATGATGAGAATATCCAGAAATCTGAGAAAGTGGACTGGTTTGGCTTGGCGGTGGTGGTGGAACTGCACGACTGCGGAGGGTGAGAATAGCCTCTCCGGGGCAGAGGTGAGTTGGCCAGCGAGTGAAGAGGACCTGAAATAGGAAGGTTTCAGTATAATATACCTTTTGATCTTCGGTAATCAGGGTTGAAAAATCTCGGAAAAAAAGTCGCTATCGATCAGTCTAATTCTCATGAGAATAGGTTCCAACCTGGGGTTGTTTCTTACTACGGTTATGGGGTGGAGTTACTAAGTTCTGTAACTTAAGATCTAAGAAGGTTTTCATTCGGACAGAAACAGTGCGCGTTTCCGGTAAAATTCCGTTAAATTGACCGGCAGATTTATCGAATAGATACCGAAAAATTTTCCGGAAAAGTTTCAAGTTTTTGAGTGGACCGCGTTCGTTCATCCGAATTGAAGCCCTACAATCTAATTCGACAAAAACTTTCGATTTTAAACAAAGTAATGCTCCGATATGCTTTGGAACTGTTACCCATATTTCACAGTTATCAAAGTTAAAGCAGACGATCAGAATCTCAGAAAAATTTGCTATCGATCTGTCTAAGTTTCATGAAATTTGGTTCAGTATGAAGGGGTCTATGATGAAAAACTTACATTCTCCACAACATGATCCTGAGTTGTGAAGTTAGCCACCAACTCAGGAACTCCAATGCTCATATGAATCCCGTAGATAACCAATTGAGTAGCCTGTCCCGGAACAATTGGAGAAATCGGTGGAGATGGATAACTCGACCAAAACTGTTGAGCCTGGGCAGCCTGAGCTTGTGGTGGTGGGGGTGGAAGACGTCCCAAGAACCCGAGTGGTGCCTGGGGAGCCACTATTGGCTGTGGAGGAAGATGATGCAAGTTGAGCTCTTCAGCGGTCGCCTGGAACACCTCGATGTATCTCTTCTTCTTTCCAACACACATAAAGTTGTTGTGGACTCCGGCGGCGGTTGCGGCGGCGGCTTGTTCGTTAATCATTTGAATGAAGGCTTCACCGGATGGATTGCCTTGGTTATTGTAGACCATGTGGACTCCATGGTACTTGACCATTTTGGAGAAGTCGCCGAGGAATGTGACAATGTGTTCGACCTGTAATAGAAAAGCATTTTAAATAGGGATTATTTGTAGAACAATCATTTTATGTTGAATTTTTTGATTTACATTTGGTACTCCTTCAGAATTTTTCAAATTCGAACTTCCTTTTACTCAACCAGAAACACAATTTTGAGGCTTCCAGGGAGTGTCTTGAACATGTCACGATGTCATGTGATTTTTGGTATTTTTTTTTCATTTGAAGATTATTTTTTTGAAAATTGGTAGAAGATAAAAATTTTTTGATTTTCAGATAAATTGTAATATCTACTTTCAGAATGGTTTGTAATGGAAATAAATTTGTGACGATACATATCAGAACCCTATGATAACGCTCAGAGTTTTTCATAAGATTCTGAGATTTTTTTTTAATTTGAATTTTGGATGATAAGGGCGAACATTTTTTGTTCTAAAATTTTTCAGAACCGGTTTCTTGATGTCTAAAACGCTCATATTTTCTCTCAAAATCCCTTAAATGTCCTAAATCAAAATCCTTTAAATGTCTCTTTAGAAGCGTCAAAAAGTCTTGTTGTTCGTAAAATTTAGTACTGGATGCCGTCTAAAGTTCAGAATACCTGGCTTAAACGTTTATAAACAGAAAGATTACAAACATAGGCTTTTCACATCGTGACGGATGAACATAACTTTTATGTTCTTATAATAAGTTTGTATGATAAAGATAAGATTTTTAAAATTCCTAAATTCTATAAACATTTAGGTTCCATTTCTTTATGTATTTGCTCGCTGTATAGTTTAAAACTGTCCCCGGAAGCTATTCTAACAACTCCGATTTGTGTTCTCACCTGTCCTGACATCCTCTCCTCAATCAATCAATCGGCCATTTCTCTCTTTATTTGCCCCTATCTCTCATGTAGATCCTAAACGTACAACTCTGTCTACCAGAAAAAAGACCTTTTCCAAGAAAAACCGACAAAAACAACCGATACGAAACAAGGAGAGGTGCCCCTATTATATATAGTGCATAGAGTGTGATTCCGGAAGAGAAACATATCTTTTTTTTTAGGACCGAAACCCTTTTGATAGTACCCTTTCCCCCACCCAACACCGGTATACTTACCGTAGCCTCATAGGGAAGCCCGCGAAGACGAACGCAATCCTTTTTCTTCTCTTCTGGAAGCTCCACAGCATTGGTGACGGCTGGGGAGCTGTTAATCAGATTACAGCGTTTCACGACTTGTTGAACTTCCGCAGCGGTGCTTTTGAAGAGCTCAATGTAGCGTTGTCCGATGATTTGACGATGCTTTAGGAGCCCCTTTTGGGCGTCCTCTTCGGTTTCGAATTGGACAAAGGCGTCGCCTGGAAATCAGAGAATCAAATGGTGGGAATAGGAAGAAATCAGAATCACAGATGGACAACCCGTGAGATTTGTGTTCATTCGACATTTTTTTACTACAAATCTCTAATTTTCTACTAAATACTTGAAAATGTGAAATTCATGAATAACCAGAAAGAAAAGCCCCGTGATGTCGGATTCTCGGCCGCAGCCATCAGTATGTAACTTTGTTTCAGTAATTTTTTTAATGAAAAATGGGGTCGGCCTGGAAAAATGATTTATTATTGAAAATAAAAAGTTATTCGAATTCCTCTTAAAAATCAGCAAAATCCGTAAAAACTGTAACATGAAACATGAAGTTAGGCAGGTTTCAAGTACTAAAAAAAAAACTATTTTTCGCTAATTATGCTAACAACTATCTGAAAAAACTTAACAGATTTCTTTACGGGTGTTCAGAAAAATCGAAAACTCGTAAAGCTATATTCTTTTGAAAAAAAAAACGTTCAAAAAACAAATCTTACGGCCTCCGTAAACTTTTTCGAATGAGAACCCGTAAACCCGTGAACTTTAAATCCCAATCCAGCCCAAATTCACATACCTGTTGGCCTTCCATCAGTTCTTGTAATGAACAGAATCTTATCAGTAAGTTTGAGTGGCTCAAAGAACGCCCGGATCTGAGTGTCGGCGCAATCGTAAGGAAGTCCACGCATTCGGACAATCACCGCGTTGGCGCTCACAAACTCCATGGCTTCAGTCGACGAGCCTGTAATATAAGAGCATTAGAAGTAAGGTCCCACGAAAAAAGTAATAAGTGCATTTGTAGCTCATACAGACATGTATACAAATAAGTAAAATCAATCAGAGTACTGATACTACTATTATAATTGATAAGAAAAGAGAACCCAGGGGGACACTTATCAATAATAAATATGAATGAGAATTAGAAAAAGGGGCGAGAATCAGAGGTATACATTGACCTCGCCCAGAGGTGACGTGGCAGTTTTTACTGGAAATTTTTGTGCTCTTTTGAGCCCTAAAAAGCATATTTTCGTGCATTTCTATCCGCCCACAATGGCTATAGGTGACATGAAAATGCAATATATGCAAAAAAAGAGGAAACAATATATGGCTCGTCTCTTTTCGTTCGATTTTTATTTGATGGAGATTTTTATGTGTCAAATTCGAAACGGAATTCGAATCTTTTTTTTGGTAAAATCAGGAAAAAAAATTGAATTTCAATTTTCAATTTTCTACGGAAAATAAGAATCAAAATGAATTAGTCATCGTTCGTAATCTAAACTCCGAAAAAATCATCGCTCGAAAAAGTAATCACCGCCTTCTAGACAACTCGGCGCTGCAAATGATTTTACTGATACACGTGTTCTAAGACGGAAGTCTTGAATTTTCAAAAAAATCGCTCCCATTTTGGAAAAATCGGTCCCGGGATACCCGCCAATGTTACCGTAATTTGTAGCAAATATGGCATATGAATGGTTCACCGATGAATGGTTCACCGATCGTATCTTGGCTCAAAATGAAGCTTTTTTGACGGTCTTTTTTTCCAAAATATAGAAAAGTACTGTGAGAAAAAAGGTTGAGCTGTGCTAAATTATAATGTCCGGCATCCGCGTAATTCTGGAAATAAAGGAAGGAGCTATGCCACTGTATCTGGCTCTTAACGGACCGGTGGTCTCAAATTCGTAATATTATATTTTCAAATCGGCTTTATAGCGGGAAAAATTATGAGTTGTGTATGAAAAATCGTCTAACAAAAGTCAATTCTTTCCTGACAAACTAGGAACGTTTTCAAATAAAAACTTTTTTTTACGTTCGAAATTTCCATTGTTTTTTGCTGCCGAAACCGTCCTAGAAGCTTGAAAAATCATGTTTTGGTAAAATATTGTACTGGACGACGTCCGAAATTCAGAATATGGTATAATAAGAAGAAAATCCTTGAAAACTATGAAAAGTAACGTCCCTTGTAAGTGGATCACAAAAGTAGCTTTAGCTAAAGCTAAAGCTCCGGAATAAAACTTCCAGCCTACGCATGATTTGGAAAAAAGAGCCGGCCAACAAAAGGAATCACCCGCAGAGAGGCAAATGCACACGTAGATATGTATATTATTGGATGGTGGTGACACACAAATGGAAAATAAAACATCCACGTTCTTCTTCTCCTCTCCTCACCGATAGAAAAATGATCGACGCAGCTCCTCTCTCCGTTTATAGAGACGAAAGGGAGGAAAAACTGCAAAAAACGATTCCAGCGGGGAAATAAAAATAGGGGATACGGTACCCCTTTTCCGCATCCTTTTATTTTTGCATATTTATATGAGTGAGAACTCTGGGAAGGAGAGAGGAAAGGAAGGTGCGGTGGTGATAGGACGTGTCGAATGCAAATCGGTGGGAATTTTTGAGAAAAAAAATGGAATGGATGGAGGGGAACGGTTGTTGAGAAACTGACTGTATAGATGAAGGAGGTGATGGGAAAAGTGAAAAATAGCATTACTTTCCGAGCTGGAATTCGGAAAATTCGTAATTTCGCGGCATCAAAATTTTTTTTCTTGTCCGAAGTTCTTGCTCAAGTTCGGAAAACCGGGGAATCAAACAATTTTGATAAATTCAAGTTTCGGAAGTTTCAAAGTTACTAAGTTTTCAAATTAGCGAAATTTGAAACATAGGAAACTTTACAATTATTCGAATTTCAAAATTTCAGAAATTTCAGAATTTCGGGAAGTTCTGAAATTAGAGCACCAAGTTTTGGAAAATTTGAGGAAATCTGAAATTTCAGAAATTTAGAGATACAGTGATTCAAATTTTTGGGAAATCCTTCGAAAATTCAGGCATAATTCAAAATTACAATATTTCAAAAGATCGCCAAATTCAAATGTTTGGGAAATCCAAAATTCAAAATGACAAAATTTCAAAACTACCGAACACTGAAAATTATGGAAATTCAAAGCTTTAGAAAACTTGAGATTTTGAGAAGGTTGGAAGTTCGGAAATTCCAAGTTACGAAAATTCTAAGATTAGGGATTTTTAAGTTTTTGAGAAATCCAAGTATTTAATTTGAAATGATTTTGGAGGATTCAGAATTTGGAAGTTCAGAGTTTAGAAATTCCGGGGAACTAAAAAGCTCGAGAAATGTTGGATTTTGGAAATTTCCTAATTCCAGGAAATCCAAATTTACAAAAATTCAGAACTTCGAAAAGCTCAGAATTTGGAAATTCAGAGTTAGGGGAGTTTGAATTTTGAGAAGTTCACAACTATCAACATGATTCCGATCGGATCAGTTCAAAACAAAACACAAATTGAGGTCAAAACTGTCATGGGCTCACACACAACACTCCGCAATATTATTTTCCTTCTTTTCATCAATCAGCCCCAGTCAGTTCATCACATTCTCTGTGTGTGATGGGGAGGTTCTATTTGGACAGCAGGCGAAGGGAAGCCACCCTTTCCACACCGGGAGGGGACGGGGGTGATTTTGTTCGTGTGTCATGGCGGAGCAAAACGGGAAGGAGGGAACGATTTGGAATGAAGGGACAGCTACATACATATGATATACTATTAATAAAATTTTGGAGGATAACTGGAATAAATAATATAGAAGTTGGAAGGGAGACTTAAGTCAATTTTTAACTTGAGGCTTAATCCTTCGTTAATTAATAGGTGGCTCCGGTTTGCTAATTCTCTTCACTCAGTAGAACTAATTGGAGGACCGAAGTCACATTTATTTTTATTTTTGCATTCAATCTGAAATTTCATGGAAAAAATCATAAATATCGCTGCCTCGAAACCTGAGTTGGCTGAATTTGCCGGTCTTTGGATAACTTTGAATTCTTTACATCTTATTGAAAAAAAAGTTAACTAAAATTAAATCAAAAAAAAATGTGACTTCGGTCCTTCAGGTAGTTGCACTATGAGTTATGAGAATGAGAATTAGCGAGCCGGAACCAACTACTAATTATCGGAGGATTAAGCTTCAAATTACTTTGCAGAATTCACGAGATTTTCTCGTTTTTGGGAACAAAAATGAGAAAAATTATATTTTCTGCATACAACCGGATTTAAGATTTCCTACCGACCTGGGCTCTGAAAGGGCACCATTTTTCCACTGAAAAATACTTTCCAAAGACAATTTTGACTATTTTTTGTTGTGAAAAAGCCAAATAATTGAAAAATTCGAGAAAAAAAAATTTTAACGCAAAATTTGAAAATTCAGGGGACAGCCTTACGACAGAATTAGCAGAAGATTAAGCTTTAGGTTACTTCGTGATTTTTCAAAAAAAGATTTGGAAACATACGTTTTTGTTTTTTTTTATGAAAAAATGTTTCCTCAAGAACATAATCAAAATAAAAAATGAACGAAATAAAGACTGAGAATTGCACAATCTGATAGGATTTCAAACTTTAAGGCGTAAAAACAATTTTTCTACAACTTCAAAGTGAAATATGACTGCCCTTCTATTACAGGTAATCCCCTAAATTTTTTGAACATACTCATTAAACTCCCTTTTCCCCCAAAAAACTCCTCTATACAAAACCCACAAAAAACCATTCCGAAAACCATATCACGGGGTTATCATAATAATAAAAAATAATATTGTGAATAGCGCTTTTTTTGAACGAAAAGCGCGGGGTTCCGAAACCATTTTTTGCATACAATTTCTTTTGCATCTCGTCTTTCTTCTTCTCTATTTCTCGATATATTTATGAACGAGACGAAAATCATTTGTTTGGTGATAGGGGGGGTCCACCATCACACGGTGTGGTGTCAAATCAGAAACGCTCTTGTGTGTTTGTATGCTTACGAGAGGTTAATTGACACTCGTCAACAAGGAATAGTGAGAAGAGGACGGGAGGGCTTTTGGCGGCTTTTATGGGAAATTTCGCATATTGTCATATGAAGCATTGAAGGGTGGAGGAGAAACAGCGGATTGGTAGAGCTTGGAAAATTAGGGAACTGAAATTACTAATAACTAACTATGAGAATTGGAAATAGTAATAGGTTTTGTAACTTGATCAGACAGAATTTTTAAAACTTTCAATTATAAAGAAGCTCAGAAGATTTTTGAGCTAAATCTACAATTTTTTTCAATCCGATGTTGTTCAAGCCCTTGAAACTTGAAATGAAATTTTCATCAAACAAAACAAGTTTCGGGAAAACCAAGCTTTTTAAAAATTTGATAGTTAGAACTTTTCTGCCAACTTATGAGATCACACAGCACTGCGCTTTACCTACATTCCAATCATAACGCACAAACAATACTATGTTTAAAAAAGCCTAACCATGTCTGACACCTTTTATCAGAGATTTGTCATACACCAGATCCTCCAGCTTGACCCAAAAATATTTCAAATTTTCAACATAAAGCTATTCAGAAATTGGAACACAAAAAATCGTCCGAAAACTGTTAGATTGATTCTGATGGCTGGGTTGTTTTCCTGCTGTGTACACTCTCGGACAATCAAGTTTCTCTAAAAATCAGTTCTTAACTTTTTTGAAAATAAAACTGCTTCAACTTTTTAAAAGATGTGCTTCGGATAATCGGAATTCTAGAAATTTAAAAAAATGTTCGGAATGAAAAACATTAGTATGCTTCAAATGACTCGATTGTCCGGGAGTAGTACACAGCAGGAAAATAAAATTTTTCGCGGAGTCCAAAAAATACGTAGGCTGACATTACGAAAAATTGGAAAAAGAGCCTTCATTTTTGTTGTCCTAGGCGATATTAAATGCAACCATGGATTCTGCTTGCGTGGCCCTTCCGACGTAGCGCGTAGGCTCATCCCCCACACTCATCCCACGCGATGTCACCTGGGGTGATGTGCACAATGAGTTATGCGGGCTCGACTAGATTGATTGGTAAAAGCTGGACAAAAGTAATTTTGAAGTATTATACTGCTCAAGGCCACAAAACATTGGAAAATACGGTTTGAAATAAAACTAAAATGTAGAACTTGACAATAAAAGAACGGCTGAACAACATGTAAAAATTTGGAAACATTCATCACGGTTTCAAATCAAAACTAAGTAGTAAAAAGTGTGAAAGTGAATGTTTTGGGAAATGCGTAGGAGAGAGATCATCATCAGAGAGATTACCTGTGAAAATATAGAGAATTCAAAGAGAGAGAGAGAGAGGTCTGAGGATAAAAACCGAACCGAACCGTTAATCGTTTGCCATTCGAAACAAAAACGTATTTAGGTTCTAATTCAGACAGAGAAAAAAAAAATGAAAAAAAAAAGTTTTCACGAAAAAAAAGGCCGAACCTGTTGCCACATGCATGAACTCTTCCAATCCTGCCTTATAGACTTCGATGTATCTTGAAAGAAGAAAATTTCGATGTCTTTTCAAAGCTAAATCCCGGGATTCTTGATTAACAAATTGGACCAAAACTTCTCCATTTCGACGGCCTTCTGAGCTGAGGCAGAGCGCAATTCCACCGCTGAAATTCAACCACATTTTCTATGAATAATTTTTTTTTTCAATTTTGAACTTCGAGAATGTTTTCAAAACAAAAAAACTGTCAGAAAAAAAACTCACGGAACAATGTCCAATCCGGCGAAAAACTGTGCGACGTGCATATCGGATGCTTGCCATGGCAAGCCACGAGCTCTGCAGACGACATTATCACCGTCGACGCCGATATCATGCTGCTCTAGAATTGGCGCCGGTCGGTAGTCGACTTGGACTGTTTGGTGGATTTTATCGAGAGTTTCTGGAAAAAATTTGATGATAGTTTGATATTTTTTGTTGGAGGGAAATGTACAGTCTTTGAATCTGTCTATTTTCAGTTGAAAATTGTTTATTCTTGCGGGCAAATCAAGAGGTTGTGATAAAGCTGCACAAGTTTATGTATTGTTCCATTCAGGACCCAGTATAGCTTATTAGTGGAGAATTTATCGAAAAAAATCCGAGAAAATTCACCGGAAAAATTATCGAATCATTTGCGTTCGTGGCTTCTTTGTGTTTTTAACTTCTAAGTCTTTGAAGACCGTCTCAAAAAAAAAAGAGGAAATTTTAAACTTCATTATAAAAACTTTACAAGGAACATTTGGAGCCTTGCCTCAATCATTCGGTTTTGAGGCATACTAAAAACAAGCTCGACTCTTGCCTGGGATTTCTAGATTTTCGAAAAATTCTTGAATTTTCATTTTCCGAAGTGAGTTCGTTTGAAATTATTATTGGTTTCAAATGAACTGACACCTCGTGACGTCACACTGCCCGGGACCCAAGTTGGAAAACTTTCATGGTAGTTTTATTTTGATTTTTTTCAGGCCGGTTTCGCACTCAAAAATTATTTTTTTTGCTCAAAAATTTTATTTTGAGTAGAAGAATTGAATGTGCGGGCGAAAACTGCCTGCAAAAAATTCCGAAAAAAAATAAATAGCTACCATGAAAGTTTTCCAACTTGGGTCTCAATGAAAGTGACGTCACGAGGTGTCAGTTCATTTGAAATCAATAATATCTAAAAATTTTGAACTTCTGGCTCTGACCCCCTGATTTCTACCTTGTTTCCTCTTCCCCTCTCCCCATAGAAAGTTCCCACAGAGGCTACTACTTTGCTCACTCAATTCAACAAAAAATGCCAAAAACTTCCTTGTTTTCCTTTCCACTTTTTCTCTTTCCCCTTCCCATTTTTATCCTTGAAACGGACCGTCTCTCACCCATCTCCTCCTTTTTTCCCGACGATTATTTGCCCTCATTTTTGTGATCGCGCGGTGAGCGGTGAGCCATAGGAGCCGCCATTCGGACACCTTGACTGGTACGTACTATTTACATTCATATACGCCTTTCGGGAGGGGCTATTGGAAAAAGAAATGACAATGAATGAAAACGAGAGAGGTATCGGGAGAAGGAGGGGAACGTGGAAATGAATGGAGGGAGAGGGAGAGAGAAATAGATAGGTAGACAGTTGACCGGACATCTGGACAAACAGATTAAACTGGGATTAACTACGTGATTTTCAAGTGTTCATGGGATTTTCGAAAATCCGAACTCTACTAGTTTCGACATGAACGGAGATTTTAGATTGATCAAAATTTCCACTTGCTTTTTTCAAAATTCGAAGAATGGAAAAGTTACGCAAGATTTTGAGCTCGAATTTCAAAAGTGTTGGATTTTTCAAAATTTTGAAAGGACTTGTTTCAAAAGCTGAGAGAATTCAAAATAAAAGAAACTACAGGTTTTTTCTCCGTGTGAAAAAAACTGTATGAATCTGACATTACAAAATCGGAGTTTCACTTTGGAATGCTCAGAAATTATTTTGTTTTCCGAACTTTCTTCACGCTTTTTTAAGGCGGTTTTGTGTTTTTTCAGTTTTAAAACATCTCGGTTGCAAAAAGCCTTGTCTCAAAATGTCTCGGAACCTAGTTTTTTTCAAAAAGTTTCCAGATTACTACTTTTCAAACCAACTAAAATCTCCATTCCCATTCCATTCCCCCTATACTCCTAGTTCCCACCAACCCACATGAAACAAATATAGGCCGGATCGAACGGCACCCAACACTCCTTTAGAAGGAAAGAGGGAAGACACCTATAAAGAGTGACAGGTCCGTCTCGTCTATTCATCAAAATGGCCTTCCTTTTGTCTTCTTTTCTTATCGAACTAGGCAAGGAATCATTGAATCAAACTATGTACAAATGTGTTCTGAAGTGTGCCGGTGACCTCTAATATAATGTCAGATAGTATTTTTTTTCGAAAAAAGTTTAAAATATGTCAGCAACCTCTAATAGAAAGGCACCCACAAAGTTTTGAAGCTTACCTTCATTCAACTCCAGAATTGCTCTGGCAATTGCCACGTCATCCACTTCTTCTTCTTCGTCTTCTTCCATCTGATTCTCATCAACCTCCTCCTCCTCGGCTTCTTTTTTCATACCGTAATACAAATGATTGATATCATAATAATGATGAAGTTGATGTGGAACATATCGCTCATTTCTCACAAACAACGGTATCAAGACATGTCTGATGGGCTCCGGGCCTTTGGCGAATATATATGAATGGGTGGGATGCTCGTCGAAAAATTTGACAACGTCGTCCAATGTGATATTTACAAAATGAGTTGATATGTCTTGGAAGTGAAGTGATGATGAAGCTGGGGTCGATGATGTATTATTATTGTTGGCATCTTCTTGACTTGAAGCCAGAAATGAGGTGACAACTAGCTTTGTGTTCTCGTCATAGTTGCTATCAGATACTCGTATGAGTAGTTGTCGTTGTTCTGAAAATTTTTGAAATGCTCATTGTTATTTTTTATTCCGAAGGCTTTATTAATCATATTTATGAAAAGTGCCAAAAATTTTTCGGAATTTTACTGCTGTGGACTCCTCTCGGACAATTGAGTCTGTTATAAGTTTCTAACGTTTTTCATACAAGAAGTTATATTTTTTTAGTATTCCTTCGATTATTCCTTTAGTGAGTTGAAGTAAAAATATTTTTAAAATTATAGCAATTTTATACAAGAAAGTTAGAAATTGATGTTTTGAGAAACACGGTTGTCCGAGAGGAGTACACAGTAGTAAAATAACACGATGCGGTTTTTTCGCAGTTTTTACTGAAAAGTTTTTTTGGGAATGTAATCGAACTCAGCATCGCAAAAAAACTTCTGAAATTTGGTAAACTTTTCTGACTTTAGTCCTCCTCATTTATCACTGATGAAATAATGGCTCACTAAACTCCTGGCCCCAAGCCGAGCCACGTCATTTTCCAAAACAATGGTCATCATACAAAAGGTAAGAGGGGGAAGAAAACACTTTCCAATACAACACAGGGTCGAATAGAATTACGTATGAACAAATAGAAAAGAGCCTGTGTTGTTGGGGTTGGGAGTTGACCCTTGTGTGGAAGTATAAACATTTCGTGTCTTTTGAGAGGAATCGAAAACATTCCCTTCCGGGGATGACTTTTGATGGTTATCAGGACTAACTTTTGGGAGTTGATAGAGGAAGAAAGACGGGAATTTTTCAAAATTACGAGAAAAATTTGAAAAGTTGTTGAGTTTATGGTAGATTTTTAGCTAGAACTTTAGCTAGAAAGCTATAAGCTATAAAAAAGTTTGTAACCAAAACAATTGGTATTAAAAAATTGGGTCTTTTTTACTAGCAACTCTAAAATCAAAAAATTTCTAATTGGTATCTAAATTTCAATTTTCAGGGTTTTAATAAAAAATGAGTTGTGATTTTCAGAAAACTTTTATCGATAAAGAACAATAATGACAAAAATATGGAAAAAGCTGTCAGGTTCCTAGCTGAAAATAGCTGTTTGAGAGCCATTTTGAAATTTGCGACCGAATTTGAAATTTTTTCAAAAATTAATGGGCTCAAAGTTCAAAAGTAAGAGTTTTTTATCGATGAAATTGTCATCAATTGATACGAAAACTTGGGATAACCTAGCAGGTTAGAATCATATTTTTTCTACTATTCTGGCTTGACCTGAATTAAAAATTTTTGAAAATTAATCAACCAAATTTCTATGATTGCCGTAGTTTCCAACTTAAAAAAACGACCAATTGATACAAAAAACTTCTGTCGATTCCGTGATTTCCTGGTTAAAAAATAAGTTTTTCAACTATTTTTAACTGACCTTCGTCTCTTTTTCGATTTGATAAGAAGACCAAGATTTGATCTCCTTTGACGATAAAAATAAAGTAGGTCAACTAAAAATTTTACTCGATTTTCATTTGAAAAACTTTTTGAAACACTGACCAAAACCATATTCTATCAAAAAATTTTCAAATGTTCGGCCTACGCTAGTCAAATTTTTTAGGCATTACACTCTGAAGAGCCCGTTATCTTTGGTACTCATAATATGACCCAAATTTATTAAAAGAATAATTAAAGACACTTGCCTGGATGAGACGTTTGCCGATTCATCAATGTAGGGAATCGTCAGTGCGTCCTTGGGTACATACGCAAACCAACGGGGTTGTGGCTGTTGCTTCGGCTGTTGACCGTCGAGACGACGACCCGCCGCCACCCGCGCAGCAGCCGACAATGAGACCGCCCCTTTCGCGACGAACTCACTTTTTCGAACACTGCAAGAAATGAAGAAGAAGATCATGGAGAAGATGAAAAAAGGGGGGAGAAATTGAGAAGATGTGTTCAGATAACAAAGTATCTAGCGGGAGGGGAAGTTAATGAGAGAAGAGGGGAAAAGCTGTTTTTCGTGTTTTTCACTTTTTCTATCGTAATTGTGGTTGGACATGAAGAATAATGGTCGAGACGCAATTTGAGAGCATGAGTTGATTTTTCGTGGTAAGAACAAAAACCGTAGCGCGAAGAGCCACAAAACCCGTCTAAGCCAGATATTCTGAACTTTAGACGTTGTCCAGAAAAAGTGTGTTTACCGGAACAAACTTATTTTCAGAAGAATATCAAAACGATAAAGCCCTGATCAAAGCGTTTTTCAAAAAAAAAATGAAAAAAATTGCATTTCTCGATCTGAAACTTCGAGCAGTTCGAACAATTCTGTATATTTTCAAGAAATTTGGTGCTCCGGATGACAAATATGTTTGAATTTGAGGGTTTACAGTCTGAATGTGCCCAAAAATTGCATTTTTTACAAGATTTTTTACAAAAAAATTTCAAATTTGAAGTTTCTTCCAGATTTTTTTCGAGATTTCTCAAGTTCTCATTTTCAGTTAGAACGTCGCTTTACGCAAACTTGTATATGTCATCCAAGGTTAATGATACCCAAAAGTGGTCAAGCTGGAGATTATATAAATTTTTTAAATGTTAATAGTCGACTAATTTTTCATATAATATATTTTAAGCAAGATATAGAGCGCGTTTTTTTCTGATGGCAATCATAAACAGCCCTTGTATTAGAAGTTGAGCAGAACAGGAGTATGCGTTTCTGATAAAATGTTCTGAGTTGATCGAAATTTTCTCTATATTTTTTTAACCACCAATGTAATTTTTTAACCTATTCATTATTACGAAACCCATCTGGACGAACCTCTACCCGAACAGACTTAACCCAGTTTTCCTCGAAATCTCATTACCACTCTTCTCAACAGAAACAATTTTGTCTCTCGAGGTCTCGTGGTTGTGGTGTGTGAAAAACACTCCAAATTAAGATTAAAAGACAAGTGTCGGAACCGAAGATGGGTTTGGAGGTGAAGGTTAAATCAAGGAGAAGATGACGATGACACTCTTCTGTGTTTACCGGCAAGAGAGGGGAGAATAGCGTGAAAAGAAGGGTAAAGGTAACCCATGGGGGTCTTATTAGATGTTGATTCAAGGTATTAACCCCGTCTTAACCGTTCAATCCCTGCTCTGTTCTTTTTCCCGCCAAAGTGGCAAAAAATGCGGGCGGTATGGGGCTTCTCACAGAGTTTTCAAGTATCAGAATCACTGATAGTTTCACTATTTCGGCTCAAATGAACCCTGGTTGCAGGCTTTAGGCTTTAGGCTTAGGCGTTTAGCTTTAGTCTTTAGCTTAGACTTTAGTTTTCGTTTTTGAGGCTTGAGCGTTAGGCTTCAGGTTTTAGGCTAGAGGCTTTAGGTTTCAGGCTTTAGTCTCCATGCTTGACCCGTAGCTATTTTAAGCTCATTTTGATCTTCACACATAGTCCAAGCTAATTCGAAATCCTAGTTCCTCGTTCTTTTTCCAAATTTCTTTCTCTATCTAAATCTCTCCTTCTCTTCTCCATCTCTCCGATGCCCATTCTGATTTTTCATCAACCACCACCGATCTAAAATGACCTCATTCCTTCGAGGACGTGTGTCCAACCAACACGAGCGGACGGAGAGAAGGACCCGAATGAAAGAGGAGACCTTCAGAAGACAATATAAACTCGGACGAAATAGTAGGATGAACAGGGGAGACGGTAAAACGGAAGAATGAAAAAAACAGCAAGAAGAAGATGTGAGAAAAAAAAGAAAGATAGATCGGAGGATAGTAACTGGGTAATTTGATTTTCCCTGTCATTCATTTTGGAATTGGTTCATTTTTTGGTTTTGAAATTTTGATTTGAGTTTAGATACTATTTTGGACCAAGATTATCTACGAACAGTTCAGCTATAGAACTAAAACCTGGCCGACCTATTATTGAACTTCGACTAAACTACTACTGCTTTTCATCAGAATCGATCAGAGCTTCACGCAATAACAGTTATTGTTTTTGGAAAACGGAATTTGGTATTCGGAAATTGGCAAAAGTTTCCCAAATCCGGGAAAACTGGAATTGGAACACGGAAGTCTTTCTTGAAAACGAAAATTTTGCCGGTATTTTGGCTCAAGTTCTTGGCGAGAAAATTGCAATTTTCAGGCGTTTCTCGAAGTTTGTTAGAAACTGGTTTCTCGTCAAATATGCCTCTCTATTACAGGTTTCATATATGAATCAAACATCTGATTTTTCGGTACGTGCCATGATAAAATCGGTTGTCAAAGGGGCATAATCTAGACTTATCTTCCATCTTTTTTGTATCTAGTCTAAAATCACAGATCCGACCGATTCTCGAACTTCTGATTTTCATTTCAACATACGTTTAAGCCCACAAAATGCAGCACGCAACACTATTAGAGGTTCAATGTATCAATTGAAAATCTAATGTCCTTGATACTTTCCGTGATAAAAATCACTTCCGTGTCCTATGCCATATGATCTGATGACATGATTTTTCAGGATACTTCCTAGGGATTATTCGGTGCCACCTAGTGTTAGAAACTTTATATCAGGAAGTGTAAAAACAAGAAGTTTCAAAGGAGAAATAGAGAAATTTCGGTCGAAAAAGTGATTTCAAAAAGTCGATTTCTATTTTTTCAGTGAGCGTTCTTTACTGGAACCATAGAAAAAATTTACGCCGTTTGATAGGAAAATTTTCGCATTACAGAGCGCAATTTCAAAATTGTGGAGATCAAGAAATGTGCCAATTTTCTTGTGCGAAAGTTTCATTCCGGAAGTTTTCATTTTTGACGGTTCTCGAGCGGACCAGTTCCAATACGGCAAGTTCTAATGTGACCAATTCTAATCCAAACACCTACGTACCTAAACACTTAGACCAGAACCCATAAAATTGCACTTTTCCTAAGCCAATTACTTCTAGAAAATTCTAGTAAACATCTAAAAATATCTCCTCCGTTCAACCAGACCCCATTCCCGCACCGCCGCGTAGACTATCTTCTCCCTGGATCAATTAACAAGCGTATATGTAAAACGATCACAAATCTCTCGCATTTCGCATGTTTTCTCATGTTTTCTCATGTTTTCACCCAATCGAAACGAACGAAAAAAAGGGAATTACTTCAGGAGACCCCTCCCGGAGAGGGGACTGTATTGACGTAATCTTTCGGATCGGATCTCTCGAAATCTCTTTCACATTTTCCGAATCATACAAGGAACTTGGAAGTGGGGTGTGTGTTGAAACGAGTATATGTTTTCGTCTTTGTGTTAACGGGTCACATTCGGCTTGGGTAGGAAGAATAGACACATATAGGGGGAAGAAGAATTATGTGGTGCTATTCAGGATATCGATGGGAAACATGACAGATAATCTTTGGACGAAGAGAAAGGGAACAGTCGTTCGTCAAGAGAAGTGACGTTTTCGTTCAGAATGATCGGGTACAAAACTTTGGTATTGATAAGACCATGTTTTGGTTTGACACAAATAAGATCACTGATAGACGCAGTTCTGTATGTTTTAGACTGCCAAAGTTAGATATAAAGAATAAGACTCATACACCGTAAAACCTGTAATAGAAGGACATTCGTTTCCGTGACTTTGACGAGTGTATTTTAGCATTTTTAAAATTTCGGACTGATAAATTTTCCAAATTTTTACCGGTAAATTTTTTTGTAAATTACCTCTGAAAGTTTGGTAAATTTACCGTTAGAAATTTGGTAAACTTCCAAGTAGTTTCTTTGACGCCAGTTTTCAACAGTAGCGATGATTCGAAATTCCACTAGTGCGAATTGTTTAGCGTATTTATCGGTAAATTTTCGATAACCGATAACAGGGAAATTTATCCAATTTCATCAATTAATTATTGGTAAATCGAAATAAAGTAATTTTCCTGAGCCTTTACGAGAAAATTTGCCAAAATATTGCAGGCAAATTTTTCGATAAAGGTAAATTTAAAAAATCGATAAACAAATTTTTTATCGGTGCTTATATATCGGTGCAATTCACCGGTATATTTTTCTATAATCGATTGGTGGACACTTGTTTATCGGTGCATTATGTTCTCGTAAGAGTCAATATATGCTCTTCAGTGCCCTTCTATTGCAGGTTTTACGGTACCTATCAGTCAGTATTTACTAACATCGCTATTTTCAGCTACGACTTACCGCAAGGCATTCAACATTTTCATCGCATCAAACCCTCTTCCAATTGAGTGCATCTTGGCAATTCCAACAGATCCGCTCACATCCACTGCCAAGGTAGTCAAAATCAATCCGATGAAAATGAAAACTATTGAGCACAGCATGTACTCAACCGTTCCAGATGGATAAAGATCACCGAATCCTACTGTTAGCTGAAAACAATTGTTGACATTTTTTCTCCGTTTTGAGTGCCCACCAGTGATACCAGGCAGAAATAAAATGAATCTAAAAATGACCACATTGGCTCCAGAATTGTATATACACAGGCAGAAATTGTCATATAACCTAGTAGGAACACAAGAACCAAAAGTTGTCGGCCAGGTTTTGGCTCTTCCGTGGGGTCCATTATCAGCATATCAGCCACGAACTTGGCTAAATCTGCGATAGTGACAAGAGTTAGGGGAATTCTGAACATTTCTTCTGTGAATGTAAAAGTTCTACTTGTGTGGTTACCCAAAAATCGCATATCCTACACAAAAAATTTTGCCGCCTGTCGATATGGGAATCAGGTTACCGTAACCAATGGAAGTTAGGACGGTTGTTGTGAAGAAAATCGCCGAGATCATGGACCAACGACTTGTTTCTTGCGGGAATAGGAAGTCTGAAAATTAATTTTCAGATTAAATTCTGAGTTTCCGCTCAACAAATTATGAAACGCAAATGAAAATAATGCTGGTCAACAGGAGGGACTAGAAAAATTCACAATGGTGAGGATTTTAATGGCGGGAATTCAGATTTTTTTCTCGAAAATTCAACTGAAACTCAGTATGCAAAATGAAGCAAAAAAATACAGGATTTTTAAATTACCGCCAACGGATTCCTAGACCACCGCGGATATTTTTGCCCCTTCTGCTGATCAGCTTATTTTTAAATTGCTTTTTGAATTTTTTGTTATAAAAATCATGTTATTGACACATGTTTCTATCAATTCCGATATAACTTTAAAAAATGGTTTACTGCCCCTTTAATCATCATTCCCTTACGGTAAGTGACTTACCATGCGGCTTCAGCCCGTCTTTGAACGCTCGAAAGTTGATTGAAGTGAAGGTGTCAATCAGGTTTTCGACATCGGAAGCTGTTCGATTCGACGATTGATATAGGTTATCAACAAAGTTTCGATATATTGTATGATATGACTGGTAACGATCCAATTCCGCTTGATGCTCGATCTTTGTGAAAAGATAAGCGCCGGCGATGATGTAGGCGACAGTGGCGAAGATTAGAACGAGATGGAAGAGGGCGAGACGGAGGTTTGCGAGGAAGCCTGGGAAAATTTTAAGTTAATTAAAAAAGTTTGAACTTTATGAAAAACTTAAAACTCAAGAAAAAACGTTTATTTTTTTCAAATCCCCGTCTTTGGATTTCTAGATCATTGCGGGTTTTTCTGGTCTCTTCTGCTTCATTTTGAACTGTGTTGCTTGGAGTTTTTTTGAGCTGTTTTCAACATTTTTCATTATAAAACTTATAGTATTGGAACCTTTTAGAAAAAAAGGTTCAATTCCACTAAAAACATTTATCAAAACATTGAACTAAGCTGATTTTAGATATTGATGCTGCTCCGCGTTAGAACTAAAGCCCACCCCCGCGACGTTTTTTTTAATCTTTATCGATTGGTATAAATTTTGTGTATAGTCCCAGTAAAAAAATTTTTGCAGCTTTTCGAGAAAAATCATACTGAGACCATGGACAAAAATTATACCAATCGATAGCGAATTTTTCTCTACAAGGTCTGAATTAACTTTCAAACATTAAAAAAAAAACTTTTAGGCGGATGATTTTCCGCTAGCGGGATTTGATATGGGCCACCGGGCAGCTTCTTACACTAGCTCTAACAGATGTTTGAACCCCACCCGTATGATTCAATTTAAACCAAATTGTGTCGTAGTTTTTTTAAAGTCCATAGTAAAAAAAATTCAAAAAAAAAGTATTTTCGTGAAATAAAACCTTTAGACATTGAAAACAATTGCTCCTTATGGTGAGGGTGAAAAGGCGTAGCCATGAACACCCGGGACCGGGCGCCACGCTGAAATTTTCAGAAATTTTTTTTTGGTTCAACAGCAAAATTTACCATTTTGATAGAAATATAAAAGTATATTAGGGAATAAACTCTGGTTTTTTGATATTTTGGCCAACTAAATTGTTCCAGATTTCCATTAAGGACGACTAGGTCCCGTCTATTGTTCCGGGGGACCGGAGAAACAAATCGACCAGACTCAACCCCCAAACAAATAGGTATTTGCACACAAGTAAACATTTGTTTCTTTGCTTCTAAGAAATAAAAAAGCAGCAGAAGACAAACCTTCTTTTGGTGCATCGTCGTCGTCGCCGTCGCCGCTGTTGTTTTCCAGAATCATGGCGTTACGGCGGCGTGCCGAAGCCGTTCCGAAATGAACCTAAAACAGAGATTTTGGGGGGATGGATGCAATCAGACTAAAAGCAACATTTTCCTTTTTTTTGGGGATGAGGGTGGAAAATGTATTTTGAAAAAGGGGGTGGTCTGAAAACGTAGAGATTTCAAAGAGCATTTGAAATTTATGAGAAAAATCCTGGGTTCAATTTTCCAAGAAATGAGGGTTTTTCCGAGAAACATTTAAAAGATGTCGTTTTGGTCAAAAATCAGGACTCAAAAAAGGACTGAACTTCAATCGTCTCGTGGTTAATTTCGACGTATATAAATTTTTTGAAAAAATCCGAACCAATCCGCATTCTACGATATAAAAAACTAAAAGTTTTGCACTGAAAAGTCTCGCAAAAATGGCGAATTATGTTGATTGGGTAATCAAAAATGATAATCAGATTAAGATCAGTTTCGTATAAATTTCAACTTTCTCAAAAATTCGACTGACGATCGCTCTGAAAATTTGGCTCGTTAGGCTCAAAAAATTTAGTTATGTTCAAAAAACTGAAAATGTTGAAAAAAATTTCAAAAATCAATCGATCGCATTTCTGATTGGCTGATTGGTCGCCGCGACCGATGTCTATAATCCGACGAAGGAACGATTTATGAGTGATGTTTTCAATTTTACAATTTTGGCGTTGCTTGAAATTTCTTGTTAAAACTTGAAGCTCTGTTAAAACTTGTTAAAACTTTTCTTGTTAAAACTTGAAGTTCTGTGTTTTCAAGGGTTTTTTGCAAAAAATAATAAAAAAAGCTGATCTTAAAGCTTTTTAGTGAAATATCTAGATTCTAGATTTTAAAATATCAAAGCACAATGAAAACGAAACTTTCAAAGTTCATAAAACTCTAGATTCCACTTTGGTGACGACGAAAAATTTGGGCGAAAATGGGTTTAAACTGAAGAAGAAGGGGAGGCACCTCCTCCCTCCCCAAAACGAAATCTTCTTTAATCGTCGGCACCGGAAAACGTGTGAAAAGAAGTTGACAAAAAGACATTTTCGGTTGAAAAATTGAAAGGATAGAAAGAAGAAAAGAGAGGTAAGAAGCTTATTCAAAAAGACTTCATAATTGCAGAAGATTGGGAATAGACTAGAGTTTTTGCAGGTTATTTTTAGGCCGCAATATGAAGTTTTGATTCTGAGTTTTTCGAATGTGGAATAACTGATCTAGCTTTTGATCTAACAGTTGGATAATTGGAAGAATTACGAGAAAAATTGTTAAAATGGACTTGAGTTAAAATTTAATGACTCTCTGACGTATTTTTTCAGGTCGGTTCCAGTTTTCATTATGAATTTTCACAAAAATAACTCTAAGAGATACAACATCCGACGAATTTTTTAAGTTTGTAAATAAATAAAAGTTATCTGTTTCGATTTTACTTTCGCAGTTATCAGTTAGCAGTTATCCAAGGTTATCACTGGAAAAAAACGCCGAAAAACGAGAAAAACTGAAAAAATATTCCACTCTGTCGGATCCTAGGCCAGTGGGTCCTCGGCCATCATACTATAATTGACGTTGCTTTAAAACTTGTTAGATTTTTTAAAAATCAAAATTTTTGTAAATTATCCGTTGGCTTGAAATCCGAAAATTCTAAAAACTGAATTTAAACCTTTTGAACCTGCAATTTCTAGACCAAATGAAAAAATTCCATGGTCGCGGCCTAGAATCCGACAAGTGAGCAAGGCGGTTTTTTTCATTGTTTTTTGTGGTACTTTTTGCACAGGCAGCTTCCCAAAATTTAGAAGAAAATGTTTTTGAAAATGAGATTGTCGCTTGTAAATCCCTATAATTTTACTTTCGAACGCAAATTTTTACCGTTTTGAGGGAGTTTTCAGTAACTTTATAGTGAAAAGTGGAATGTGCATAAATAATATGACGGAGTTGATAATGAATTTTAAATGTGCTTTAACTCCGGGCGCCAGAGACAATGTGGTAGCAAATCTCATGTTTCCAAAATACGAAACACAGAAACCCTCAAACAAACACAAGTACGTCCTACCAAAACTATCAAAATTTTTAGCTCTAGACCACTCCCAAACTTCCCAAGCTATAATTAAAATAAAAAGCCTCACCTGATTCATGGTCCCAGCATCGGAGCTCGGCGTCCTCCTGAGCAATTGAAGATGTGCCCAATCGTTATGATTTCTAGAAATGAGTGCGGCAGTGGTGGCGGGAGCAATGTAGAATGCGGACAAATGTCCGGCCAAAAATTTTCCCCGGGGATGCATAGTTGTGACAAAAAAGGAGAGTGGTGAATTTAGACACAACCGGGTGACAACTCCCCACTCCCGCGGTTTTTTTCTATTTTTAAGAAGATATATATGAAATATGTGTCAAAAATATTTGAGGAGGAGTTTAAATACTTTCTTTAACGCGTCGGTGAACTTGTTGGGGGTGGGAGGAGGAGGAAATTAGGTTTCGGTGTTATATGGACGAAATTTAGAGGGAAAAGGAGAGGGTACGAAGGAAATAGACATATGCACTATTAGGGAAAAGGGCAAGAAGTTTGGAAGAAATATATATTTATAAACAATTTCAATTTCGGTGGTGGTTTTTGAAATTTTAAATTGGGAGAAAAACTGGAAGACAATAGTGTGAAGACTAAACAAATTGAACTTTTAATTTATGAAATTGAGAATGAAAAGTATTCAAATTAAGGGGTTGGGATCAAAAAAGGAAATCCGCTTATCAACAAAAAAGTGAAAAAGTACAAAAAAATGTATTCGATTTTTTCCGGAGTTTCAGGCCGATTCAGTCTAATCAAGCCCGGTTTAGAACGGTAATTATAGTAGACTACAAAGAAACATATCTGAATTATAAAATTTTGAAGTACAACAATACAAACTCACAGACTTGATGGGCGAAATGCCCATGCATTGGGCAATCCGCGGTTCAAATGGGCAGCGCTGCTTACTGGTATGGGCAGGGCTGCCCAAACGAAGCGCGGATTGCCCGTATGATGCCCAAACTCGCGCCAGACCTGCCCAATTGCTCGGCATTTCGCCCGCTTTCCTGCCGTTTTTCGCGCATTCTCTGCCCATAGTTGCTGTTTTTAGAAAAAAATGTGTTCTAGATTTACACGCAAAAACACAAGAATGGAATAACTTTTTATTAACTGATGAAAAAGAGAAAAATGTGGAGTTCATATAAAGTTCTTCAAAATATCAGCTTGAGCATCGAACACTGATTGTGGAGTTTTAGAACTTCTGTTTCAATTGGTATATTACAAACATATCTTCTTCATAATCTTTAATAGGCATAAATTGCCTCATATATATACAAACTAAACTCCAACCGATGTATAGAAGCTGAAACATTAATTAGCAGGAACTCACATTCTCATTCTCAGAACAGCATAGTTTAATATAACATGTTTATATAACCTGGAAAACTTTGACAAACCAGAGCGGAGTATGAAAAATTGAAACAAGAGTCATGAAAATAAATAATAAAAAGTTTCTTCGTTTTTTCCAGTGTTCATTATCGCGTGACCCTAGTCTATGTCTGCGCGACTTCTGCCCAACTTCGCTGATTCGCTGCCTCTTGCTCGCCCAAATGGTCGTCCCGTTTTCTTGCGCGAACGCTGCTCAAACCCGCGCAATAGGTGCCTAACATCTGCCCATGGGCAGTTTGCCCAGAACGATAGGCGGTCGCCCAAAATGATGGGCATTTGCCCCATCCCATGCCCACCACCTGCCAAAAAGTCTGTGAGAAATAGAGCTTTAGAAAAAAAAGTAAAATTCAGAAAATTTACCGAAGATTAGACTATTGGGCTATTGGGCCACTCCTATTGGGAGACCCGAAACAAATTTTCTGATGGAAAAAAGAAGTTCCAATTTTTTGGAAACTTACAAAAAAAGTTTTTTATAATAATTAACCTTTCATCAAAATTTTACGATAAATTTCCAGAAATATTTAAGATTTTGAATTCTGATTTTCTTGCTCAAAACTGTTCTCTGTATAAAAAATAAATTTAATTTTTTCAGAGTAGGAATTTTACAGTTCCAAAGATTTTCAGCTGAACATTTTGTCCGGGAGCAACTTGTAATTTGAATTTGTATATTGAATTTGAATTTTGAGTCTGAATCTTCAAATTTGTGATTTGTAAACTTCGACAGCATTTCGTTTTGGAAATCGAACTTTTTTGAGAAAAGTCGGCCGTAAAAATGGATTTCATGTTTTTGATCGGCGTGCTTTTCACTTTCAAAATATCTAAAACCTATCTGAAATGTTCATTTTAAGTTTTGACCTATCCCAGAACTGTAGGCCCTTTCTCAGGTCCCCCATCAAAGTTTTGACCCCAGTCCTGCCGTCGACGACTAAATGTTCCCAGTGCACCCGAACAAGTTCACATTTCTACATTTCCGATCAACTCAACTCAATCATTGCCAGAATCATTCTACTCCAGCGCCATATAAAAAAAGAGGTGTCACTTATTGAAAAACGACAAATCTATTAGTTGTGCCAATATTTGCGCAATAACTCCTTCTCCCACATTTATTGCGCATAAATCAGAGAGAATGAGCCTTGTATGTGTCTTAGGAGGTGTAATAGAGAGACTTGCGCCCACCCCCGGAGACTGTTTCTTAGTCACCGGAATGGTAGAAAAGTTTTGCACTCAAATTTGGTAATCCATGACAGTTTTAGTTCCGTAAAATCTAGAATTGTTTGTGGGGAAACTTCAATTTTGAGTATACCTATAGGTAGTAAAAATATACTTGTGATTAGCCGCACCGTGCCACAGGGGAGTTCGGCGTCTAGTTAGAAAATGTTTTGAAAGTTTGAAATCATTATTTCACACTATTCATCTGAATTCGATGAAGTTTTGCAATAAGAAAAAGCCTGACACTACGGTATCCAAAAAACCAATCTTTGAGATTTCCCAGATTGCGATCATCAAAAATGAGCCGTGTTCAAAACATTTTGAATTTTTGATATCATTTTCTCACACTTTTTAGAGGACCTTGATGAAATTTTTGACTTCATCAACTAGAATTAAACATGAATTTTTTCGAACTACAGTGCGCTCAATAAGTTTAGAACACTACTTAACGAAGAAAACTGAACATGCTATGAAAAATCTGTAGCTGTCATCTCAACTTTTAGAATTCTAATGTTTTTCGTGCTCCCAATCCATCAAAATGTCTAAAAAAAACACTTAGAAAAGCTTGAAAATAGGGCTGAATTCACGATTTTTCCAAACCTTCGACACTTCAAAATGATTTAATTTAACCTTTTCAAAAATTTGACAAGTTTCTTTTTCTGACTTGTCCAGCCGCTCGATAAGTTTAAGACGCCATGCCTGTACCTAAAGGCTTACAGTTAGTATAAAGCTCTTACCGATAAGTCTACCTATGAATCAGTTTTACCAAAATAATTGGTATAATCTTCCACTTTTCCTTGACCTTTCTTCCTCGAAAATACCTTCATTCCCCCGTCTTGCCCTGATCATAAATCTTTCCTAAGCCACTTGACACCTGGAGGTGCCCTTCCCCCCTTCTATCCCATCTATACTTTCAATAACAAATTTCTCCTCCTACCCACAGCCACCACCTCCATCATCAAAATCCAATCATTTTTCCGTGGAAATTCCCCCCACATGTTGCTTGCTCCCTCCCATTCGTTTTCTTTAGCCCCCAAGGTGTCTTCCCCCTCTCCTGTTCCATATGGTAATTAATCGTTTTCTGAAGACCGCCCGTGTCCTTCCTAGCTGCCATAGAGGCGGCGGATCGACTTCAAAGGGAGGGAACATCCTCCCTCCTCTTGACTGTTGCAAGATGGATTAAATTTTTTTTTGGGGAAGATTTATGGAAATTGATACCTTTTGATTTGTTTTCGTTTGAATTGGAAAGTTAGGAATTTTGTGTAGATTGATGTTTTGAATTAAAATGTTTGACTCTGTGGACTACCTCTAATTGAAGGCCACAAAAAAAGAGCTTTCATTTGATCACTTTTTCGACCTATGATTGAGACTTTAAAGAAAAAAAACAGCAAATCGCGTTGAGCAACAATTCTTTTCCAGATTTTGCAATAATTTGGTCCAGATTCGGCCTTAAAAAGTGGCCGGGCCTAGAAACCCCCGCTGGTTGAAATCATGAAAACCCAGCTTTTTGCAGTTTTTATCTTTTTTTTGCAGTTTTTATCTAATGGTTTCGAACTTTTTTTTTAAATTTAATAAATGTGAAATTTAGTCCAAGTTTACAAAAAATTAAAAAAAAACTCAAACTTTGAGCTTGGCTCGCATAGCTGATCAATTCGAAGGGTTTTCTGTTTTTATTTTATTTTACGATTTTGGGTTTTTTTCACAAAAATTCGGAAGAGTGTTCAGAAAAATGTCAAAAAAAAGCAAAAAACATAGTTTGCGCAGGAGATTTTCTCGGCCATGAAGTGCAAACCATGTTTTAAACGACGTGGCTTTGTGAAGTTATTTTTCAAGTAAATTTAGAGTTAGAAATAAAATCAGCATAAACAATACGTCGGTTTTTTGAAAAACAAAATTCACTTTCCAAAAAAGTCAGTTTGATCCTCAAGCTCAAGTAGGATACGTATATACTCTAATTGAAGTTTCACGAAAGCCAGAAAAAGCGTTTTTATGAATAAAAACACGCCCAAATCATCTTTTGTAACCCAAAAAATTACCATTTCCGTCGTTCAAACTTGATTCCCACCCAACCTATTCAACCTGGCTCCCTTCCTCCCTTTTCATCCTCACCGCGACCTCAGGCTTGCTTCTATTGTTCGTTACCATTGACCATCCGAATGTTATGATTCACATGGTATTTTTTTCATCTTCTTCTTTTCTTTTTTCTCTTCTGAAGAGCCCCGAGACGCAGACAAACAGTCCGCACATGCTCTTATGTCCTGTCTTCTTCTTCTTCTTATCAGCCCGTCCCTTTAAGACACCCCCACACTCTTACATGCACCATACAGTGCTGCTCCTGCTCCACACACTTTTTTCGATTTTTTTTTCGAATTGAAAATATGTAATGTACGTCAATCATATGGTGTCCGGTGGTGATATGAATATTTTTTGAACTTTTTTTTTATTTTGCAAAACTTGAGATACCGGAAGTTGTAAAAACTGTTAGGGTCTAAATATAGATGTATAGAAACGAGGGTGTTTTGAATAAACTTAAAAAATCGATTGTAAAAATTTCAGAACCTTATGAACTTTATAATAAAGTTTTTACTTGCCAAGCCATGTTGTGGCAAGATTCATTTCGAAAAAAAAAGTTGAAGTATAAATTTTAAAGAATTGTCTTACTGAATTACTAAAATACTTATTTAATAATTACTAACCTGATTCACCTGATAAAGTTCAAATAAAAACCTAAATTCTCGAAATTGGAAACATACCGAAATTTAGGTTTTCAGAAAAGCTACTTTTTTTTAACCCGATCTCCTTAACCCTTGAGACCAACATGTCGAGGTGACTATTACAATATTAGAATTATGAATCACAGACTATTTGCTTGAGGTTTCTCTTTTGTTCTTGCTCCCACCAACTCCCCCATTCCATGCTCTTCTTCACTTTCTTTAAATTGAAAAAAGACTGAATGAATCAGAGGACAGAGGCACAAAACATAATACAGTTGGGGCATGGGAATCTCGAAAAAAGAGAGAAAGGAGATAAGGAATCATATCCGGGATAGAGGAATTTTCTAGAGAAGATTTTGAAAAAAAAAATGAAAAATTGAAAAAAATTTGAAACTTGAAGTTTTCACAATTTTTAAATTTTTTAGGACCTAATTGTATGTCGATCAATTTCTGTCAATTTCAAGAAGTTAGGGCCTAAAACGCGAGCCGGACCGTATGACAACTATGATTCTGTGGGGTGTCCAAGTTTTGGCACAGCGCCAAAATTTTCATTTTTTTTCAAAAATAGTACTAAAACTGCCTTGAAAGTTCGGAACCAGCTTGAAATCCGTGGTAGACAGCACTATTAGACGTCCCATAAGCCACAGTAAAAAAAATCCCAGACATTTTCGGAAAACTTCAGCCTAGAAACTGTTTTTTTCCGTTGGTGACTATAAAGATAAAATTTAAATTCACGTTCTCAAAAATAGTTTTCCTCACAATTTTCAGTCAATTTCTAAGTTCCTTCTTCAAAACATCTTGTCAGGCTTTGATGATTTTAGCTAGGTTAACGTTCCTTAACCTATCGTTTAGCATCCCTTAACCTCCCCAAACACGTGTCGGAAGTTGTGTCTAAGAGTGTAGGTGTCCTCCAATTTATCTCCACACAATTGGACAACAACTCGTCCATATTGGAGACAGAAGAAGACCCCCGGCGGGGGGATTGGCGTACACGGGTCGGAGACCGCTGGCGCCACCAATAAAACATTTTGTGTATGTGTATGGTTTTGAAGTTTTTTTTTTGTTTCGAAAAGGGGGGAGATTTAAATCCCCTCTTTTTCTATTTATCTCATCATCACTTTTTGGAATTTTTTCTCTCTTGTCCCTCTCTAATTCTTGTTATCTCTCGTTTATTCTTTCACCTATACCTATATGCTCGATCAAAAATTGTACTTTCATCAATGTTCAATTCGGATTTCAGATGAGATTTCTATTCTTATTTCTATTTCTGATATTCGACACTACGGACACTGCAACGTCATCATCGTCAGCATTGAAAACAGCGTCGGGATCATCAACAAAAGGACCAGTTACTGTCAAAAAGAAGCCGAGAATTGTTGTTAGGGAATGTAAGTTAATTTATTTTCTCCTATAAAATGTACACAGCTGACTATGAGGCTTACAAAAGACGTTACTTTGTGCAGGCTATGAGAAATTTTTTGAAAATTGAAAATTGATTGTAGGATTGCCAAATATTTCGTACAAAGGTTAAGACTGTTTTGGTTTAAAAATTTTCGGACAAAAAGTTCGAACTTTTTTGATGCGTAAACTTGGTTTCGGACTTCTAGTAAATGTGCTAAATAAACCTTTATAGGAAATTTTTGATGTTTTTGGTTTGGATTCTCTTTTTTTTTTTTTTGAAAAATCCTTTCAAAAATTCGAAAAAGTAAAATGGTTTAACCAGGATTTTCATAATTTTTGTTTTCACTGAAGCTAATTTGGTCTGTTAAAGTTCATAGAAAACTTTTGAGAACAAAGGAAAGTGACGTCTTTTGTGTCTCCGTAATTGTTTTTATTGAAACAAGTTCATTGGCCAAGTCTTGAAATATTATATGAGGCAGCAATTTTAACCGTACAGTATGACTCCAGTGACCAGAGTTCTACCTAGAAAAAAAATCCCCAAATTCAAAATCCATATTCGACCTCTAAAACACGAATTTCTAGGGAATCTAACCGAGCCAGACGGTGAGTAACACCCCCTCATGTTTCCACTTCCAAAAATGTATACATGCCCTCTGTATCTGTGATGTTGTCCTCCTTCTCGTGATCCTTCCAGAAATAAAAAAACTTAATTAGCGGATTTGCTCTTTTCCCCCCACACAATTCCATTTTGAAGCACTTTGAGTAAATGAGACGGGATTTTGGAGCAAAAAAATTTTCGGTCCGGGCCAAATGAACAAAATGAGGAAGAGCATATATTAGGTAATAGATAGCAAGAGGAAGCAGAGAAAAAGAGAGCCTTCACTATCTCTCTTAAAATTTCCGCTGGGAGGTGCATTTTATAGTGTGTGAGGTGCTCTTGTGTGATGCGACACCGCCCTCCTATCAGTTTATTGATTACTATTATTATTTTTTCTGCTACAGTGGGTGCTCAATTATGGAGAAAATGCGAAAGAGAAAATGATTGTAGTGAGTTTTTGGAAAAAAAAAATCTTGGGTATACTGTAGGTAGGACTAGATCTTTTAGAGCAGGTTCCTCAAAAAGTCACCAGGTTTTTTTTTCAAAATGATAAGCTATTTTTTGCGTCGCACGTGACTCTTCCTCCAGGTGTCTAGGTGCAGTTCTATGTCATAGGTAACGTAATTTTTTTGGTTTGCCATAAAATTTGTGATTCACATTAACTGTTTACAGTTCAAAAAGACCAACTAGAGAGCAGTTGCTTTGAGTGAGTTTCGAGTGAAGTTTGTAAAATTTATGCAAATCAAAATTTTACCGGTCGAAGATCTCAGCTAATTTTGCCAGCCTGGTCCGATTCGGTTCTAAGGGGCCGAAACTTCCACTTCAAACATTTTTTTTATGTTCCAAAATTTCCGGGACCTTCAGTGAGTTTTCGTTGGCCTGAAGCTCAACAAGGCTCAAAAATTTATACCTCAAAAGTTCGAGTTTTTTATTTGGAGCTCTACTCTTAAATGAAAGGTTAGGAGTAGAAAAAAATATCTAAACAAGCTTCAATATTCAAAAAAAAACGAGAAACACGACCTGGAAATTTTAAATTTCAGAGTCCGAGGCGGCAAAATTTGAAGCCCAGCCGGAGTTTTGACAAATCTCATAGAGACTGAGTTTTTCAAAAAGAGGTTTTTTGTACTTTTGTACCTAGGTAGGAAAAAGTCATGATGCACCTAAACGGTAGACACGTGAGCACCGAAAAAACCTTTTATCATATGAAAAGAATGATTCGGGGTAATCGGCTTTTCGTTCTTCATTTTCCCAAGAAAGTGCGGGAAAGTGACGATGGACGATAGGGCAGATGGTGAAACAGGAAAAAATAAACCCCTAATATAAGAGCATCGAAATGATGATGATAGACTTAGGGAATGTTGTCAGGTAGGAAAAGGTTTTACTTCTAAGATAAGAGCAGTAGCTTCACCTCTAATTAAAGAGCATATGCATCCCCTGGTGTTCCCTTTATACAACCAAAAATCGACTTACACAAACTTCATGTCTTTGAAATTTCAGTTTGCTCCGGCACCACCAACGGAATCTCTCGATATGGATCGGGCAACACTTTGGAGGACCTGGAAAGGGTAATTTTTACAAAGAATTAACTTTATAAGATCACTGTTCAAAAAGAAAAAATATGAAAAAAGCAGCCAATATTTTCTAAAACAAATAGCCAGAGGCGGTGGAACCAAATAAATTTCAAAAAAAAAATTCAGATGTACCGAGGATGTCGTCGAGTCTATGGAAATCTTGAAATTACATGGATTGAGGCAACGGAAATTATGAAATGGAGAAAATCAATAAACAGTACTGTTCAGGATGGGAGTCCGTTAAAATCGATTAACTTTTTTGATTATTTGGAGGAAGTGAGTTATTGGAAAAATGACTGAAATAATTTTCATATCGGTTTCCTGCACAATGTTTCATGCTGATTTCATCGTGAGGAGATTACTAAAAAGAATCACTTCGAAAAAATCACAATTCGCGTCCGAAATTGCAAGTTACAGACTGGTGGGCGCGGCCTAGAATCCGACAGCACGGGCCTTTTTTCTTTATTTTTGGCTTTTTTTTCCTGTTGATTTCATATGCGTTGTTACAAAACTTCAATTTTTCAATAGTTTCCCATTGAAATATATGAGAAAAACGAAGCAAAATTAATCCGTTGTCAGATGCTAGGCCGCGGCCATCAGGTTGTAACTTGGGTTTTCGGACTCTGTTTGAAGGCAATTTTTGTTCAGATCTTTCAATGAAAAACAAAATCAACATAAAAAAACAAATCAGCAATGAAATTTCAAAAAAAAAATTTTATGGAAAAAACACAGGCTGTCAAAAAACAGTTGGAAATAACCGTTCCCCTTCGAAAAAAAACCTTCCAGATCCGTGGAAGTCTCATCATCTACCGAGCCAATATTCAAAACATTGCTTTTCCAAAGCTGCGGGTTATCTATGGAGACGAAGTTTTTCATGATTATGCCTTATACATACATAAAAACGAGTTCGTAAACGAAGTGGTTATGAAGGAACTTCGAGTGATCCGGAATGGGTCTGTCACTATCATTGATAATCCGAGAATGTGTTATTTGGCTGACAAGGTTGATTGGAAGGAGTTACTCTACGATCCATCTACTCAAAATGTTTCAACTTTGAATTCACACAAAGCGTGCTACAAAAACGATGAGTCAATAACTACATGTCACAAAGATTGTGATGGAAAGTGTTGGGGAAAAACGGAAAGAGATTGTCAGAGAGGTAAATTTTGAGTTTGGAGCCAATTTTAAAAATTTTTGTGATGTGTTTTTCATGATTTTATTTTTCAAGATGAATTCACTCAAAATAAGCTCTGGGCTCGCAGCATCTCAAATCAAAAGTAATAGCCTGATGGCCGCGGCTGAGAACCCGACAATGCGGTTTCCCTTTATACCATTTTTTTTTTGCTTTTTTTTTCTACATTTCCCATATAAAACTGGCAGAAAACTAGATAGGCGCAAAAAAAAATTTTGAAAAGTATTTTTGAAAAATGAAAAGTATTTTGAAAAAGGGACCGCATGGTCGGATTCTCGGTCACAAGACCGCGGCCATCAAGCTATAACTTGCGATTTTTGACGCGAGCTGTGCACTTCAAAACAATTCTCTAGTAAATTCAACAGAAAAAAATGAATTAAAAACGAAAATCAAGGTACTTCGGTCCTTGTTAAAAAAAATTAGAACTTTTTTGAATCTACCCCAATTAGTTAGCTTTTTTTCTAAATCCCGCCTTTTACAGTATACCGTTCGGTGTGCCCTAAGCCATGCAATCAATGCTTCTTCTCCAACACAACACAATCCTACGAGTGTTGTGACTCCTCTTGTCTGGGAGGATGTACGGGTCACGGACCGAACAGTTGCATTGCCTGTAATAAATACGAAATGGATGGAATGTGTGTGGACACGTGCCAACCACGCAAACTGTTTGACCATAGAGCAGGGAGATTGGTGCCAAACCCAGATGGGAGATATCAGAATGGAAATCATTGTGTCAAAGAGTGCCCGCGTAAGTTTAGAGAAATTACAATTTTATATTTGGAAAATTTTTTCAGCGGAACTTCTAATCGAGAACGATGTTTGTGTTCGTCACTGCTCGGAAGGACTCTATTACGATGCTAACAAAGAAGTTCGGGAATGTGAAAAGTGTAGTCCTAACTGTCCGAAAAGTTAGTTTTCCTAAAAGCAAAATTGGCAAACAAATATCTCAATATTATGATTTTCATAATCAAAAACTTTGAAATCCGCTCAAAAATTCAAAAAATGAATTTAAAAATAAGTTTGGTCATCAGGGAGGAATATATATAAAGATGGCCTAGCAATCAAATAGGAATTCAAAAAAAAAAATGTATTGTCTAATTGTGTATTATGAGCCATATTTTAGTTTCAAAACAAAAATTAGCTTGAAAAATTTTGAATTTCCGCTATCGAAATTCTAGGCCAGCGCTGGTTGTTTAGTCTCTCCTGCTACACAACTTTATATTCGATTGCGTTTTTTAAAAACAATTTTTGAGCGGATTTCAAATTTTTAAATATAAAAATCGTCTAATTCAAATATTTGCATACTTATTTTGACATTTCTTAGCAAAAAACTTCAAATTTGTGATTTTCAGTATGTTTTGTCGAGGATTCGCTAACCAAAGAAAAACTGGAAGGACTCAAAGGATGTGAACTCATTGAGGGCCATCTTATTATTGATAAACCGTAAGTTTTTTTTGCACAAAAAAAGTTCCGAAAACTGAAGTACACCCTCCAACAAGTGGTCCCGCAGAATGTGTCCACTCATATATTTTAACACTCCGAAGAGCACCCAAAAAAGAGCACATTTTAGGGATGACAAATGGGGAAGGAGGGAGGAAAGTGAATGGGTAGATTATAGAAATGGCAACACAAAAGCTAGTCAACCGTATATAAATCATATTGTTTCTGGACTTTTATGGAGGGTCAAAGAAAGAAATAAAAATAGGTCAAAACTATGACGAATTTTTTCCAGATTCTCATATGAGGAGCTCAAAGTTTTGGAGTCTGTGCGAATAGTCAGCGAGTACATTCAAATTGTAAAACGGGATTTTACTGATTTGAAATTTCTCAAAAATCTTCAAATCATCGAAGGCCGACAGCTTCACTACTCAAAATGGGCCATGACAATTTTTCAATGCGATAATCTGGCAGAACTTGGCTTAAAATCACTGAAATTAATCAAAACGGGATCGGTGATGATCAGTGATAATCATCGGCTCTGTTATGTAAACACAGTGGATTGGGCTTCAATTATCACTAAAAAAGGAGATACAAATAAGCCATCTTTGGTGTTGTCAGGCAATCGGGATAGTGATAGATGTGGTACGTTTTATTACAGAGATGCCCGGAGGTGAAAATTTCTCAGGCGGAGTTTGGTAAAAAGATTGCCGAAATCCCCAATTCTAACTTCTTTTTAGTTTTAACGATAGTTTTAACTTCTTTTCCGAGATTTTTAGCTTAATTATTTTTGAATTTACGAACATTTTGCGGAAGTTTTTCGTACAACTCTGAGTGTGTAAAATGAATTCACGTCAATTTATCGCAATTTTTTCGTATTAGAACCCCCGACTTCCGCCTGGAACCCTGTCTTAAAACGGGAACCAGAACTCTGTTCAGCTCTGTATTATTAAACTGAATACTTTCAATTTTCTGAAATTTTCAGTCGAGGAACAAGAAATCTGTGATAAGAACTGCAATCACCGAGGATGTTGGGGTAGCAGCCCAAGGGACTGTCTGGAATGTCGAACATGGAATTATATGGGAACTTGCGTATCTACTTGTGACACCAATGGGTAAAAACCTTATAACGTTTTAGCGTAACTCTACAACATTTGTTACAGATTCCTCCGCAATCAGACATCAATGAAATGTCAAAAGTGCTCACCTGAATGTGCAACTTGTAACGGTCTTGGGGAGTTTGATTGTTTGGAATGCCGTCATTATACGCTGTACAATCCAGACTTTGGAAATCGAATGGAGTGCGTGCATGATTGTCCGAAGGGAACACATTATTCGACAATTGAACACGTCTGTGAAAAGTGTCATCCCACTTGTTATGATAATGGGTTAGTTTCGCTTTTTTTACCCTTACAAAAAATAATTTGAAAACAGCCCAAAACTTAATTTTGCTGATACTTTCAATGAGAAAAAACAGAAAAAAAATAGAAAAATAGAAAGAAGGTCATTTTGTGTGGAAAATTTCTTGATAACTGAAAAAGGGATCGATAAGAATTGAAGGAGTCTTAGAATTGGTTGAACAATACAGACACTAAGGTTGCCTCTCTAATAGTGTTCCCCTTAAACGGCGGTTTTGAAAGTTGTACTGCATGCAACACTATTACAGGTCTGACGGTAGTTTGCCAGATAGAGATAGATAGAGATAGAGATTCTGCTAGAAATAGATAATCTCATGTAAACCATCTTAACTTCAGGTGCACAGGACCCAACTCAAATCTTGGCTATGGTGGATGCAACAAGTGCAAATACGCAGTAAAGTTTGAAAACGATACTGTTCTCTGTCTAAAAGCCAGTGGAACCAACAGCGTCTGCTCAGAGAACAACCTTCCAAACTTTCATATTCATCCCCAGGATATCGACGGAGTTACAGACTCGGTAATTCTGAAAATTCGAACAAGCTTCTGAATTTTCAAATTTTCAGCATTGCGAAGAATGCCATCCATACTGCAAAACTTGTGCCACACATGGAAAAAATGTGAAGTTGAATGGTTGTGTGTGCAAAGATTTCGAGGCTCACACCCCTGACAACGATCAGTTCTGTACTGATAAGTGTCCGGTTAACAGCTTCATAATTCCACCGGCTAACGGATCAGGCGCCAGTATTTGCAAGAGATGCCATCCAGAATGTGATCAGAACTATCATTGTGTCAATGAGCTGGCCACTGGGTGTATAAAATGCAAGTCATTTGCAGTATTTAATGAGGATATTGTGGTAAGCGTTGGTTATTTTCGAACTCAAAACCGGAGTCCAAATTTTCATTTATTTGTAGCAATGCGTCAGTCAATGTCCAGACCATCTTCCCTTTGCAAATCCAGCTAACGGAGAGTGTCTAGATTATGATATTGCATGGAGGCAAAAGAAAACGAGAATGGTGATTATTGGAAGTGTCCTGATTGGATTTGTGATTATGTTCTTGTTTATTATGGTAAGTTAATTTCAGCAAATCGACTCTAGTTAGTCAACAACCAGTGTGCAATACCGGTGATATTCCGTTAATCATACTGGGAAAATTATCGGAAAAAAATACCTGAAAACTTTCCGATAAATTTTTTCCGGGAAAAGTTCGGTAAATTTTCCGGCAAATTTTCATGTTTTTCCTGTAATTAAAAAAAAGACCGACCAACGATGTCCGGAAATCACGCTAGTACATTGTTAAGCGAATTTCTTGAACATTATCCTAAAAAATTTTCGAGAAAGTTTACCGAACTTTTACCGGGAAATTTATCTAAAAACTTTCGGAAAAAACTATTTTTGAAGAATAAAAAATTAACCACGGAATCTGAATACGTCAAGACATTCCCAATACGTCAAGTTTTTGAATTTTAGCTTATCTACTGGCGCTGTCAACGAATTGGAAACAAACTGAAAATCGCTGAAATGATCGATATGCCCGAACTGACCCCAATCGATGCCAGTGTTCGCCCGAACATGTCTCGAATCAACTTAATTCCATCATCGGAACTCCAAATAAAGATGGACAAAAAACTTGGAGCAGGAGCATTTGGAACAGTTTTTGCTGGAATTTATTATCCGAAGAAGCCAAAGAACATGAAAATCCCGGTTGCCATAAAAGTTTTCCAAACTGGCCAATCACAAACCGATGAGATGATTGAGGAAGCCACAAATATGTTCCGATTAAGACATGAGCATTTATTGAAAATTATTGGTTTTTGTATGCATGATGATGGTCTTAAGATTGTGACAATCTACAGACCACTGGGTAATCTTCAAAGTTTCCTGAAGCTACACAAAGAAAACCTCGGTGCCCGTGAGCAAATGTTGTACTGCTATCAGATTGCATCTGGAATGCGGTATCTCTACAAACAAAGGGTAGTTCATAGGGATCTGGCAACTAGAAATGTTCTTGTCAAAAAGTTCAATCACGTGGAAATCACCGATTTCGGACTGTCCAAGATTCTGAAGCACGACGCTGATTCAATTACTATCAAGTCTGGAAAGGTGGCCATCAAGTGGCTGGCTATTGAGATCTTTTCGAAGCATTGCTACACTCATGCATCTGATGTTTGGGCATTTGGAGTCACTTGTTGGGAGATTATTACATTTGGACAAAGCCCGTATCAGGGAATGGATACTGAGAGTATCCATAACTTTTTGAGAGGTAAGAATTGGTGGGCCCGATCCGTGTGCCTAATCGGAAAGGTAACGTGAAGTTTGTCGAAAATTTTGTCGGAAAAATTAGCAGAAAATTAGCCAAAAAATTTTTCAGGAGCTTTTCGGCGCGAAATTTAGAAAACACTGTGCAGCGAAGCTCCGGATATACGCTAGTGCGCATTGTTTAGAAGATTAACTGAGAATCTTTCCAGAAAGTTTTCGGTAAATTAGTTTTTCTGCTAGTTTTCCGGTAAATTTGCCGATAAATCAATAAAACGCATGATTCATTCCAGACGGAAACCGCCTATCTCAACCACCAAACTGCTCCCCTGACCTCTACCAAGAACTTCTGCGATGCTGGATGGCTGATCCCAAATCCCGCCCCGATTTTGACACCCTTTACCAACGTTTCAAAGAATTCTGCAAAGTCCCACAATTGTTCCTGGAGAACGCAAATAACATCAGTGACACTGATTTATCAGCTGAGGAGAAGTTTCAAACCGAGCAACTCAGAGAGATATTCGATGGAAATATTGATCCGCAGACCTATTTTGATCAAGCTAGCATGCCAAGTTCACCTACTTCTATGGCAACTTTCACGTTGCCAAACGGGGATTTGATTAGCCGGATGCAATCTGTTAACTCGTCTAGGTACAAAACGGAACCATTTGATTGTAAGTTTTTACTATGTTTAGACGAGCCCAATAAATGATTTTAGATGGCTCCGCCCCCGAAGACAATTCATACCTGATTCCAAAAACGAAGGAGGTCCAACAGCAATCAGCGGTGGTTTATACGGCAGTGACCATGGAAGATGGGCAGACAGGTTGACTTTTTTAATGAAAAATGTTTTTATTAAAAAAAAATTCTCGTATCGTATCGCACCAAAATTGTATTGTCCGGGGCCCAGAAAACTCTAGAATTTCTAAATGAAAATTCCTCAAAAAGTCTTTTGCAATAAGCCGATACCCGGTCACGTTATTTTGGTTTTGCTCAGTTTTACATTATCAAAGTTTTTATATTTTCTTGACGGTGAACTTTGAGCGCCTTCTGGCAAAATCATGAACGAAATCGTTTAACTTTTGCCCAAAATTTACTGTTTTTTATTTTCGCGGGCACTTCAACTGGAAACTGTAGAAGTTCAAACTTAGCTTGTATACGAGAATGGGTGGACCGCCCGTGAAAATATAAGTTTGAACTCCTGGCACAAAATTTTATATTTTGACAGTACCAGTTTCTCAGAGTTTATTTCGGTGTTCTCCGCAAAATAGATTTTTTGTCGTGTTGGTCTCTTGCCAAATTTTCTTAAATGAAAAAATACTTGACCCAGGGCTCAAACATGAAAACAAAGCTAGTTTATAAAAACAAAACTAATCTTCCCAAATCTTCAGAACTCTCCCCAACATCCAATGGTGATTACTACAACCAACCGAACAACAGTAATACTCCCGGTACTTCTTCTGGCTATTACAATCAACCCGATATTGTTCAGGAAGAAAAGAAACCAATCGATAATAATGAGACTCCAGAATATCAAAATGAGCCAGTGGCTCAGAAAGAGACATGTCTCTAATTAAATTAAATCTCGAATTTTGCCATTCACAAGCATAATTAGAATGTTTATCATCTCAAAATTTTACTTTGTTACTCAACAAATTTTTAGTTTTATACCTTCCACACAATCCGAGCTTTTCCCCTTTCTCTATTCCAAGCATTTTTCCATCGGGTTCCTTTTTCCTCTTTTTTTGTACAGAATGATAAATAAATAAATCTTTTTTTGTCGAAACGAAAAAAAATACATTTTGCTCTCCCCCCATATATTGTTGTTTACAAATACGCCACAACTTTTTGACGATTTTTCACGCCTTCCCCTAAAGGGAGCATCCCTTGTTGGTGCTCTCATTTTGCTCCATTGAGCACATTTATGAGCGATAGTAGAAGCTTGATGACGTGTCACTAATGCGTGTGGTTTTTGGGGTTTTTTTGGGTGATTCTCACTCGAAACTTCCAATATTTTTTTGGCTCTTTGTTCCATATTTTTGCTCCATTTTTCATTTTTCATAAAGCATAAAGCAGTAGAACAAATCTACGAAACAACACTCTAGAAACTGAAAGAAAAAAGCAAAGGGGGAGGGGCGGGAGGGAAGAAAGGTTTAAGCCGGTGGGATTAAAAAAGACGGGTTCCGTTTTTAGTTTTGCAACAGAAAAGAGTAGAAAGACGAAGCGTTTTTATTTTTTCTTGAACTATTTTTTTTTTTTGGTTTTATGAAGTATGTCGCTGATGGTGTTTTGGGTAAAAATGCAACAAAATGTGAGAAATAAGGATTTATTTCAATTTTTTTGTAGATCCGTACAATGATCTAGACAGTAAATTTTTAATTAAAACTGATTTTTCGCCAAGTTCAGAAGGTTTTGTCTTCCACGATGTCGCTGCTGAAGCTGTCAAACAGTCTCCTCTGTGGCAGGAACATTTGTTCCGAAAAAGTTTTTTTTCTTTTAAAAATTTTCTTTCATGAGACAGAACCTTGTGAAAATTTTGGGGCACGAACGTGTTTTTTGGAAAAGTTCAGGAAGGTTCTAAAAATGATGGAAATATACAAGTTACTGTTTTGACCTAATTTGACGAAAAAAAAACAAAATTTCAAAACCGGCTGGAGTAAAACAGGGAAAAACAGTTCATAGGAGCAAGTGTGCACCTCCAATCTTTCTGGCGCTAAAAGTGCGCGTTCGAACATTTCCAGAGAATATTTTCGAAAACTTTAAAAAATAATATTCAAAAATCTTTGTTATTCTGTCCGATGTGAGTTCAATGCAAAAAAAATTAAGCCTTCGCTTTCGGGAGAACTTGTGATTTTCGATTAAACTACGTATCGAACATAATGATGAAGCCGGTGCGCAATGAATTTGCTGAATGCGAGAAAAGTGTGGTTTACTGGGCATTTTTGGTGCAAACAAAGTTTTTTTAATATTACTAGACAGTTTTTCACTCCACTGCGCTTCAAAAACATCAACAGCAGGTTATAAATCGATCAGTCAATAAAGTTTGGACACCGATTTTCAAACAATTCTAAAATGGAACGTTCAAAAAAGTCCTTTGTTAATATCTTGGACGTACAGATCGTCTGATTTCTTGATTTCCTGTAAAGAGTGAGCAAGTCGTGCTTCTTCAGATTCTCTTATCAAAAAAACAAGTATCAGGTTTGATTGGTTCCTAGCCTAAGCGAAATCCGTCGTTTGCCCTTTTCCCAACGTGATTTCTGAATCTTTTCTGAATGAACCACTCCAAAACTCTTCCGTTCAAATCCAATTCCTGCTTCTCCTACGTTTTTCATAAATCGAACCACTTCCTTCCTTTTCTTTACAAAGTCTTGCTCTTGCTCTTCTTCCTACCCATTAGCATGGGCTCTTTAATTTATGCTTCTTCCCGTCCCCCCTAACAAGTACTCCATCTTTCTCTCTCTCTCCCATTTTTGGTTCATCTTTTGTTGTCTCCATCTCTCCTCCCACTTTTCCTTTTTTCCATTTTTCTTTTTTTGGTGTTTCTCTGCTGCTGCTGGTCCTTCTTCCCTTTTTGGTATGCCCCAACCAAAAACACTTTTGCGACAAGTTTATCACTTTGAAATGGATCTCCTTCTCTAGTAGGCTCCGGGTTTTTGTTGACGCTCTTTCCCTGGCAGTCAAAGTGCGAAGAGGGATCCCTGGGGGACTAAGGAAGGGTGAGATTGAAGCAACTGGGGGCGTTTTGGACATTTCTCTACTAGCCTACAAATATTAAGAATTGATTTTTATAAATTGGTTTTTAGATTGATCTTGATAGAGATTTAGTTGAAGATAGTTGAAAATGGGGAAATCCTAACGAAGTTGATCTAAATCTCTGAATTCTGGTACGGTTTTCATGTACTTTCTTATAACACCAGTACAAATTACAGTTTACCCGTAGTACCCAGTACAATTTACCCGTAATTTGTTCCAAATGATTGAGTTTGGCAAATAATTAAAGCTGAATTTTTGACCACATCTTATCAGTTGACAAAATTTTGAGTTTTGAACTAAATCACTGTGTTTTTCTTTGCATAATATGTTCCTCCATGGTAGACTACACAATCAAGACGGAATTCCTTAATGACTCAATGTCAAATTTCCTGATCAATAGGTTTATTAAAGGAGAACTGGACGGTAGTCATATTTTTTGTTTTTGTTGGTTTATTTTTCTATGCTGATTCCATTGCTCATAAATAAATTGGTCAAAAAATCGCTCTGAAGCGCCCAAATTGTGCTAGAAATCGCACGGTACAGGTTGGCGGCCGCGGCCGTCTTGCGTTGAACCATAGCCCAGGCATTTTTGCGTATATATTTATCTGATTCACAAAAAACTACAGAGCCCCATTATAGAATAAGCTGCCACGTTTATCAGTTTCACATTTTCGGCACTTTCAGTCAGCCTTATTGACTTCAATCGCTTCTGATATCTCAAAGATAATCGTTCGGTTTTTAACAATTTCCCTTTATTTCAACTGGTTTTTCTTACTAGTTATAGGCACAAATCTACCCTGTTAACAGAAAAATCAATAGAAATCCGAGTTTCAAAATCGACATAGTATCAGTTACGCATTCTCCACACTTACAGAAAACCTCGGATCAAATCTATTTGCCCCTTCAACAAACACCCCAAAGCCAATAGCATTTTCTTCTGGCAATTTGTCTATAATCAGCCTAAACTAATTGATGTTTTCCTAGACACCCTTCCTGCCTCTGAAAATCTGTGCCTGCCTCCTGCCGACAAAAAAAAACAAGAAAACTGAGATAATTTCTGATTCCTATTTGTCCCTCTGCTTATTTTTGTGTGTGTCTATTTCTCTATTCCTTTGAGATGTGACTCAAATCAAACTCTATTATGGTGTCGTTGTAGAAGGAGAAGAGAGAAGATGTGTGTGCATCTTTCTCCCTCTATCTCCCTTGGAGCATTACACGACGTGTCCAATTTCAGATCGAATCTCTGGGGGAATGTCGTTTTTTTGTGGATGGGTGTGTGTCGTATCTTCTCAATGAGCTCATTGTGTGTGTGTTGTGCAGCTGCATTTCAAACTTTTTTTACAACTTTTTTAAATGGGGTGACAGGATTTAATGGCGATTCAACTAGGGTCACTTTTTCCGGGACCTGGTTAATTGGAAATTTTAGGCTACCGTGCAGAGTTTTGCAAAATTCCGATCTCCGGATTATGGATTACGGCATTTTTTGAGTGTACCGCTTTCAAACTTTTTTTCCAAATTTAGAATTTTTGCGACCGTATCAAAGCGCCAATCTTTCAGAGTTAATTATTTACGCAAAAAGTGAACTTTTGCAATTTTGGAATTTCGATTTCCGTGTTTTTGAATTTCATTCGGAAGTTAGGATTTAATAACTCGAAATTCAAAAAACTCCAATCATTACCTTTGCTTTGAGCCAAGTTCCAGAGTCGTTTAGAATCGGAAAATCTGAATTTTTAATTCAAATTTTGGCAGTTTCAAATGTGATTTTCGTCCTTGATAGGCCTCAGATCAATAAATAAATGATCATTTTAAAACTTTTCTCATTGTACCCCATCTTGCGGGTCTAAAAATTTTTAATAGTGGGTCTAAAAACTTTTAATATGAAAAATTTTTTTCAGTCTGAAACTTTGTCTGAAACTTTTGTGTGGATGATAAACCCTGATAAATTTTCTCGTCACACCTACTTTTAACAAAAAATGTAGTGATTTTCCGAAAAGTGCAAATTTTCGTGCAGGTGATTTTTGACTTTACAGTTACAAAAATATTATGTCTGCCAATTTTTCTAAAAACACTTTATTTTTTTTTATCAAAATTCCCATAATCATTTCCTTACAACTCTAGTATCGCCCAAAAAAATGGACCAAACTACAAGACCCGGAGCACTCTATGCTTAGAAAAAGACACTGTTCTTTGCTCCAAAAAAAGCTCGAAAGAAAAAAGATTCTCTTCCCCAGAAAGGAATACCCTTAAATCAAATTAACACCTATCCTCAGAAAATCCTTTTTAGTCCTTTGCCCTACCCCTTACGTTATTCGATTACCGGTGGTGTCACTTTCGTATTTTCTTTTGTGGAGAAAAGTTCAAAATCCTATTTTTTCTAGTTTGAGCACCTCGAATCCAATTTTTCATGAATTTTCAATTTCTTCGAAAAACTTTGGTAGCGCAAAAAAAAAGAATTCATTAGAGGGAAAACTTTGCGACTTTTAAAGCCTGTCGAGTCAAGTTTAACTGCCCTTTTATGTGGGAAAAATGAGCAAAAAAACTGGAAATTTTTTCGTTCGAAGCGTGAACATTTTGTGCACTCATTAGCTCTCAAAAATTCTCAGATTCTCAAAAAAAAATTCTGAAAAAATTTCACACCCACGCTCGATTTTTTGCTCTTTTGACTTGTGCAAACTCAATCTTGGTTTGTTGAAGTTTGACAAACCGGAGCTCTTTTTTGCCCAGAGCCTCTTGGGATCATTTCTTTGAGATTTACCCGAACATTCATATCTTTGTGCGGCGCTCATTTTTCTTTTTTAAAAGTTGCTTCAAAGTTCATTTTATGGTGATTTTTGGTTATTTTCATAGACATTTATGTGCAGTGGTGATCTTTTAAAAGTGCTCTGATTGGGTTGAAGTTTTTCGTGGCGACGTCTTACGCTTGTAAAAACTCAAACACGTGTTGAAAATATATCCTTCTTCCCTCTAACTGAAGCACACTTATATTATAAGCACACCATCAGAGGACCTTTGAAAAATAGAAGCCCATGGGCTTCAATTACAGGATTAACGGTACCATGCGAATCAATGCATATCATATCAAATTTTTAAACAAACTTTTTTTTAATTTTGAAAACCCCGAAAAAATGTTTCATCCTGGCCTTTTAAAACTTCTAATTCGTCGAAACACTTCAAAAACCGATTTGCAATTAGCTCTTTTTTTAAAAGATTTCCAAGTTCCAATCAAGGTTTTTCGAGTTATGTTCATTTGGGAAAAAACAAGTTCAGAGGAGCCCTTAATGCCCGCCTTCGTAAGTTCAAAATAACAAAAAAGGGGAGATTAGCTAAATTTTGTTTCGAGCTTTTCCCCCGCTTTCAAGTTCATCTAAGCATATAGAATAGCCTTCATTAAGCAAGTTGACCTTCTTTTAAGTACTAACCTCCGTCTCTCTATCCCTTCACATCTCAAAAAAACCACAATTACATAATTCGTTTTCCTCGAGCTCTGTGCCCTTACTAAATTGCTTCAATTGCTCCAAACCAACACCATTGTCCTTCATCCGTCGCCCCGCCAAAACTCATCAATTTTGCCTTCCTTCCGGTTCCCCCCCTCCCCCTTTTTTTCTTCATCGTTTTATTTTTTCTTCGGACCCAAACACTTTCGTTTTCAAGATTTTATTTTTTTAAGCCATGAACTCATAACCATATGGCTGGAACAGTGGATGCCCAGGAACACGTGGCAAAACCACGTCGTCCAAATATTTGCCGGGTTTTGAGACGGACTGGATATGGAAAGTGTCTAGTTTGCTCACTTCTTTTGGTGCTATGCTTCTTCTATGCAACATATTGCCACGTCAAACATGAAGCCTATTCGGGGAGTCAACCCTTATTGATGTAAGATTTATTTTCTGGTTTTTTATTATTTTTTTCGAAAGGAAATAACTCGAAAATGGCACAATTTCTAACTGCAAAACTCGCGTCCAGAATAGCAAGTTACAGTCTGCTGGCCGCCAAAAATGTTTAATTTGAGTTTTCCGAATTCGAGCTTTTTGAGTGAGCCGTAAATAGAAAAAGCAGGATAGGAAAGCAGGACTCAAATTTTTTTTCCAACTTTTTCTGATAATGAGGTTGCGAATTTATTTTGAATCTCTGTAGCAAAAGCGTCGGGAAAACATTTTTGAAGCCAATCCGGCAATTTTTATTTTTTTGCTCCAGATCCTGGTTTAGACTCGAATTCAGCTTTTTGAATTATTCCAGATATCAACATGGTCCCTGCGCTCAAGGATACAACTTCGTACCCATCGTCTTCGGTCTCATGCTCTATATAGTATACCTAATGGAATGTTGGCATAGCCGAACAAAAATAATAAGCATGAAAAAAGTTCGAGTAGAAGACGCGTTGGACTACATCACTGCCCTTCGGACAAGCCCTCCGATTGTCTGGTGGAAAAGTGTTTGCTATCATTATACGAGGAAAACTCGACAGGTTACTAGGTACGAATTTCTAATGTTGCCCAGGAAGATTTTGGTCTTTTTTTTAGGTACCGTAACGGGGACGCTGTGTCGGCTACCCAAGTCTATTACGAGAGGGTAAACTCACATCAGGCGGGCAGTATGTTCATTTATGATACTTGCGGTTTTCGGGTAAGCGTTTTCCTTACGTAGTACAAACTGTATTCGCGGGGTTTCAGGACATTTCAAAATCAATTCTAGAAGTGGAAAAGTTCCACGTGACCCGGATCCGGTTAACGCGAAGTTTTGTATTTGCCAACATGCAAGCCGCAACTGAATTTGAGCAACAACGCTCCAGATTTTTTAATGATAATGAGACAAAAGATGATTATATGGAAGTCCGGGAAGGAATGGATTTGTCAGATGTTGGATTTGTAGAGGAGATACTTGCATTCAATAGGCCCACTCCTCCATGGTTCCTGCATCCAATCGTTTTTTGGTTCTTTTCAGTTCTAGTGCTATCTTGGCCGTTACGGATTTACACAGAATGGAGAACGGCTGTACTTTCATTCCAAGTTGTGAAACTATTTGGAACCCACTATTTGAGGTATGAACACTTTTTACTGAACAAAAACTGGATTATATCAAAAGCCCATCAATCAATCATTGAAGGATTAGAAGTTACTTGAAGGATTAGTCGACTAGTAAAAGTAGTCGTAAGAGTAAAAAGAAAAACCTTCATTAGTATTGCATGCAATACTTTTTTCAAAGCAGTCGCTTGAGGGCAATAATATTAGAGGGTTCGAAGTTTCTATCAGTGTTTTCTATCAATTTTGTTCGAAGTTTCTATCAGTGTTTTCTATCAATTTTGTTCGAAGTTTCTATCAATTACTTTTTCACTTATCAAGCGTTTTTCAACGCTAAAATATGATGGTCAAAAACTCATTTTTCTAAATTTTTCTGATAAAAAGACACTTGTATTAGAAGGGCAATTCTAATATAGGATTCACAATATTCCATATTTCAGCCCCAATTCAATCAACTACACTGGTCCTCTAACCCGCACATCAACTATGGACACGGTAGAACTTGAAGCTCTTCTGAGGAGAGAGCAACATTTTGTGGTCCCTTCTTATAGCGAAGTCATGCTTATGCAAAACACCATCGCTAACTCTAATGTGAGTCAAAGCATTTAAAAATATTTTGAGCGCCAAATTTTTTTCCAGACTAACTATCCAAATCTACGCCTATTGGAGCCGGTAATTCATCCACGGCCTCTCGTGAACACTACAAATGAGCACATCGTCCTCCGAAATTATGGAGCCACTGAAACCGAAAACTCACTCTCCGAATCTATTTCAGTACCTCAAAGACCCTTACGGGTTAGTAGAAGCATGACTTTTGCTCAAGGTTCCAACGATGAGAACTTGAGTTGCTTGGAAAGTGGGAGACATAATAGAGCAATACCAGCTAGTCGGAGAGGTCTGCCATTGAGATCATTGTCGATTGGAGGGATTTCAGCGTGGTCGAATGGTTATAGGGAAATTGGGAATGCAGATGACTCGCAGCTGTTGATAGAACCGGATGAGCCACCGCCCCCGTATGAGGTGAGCTATTTTAACATATTAGTAAAATTTTACTCTGTTAATTAGTCAACAGTATATTAGTTGACTTTGAACTTATATTTGTTCAGCTAGTTTTGACTTCATTAGTCACCTTCAAAATATATTAGTTAGCTCTGAATTTCGTTAGTAAAAGTTAAAGTTGGTTAGATATAGTAAGGCTAAATTTATTAAGTAATCCTATTCCATTATTCAAATTCAGAATCTGATTAAATAACTTTGATTATCATCAACTAATTTTTAGTTCGTTAACTTTAACTTTTTAATGTTACCTTGATTAGTTTTTTACCTAAAATTTCACATTTAATTAATGAAGTGGAAGTTATACCAAAAGATATAACTTTAACTAATGAAAGCTAATCTAATTTATTAGTTAACTTTCGCTTCATCAACTAATTCGAACTAGTTTATTTCTTTAACCCATCAGTTAACTTTGACTATGTCAGTAACCTTTATTTAATTAGTTAACCTTTTTTTGTTCCAACCCAATTTTTAAAAAAATTTCAAATTTTATAGTTAACTTGGCCCTTCTTTATCACTGCTTTTTCCAACCCCTTTTTCCAGGTTGCTCTCCGAATGTGTGCTCCACTCTACGAACGTCTTCGTCGCTCAATTTCCTCTCGATTGGCTTCAATTTCTCAGTCAAGCTCCAAAGATTTGAAGTCGTTGACGTTGAAAAATAGTAATGCTTCAGCTCACAATAATAATATTGATAGCTCCAATAATAACAATAATAACGAGGATCCTGAACAACCTTAAGCCTAAACGGGTATATTTTTTACATGTGTTGACCAATGTTTTTTGTAGAATTGTATGAAAATTCGGTGCTGGAATAAAAAAATTCTGAGAAAACGCGTTCATTTTCAGCAGAAAACTATTCAATTCTCACATACAAAAAAATGAATTGATTGGCGGCGGAAGGAGAACAGAAAACAATTATTGCACATTAAGAGAAAAAATATTATATGATGATGGATGCACACACACACTTTTTGTAACTTTTTGGTGGAGCCAAACGGCCTTGTGACAAAAATGTGGGAGGATTTTTGAATTTCTATGAGAAAGAAAACAAAAATAAAGAGAAAAATTGAACAGAGAGACACCAGAAAATGAATCGGAAAAAGAATGGAAAAAAAGAAGACAAAAATAGATAAAGAGGCAGTTATAAAAGAGAACGACGAGAGGTAACAATGATATAATTATGCGGGGGAAATTTGGGGCAAAAAATGACTTTTTGTGTGAAAAAATATAATTATGACTTAATTGATGATGATTGATAAAGCTAAATGGTCATTTTCGAAATGACCCGAACCAGTGCTCCGTTTTCCTCTTTCAGTCGTTGATTCTCCATTCGAAGATTTTGCGACGTCTGAAAAAAAAAGTTTTTTTCTTGAAATTTTTGTAAAACTTTGGTTTCTAGCTTTTTTTTTTAATGCGTATTTTGTTTTTTATGAAGAGATAATTCAAAACTTGCTCAAAAAATCACAAGTTACAGACTGATGGCCGTGGCCAGGAAGCCGTTTTTTTAAAAATAAACTTCTTATTTTTTGCTAGTTTACCTTCAACTGCAACTCCAAATCGGCAATTTTTCGCTCCATACTCCTGCGTTCGTTCTCGTCGAAAGAAGCCAGAGATGTGGATTTCGCCACCGACAAGTTGTGCGGTTGAGCGGATGGAGACGCGTTGCGAGTACGCCATGCGGGTTGATTTGAAGTAGCACGCCATGTCTGAAAAGAAAAATGTTGCGATTTTTAAATTCACTTTGAAATGGTCGGTAAAGCTCTTGAGGCCTTTCTTAGGCCATTTGGTAGCTATGATCAGGCTGAGAATAAAGTTGTAGCTGTTTTTGCTCTAGAAGGCTTCGTGGAATGTGAAAAGACATCCTATTTTGCATATTCAGTTTCAAAAATGGAAATTTCGAGAAGGAAATTGTCTTCTCATTGTCTCATGTTTTTCATCAGTTGTCAACCAGATCGGTCAGTTTTGTTTCAAAAAATCATTTCCGGCACTCGATGTTCCGAAAAACTTAAAATTTCACCGAGCTACGGTCAATGAACAAGGGTAAATTTTCTCTGGTTGAAGCCCTAGACCAGTTCTTTACCAGTAAAAAGCACTCACATCAGATGTTTGAGACCTCCTCAAATCGTCCATTTCTCGTCGAAGACGTTCACATTCCGAACGTTCCTTCTCGAATAGTGCCTTGTAGTTCAAGTTGGTTTCTGTTGGACGAGTCTGAAAAATCTCAACAAATTCATAATTAATTGTGAATTGCAAATAAATATTACCTGTAATCCATATGCAGAAGTTGGCTGATTAGCAGAGGACCCGTTTGAGGAGAGTGACGATGATGGCATGAATCTTGATGACGTGGCAGTTGACATTGCGGCTGGAGTTCGCATTGATGGAGCTGGCGAGAGACCAGCGACGACGGCGCTTCGTGAGGAGAGTGATTGAGTCGTAGAAGACTGAAAATGATAAGAACTGATTTCGAGATGGGAAGAACTGATAATGAATTTTTTTTTTCGAAATGATGGCCGGAACTTATGATAGGATTTTAGGACTTGTTATAGATCATTTGAAAGCTTGAAGCACACTGAATACGAATCTAAAGTCTGTTTTTGCTTCGGAAAAAAGTTGTGAATTCTATTCTGACATATTTTTGTAAAAATTACAAAAGGTTATGGAGCATGGTCCGAGGATCGTACAGATCGAAAATGAGGATAGTCTATTTTGCAACTTGGCTCAATTTGAGGGCTGTAATACCTCTTGAATCATACCTGATCAGCGCTCATGATTTTACAGCGTTTTTCCGAGGCAAAAATAGACTTCAAACTTCTAATCAGCGTGTTTTTGGCTCTCAAATAATTTACAAAACGTTCTAAAATCTTATCTCAACTGTTTATAATTTCGATTAAAAAAATTGGTACTATTTCAATGATCACTTTTCTCACTAAACTCCCTACCCTATCAGTGCTAAACGACCTGGCAGACGGTCTTATCCCCAGGCTGGTTCTATCCTGTGAATAGGGTCTGTGAAGTCGTCGAGATCTCGATGATCTCAGAATAATTGGGCTAGAAATATTGGATAAGCTCGTCATTGCTTTCGTTTTTAGAGATACAATAGCTGAGTTCAACAGGCGAGGTTTGCACCACCACACCTGTATCCCCTCCCTCTCATCTTTCTTAGCAAAAAAGAACCCCGTTTATTTGTTTTGAAGAAAAGTTGAAAATCGGGAAAATAGCAGGGCGAAATGGGATAGAAAAAGAGCAATTCTTTGTCAAGGGGAGGAGGGAAGGTTTTCAAAAAGTTTCGTTTTTTCCACAAGGGAGGAAGAAGAACACACAATTCTTGCACGTATAGGTTATAAACCTCGCCAGGTTAAACTACATGGGAAACATGTGTCTCTTTTTTTTAAAGCTTCAATTAAGATCGTAACTTTCGTTGAATCGATCGTAGGTTTACTGAGAATTCAGCGCTAAAAAAAATACGCCAGAAATTTAACTTGTCTGAAGAGACAGAGAATTTTTTGTAAAAACAAAAACAGCTAGGCTCCGCTTATTTTTAGTACTATAAAAAGTAAAAAAACTTTTGAAAGTCTTTTTTTTTGTCTGAATAGATTCTGTCGAAATTCGTTGAAAAGTTGATTTTCCGCATCTCTTCAGGTCGACTTCCTAACTTTCGAAAGATTTTCTAAATACTGAAAAGGGGCGGAGCATAATAAGTTCCGGGTTTTAAGGAACTGAAATCTATACATTTTCGCTGAAACAAAAACCCCGTCTTGAAGTGTGCAAAAAAAAAACACAGATAGAGTTGAAAAAAAGATAGGATAAGATAAGATATGGTATCAATTTCAGGGGATGATCATTGATCCTATTGACTCACTCTTTAGTGTTCAGACATTACACACCTCTTGGGAAGGTGGAAAATTTTGAGTTGGGAGCAATTTTTGAAAATTATAGCTATTTTTTTCGACTAAAACACAGGAAACTAAATAAACTATCTGAAAAGTGAAAGATTCTTTGATTTTCAAGATTTTCAGAGAAAAAAAGAAAGATTCTAAAAATCAGCTTTTGCTCAATGTTATATTATTTCGAATTTTTCGCTAAAACTAATTAACTTTTGTTCGATTTTTTTCTATTTTTTGCAAGCTGAAACTATCCAAAAATTAAATATGAAGAAGAAAAAAAACTGAAATTTTTCAAAAATGAAAAAAAAACTGACTATCTAAAAATAGAAGAAGCAAACAAGGAAAAAATAGGAAAAGCATTCAGAAAGAAAAAAGGGGACTAGACTACATAAAAACCGTACCGTTCCACCGCCAATTCCATTAACACTATTCGATGGTGGAAGTGATTGTGCTTTTTCAGCAGAAGCAGCTCCTCCAAATCTCGATGACGTCATTGTCGGAAGAGTTCCCGCATTGGAACGGATAGAGGCCGGGGAGTACGGTTGAGCAGCAGCGGCCAGACGGAGGGACATTGCCGGAGCCAAGTCTTCTGGATTCACTGGACCAGTGGCACGACGATTTGAACGGGAGATGGATAGACCCTGGAAGAGGATAAAGAAGAGACATGACCAACCACACACCGACAGGCACACAAATAAAAGACAAGAAAAACGGAAATTTTAGGCCCCAAAACCATGCTTTAATTTTTATTTACCTGACTCTTTCTCCTCACATTTGACGAGTTCGAATTCGGGGAATTCACGAGGGATACTGTAGCCGATGTGGTGACGTCACCATTCTGATCACGATGAATATCGTCACTTGTTGAGGAGAGATCCTTTTCTTCAGAAGCGAGACGTGCTTGTAACTGGAATGAAAACACAGGCTGCGAGCACAGAAAGAAAGAAGGAGAAAGAGGACATTTTTGAGAGAGAAAAATGGAAGTTAATGGATAGTATTTGGATCACTCGTATGGGGAACAGAGAGACAGTGGGAGAGAAGAGAATTTTTTGAGTTTATTTTTATATATTTCTTTAATTTTGTAAACCCCAACGGAAAACATTGACTTTTCAAGGTCAAAGTCAATCTTTTCAAAAATAAATTTCTCAAGACTACGATGGAAACAGATAGGTTCTTGAGCTTTTTTAGGCCTAAAACTGATTTAGATACCGTGAAACCTTTAATAAAAAGGCACTTTCTTTCATTCTTTAAAACTTCAAAATGTTGTCCTTTCATTGAAAGAACCCTTTAAGAGGGTTTCTTCATTTTTTTTTTTCGACTTGTTTTGCCGATTAAAAAGAACTGTTTCTTTCTCAAAATAAGCATCAGGACATAAAAAGGAGCTTTTTTGTCGCAATTTGGCGTTAGAAGTTTATGAAAAAGTTGAAAAATGAAAATTTTTGAAGAAAGTTTAAAAACAGATTCCTGTTATTGAAGTGCTATTCTATTAGAGGATTTAATTCTATTTTTCAGTTTACCCCCAAAAATTTTTCCTTCTATTACAGGTTTTACGGTAAGCTTTTAGTAATATCCTTACTTTTCGCTTACAACTTTTTGGAATTTTTTGAAAATTTTTTACCTCGAAAGTTGCAAAAATTTTCTCTTTTTTAAGCTTTGTTCTGAGGTTTCGAATTTTCTAGCTTTCAGATACGTTAAAAGTTTCAACAATCTTCTCGTTTTTCAAGCCTTCTTGAAATTTTGTTCTACGGTTTTACTTTTTTAGTTTCCAGATACCCCGCCACTTTTCGTTTTTTTTTAAACCTACCGTATTCGGGTAAGCACTTGTAAGCACTTGCGAATTGCGTCGGGCGACCTCATCAGTGGCAAACTTGCTCGCTTCTTCCAATTGTTCTTTTGTGACTCCCTGGGTCGAACGACGATGTTGTCGTTGCATTCGAGAGTTGTTGCGACGTTCCGCCTCGCTTTCGGTGACTGTTTTTGATTGCCATCGGCTGCAAGAAAAAAGAAATGAAAATATTGTTGTATGTTGTGTCTAGAGGCGAGAAGGGGTTTGGTTCATTCCGGTATGAAATGATGAGAAGTGAACTGGGAGAGAGAAAAAGCCACGATGTGGGGGTTTTGAAGCTTTTTCAGTATAAGTTTTTTTTACATTCTTCATTAGATTTACTAGTTTCAAGACACACTCCAGGCACTTACATATATCAAGGTACTTTTTACTCTTTTTTTCACTTAATTGCATTCTAATTTTATGAACCATTCCTATTTTATAACACACGAAAGATCTTTATCGACTCCAGGCCGGATCTGCCTAAAAATTCTACTCTAGGAACTTTTCACACGCTGATCCCAATTTTGAAGTAAAAACCGACTGAATTTTCTCATAATACGAGCTGTGAGCTCGCGATAGTTAGACTCTGTTTGTGAACTCGCAACCCGGCCCAGAAGACGATTCAGCAGGTTTTGGCTTCAAAAATCAAACCGGCGTGGTCAAAGTTACACAGCGTACAATTATGAGACAGATCTGATTCTGATCTGATTCTAATCCAGTTATTCTAGCTATTGCATGCAACACATGTTAGTATCAGGCACACTCCAATCTTCATTCCATTCCAAAATAACCTCATTTTGTTCGGATTGATCTGTTGTGGCACAAATCCACGTGGATATTCCGCAATCACCGGCGGGTGTGGATGAGGTGTGGTCGTCGACGAAGAAGAAACCCCGGAATTCACAGAAACCGACGACGTCGTTCTGATTGGTGGTGGTCGGAACGCGCTGACTCGCGGATAATATGGATTATGATAAGCGGCGGTGGATGAGGATAGAGACGACGACGAGGCGTTTCTCAGTTGCTCAATATGGGAACGAATTTGCCCCGTTGAGGCATTGTTCACGTTTTGCCATAAGGATGCCCATGGGACGTTTACCGGCTGAGAAGGACTACGATAGAGTTCTTCAGAGGGGTTTCTGCTGCTGTAATTAAGAGAAAAACTGAATAGGACAAAGGACATGGGACAAATTGAACTGAATATGGTATTGAACGGGACAAAAAACAAAAAAACTTGAGAATCTAAGGGGAGCTTAGGCTCTACTTTTTTCGATAGTTGAAAGAGCCAGAAAAAAAGGGTTTTGGTTCGAGTTTTAGGTCATTTGGAAACTGAAAACGGGCTGGTTACGAATTTAGGCGGTTTACTTCGGGTCGTTTTTTCCGGGTTTTCACGACGGTTTTAGGAATTTCCAAAAAAAATAGGAGAATTTTCTAAAAATCGACAGGAAAAATGCGGGCCGGTAAATTTTCCAGAAGAATATTCTGAACCTAATTTCTAAAATTTTCCCAAAAAAAGTATGCTTTTCACATTGAAAAATGCATTCAAAGTATTCGAAATTCGCCGAGAACGGAAATTTTTGTTGCAGTTCTTTCGGAAATTATCAAGTCAGTAATTTTCAAAATTTCTTTCGGGAAAATTTCAAATCCTACTCTCTTCATATTCATAATCAGCATTTTTCAGCCTCAAAACGACCGAAAGCTCGAATCGAAATGCAGTTTTTTCCTCAGACCGTTTACTGATAAAGCTGAAAATTTTGAAAACGTTTCGAATTTTTACATACCTTGGCTTCGAGAACGTGGCCGTGATGGTCACACTTCCAGCCGGCGAAGGTGTATTTTTGGCGGACGACGAGATGGTGGCGGCCATCACATTCGTGGAAACCGGTGGAGTCGACGGAATTGATGAAGGCGTCGGGGTTATTGTAGTTGTTGTTGGATTTGCGACACTTGACGATGATGGAAGATACGAGTGTTGAGAGTGAAGAGAAACTGGTGGTGAGATGATTTCTGAAACGGGAGTGGAGCTGCTTCGGGTGACCGAAGAGGTGGAGCTTCTGAAAATGAAAATGAATTGGAGGAAGGGAAAGTTTTGGAAAGGAAGTGCTGATAATGGCGTTCTATCAATCAAAATTTGGAATTATCAGTGTCAAAAACGTATAATTCTTCAAGAAAAGTACATTTTAGTCATATTTTATACAAGGAAACTATTGATGTATAATGAGTCATCTCATGTCTACATTTTTTTTGTTTTTTTTCATACAAAAAGACGTCAAACAAAATATTTTTTCAGTCTAGAATCAAGAAAAAAGTGCACGTAACTGTGAAACCTTTAATTGAAGGACAAATCTATCAAAAAACATCTTCTAATAGAAGGGCACCTTTCTCAAAAGAACAACTTCTGATATTTCTGACGTGGTCGAAATTACAGTGCATGCCCTTCTATTACAGATTAAACGATTTCCAATAAGCCAAAGGTACCTTGATGAAAGCGGAACTCCTCTATTAATCCAAGAGCTCGGACTTTGATGCACCGCTTTTGGTGGAGCTGTTAATGGAGCAATTGGTACGGTAGCACTGACTGTCTGATCACCACTTCCAATGGATGAGGTGTTCTCCTGAAAATACTTGAGGCGGGGTTCAAAAATGCTCTTCAAATAGAGGGAAAAACATACCAAAGAGGATCTGGGAGTTTCCGTGGTGTGCACGGAAGCACTTCTTTGTGACGATGGAGTGGATGAGTGAGTGAATCGAGACGATGATGTTGTGGAAGTTGTTCCCGAAGTGACTGATGAGGCAGCTTCGCTCGTTTCGACCGAAGTCTCTCTGCCCGAACTTGAGCGGTCTGTGTAGCCATCCAGACTTCTGAAAAATAAAGGATTTGTCACTGAGGTAATGACTAGAAAAAACGGGAGTTTTGGCTTGATTATTAGATCATTTGAAAGCTAAAAGTCTGCCGATTACGAATATGATATCCGATTTTTTCAAGAAAGCTTTAGAAACAAGTTTGGGAGCGAAATCTGCAGTCAGAATTGATACTTTTGGTTGTATTTTTTCGGTATCCAGAACTACCACAGGCACCAAAAAGTGTAGTCAGTTTTTGTGACACTCTCCAAATTAATGGAGTTTTTATCAAATTAATGGAGTTTTTATCAAAAAGTTTTGTTGATTCTGAAAATTTTTGAATATTTCTTAATTTTTAAGTCTAGGTCAAAAAGAGAGGCTGAAATTTTCTATGGGAAATGCATTTTGTTTATGGTTTTTGTCAAAAATCAGATGAAAAAATGTTTGGAGTGGAAAACGGTGAAACTTTGATTTGACTTTCCAGATTTTCAGCACACTTTCAGCTTTCAAATACCCTAAAAATCGAGCTTTTTCAACCTAATTTTTTCAGTGAAAAGGGGATAGAATTTTGGTGTTTTTCAAACTCAAAAAATAGTGAAAAATGGGCAGCACAGGTAGGGATAGAGATGAACTCAATTACCTCGTAACTGATAAACTTCGAGAGGACGCTGTCCCTGGTGACATTTCTTTTTTCGGAATACTCTCTGCTTCACTCTTCTCCTCTTCCTCCTCTTCAATGTTCTCTTCTTCTTCCTCGACGTCTTCATCCATCTCATCTTCAGCTTCTTCTTCCTCCACAGATTCTTCTTTTGAAGATTCACGGGATTCTTTTCGAGCCAACGGAGCATCATTTACAGATGGATCAATGACAATTGTAGTGGTGGTTGTAGATGTATTTGAATTGTTGTTGGTAGAGTTTGAAGAAGAAGCAGTGGATCCGAGGGATGTGGTCGATGGCATTGAGTGGATGTACTCATTTTCACTAGAAACGAAGAAATAGTGTGTGTGGAAAAAGCGAGATAGAGAGAGGAAAATATTTCAGTGATAATTGTGCAGGCTTTCATGCAGTTTTTAGGTTTTTCTTAATTCCGAAACATGCAGCAACCACACTTAAATGAACTGAGTATTTCGATATTTCCAGTTTCATCGAATCAAACTTTTTTGGAAATTTCTCAAATTTCGTATAATAACAACGCACATTACGCAAAATTTTTTCACCGAACATCGACAAAAAATTTCGAACGAATTTTGAGACTTTCTAGAATTCCAAACGTATGTATCTCGGTCGAAAAAAGGATCGAGATCGCATATCTTTTTTCAATTTTTCAAAGCAAAAACGGGGGAAATCTGCGTTTTTTACAGTTGAAATTGGAAACTTTTACGAAAAAAAAAATTCAAATAATCGGTCCAATGAGGCGCGGTTGCTGCATTTCTTTCCAGAACTCTGATATACTACAAGACTTTTTAAATCTTTGAAATACAACCTACCTATGCTGATCCTTATGCTGTAAATCCCTCTTCTTATCACTCGATAACACATGCTCCTCGTGTGACGGTGTTCGATGATTCTTCTCCTGGAGTATTGAAGCCGGCGGCAGTGAGCCACCCGGTGACTTTTGTCTTTTATTCTGTGATTTGACTGTATCTGCCAACTCTACCAAGTAGTCTATGCATTCTTTGTCAGCAACTCCGAGAACGTCTATACCCTGAAAAATATGAGGAATTGAGGTATATTTACAGTACTTGTTGGGGAATGGTTTAGTGGTTTTTACTTAGTCTTGAAATTTCCAAGAAGTTCGGCACATTTTTGAACTGAAAAATCTCTTATGGGCTTCAACAATAGAACTCAGTTCAAAAAGAGTTTGAAGAATGGCTGAAAATTTCTCTGTCATTTTCTGAAAGTGCCAGTAGTGGAAAAAACGTTCAGCCAGATTTTCGAAATTCATATACTATTTTTCCAAAGTAAGAACTGACTTCATTCGTTTTTTCAGCGTGCTTTTAGCTTCAGAATGACCCAAACATGTATGAAAAGGCCAAGAACCGACCATTCTCTATGGAAAATACCTACCGTATAAGTGAGATCCGATAACTCAGCTCCGTTCTCCAACAAAATTTTACACGCATCCCGTTCGGCCCAATGAGCCGCCGCGTGCAGAGGTGTCCATCCCTCTTTATCCTGTGCCCGCACATTTCCACCCGCTTTGATTAGTAGTTCAAGTAACTGTGTGTATCCGCGTCCGGCGGCGACGTGCATCGCGGTACCGCCCGTTCTGTGATGTGGAATATCCCGATATTCTCCTTGATTCATCCACTGCTTCACGTCTTTGAGCATTGTGTGGAGCTCCTGCTCTCGGCATGCTTCCAAGTCTATCAACTGTCGTTTATAGTCATCTTCTAGATAGTCTCGGCATTGCTCATCTACAGCAAGGTCTAGCGCCAACTCTTTATCACTGTTAACAACTGATAAATCTGCTCCGTGCTGACATAGATATCGTACAATCGAGACGTTCCCACAACAGGCGGCCGCGTGAAGAGGGGTCCACCCTTCATTGTCCTGTGCATTCACATCAGCTCCTTTTTCGCAAAGAAACCGCACCATTTCGGGTTTCGAGTCGATCACAGACTGATGCAATGCTGTCAAACCGTCCACTGTACACGTATTAATATCGGCTCCTTTTAATAACAACTCCTCCACCTCTTCCTCATCGCCGGACATGCATGCTGATAGAAAAATATCGCTGTCTTGAAATTGCACTTTTGGACGTTTCATCCGTCGCGACGGTTCTGCGTTCATCTCGCTGCTCTGCCAACGACGCAGCTGGTCCTGGAAAATGGGAAAATTGAAAGAAAAAGTCCCTAATGGGTAAATAATTTTCAAAAAAATTTTCAACATGAGTGTGCTTGCGCACAGAGGGCAACGAAAAAAAGTGTTTCACTTGGCAATCATCTGGGACGGCTCAAGAGAATTTAGTGTGTGTTTGCACCTGTTTGCACTAATGATTAACACGAATAAACGACTAGATTTTTGAGTTTTTACTGATGGTGGTCTCTAGTCAGAGTTTCTAGTAGATTTGGAGGTAGAATGTTTCTAGCACAAGTTTTTTTTACAGAATCTACAGTTTTTGTCGATTTTTATTTTGAATTACAGATTTCGGAAAATATTAAAAAAGAAGACAGGGAAAAATAGAAATTTTGTTCCACAAGCTTGAGCCGTAGCCGAAAAAAGCGGGGATGGGAATCGGGCTGCCCGAGCTTTTGCGTCGATTCAGAGCATAATTTCTTCCAGAATCGACAGTTTTGATCGGTTAAAAGCTTGAATTACAGCTGAGATGCACCACAAAATGAAGGATGAACGAGCACGGGTTGCATTTCACATCTTTCAGATAAAGAAAACTACAGAAATGTCTTCCAATCAAAATGTATGCAGTCTTTAAGCAAGTTTGAACTGGTTAGAGTTTTAAAATGTTAGGCTAAACGTGCTTAGAGGATTTTGAAACCACCCGAGAAGGTACTCCAATACTGGGAAGAAATCCAAGAATACACGTTTGAGATAGTTCTCAAAAAAACTTGAAAATTGAGCCGAGTTCTCCGTTTTTTTTTCGATTTTATCGCGAAATTATGAAATGCAACCTTTGTTTTTTTTACTGATGCAAAAAAGCAGCCAAAAAAACTGTGATTCAGGACTGAAATCGACAAAAAATGTCATTTCTGAACAAAATTACCCTGCTCGGGGCCACTCAATTTTCTGAAACCAGTGGACAACAAAACTTCCAGAAGCGTTAAAAAACGGTGTGAATCAAGACCAATGAAACGTTCTTTTTCCGTGGTTTTTTTTCCAGAGAAAACGGAAAAAAAAACGACGGACGAACGAGACGTCGTGTTGGAAGAAGGGAAGAGTGAGAGAAATATGGTTGAAAGGGGGGATGATGACTCATTTTTATTGTCTATATGTGTGTGTTTGTATGGAATAAGAAGAAGGAGAAGGGAACGATGTGTGTGTGTGGGGAATACTGGGATGAAAATGATTGGATTCAACAGAGTTACGGAAAGTGCAATTTTTTTCGGACTTTTTCGTTTTTGTATTCCAAATTTTACTGTATTTTCACCTACAAATCGAGAAATATATGCATTTTTCAGTTTTCACCAATTCAAATTTCCAAATTTTAATATGAAATACTCACCTTTCTTTTATTGACAACATTAAAAGTGATTTGCTGCTTCGCCTGCAGCATCTGTGCATCGTCCTCGTCATCTTGACCCATTTCTGCAATGAAATTTTTGTATGGGTTGTTCTGGTGGACAAACAGGGGAAAGAAGAGAAATAACGGAAGAATGTTCAGAAAAAAGGTGAATTCCAGACATTTTGGGAGTTAAATTTGGAAATAGGGGGAATTTGAAAAACATGAGACAGGAAAATGTGATGCTTTTCAAAATTAGAACTGAAAGAACGCTGAACGAAACAGAACTTTTCTAATAAAAAAAGGCCAGGTATTTTAGGTTTTTAAAATAGTCTTTTTCATACCCAGAACCGTTTTCTACTTCAGCACTTTCCCAGATAAGAACTACTTCAGGGAAAAGATTAGTAGTTCTGATACGGAAAAGTTTCTTTTTTTTGTCGCGAGATTTTACAGAAATCTGAAAGATTACAGTTCACGGAAGTTTTTTTTTTTCAGACAAATTCTGGTTCTTGTTGAGCCTTTCTCTTAAGGGACAGTTTTTATAAGGGGAAGCTTTGATTCGGAGAAGTCACTGAAGAACGTTCTGATTCGATCAGTTCTATTTCAGGACAACTAGAAGCTCTGATCATAGTTCTGATACGGGGCAAATATGATACGGGGTAATACTATCCTCATTGTTACAGTTCCGATTCGTTCAGAGACGTGATAAAAACACAGATTCAAGCAGCTCTAATTCGGTCAATTTCCATTAGACGGTTTAGTGAATTTGTTCAGACTATTTTTTCAGAAAGAAAAGAACAAAAAATATTTTTAAAAATCGGTTCTGATCTGATGGCAGAAAAGCCTGATTCAAGAGTGTTATGATTCGTATAGTTTTTTTTAGACCAGGTTTGATTGGTTCAGAGCTTCGGATTGTAGAGCCAAAACTATTTTCCAGAACAAAAAATACGAATCACTATCAAAGCCAAAAAAACCAAAAACGTCTGAGAAAGCTGACTCAAAGGTTTCGTACAACTTTTTACGCTAACAATTCTCTCCCACAAGGAATGACCAGTTTTGTGTGTGACTGAAACCGGAGAAGAATGGAGGAAACCACCACCACCATCACAAGTCAATTACTCTCTTCCCTTCACCACCACTTTAAAGAGAAGATGCGTTCATTTCCTATGCTTTTTCCTACTATAAAATAGGGAAATAGAGAGGGGGAATGGGTAATATGAGAAGACGAGAATAATAAGTGGTAGAGAGGAGGAGGATGGAATTATAACTGAATTGATGGATTCTTTGAATAGTCGAGTTTAAGCCCGAATAAATGGAAGGATATTGTTGAAGACAGTAGAAGGTCAAGATGAAATTTGGGCCGAAAATCGAAAAAAACTACTCCACGTTAAATCCAAAATCGAGGCTACCACTGATTTCCAGCCATTACTAATTAATCGATAAGTCAGCTTTTAACCCTATTGAAAAGTGCGACAAGTGGGGTGCGACAAGGGGGCTGTGGATGAACGAAAACAGAGAGAAAAAGAGAGAGGGCAAGAAGGAGAAAAAGCCAGAAGTGATGTGATAATGGTGGTGGTATATAGGTGGGAGAAGCAAAGAATGATGAGAAGGATGACTGGGGGGATAACCACCACACTGAAGAACAAATATTGTGAAACGATTCGATTCGATTCGGAGTAAAGTGCACCTAATCAATCTATTAGGTTAAGGACATAGAGACTCAAAGTACATGATGGGTTTTCAGGCCTATCAGGAACCTGGCCATGAAGGTCTCGGAATGTCAAGTATAAGCGTATGTTGGTGAAAAAATGATTACTGGGTTTTCGATACAGATTATGCCACAGTTTCATGACATTACGGGCATTAGTACTTTGGTGCCTGAGTTGAACTTTTATGAATGGCCTAAAAGTGTCCGTGGCCTTTTGGTAAGTGTTTGATGGTAGTCGTGCGGAAAGATAACGTTGATAATGAAGTCAGTTCTTGTTGTGAAGTGTTAAAAAACAGACGAATAACATTAGATTTTGTCAAAATCTTGATTTTTTTTTCGAGGCTGATGGCGTACTTCAAAAAACGTCGGAAAATCCGATGAACAAGCCATTGAATCAACTTATAGAACTATCAGGATTCTTAATGAGGGAGATCTCGCAAAGTTACGAAGAAGCTTATATGAAGAATATTAATAAAATTGGATTTCGAATAATCTTTATGAAATTGGTGGTCAAAAACTATCACGATACTGACCAAAAATGTCTTCGAATGTTAAGAAGAAGTTCATATTGAGGGTAGAAATCAAATTGGATTTAGGATAATCTCATAGAATTTAGTTCAAACTTTTCAACCGAATCAAGGTGAATAATAATCTTGATTCTCACTTTCTCCGTTCAAAAAAGATCCGATCAAAGTTAAACGTGATTTTTGATAGCCGACAAATCTTTATTTATCTAATCTCTAAAGTTTTTTTTTGTTGAACAGCTGTTCTGAACTTCAAAAAGTTGAAAAATCGAAAATAAATCTGGATTTTTGTTAGAAAAGCCACTTGAAAATAGAATCAAGAGTAACAAGGAGTCTGTCAGAATTGGTTAAAATTGACAAATTGAGGAACGATTTTGTTATTCATTGGCATAATCTATTCATTATGACAATAAGATTAGCATCAGAAGCGGAACATGATCCCAGGAGTGAACTATTCTGAGCTTTGAAAAGTTGAAAAATGGGATTTCGTTGGGAAAAAACCATTAAAAAGGGATCAAGAGTAAGGAGAAAACTGTCAGAATCGGTTAAAACTGACGAATTGAGGAACGAGCAATTGTTTGGGGGACTAAAGAGGAACTTCATCTTTTCTACTTCATCTTTTTTATGAAGCGGAACAAGCCTTAACGGAAACAAATGGAAAATAGTTGAAAACTTCCTTCGGGATCATCGATTCATCTCATAGTTCTTCTTCTCCTTTTCTCAAAAAGATGCGAACAGTGTCCGCCCGGGATTACGGGCGACAAGTCGATGGATAGGTCGGTCTCTCTGTCCCTCTCTCTTTCTCTCTTTTCAACACAGAGAGGTTAGATATAACGATATAAAGAGACGCAGGATGATGCGAAAGGGACGTACTTGAAACTTTCCGCCTGCACGCCGGGCGTGTCTGCGTCTTCGGTTGTTGCCCTCTATTCTCCCACTGTTTCCCGCATCATTATACACACAGGGTGGAAAGGAAAAGAAGGGAAAGAAGCGGGAAGAGAGAGAGAGAGAGAGGAGCGGCAGTTGCTGCTGCTTCTGATGCTGCTACTACTGCTGGTTTTGCTGTCCTCTCTACCCTATGTCTCTCTTGTTCTGTTCGTTCCGTTGTTCATCATTATCATCTCTTAACCCCCCTCAGTGGTGGTATTGGTGATGATGATGATTAGTGTTAACTATTATAAGAACACACACTTGAGAAAGAAGAACTGAAGAAAAGAAGAAACATTTCACAACTCTCTAAAGCCCACGCTTTGCCAAGTGCAAAAGAGCAGGACAGTTCTGAGTTGGAAGGAATGGATCTCTTGAAAAATGTTTCAAATCCGTCGAAAAACGGTTCGAATTCGCCGGAAAAATAGATCGAGTATTCGAAAAATGGATCAGATCCGGCAAAAAAACGGTACAGATTTGTCGGAAAAAAGGATTAGATCCGTCAAAAAGTCGAAGAACGGTTCAGATATCTCGAAAAAATGGTACTGATTTGTCGAAGGGTGATTCACCACAAAACGGCTTAGGTTCGTGAAAAAAAGAATTTGATTAAACGGTACATATAATTCGAAAAAAAGGATCCATCAAAAAAAAAGAATCAGATCCGTTAAACTATGTCACAGATCGGTTTAAAAAATGGTAAGGGTAAGTCGAAGAACAATTCAGATCCCTCGAAAAAATGGTACAGATCCGTCAAGAAAGTTTCATATTCTATGAAAAAATGGTTTAGAATTGTCAAAAAATGACTCAAAACCTTCTTGATTGAGATCTATTGAAAAAAGGGTTAGGAGCTGCCAAAAAACAGCCTAGATCCATCAAATGTGGCTCTCGATTCGGAACGATAACCAATTTTTCGGAATCTGGATTTTTAGGGAATTCCCTAAATTTCTGGTACAGTTTCCACTGGATTTCCTCAGAATCTAGGAATCTGATCAGGTATGTGATATGTGATATTCCCCCGCATTCCTTTTGTGTGATAACACGCACCGCCGTGTGACAAATGGCGAATACAAATACCAGAGGGGAGGAATAATCAATCCAAATTAAGGGCATCCTTGATAATATTGTGTGGATGCGGGGAGACGAGAAAAGGGGAGAAAGGAGATCGTCAATTCATAATAGGTCTCTCCATCCGTTTTGGAATATGAATGAACGAACTGTCGTCCCCCTGCTGCCGGGCGTAAATAGAGAGATAGAGAAGGCGGTAATTATGAAATAGCAAGGCAAAGGGGGTCCCCAATTTATACACCTGCTCTCGAAAAGTGGGAAGGAATCGGTGGTGGACAGCTGTTTTAGCGGTGAACCGTACTGAGGATTTGTTATCCGCTTAGTGGGCTCGGCGAGCTAGTCGAGAGCCGTGTAAGATAGGTAATTGCCAATTAGGAAGCTCCAGGATTTGAGGAGATCCTAGAGATTCAGAACAAAGGTTTCAAGAATGATTAGAACATCTTTACGGTTTGAGCGGTAAACCGTACTAAGATCGAAGAGAGTTAGCTCGTGGAATGGAGCTCGCAGACAACCGTTTTTTAGCGAAAAAAGAGCCACATGAAAGGAGGACTGCTATACTTGGGATATTTTGAATCCCAGAAAGAGTTCAGTCAGCAAATTCTTCAGACCATTAAATTCAAATCGTGGCTTCAACGCCGTGTGGTTCAACGCGATGTGTATAATTTTTCCTAGGAAATCTAAAAAGGTCTCGAAAATTATCAATCTTGCTTTTTTCGATAAGTGAACGGTATAATATGCTAAACTCACATTATTTCAGACGAAATTTGACAAAATTAACTCTTGAAACACATCTTAACCATATCGTTTTTTAGAGCAAATTTGAAATTTTTTCAAAATTTCTTCAATAAAAAGTTCTAAAAATTCGAGCTCTGAGATTTTCGTTTCGGCTTCTTGGGACGTTTTAATTACAACTTCGTTTTTTTTCAAACTTCGAAAAAACATCAGAAAATCGTCCAAAATACAGTCTTAAAACAGTCTCTTCTCGCCAAGGCAAAACTTTCTTTCGGAAGTTCTTCCGGTCAAGATTCTCACACGAGATACCAAAGAGAGATTGCCGGTGTAGATATCAAGACCAAATAAGTGCATGTTTCAACAACACAGGAGGAGCAATGCACTTGTAAGAGGGGATCTCTTATCATTTTGCCGAACACTACACTATCAGTTCGGCAAAAGAATGCACTACTATCAGTTCGGGGGGAATATAAACAATGAGGGCAAAAAGTTCTCTAGATGTTTGCTCATTTCGTAGTAATTTATGTCCTTTGTGTGTATGTTACACTTTTATACGTCCCAGAAGTTTATGACTAGCCAGGCTCTCAATCGTAAACGTTGGTACGTTTTCCGAAGGGGTAAAAATTGATTTTCTTTTTAGTTGAAAACCCAAGAAAATACTCTGGAGAATTGAGTAAAATCAAAAGGAAAAACCGCTCAATTTGACAAAAAACGCGCTGGCTGACTTCCAAAAAAGGCGAAAAAAAATGGAGGAACCTAGTCGAGAGGGAGAAAAAGGCTCTCTTCTCGCTATTCGATTTGACAAACATGGAAGCCAAATTGACAGAAGGAGGGAGCACCGACGTGTGAATGAATGACTGCTCTCGGAGAGGGAGAAAGGAGGAACACCTGGTTGGTACACACCTGGTACCGGAAATCACCCCTCCTTTTTTGGAGTTGAATATATATTTGTGAATTATGGGATTTGGACCTTCTTACTAGATAAGAAAAAGGCTGAAGTTTTATGTTACTTGAAAGCTGAAAGCTGATTTCAAATAAAAAATCATTTTTGATTTTGATTTTGAAACGAAGGCTACCGAAAACAAGTTCGAATCAGCCAACTCCCGACAGTGTTTTTCTTGGGGTCCAGGAATTCGAAAGACTTGAAAAATGGTGAATACCTTATTTATGGCATCCTTTAGGGGTTCAGTTTGAAACAGAGCTTCATTGAATCGAATAAAAAATGGAAAAAAATTTAGTAAAGAGAAACTGGAAGAAGTTTTACGTGTGATTTTTCACTGCAATTGCAGCTGCAAGCTTTGTTTTCTAGATAAAAAATTGAATTTCACCAACGCGGTTTCCAATTTTAAGGCACTCTCCTGTGCTAAAAATGTATTCAAATTTTTTGCTCTATAAAAAACAAAAAGTTTCCGAAATATGGAAGAAATTTCTTTCAACTTCTGAATTTGGAATTGAACCCATACTTTTCGGAATAAGGAAGAAGGAAGAAGTTCCATTTTCAGGTTAGTGTTTTTTTTTTTTGAAAGACTGTCCAAAAAGGTTCCAAATTCACAAAAAAAGGCAATTAGGGAAGGTTCAAATCGAAATCTATGGACTACTGTCGACAAAATTATTGTAACGAAGAAACTTTTTGAAAATTAATTTCTCAACTTTTCGCTTTTTGCCGTTTAAGCCTAGTTCGAAGCCAAAAGGTTCAAATCAAGGAAAATCTATAAGCTACTGTGCGCTTATCAACCTTATCAAACAACTATTTACATGGAATGAACTCTTCCCCCGAAAAGAGCCCTCCGCTGCTTCTCGCAAGGAGAAGGGGCGCTGGTTGCGCGGTAGGGGGCGCGGGTGCTCTCGCGGAAAAGGGGAGCATCCAAGAACAAACAAAAAAGAAGAACTCGTCCGTTTTTCACTCTCCCCGGGTTGGATTTTTGGGTTTTTCTGGCCGGGAGGGAGGGAAGGATGGATGGGGTGGTGGAGCAGCGGAGGAGCATGCGGTTAACAAGCTCGTTACGACGGTCATTTCGGCGCCTCGTTTAATGTGTCTTTTTTGTGTGTGTTTCTGTTGGGAGGGGTGGAGCCCCTCTACTGGAGGGATTTTGAGAAAAAAGCTTGGGAAATGAAGTTGAAAAATTTTGAAAAAAAGTGAAAAAAGAGCTGAAAACAGGTATAAAAAGATGGAAAAACAACATCAAATCGCGTCGAAAATCGTCTAAATCATTGTAAAAATTTATGCAAAATATACAAAAAAAAAAGGAAAAAAATCACAGGTATTGAAGAAAAAGGCACGAAATGGCAAGGGTCCTAATCACAGTAAAACTGATAAACATGAAATCAAAATGATAAGTAGGCGGTTAGTATATAAGTAAATTGCAGAAATTGAAATAAAAACTAAAAATGAGATATTCAGAAGCAAAAAAGTTGAGTAAAAATGAAAAAAATTATTGAGTTTGGTGTATCGGAGCATTGTATGCTAAAGTAGACGGTGGCAGTGGTACATGATTGACCAGATTGGCGTCCGACATTCCAGAAGACAGAAGACGTGAACGTTGGCCACGTGGATCCGATAGACGAGAGTCTGGAAATTAGAGTTTCAGAAGAAAAAAAACTTTAAAAAAGGTCGAAATTGAGATCATTTAGAAGCAGAAAACGTGCTGGATAGGAATCTGAAGAAATTTTTTTGCCGATTTCCGTCAAAATGTATATTTTAACAGTTTTCAATGGGTTCCAATACTTTAAAAAACGCCCAAAGTGGTGATAAGACAATTCATGGAAATCAACTTTTTTTTTTCCGAAACCTTTTTCTTTCTAAAAAAATCGGTTCACATGCTAATATAGTTTTTGAGGACGCATTCCACAAAACTTCAAAAACGAGATTCTCGAACCGTAAACTTCAAACGGTAAAAGAGGCCTTGAAGGGTCTTCGGTTATCTTACAGGCTCAATATAGACTCAAAAAATAAGCTTCCATAAGAGATCTTTTAGGATTCCTGATGCGCGAAGAAAGTTTATAACGGAAAGATCTTTTATGATCTCGCCACGTTTTCAATAATCGTGTTTTTGATGTTTTTGAGACAAGCGCCTTTAAAAAGTACAGTACTTTTGAAGTTTCTGGACTTTAGAACACGAGCCGAATACGGCCGAAAGTCCCAATGTTGGTTGGAACCAGTTGGACCACAAGATTTTTTGGCGACAAAAACTGATACGTATCAGCACATTTTCAGCTTTCAAAAAAATCTAAAATTCGAGCCAAATGGCTCTCTTACATCTAACAAGATTCCTCGTCTGCCCGCCTCCTTGAATATAGCTTGCCGCATAAAACAGTGCGGTCAGAAGTACCAACGTGGCAAAAGTGATCATAATTCCGAATAAATCTCGATTCCTATCCTGTTTCTCGGCACACTTCCATACATCATCCCACAAATGAATCGTATCATTCATTGTTGTCTCGACGTCGACACAAAAATCAATGTCCGGGGTGGTGTAGATTTTCCAGTAATAGGCGTAGAGCTCGTCGAATGACGTTTTGCAGAGGTTACACAGTTTACTTCCGTTTTTTAGGTTCTGGAAGATTTTTTGTTAGAATTTTATGAGGCTTCGGGTGGTTTTTTTCGGCCGATTTTCAAATTTTTTGAATTTCGAACCAATTTAAAAACAAATTTTTCAAAAATTTACCTTAAAATCTTCATCTAGACCGCTATCCGAAGTGTAGTTAACCACACAATTTCTCCATTCATAAAGCCGACTTTGGAAGAGCATTGTCCTTTCGGTGAACGCAGGCAAAGACGTGTTATGGGTCAAATTCCAATGTATCACGACACAGGCTGAAAATTTCAGTTTCTTCGCAAAATTTTCAAAGAAAATACGTACAATCGCATCTTGATTTCTCCCAAATCAATGACGTGAGTGCAGTGGAGATATCACTACTGTAGGAGAGCAGATAATTGTCGTAGATGACTTGTGAGCACGTCCGATTGTCCAAGGAGAATACCTTATCCTGGAGAAAACATTAGGTTTTAGTCAAAAATTGGGGTTTCTTGATTTAATTGTGAGGTTTTTTTGATTGAAAAATAAGATTTCTTGGTTTAAAATTGGGTTTATATTGGCTTAAAATTGCGACTTTTTTGCTAAGAAAAAATTAGGATTTTTGGCCCAAAATTCTATAGGGATAATTATTAAAGCCGCATTGATGGCCTAAAAATCTAAATACAACCAGCCTGTTTGTCGCGCCTCCGGCGCTTCAACAGGCTTCTTTAAACTGTTCGTCGCTGCGCTCCTCACTTTTTTCACTGGTCGCGGCTTCGCCGCTCCATATAACTGGAACCCGTTGTCACCTGTAGGCAAACAGGTCCCCCAGTTTTCGTGGTCCGGTGGGCGCAGTGGATGAGCGCGCGGCTGTCGTTCGCAAGGCCGCGGGTTCGAACCCTTTTGGGGGCAAGTCTCTCTTTCTTCTTGCCCAAAAAGTGCGAACATCCCGACAAAGCAACGGACATACCCCTCTGGCTTTTTATATATAAGAATGATAACGCTGTTTTTTTGCTGACGAAAATTGAAAGCAAAAAATTCGCTAATTCGGCTAGCAGAGATTTCTAGGCCATCGAAAGCGGCAATTTTTATGAGGTTTTCTTGGCAAATTTCGGTTTTTTTTCTCCTTACCAAATGCTTTGTTTCATACTCGAATTGCTTGAAATTCACATAATTTTGAAAGCAATTCGTGCAAACTTTCGGCGGAATCGACCAATTCGTGGCGCACGCCACCATTTCTGACTGGACTACAGCAAATTTCTGAAAAAATTGTTCTTTGAAGCATGAAATCAATAAGAAAATAATGCTTACTTCCACATACTTCTGACAGGGGCCATCCAGGTCCCACGGGTCATCGTTAAACGGTGCCGACTCTTTTGGGAGGGGAAGAACTGGTAATACGAGAACACAGGCGAGCAATATACTTGATAATGAGTTTAGCATCTGTTATCTGAACAAAAAAATGAAAAAAATGAGATGAAAATCCGTTTAAAAACCAAAGAAACAGAGAAAAACATTTTTTCATTGAAAAAACACGCTCCCGTAAATCGACACGAGTTGTTAAATCGTGAGCGAAGTGCGTAATTTCGGAGCATCGTTGCCAACTTTTCCCCCAGTCACGTCCATTATTTATTGTTGTTTTTGGCACGTTTGAGACGTTTTCTCCAAGTTTTTTCTGGTTTTATACAATGAATGAATTATTTTCCTGGCTTTTCAGATGCTGGCACGTTCGTCTCTCCTTGTACACTCCGCTGAGCTCGCCGCCAACGCGGTTCGCGCTGCTTCAGGTTCGTGTCGGAATTTTGGCAAAATTGATGAAAAAATTGGCGTTCTTTGAAAAAAAAATCGATGAAAATAGCACATTTTTGCTGAATATGATACACAGAAACACAGATATTGAGAGTTATTCAGAAAAACGGGGCTTTTAAAAATGTTGCATTTTGCACGTAGCCATTTGCTTCTGGAGGCGAATTGGCGGACTTGCCTGGACTAATCTTGTAGAACACACATAAAAACGATAATACTGAGCGCAAAATTGGAAAAGTAGGCTCAAAATCTGAAAAGTATAAAAATTTTCATTTTGCACGTAGTCATTCAATATTTGAAAAAATTCATATCTTTGTGTGCCGAAAACTGGATGAAACAAAACTGAAACTCATTTTCAAAGCAAAACAGGGTTGCTGTGCAAAAATAAGTGCTTTTCTCAAAAATTCATGCTAATCCGTCAGTTTTAAGAATTGCACGTAGACAATTGCACTTTTTGAACTCGGACTCTAAATACCTTTTTCCCTATTACAGGCGCCGCTGCAGCTCAGCCAAAGAAGACTGGGAACCGAATCAAGACTTTCGAAATCTATCGCTTCAATCCAGAGGCTCCAGGAGCGAAGCCGACCGTTCAGAAGTTCGACGTCGATCTTGACCAATGCGGAACCATGATCCTCGACGCTCTCATCAAGATCAAGAACGAGGTTGACCCGACTTTGACCTTCAGAAGATCGTGTCGTGAAGGAATCTGCGGATCGTGCGCCATGAACATCGGAGGCCAAAACACCCTTGCCTGTATTTGCAAAATCGATTCGGACACCTCGAAGAGCACCAAGATTTATCCACTTCCACACATGTTCGTTGTCAAGGACTTGGTTCCTGACATGAACCTTTTCTACGCTCAATACGCTTCTATTCAGCCATGGATTCAGAAGAAGACTCCATTGACTCTCGGAGAGAAGCAGATGCATCAAAGTGTTGCCGAACGTGATCGTTTGGTTAGTTTTTCTTTCCACTTGCAGGAAGAGACAGTGTGAGAGAGTGAGAGGCCGCCAGACAAAGCCTCCGACACCTATAAGCCATTTATCAGAGCAAATTTCGAATATTTTCAAATTCTGAAAGCAAATTCGATTTCGGTGAAGATAACTGCGTCGATTCATATAAAAAAAATTTAGGGAATACCTATAGTTTTTATATGAATGGGCGCAGTTTGTCTCCTTGATTTCAATTCTGTTTTGAGAATTCAAAAATATTCAAATTTGATTGAGATAAAAGACTTTTAGTGCCAGCATCTGCGTCTGCGCTCTTCCACTTCCTCACACTGTCTCGACGTTTTCCATCGAACAAGTCTTCAAATTTTACCTAAATTCATCTCAATTTCTCTTTCAGGACGGTCTCTACGAGTGCATTCTCTGCGCTTGCTGCTCGACCTCGTGTCCATCCTACTGGTGGAACGCCGACAAATATCTCGGCCCGGCCGTCTTGATGCAAGCCTACAGATGGGTCATCGACTCTCGCGATGACTACGCCACCGAACGCCTTCACCGTATGCACGACTCGTTCTCCGCTTTCAAGTGTCACACCATCATGAATTGCACCAAGACTTGTCCAAAAGTGAGGAATTTAAAAATAGTTTTCAGTAGAAAAATGGCGTTTTTTTTCAGCACTTGAACCCAGCCAAGGCCATCGGAGAGATCAAATCGCTGCTCACCGGAATGAAATCGAAGCCAGCCGCCGAGCCATCCGCCTTCTAAATGATCCTTAAGAATTCCGTTGTTTGCCTAGATTCGATGTAATATTTTAGCTCTGGTTAACTGTCGTATTCTCTCTCCGTCACCTTCCAATCCCTTTATTATATTCTCCCCCGATGTTTTTACCATGAGCCATTCTCTTTGCACAATAAACGAAAAATTTAGAGTATTTGGTTTTTTTTCTAAAAGTTTTCCAGAAAGAAAATGTGTTATAATGAACGAAAGGAGAATCCAGCGAGTTAGAGGAGCAAGCAGATAATAGGCGGAGCCGAAATTGAAATCGCTGCACAATTTTCTCCCTTTCAGCCGTTGGGCTTTTACTTGCAATTTAGGCTCAGCCCATTTTTCCCTCTAACTTTTGTTCCCGTCTTTATTAGCAACACACCTGTGATCGAAGTCCATGAAATTACCCAAAAATCTCGTCCAAAAGGTCAATTCACACTTTGGTGGCCGCGGCCAAAAATCCGACATCGCGAGACCGAGACCATATTTTAATTTTTGGCCTTATCTCCAGACGTTTCACATTCTAAAAGAAAGAAAAAGCGTGTTGACAAAAACATGTGAAATTAACAAAAATAATGCGAAAGATTAAGAAAGAATGGGCCGCGGGGACGGATGTTCGGCCACGGTCACCAATCTGAAACTTGCTGTTTTGAACGCGATCTGTGCGCTTCAGAGTGATTTTTGAAATATGAAAAAAGGAAAAATAATTCAAAAAATAAACAAAAAACTGTGACTTTACTTTAAATCCCGCCCATTCCGCACTGTTAGTCAGGTAATTCCTCGAATTCTTGTTCGGCCCTTCCCAGGAGGCAGACAGTATTGAATCGTGATTCTGATTATTGGATAGAGTATGGTCCTTCTTTTCTTTTTCAACCGTGTCTCCGAATCAGAATTTCTACATATTTCTACACAATGCCCTGCTTCTTTATTTTCAAACTACCATCACTTGCCTCGGAAAACATTATCAGGCTTATGGGCCCCAGCGATCTGTAAGTTACAAAAAAGCTTTTAAAAAATAAGAAAGTTCCAGAAATTTTCAATGATAAACAATTTCAGATTAAGCCTATCCCAAGCATCTCTGAAAATAAAAAGGGTCGTTAAGCGAATCGCAAAAAGGGACGAATACCAAATGTCTCTTTACATTAGCCCCAATGTATTTTCATTGGAAATCGATAACGGATTAGGAAAGCAAGCTAAGTTTAGCGTGGAGTACAGTAATCCAGGATTCAGGGCTTTATATCCTTGGAAGCTGCGGAACAAGTATTTTATTCCAGTCGATATTGATTGGACGAGTAAAACGACGTATTGGGGGAATCAAACCAATGGATTGAAGACTATTTATCGATTTCTCAATGATGTATTTTGCATCAAAAATGTCTCTTATAAATTCGCCAGAGCAGAAGACCATATTTATGTTCATATTCTGTCTCATTTTTCAACAATTCATCAAGTCCCACTTCTCGATTATAGTTATTCCGGGAGAACTATAAGCGATTTACTCTTTAGCACCTGCCAATACTTGCTCAACGAGTTTTCAAGTGTCGAAATTCTCTCGAACTTCTCCCCTGGCTTTAATTATCGAAAGTTGCAGAACTTAAATATTAAGTATCTAAAAATTGAATATGCTCAAGAGGTGACTTTGGATTTGGTGAGGAATTGCCAGAATGTTGAGCTGAATCGTGTCAGTTTTACAAAAACTGATTTAAACCAGTTTATTCGTAGTTGGGTGGAGGATAAAGATTGCAAGCTGAAATATTTGAGTGTGGAGTATTATGGAACAGACTTTTTTGAAGTTCTTGATGGATTGAAGACTGAACAAGTGACGAATCGAAGGTAAGTTGCATTTGGCTCAAGGTTTATGGAAATTTGACGTCTGGGAATCGTGTAAAATTTTGCAAAAATTCCATTTCTGATACTGTCAACCCAAAAGTCAACTTTCGAGCTGATTTTGAATCAATGAAACACACTTTTTTGGCTGAAAACAGTCTGAACTTTATGAACTTTTCATTAATCTTCCAATCGAGTTGAAAATACCCTAAAATAGTGTCTGGTGTGAGCTAAATTTCACAAGGGAGGTTCGTGAGGACACGGATCAAGACCTTCCTGAAAATTTTACCACGGGTACTTTCGGCCACGCTGATTTTAATTCTGAAGTCAAAACCAACTAAATGTCAGTTTGAGCTGGTGCTCGGGCTCACAGAAGTGGCGAGCAACGGTAAAAGCACTTCTATGTGTTTGTTAATAGCACTTTTAAAAGCCATCCGATCGGCCTGAAAACTTTTCTGGACACTTCTGGATGTCCCTGGAGTACGTCCTGATGATTTTTGAAAAATAATTTTTCTTCAGATTCTGAAGTTTTTTCGACGCATTCTGACCGTTGGAAACCCAAAGTGAAAATTATTGGTGTTTTTAGATAAGTTTTTCAAAAATCATCAGGACGTACTCCACGGACATCCAGAAGTGTCCAGAAAAGTTTTCAGGCCGATCGGATGGCTTTTAAAAGTGCTATTAACAAACACGTAGAAGTGCTTTTACCGTTGATCGCCACTTCTGTGAGCCCAAGCACCAGCTCAAACTGACATTTAGCTGGTTTTGACTTCAGAAATGAAATCAGCGTGGCCGAAAGTACCTGCGGTAAAATTTTCAGGAAGGGCTTGATCCGTGTCCTCACGAGCCTCCCTTGTCAGTCATTTTTTGTGAACACCGTTTTCATTTTTAACGCGTACAAGCCAAGAAGTTTCAGAAAATTTCTTTAAAAAATTATCTAAATTCTTACTTTTTTGACCGAGCAACATTGTGGGAAATATGGAGCAGTAATTTTCGACAAAATTCTTTTAAAATTTTTAGCCGCGACTTGTCCAAAATATCAGTTCTGTACTCAAAGAGCTTTGTACTAACTAGTTAGTCTTTGTAATCAAACAACAAAAAATCAAAAGAGCCTCCAAAGTAGAAGAAGAAAAAGTTTTAGATTCCTAAATTATTACTCTTAAATTCGATTAACTTTCAAAACCCCGACTTTCAGAAATCGACATTATCACTCGAATTCTTCTTTCAAGCTTTACAGAGGGAGTGAAATGGCAGCCATGGTTTTCTTTAAAACAAATCGATTTATCTTGAACGCTAAAGAAGAATTTCTAGATGAATACCGGTCATAAATAATGTTTATTTACAAAAATATTTCATTACATAAATAATTATTCTTCCTGAATCAACATTAGACTATTATTAAGCGGAACTGATAGATGAGCACTGCTCTGGGACGCCTTTATGCTCCCCATTGCCACGGATAACACCACTCGATCCAGTCCGGTGCCAACTGATCGAACCCGCCGCTCACCTTTTTTGTTTGGCGCCTGAAAACAAATTTTTTAGGTTTTAATTTTTTTTAATCCAAAAAGTTAGTAAAGTAATCCCATGCCAAAAAGGAGTTACTACAGGGTTACATTATAAGGAAAATCGGAAAAAAAAATATGGAAAAAAAGAGAAAACAGCGTGTGCTCTTACCACTGGACTCGGTGGAACTTCGTCTTGTTTTGTCTGAATCTGCATTTTCTTTGGTTTCAACTGCTCTTTTTTTAGGACTAACTACTCTCTTTTTGTGAGATATCAAACTTACATCATATATCATGTATCCGCTACCAGTGTCACAATATCTTACTGTCGTTGCCCGGCCACGTTTACTTCCGAGACCCTGAAGGCGATAGAATATGTGAGGAGGAGGACATGCGGAGAAGTGGGTGGTTTTAAACTAATCTAACAAGGGACATTACTTGAGATAGTTTTCAAGCATTTTTCGAAATAATTTTTTCCGAACATTGCCACAAGTTCTGTTAAAAATTCATATTTTTTAGTTTGAAGATTTTCAGAAAAACTCATTTTAGGGCTCCGAATAAGTGTTCTAAACATATCTCAAGGGAGCTCCACTACTTTTTTTTTAAATTTGAAAGCTATTTTTTCAAAATCGTAATGTCTTCTTCCAAAATGGTTAATGTAGCAAGAACTTTCGTGAGTAAAAATTTCTGAGCTATATCAAATGTCCGTGATTCTCTAAAACTCTCTAAAATCTTCAAAATATTTTTTTTTGTGTGAATTTTGGACTCGACGACGACTGAAGTTCAGAATATTCGGTTTAGAAGGGATTTGGGGTTCTTCGGACAATGATTTCTGTTCTCATCCTGGTCAAAAGATTCTGTGTCAAAAACTATAGAAAATCCTCAGAGGCTATGAAAAGTAACATTTCTTGCAAGCGTTTTCAGAATCTTTGAAGTTACTAAATAAAAATTTACTTACCGAATACGGTTTGATATTCAAATGAGTCAGTACACAATTGTCCACATAATCCAAAACTTCACATCGAATCCTTGCATTACACACCAAGTAAATCGGCAGCCGGCAAGCACTTGCCACCACCGTCAGCAAGGAAACAAGATCCGATGACAAGGTGTATAAGGGACGAATGTTTTCAGAAAGCAACGATTCCTTGTCTACCAATTCCCAAGTGTAAACAACCACATTCAGAAGATTTGAGGCTAAATAAGAGCAAGTAACTGCCACGAGCATCAAGGTGGCTGCTCGAATATTTTGTCGGTGTTCTGACGTGGCGAAGCGGAAGAGCTTGGCGCCAAGATGCTGGATTCTTAGGCGATGCATGATGGCAAAGTTGAGATAAAAGCACATTATGAATGGAAGAGCCACGGTGAGCAGGTTCCGGAACCAGAACTGCAAACATTTTATTTTCTATATTTAGTCCTTCTTCTTGGTCCACTTACCTTGTACGCCGTTTTGTACGGTTCTGATTCTGAGAATTCTGATGGAATAGCTGTTAGTGATGTCACACCAGTGCAGTTTGCATTTGGGACAACCTGAAATTTGAAAATAAAAGTATAAAAATGCAAAATATATTTCCAGACGATTCAGAAAAAATGTTGCACAATTTTTCTCTTGAAAACTGGTTACCCTAAAAAGTGGTTACTCTAAAACTTTTTAAAGAAAACATTCTCGACGTTTAAAAAAAGTTTTTAGTGAAATTTTGTGATAGCTCGACTTCTCAAGCCTTACCTCAACTTCAAAATACATTGGTCCTTTCGCAATTATTGCAATGCAAAGACAGGCAACAATGATTATCAGGCGATGATGTCGAGCGAATTGGCACGCGATTTTTGATATTGTTATGTACCTAAAACTCTGATTTTTATCTTTTTTCAAGGCCACCTTACCTTTCAAACGCTGCTGCACAAATCAAAAATGCTGATGTTGAAATGAACACGTGGGATATCGTTATCATAATCCTCATATACGACCACCACGCAGACGCCAGAAACTCCGAGTTGAAGTAGTCCATATACAGATTAACAGGGAATAATAGTATATAAGATGCTGATAGAAATATATCAGCCACTGATAGGAACATAAGATAAACCAAATGAGAATGTCGATGACGTGGATTTCGACAGAGTACCACGAAGAGGAATGTGTTGAAGCAGACCGAGATGAAGGCTATCACAGCGCCAACGACCCCGACGAGCATTAACCTGAAAGTTTTGAATAAGACTTTGCGGCATTCAAGACCCATTAAAAAGTTCGAGAAATTTTTGTTTTGAGAGTTTTTAAGAAAATTTTATTTTCTGAAAACTTTGTGAGCAAGAAGTAGTATCTTCCTGTCAAACTTTTCTAGCAAGGGACGTTATTTCAGATAGTCTCTAGAAATTTTCTGAGAGTTTTCTAGAAAATTTTTTTAAAAAAACTTCAGAAGATTCGGAAAATGCAAAAACTTTCTCAAAAATTTTCTCTCGATACTTCCTAAAATATCCGAAAAGCTATGAAAACTGTGTTAAGAGAAATTTTGTACTGGACAACGTCTGAAATTCAGAATGTCTGGTTCAAACGGGATTTGTAGCCTTTCGCACTATGATTTTTGTAATTACCCGGCAGTGTGCCTTATCGGAAAATATTTTATCGAGAAATGGACATTCCGACAAATTAATCAAAAATTATCGATAAAAAGTTACTTATCGAATCATTACCGACAAATTTGCCAATAAGTTTATCAAACTCCTAATGAAAAATTTATAGGAAAATTTACCGATAAATTTGTCGATATATTTATCGAACCTTTGTCGATAAGGCTCATTGTTACCCGGGCCAGATTAACATTTGATAAAACTTATTAAAAATTCTCAAATACTATGAAACTCCGTCCCTTATGAGCTTTTTTATGCTATTTTCAACTTCTGGTGATATCATCGTTCAATTTCAGAATCATGTTTCAAATAAATAAACCATGATGACGTTCTTATATTATGCACATTATTCACAATGCCAAAATAAACATGATCCATTTCCATGATTAATCATGTAAATTCAGAATAGTCATGTACATAACACATGCCCAATGTATCAAAAAAAGTTCTGAAAAAATTCTCACCTGTTGAACTCGGGCGGTATAATTGAGCAATTCATCTCCCACCACTCGTCCTCATATGAATAGCCACCATCCTGAGCACCGGAAAGAGCATCCTCTGCACTATCTGTCATATTTTTTCGGAGTAATGTTGTGCTGAAAATAGTGACTTTTTGAATTAGAAGGAATTTTAGAAATTCAGAAAAAAAGGAAAAATTTAATTAAAAGATAAGACCTCCCTCGCACACGGGGCGGTCATTTGTTTCGTGACCATTGATGTTGCGTGCTCTCTTTTGGGACAATGGTAATAATAGAAAATTTATTAAATTGTTGCGTGTTTCAAAAAATTCCAAAATGTCAAATTTTTATTTTTGACCCGAAACCCAAAAACTAGATCAAAACTCGAATGAAAGGGAAAAAGAAAGAGATTTGTGGTCAAGAGAGAAAAGGATAATGGTCACTGATTGTGCTCCCCTCTATTTGCTGCTCCTCCAGTAAATGCTCCAAGCGCGAGAAGCTGCTCTTTGTGCGTTTTTTAAAGAGAGAAAAGTTCCTCAATGTCAAAACGATTATTCTCAATTTTTTTTGTTTTTCAAAATATAATGCACTAGAAAAAAGGTGTGAACGGAAGGAAACAAGGGGTAGGGCAACTACGTAAATGGGTAGGTTGTGGTTTGAACAAGCTCGGTTACAGGACAAATTCAGAATAACAAACAAAATAGCAAAAATTGAAATAAAAATATGATTGTTGTCGATTTTTTTTTAACTCGAAGCTTACTTTTTAAGAACGGAATAAGTAAACAATATATATTTTTAAAATGACTCTTGGTGCTAGGAATTGTGTGGGAATACATTACGTATCCTATAATAACAGTAGAAACGATTTCACACAATTTTGAAAAGTTTTGCGGATTTTGTATTTTGAAACCCACCAAAAAGGTATGTCTCGTTATGCAAAATGTTTTTTCTCCAAAAATTATCAGAATCTGTTCCTCCAAAATCTTTTCCTTCAAAAATTCACTTTACAAGCGAAATTTAGAATTGAACGACGTCTGAAATTCAGAGTAAATTGCGTAGTCGAGATTTTTCGGTACTCGGCAGAATGATTTTTGTTTTCCTCCGGGCAAGTTAGTCCATGTTAAAATATATAGAAAATTCTCAAGGACTGAAAAAAGTAACGTTCTTTGTAAGGTGCAAAAATGTGGAATCCGTTCGGTTCAATTCTGTCAAAAACACACACTTTTGGTCCAAAAAATAATATAAACTTCCCTTTTATTAGCAGCGCTTTTCCCACGACCACCAATATATTCTAAAAAGGCTCGTAGATTCCAAGAATCTACCAAAAAAAAATCCACTTGACCACTTGAGAATCCATCAAGACACCATGATGTCATATTAAAAAATCTGATACTTTTTTCTTCTCCAGACAAATGTAGGCTTTTGTCACGTATCCTTCTAAGGAAGGATGTCTCTAGTAGAGCCACTTGAATGGAATACACTTGAAGTCAATAATTGAATAATTCAAACGTTCAAAAACGAAATATCAAAAAGGAAGCGTTCTGTTTCAAATTCAAGTTCTGATCTCTCTAGAGACTAGTTTGTTGGGGGGAAGCTCATCAAAATGGTAATCATTCGAAAAGTCTAAAAGTGTATTCTCAAGAATGTTTACTGGAAGAAAGAACTGCAAAGTGGGGCTGAAAGGCAAGGGGGAAATACTCAATGATTAGTACAGGCGGGACTTTTTTTGTTCCAAATGTTGTCTGGAAAAAACAAAAAGGTCGATTTCACACCAGACATGAGCGGTAGAGATGAACTTGAGTCCGGGATACAAAAGGAACAGGATAAAAACAAAGTTTATCAAAGACTACTTGAACAAAAAAAATGTGTTTTTTGGTTTTGTTAAAAATCACAAATTTTTGTCTACAAATATTTCCTCCGGCTTGCAAATGTTTTGGGAACCGTTGTACTTGATTTGACGAAATTTGTTAGTTTCTTTTTCAATTTTTTATTTTTCCAAGAAGAGCTAAAATTTTATTTTTTTCCTTTTTTCTTTCCAATTCCGATCGAAACATCCGTAATAAAACTTAAACGAATTCGTGTTGAACCACATGTAGCTTAAGGCATAATTTACCTTTGATGACCTAAAAAACTCTGATTGCCGAACTGGCCAAAATACTTTTTTTGCTTGGTTCAGTCTTATTGACGTCTATCTTTCGGTTTTTTTCAGTAAGGAAAATTGGTTTGAAAATGTAAAAAAAAGAGAAATAAGCCGCGTTTCGCAAGTTCAAACAGCAGAGGTTTTTAGGCCATCGTGCCTAAAATGACAGCTTTTTCAATGCGGTTTTTATGACTAATTTTATATTTAAAAATTTTCAGTTTAAATCGATATCGAGTGCAAATATTTTTAAAAAAACTTGAGTGACGCCCCCTTTAGGCTGTGGAAACACGAACTTTCTGTTTCAACAGTTGTCTAAAAAAACAAAAAGGTCGGTATGAAAAACGGGATTTTACCATCGTCACGTAAAATCTCATTATCCAAAACTCAGAGCTCAGAAAACTCTCTCATATTTTCTACAAGGAATGAGGAACTAGGAAAAGCAAAAATAAATCAGTATTAACGTCGAAGAGTTCGATTAGAAGAAAAAAAAAACACAAGAAAAAGAGCAAAAACAAGAAGGGAGGGGGAGAGAGAGGTCCCTTTTTCTGTCTATAAAAAAAAAGAGAAAAAAAGGGGGAGGAGCTAGTGTGGGCACAATAACTCTTATTTAGTGTTAGAAGATGTGGGAAAGAGATGAGGAGGAGAGGGGAGTAAATCGAATCAAAAGGCGAGAGGGCCTTGATGTTGATAGCATTGAGGATAGGAGGACTAGAAGACGTCACATCATCATGGTATTCTGAAGAAAAGGACGTTTGTATGAAGGGGAGGGATAACCCTCCGGAAGTGGGTTCTTCCTAGAACGGAACGCCGCTTCACAATGGATCGAGGTTCAAAAAGAAGGGAAATGTGATTTTTGAGATAGATGATGGCACTAGACTTCTGAAAATCTAGAAATCCCGAGGATTAAAAACAAGACAAGGTTCTTTGGAATTTGGGATTCTGCTTTGAACCCTGTGCTTTTGCCTAAATTGGAACGGGCCGCTTTATAACCCGCAAGATTTTACCAGAAGGTAGGTAGTTTTTTTAATATCAAAAAATTGAAGAAAATTATCAATATAGGAAAAAATTCTGAATCGATTGATATAATTTGTGCTTATGGTTTCAGGGGTAGCTAATTTAATTGGACAGTAATTTTATCAATCGATAGTGAGTTTGTTACTCTAATCTTCTAGTTTTTGAACCGAAAAAGCAACAAAAAAAAATGACCGAGCTTCTGGCAGAAAGCTTTGGCGCAGACCTTCAGATCAATCAATTTTTGTAAACCACTTTTGCGGCAAAAAAATTAAACTGGAAAAATGAGCAAAGCTTATTTCATTCAACAAAATTTTTTGTAAAAACTAAACAATAGAAAAAAAATCGGCTTCAACTTGTCCAATTGTCGGATTCTAGGCCAGCGCCTGCGGTGATCAATTTTTAAACGCCGATTCGTACCATTCAGAGCTTTCTTTTGAGTTGATGCATAGTGTGAATAATGAAAAAAATATAATGAAAAAAAAGTCAATAATAAAAATATGAATAAGAAATTATTTGAGTCCCAAATTATAAAAGAAAAATTTTAACTGACTACAGTAAACTAGGTCATAAACTTTCGACCTCCTCGTAATTCTGCAAGCATATATAACAAGAAAAAACATATATCCCTCAAAAATTGTTTCCCCCACCCACCTGGGTTGTATCCGTTTGTTTCACGATAGAGTGCATGTCACTTTTGAAACATCCGGTATATTCCGGTATATGACCAATCCTTGGTCTAGACTAAAGACTATGGAAAAATGTATTTTTTCATAATCCAAATAAGTCTATTGTACACTTTGGAATATTTGATGAGTTACTCATTCCGAATGAAAATCCACAACAAACAAATGAAAATTGGAAAAAAAAATCTTCCTTTTTTTGCAAGAAGGGAGTCTTCTTGGAAACTCTAATTTTTCAGCCTAGGGGTATTATTTGGGGTGTTTGTCTACTGCTGGATGTGATCAAAAATGAATGGAGCAAACTGAAAAATGGAAAAAATACCGAACTCAACATTTATACTTTTAAAGTCGATTGCAAACTGAAATTTTATAGAAAAAATCATAAAAATTGGCGCGCCGTTTAAGCCATGGTTCACATTTGATGGCCTCTGCTGGCCGAGTTTGCCAGCTGTTTTAACTTTCCCTGGCGTTCATCTGACTATTTTTATTTGTAAAATGGCAAGCAAGTGCAAAAAAAGCTATTCACAAATTCGGCCAGCAAAGTTTTCTAGGCCATCGGAATGTAAATCATGCCTTAAATTTCTTGAATGAAATTTCAGATCGAAAGCAGTAAAAAATTATTTTTCACCACGTTCGGGCTAATGGTTTTAGCAAGGATGAGTGAAGACTGAAAAGTTTAGTGTAAGCTCCGCCCACTTTTTCCAATTAACTTTTTTTGCCATTCTTTCCTGGTTCTGTTTTGTTCCTCATTTTCTTAAAACTTTCTAACCTCATTTACCCCTTTTTTCAGGCGGTCTCCGTATTCTGCAATTTCCTTTCTTTGAAAAAAAAACCGAACGGAAATTTCGGAGCCTAGATTCGATTACGGTTTTTTTTTTGCCATTTTACTCTTTTCTCTTTGAGCTTGCCCCTGCAAAAGATAGAGGGAAATGAGGAAAACCGAAAAAAAAATTTAGACAAAAAAATGGAGCACTCAAGACCCCGAGAGAGGATGCTCCGAAGAAAAATGGGAAGTTTTTTTTTTTATGAATGTTTCTTCTATCGGGGTGGTCGGGAAGGAAAAAGTGAATAGGAAGATTTATAAAAGAAAGAAAAGTAAATAAGTATGAGGAAGTGGAAAATGAGGAAATAGTAATAATAAATTGAGATTTTTTTTTCTGATCCTATTTTTGACTATGAATTCACTCAAAAATCCCTCTACAGTACGAATTTGCGTGCGAAAGGAGCTCCGATTACTGCTCCGATTCTACAGAGACTCTAAAAACAACCAAAACTACGAGATAAGTGAAAAAAATCATCCACTTGTCTGTCGGTTTCTAGACCAGCCGCCGCGGCTATCAAACTGTTTCCAGTAATCCATTTGAACACCGTATTTTTTGGATTTCTATACGTCGGGATTAAAAACAAAATATTTGGAAAACTGTGAGGAAATTCCGATTATTGAAAAAACTGGAAAAAAAACAAGCTTCATCAGTTGAATGAAATCGAAAATTGTGTTAGAGATGCTGTAAACTGTTCTTGCTGTAAACTAAGCCCAAAAAATATTCAAGAAGTCATTACAAAATTGAAAATACATAACTGCAACGGACCGGGCAGGGCCGGGCCGCTTTGAGAATTGACATCCGGCCCGGCTCGGCCAGAGTCCTACAGGGGTCAAAATTTTTTGTAAATACTGAGAAGAAGTTTTTTTTCCAGTAATTATATCCCTAATATCTTTTTGAATAACATTTTTGACTATTTTTAGTTTTGAAAAATCAAATATATCGTCGAATATGTGTAAAAAAGCAAAACAATTATCTCAAGATTTCAAAACTTTTCGAATCCATGCCGATCGAGCCGGGCTGGGCCGGGCCGGCCCAGAAAAATGCAAGTAAAAAAACACTTGAAAAAATCAAGTCGGAATAGATTGTTTTAAAAAAGGAGTTCAAAGAAACTTGACCTCGCAATAATAGTCCCCATGATCTCATTATCTCAAATCTCTTTTTTTGACATGAAAAAGTTTTGTGAACGCGCAGCTCACAAGCCCTCGGTGCACTCGACAATTGAATTGTGTGTGTGCATGCGAATAAGAAGGGGTATTCAAGTATTTTTCAAGACTTTTTCATTCTTGAAGATAGAAGAAAAAACAACATCAGAAACTCTGACACATGCGTTCGAATTTGAAGGAGTGGAGGACTACTTATGAGTTCATGCAGAACAATTGAGTTACCAAAGAATGGGCTAGACATTTGGAGGATATTCAAACATCCGGAAGCCTCCAGAAAAGATGTTAGTCACTAATTTCTGGCCCATCACCTACAATTAGTTAAATGATGAAAACAAAAGGAGCCACCGACCACCTCTTCCTGCTTTTATAACCCAAAAAGGGCCTATTTTTCTCAGAAATACAAAGATACCCTACGGCACGTTTGCATTTAAGCCCCGCCCACTTTTTTTGGCCTATTCGGCTCATTGCGTGCATGTGGATGATTACTTGGAAAGTCGCCGCAGAGGAAGGGGCGGCACTCGAAAAGAGAGTAGAAAAAAAAGACAAAGAAGGAGAAGTTGTTCGAATGAATGGATGAGAAGAGTTTTTTGTCTGGGTTTAGGTTTTTAGGTCGAAATGTGAAACTGAAGATTATTGTGCACGTGCAGGAAGACTGAAACCAGAAACGTTTACAATTTTCTCAGAATTATTTTGTGATGCTAAATTGAATCAAATACTTTTCGCGGACCGGGCAGTTTGAGGAATTTTCCACGGCTCTACCCGGCCCGATTTTCTACAGAGTCGCTACAGTACAATTTTTTTTCTATTTTGGTTTTTTTTGGTTTTCAGAGCTCTTTTGAGTAAGCCAGGAAATTTCTAGTTGATTTTATCTATATATTAGGGAGGCCCTGCTTGATAAAAGCCTCGGAAAATGTCAGAAAGGAGCTGAAACTTTCGGTTTTTTTTTCAGACGTGGCCGGGCCGGGCAGACGGGTCTAAACGGGTCGGGTCGAGAGATCACAAGTCTGGTGTAAACGGCACAAAAATTCTAGAAGGTTCAGAACCAGACAGAGCAGAACTGGTCGGATAAGTACTATTCAGGCACATTTTAAACTTTGGCCAGTTCTCCAACGTACAGCGTTCGTCCTTTCATAGCTTATGTTAGGCGCAGCTCCAATTAATTCTGATGCCGGTATTTTTCTTCCTTTATGGTCTTCTTCATTGGGAATTTCTTATTGAACCTGTTCAGAATCGTCCAACGTCCGTACGTGATTTTCGTCCCTCAAAAATTTTTAGTTCCAAAATAAAATGGTGTACTTTTTGTTTTACTTGAAATCTTTGGCTACAAATGATCCATATTTATCGGCTACCGAAAACACAAAAACCATGTTATTATCTTGAGAAAAGGACATGCAGAAGAAATACAAATAAATATTGGGAATTAAAGGAAAAAATAAGAATAAAAATGCCTTGAGGGTTTTTCAAGAATATCTAAAAGAATCCAAAATCGCAAGGAAGGCGGAAGTTTTGAAAAAATAAAGATCGAAAATCCATAAGCAAAAATTCATTGAAAAATATATGCCGATTTAGTGTTCAAAGTGCCCAACTGCGAGCCTGTTTGTAGGGGTGCCGTTATATTAGGAGTGCCGGTTTAATAAAGGTTTTACGCAACATTCTTTTACGAACGCGATCGTATGACTAATGGTAAAAAAGACAAAAGATACTAAAATTGAATTCAGAAAATACTCCTTCACACTTTTTGTAAATCCTTTCGGAATTCAGAAGACGTGCCAAAATTGACGCCTTCTAAAATCCCCTAAGAAAGGAAATTCCATTTTAAAACAGAGAAAAAATCTTCTGTGCCAAGTGCTTCGTTGCTCAAGATAAGGGATAGGTTGCGAAAAAGAATGAAGAAAATTAAAAATTCAGTTTTTTTGTTCCCGAAGTGACAAAAAGTGTCATCTTTATTCATTCAAGCGTAAAAGAGAGGAATAGTATCGCAATTTCTTTTCTTCACAGATGAAAAACGTTTTTCTTACCCAAGTCAATAACACATGATAAATTAGTATTGGAAAAAACTAACAACTCAAAAAAAGGAAAAAATCAAGCGGATAAAACAAGCCAATAAACGTAAAAAAAGAGAAAAAACTCATCAAAAAGTTTAAAATTCATCATGAACGACCTCCTTATCCGGATCGGAGCATGCCAACGGGGTACGGAAAGTGAAGAGGTATTCGCATTTTGCTGGCTCGGTAACCTCCACCAATTCGTTCTCCTCGCCGCATTCGATTGTGATCTGTAAACAAAACGCTTGAGAAATATTGTCTAAAATCGAGATACGCAGAAAAAAATTGTGTCTGCTTCTCTCGATATTTCCCTATATATGTGAACAAAAAATCTGAGAAAATTTAAAAAAGTTTTGCATAAAATCGAGATACGCAGACGGGAAATACCGTACATCAGTGCTTCTCTTTGGCCCATTCCAGCATTGTTGTCCGTCTCCAAAGTGCATTTTCGAGTATTTGTTTCCCTCGGGTCCACTCCAATTTTTGAAATTTCCGAGAGAAGTTCCACCGTAACCACCAACGTCTTTTTGCTGATTTTGACCGAATGGGCAGAATTGGTACGTGTATTGTTGGACGTTTCGGTCGAAGCATTTGTCCTGAAAAGATGAGGATTTTAATGAAATTTTTTTGAATGTTGGTTCATTTTTTTAAAGCTGAGTCAGTTTTTTTTTATAAAGAAATCACTCAATAACCGCTCGAAATTGCACAAATTGCGTCCAAAATCGCAAATTACAGTCTGGTGGCTGCGGCCGAGAAACCTGCGCTGTCGGATTCTCGGCCACATTTGTGCGATTTCGAGTGAACTTCCATGAAATTCCCTAACCTTAAGCGCCGCCCATGCAGAATCCTCTCCGTAATCAGAATTGGCAAAATCTTCGGCTTCCTTGATTTTCGAATCCAAATCTTGTGTTTTTTGATTGACCTCATCGAAAAGACGACGTGCTTCGCGAGCCTTCTCACTAGCATCGTTCACTTCCTGGGGGTATGCTGGCATTTTATCGTCGTCTTCTGATTCTGATTCTGGAGCAGCCCCGACGTCTTCTCCTGCAAGACGATCCTCTTCGGCGAGAAGCTCATCATCATCTGGAGCATTTTCGAGGGCTTTAGCACGCTCTTTCTCCTCTTCCTCCTTGATACGAGCATCCTCTTCATGGTTACGCTTGGCAGACTTCAGACGATCGTAGACGGAGGACTGGAAGTGCTCAAGGTCGGCTTCATCTGGAAGAATGAAGATTTTTATAAGGTGTTCGTGGCTTTTCTAAGTATGCCATTCAAAAGGGAAAAACGCTAATAACAGATCTGAATTCACTCCCTACTGCGGCTTCTTTAAAAAAAGGCCGAATTTAATTAGGTTTCGTGAGAATCTCGAGCTGTTTTTGAGCATAATGGTGTACTTCAGAAAATGCCAAAACGCCTTTCCATTCTATCAATTCTAGAAGCGTTTAACCCAGTTTTCAAAAAATTCTGTAAATTTTAAAGACTGCACTTTATAAAAGAGTTAAAGAAAGTGACTTCGAGACATTCCGCATCTAAAAAATCGCAAAAATCAGCGAAATCGAGCAAGTTTTCGCATAGTAATAAGTGGGATTTTATACAAATTTGACGGGCTTTGGTATGGAGTGCCGTTCAAACTTTGAAAAAAAAGCAAGTTTTTTCTCAAATGTTCGTAAGAAACTGGAATCGCTAGGTGGGATTAAAAAAGGTACTTTAGCACATTTCGAAGTACGCCACCACTCTCGAGAGGATCTCGAGATTCTGCCAGAATCTTGACAAATTCAGACGGTTTTGGGATGTCCGGAGCAAAAACAGACTTCAGATTGTGATAAGCGTGGTTTTTCCGTTCGAATGCCATATAATCTGACTAAATTCTGCATTATTACTCACCAATACTCAAATAAGCTTTGACCTCATCTTCACTGACAAAACCGTCATTATCATCGTCCAAGAAAGAGTTCTGCCGGAGCTCTTCTCTATCAATCTTTCCACTTTTATCCAAGTCAAGTTGATCAAACCACTCGGCGGCTCTCAACTTTTTCTTCTCATTTCTAACGCTTTCCCATTGATTTCTATGCTCATCTTGCAATTTTCTTTCAGCGTCCTCCGCAGTCTTTTTGTCAGCTTCAAGACGAGATCTTTCTGGCTCCAACGTGGCTCTTTCCTGGCGAAGAGGCTCCACGTCTTTCAGCTTGGAATCTCTGAGAGTTTGCCCTTCCTTGGCGAGCTCCTGACGCTTCTGGAATCCTTTACGCGCCACATTTGCCACTTTTTCGCGCTCAACACGGGCAGCCCGTCCGAGCTCATCACAGATATTTGGGCATGCCACTCCGGAGTCATACTCATCACTTCCATCGCAACAATCACAAAGTTTGTCGTTCACCCGATTTGTTGGAATGAAGTTTCCCTTGTGTCCGACGTTGGAGCAATAGAAGAAGGCGTTTCCGCAGGCCGAGGTTCCTGGCTCATCGCTTCCGTCCTGGCAATCACAGTAGTCATCGTTGAGTTGGGAGTAGAGAATGGTTTGCGAGCCGTCAATGCATCGGAAGGTGTCTGTGGTGGAGGGTTGGAATAGGTGGAGACCTGAAATCGATTAGTTTTTGAAGAATAGGGTTTCTAAATCGCTATTTTCGGCTCTGAAACCTTACAACTTACGATTATGGGGAACCCCTTTGACAGGCTTCAATTGCCGTTGGGTGACGTCTTCGGCGATTGCTGCGGGTACCAGGAGGAGGATTAGTTTGAGAAGCATTCTGTAAAAATATCGAGCTTTTAAGAAGGAAAAATTCTAAGAAACTCGAAAAAATTCAAGAAAAAACGAAGTGGTTTGAGGAAAAAGAATGACAAGAATCGGGCAAAAGATTACGGTGGAATTTAAAGGCGCATGCCAAATTTGATGATGTGGTTTCGAAAAGAAATGACCTATATATTTTTCCCGTTTTCTGATTCAATTGAAAACAACTTTTAAAATCGATTTCTAACAATTTTCAAGCGTTTTAAATTCAAAATATGTACTAAACAAAGCAAATATTAATAAGATAAAAGGCGGGAGTGCAAGCGCGCTCCATCGTACTATGCTAAACTGACGTGTGCATAAACGTGGTAGTTTATAGTGTTTCTCATCCGGAAAAAAATCAGTTCTTATCTATTTTTCAATTTTTTTTTCTTATTTTGTGGCCTAAAAATTGCTCTAAATTCTCTGAAATTGATTTTTGCAGAAAAAATGCGGATATTGAACGTGTCTCTACTGGTACTCGCCTCTTGCCTGATCGAATTCATTGAATGTGGCAGGGATTTTTATAAAATTTTGGGTGTGCCTAAAAATGCAAATGCCAATCAGATTAAGAAGGTTTTTTATCTCTAAAATATCTCTTTATAATTACAATTTTGAATTTCAGGCTTACCGAAAATTGGCAAAAGAATTGCATCCGGATAGGAATCAAGACGACGAAATGGCAAATGAGAAATTCCAGGATTTGTCGTCCGCTTATGAGGTTTGTGAGAAAAAGAAGCAAAAAAACGTTTTGTGTAAAAATTATATTCCAAAAATGTCAAATTTCCATATGAATGGTTCAAAAAATTCCCATTTTGTGAACAAGAGAATGATAAGAAAAATTCGTGTTCTGATCCGAATTTTAGGTCATTTAAAAGCTGAAAAGGTTGATTACGAATATAAAATCCGTTTTTGCTTCTGATTAAAAAAATTTCTAAAGAAAAAAAAGTTTTGTGGCCTGACAGATTTAAGGCAAAATTCGGTACTTTGGAACATCTTTGGAGCATTATCCGGTAGTAACAAATACCCCAAATTGAGCCTAAATGCAGAGCTGAACACCCTTTAAAAGCTAGAAAAAATAAGGGAATTTTTAGGGAAGTATTGTTTGGACTTTTCAATTTTTTCAGCCCCAAAAAAAATTTTCTTTTCAAATATTTTCCAAATTATTTGTGTGTTAGAAGATGATCAGTTAGTTTTCTTCGTTCGGAGATCCAAAAACCACTGGGACGTCCTCAATAATCGCTCCCTCAATTTCGAAAAAAAAAATGGTACGGCCCGAATCTTTTTCTTCAGAAGGAAAAGCGGGTTTCATGTCAAAAGTCTACTTTTTCTGTCCGTATCACAGTATCAGAATTTTCCCAGAAACGACAAATTTCTATGAAAAAACGTTCAGAATTTTTCCATTTTTTCAAACCAAAATTTTCAATTTTTTCAGGTCCTATCCGACAAAGAAAAACGTGCAATGTACGATCGGCATGGCGAGGAAGGCGTCGCTAAAATGGGTGGTGGCGGTGGCGGAGGCCACGATCCGTTCTCCTCGTTCTTCGGTGACTTCTTCGGTGGCGGTGGTGGACAGGGGGGTGATGAGGGAACACCGAAGGGAGCCGATGTGACGATAGATTTGTTCGTAACGCTGGAAGAGGCTTATAATGGGCATTTTGTGGAGGTGAGTTTGGCTAAAAAAAACAGTGGCGGCTTGTCACGAATTTTGGGATATTTGAAAGCTAAAAATATGCTGAATACAATAAATTTTTGCCTCTGACAAAAAAAAGTTCAAAATTTTGCAGATCAAACGAAAGAAGGCAGTGTACAAGCAAACGTCTGGAACTCGCCAGTGTAATTGTCGACACGAAATGCGAACCGAGCAAATGGGACAAGGACGATTCCAGATGTTCCAAGTGAAAGTTTGTGACGAGTGCCCGAATGTTAAGTTGGTACAGGAGAATAAGGTGTTGGAGGTGAGTAAAAGGGGCGGGGCTTGAGTTTGGAGCAGCAAAAAGAGCACCAATTGAATGAAAAAAGGAGAAGCCACGTGTAGCGGTAAAGTTCTGACTGCCAAAGCTCCATTATCAAAAAACCAAGAATACTGTCAAACAGACCGAAAAAATTTAAATTTCAAAAATAAAATACTCTATAAATATTGAAATTTATGCAAATCTACGTTGTTAAAAAGAAAAATTCAATACAAAAAACTTCATTTTTTCCCCAAAGAAATTTTCAATTTTCACAGGTCGAAGTGGAAATCGGAGCCGACGAGGGTCACCAGCAAATTTTCCACGGTGAAGGAGAACCACACATTGAGGGAGATCCAGGAGATTTGAAATTCAAAATCCGGATTCAGAAACATCCAAGGTAAGACTTTACAGAAAATTTAGGCTTTTCAGAAAAAAAAGCGTTTCTGCTCAAGTTTTGAGTAATTTGGAAGCTCAAAGTGTATCGATTGCGAATATAAAATCCATTTTTGCTGATTACAAGTATGACATCCAATTTTGGAATCAGAAAAAGTTTAAAAGCAAAATTTGACAGATTTTGCTCAAAGTCAAAATCCAGAGCCATAACACTCGAAGATTTTTTAAAATCACTTTCGAATTGTTTCCAAAATCATAATTTATTGACCTGGAACATTTTTGAAGCCAGACCATTCCTAAATTATCTGTAGTATAACATCATGTTTCCCCTCTGAAAACATCTCAAGTGCGCATCAATCTTGTATACTTCCTCCAAGACGTTTTTTTTGCACTTCTTCCTCACTTTAGTTTAACATTTTTTCTTCATTTTCCGCCGGTTAGTCAGTGTAAACTCATCTCGAGATTCTCTTCACCCCGCGAATGCACTTGTGAAACTCTCGATTCTGTTCTAGTCCCTCGATTTGGCTGTAAAAAATCGGCGCGGAAGTTTTGTTTTTTTTATGTGGTTCACCCCACTTAACACCTTTCACTCCTCAATCACTCATACTCATTTTCACTTGTAAATCCCCTTTTTTCGGTTTGGGGAAACCGGTTTCGTGTCTGTCAGTAATAGTTTTGATGATGTGTCAATCATACACGTAACTAATACCTGGGAGTACTCTAACTTTCAGCAGAAAAGGCTGTATTTTACCTATTCAAAGATCGGAAAAAAGTACCGCCGAATTCGACCAGGATAGGCTAACCTATTCGAAGATCAACCCCATCCGCTCTTCAAAAAAGTATATAGAAACTTTCACACGTAAAGCATCTTTTTTCTCCACCTATCTTCATCAGTTTTTCATTACAACACTACGGAAGCACACAAACAAAAACTCTCTCCTCCTTTCCGATGTTTGACTCTATACTTTTATCTTTCCGTTGCTCTTTTTCGCTTTTTAGCAGTGATTGAAGAGCTTCAAGCACAACTTCGAATGAACATTGGCTCTCCACTTTCCTATGAGAACAAGCCTGTATTGATACAGATGTTCCGTGGGAAATGATGATGACATCAGTTGAAAAGTGACGTTAGAACAGAGTTTAGGCGGAATTGCTTCACAGTCCGTCGACTAGTAGTCCATGTAGAAAAAAGTTCTACTGGATAAGTGTAGAATTTAAAGGAGGACTGAACTCGGGTTTTTTTATTTCAAATTCTGATGCAGTTTTTCATTCTGATCATTTTCTTCCACTACGACTATACGCAAAAATCACTCTAAACAGTAGAAAAACGCGTTTAAAGGCATGGCCGCGTACAGATTGACGGCCTAGGAATTTGAAAAAAAGCGCGCGCAACACGTAAACTTGTCGGATCCTAGGCCCTCAATCTGTATTGCGTGTTTCTTTCAAACGCCTTTTTCACCCGTTTAGAGTGATTTTTGAGTGTAGTCGTAGTGAAAGAAAATGATCAGAATGAAAAACTACATCAGAATTTGAAATAAAAAAACCCGAGTTCAGTCCTCCTTTAAAGAGATTTACCGATTGAGATGTAAACTGTCTGGAAATATTGACTCTGGACGAATATATCCGTCTTCTCTGGTTCCGGAAGTGAAATCGTCGTTCAGAACCAACATTTCCGGAACTTTCATTTTAACGGTCTCATCAAAATCTACACTTTTTCAAAACATTTTTTCTCATTGAACCTTTTTAAAGAGCTACAGAGCTTTGAAGAGCTACAAAGCTTATATTCCTTTTCCGTAAAAGTCTTCTCGAAATCATTAAAACGAGTCTGTATTGATACAGATGTTCTATAGAATGAAATGACGTCGTCTTAGCCACACACACAGCTGCTTCGGATTCCTCGTGAGCCTTACAGTTTGGCCTTGGCACCACAGATCAAATAGGCTCTAAATCCTGCTTGAGATACTATTTCTCAAGGTGTGTGACCGAACAAACCGACCGAGACCATACAGAAAAAACACATGTGTACAACACAAACACAATCACATGTTCTTTTTTTCTTTTTGGTTTCACTTTTTCTCATTTCTCCTTTCCTTTTCCTTTGCTTCGTTCGTTCTTCGTTCCTACCGAGACCGCCTGTGTGACCGCCCTGGGGCGCATAAGCACACAGAGCGTGATTTTAAAGAAAAAATCATTTTCACTCGGCTGTTTGGGCTGCTGTTTGCTCATTTCCGTCGCATTCCTAACCCGGTTTTTTTGTTTGAAAATATGTTGAAATGTGATGGAATGAGTCAACGGGTTTTGAAATGACGTTTTTTAAGTGGATTTAAAGCCTATTTTTAAGTATATTTTGCTAATAACTGATGAGCTTTTAATTCTCGAAAAGATCCTTGGGATCCTTCCGATCCTTACGATCCTTATGATCCTTCCGATCCTTACGATTTCAGCTGAATCCGTTCTCGACAAGATCCTTACGATCTCATTTCCGTCCGCCATTCCATTTTCCCATTCCAATTGGAAATCAATTGGCCCCCTCATCGCAAAGAGGAATTTCCGAATTGTATGTGTAGCAAACACATACAGGGAGTGGTTTAGGTCTCTCCCTCTCCCCCACTACCCCAATCGCTTCTGATCAACATCATCAACAACATCGTTTTTGTTTTCGGCACTTCCTTTCGGCTTTGCAAGAGGAGAAAAATAGTTGATTTTAATCGTTTTCTCATTGTAAGATTGTTCTAGAACTTTTTTCTTCTGAAAATAGTCGTCGAAAGCTTCAAGCTGGCCAAACATCCGGTTGAAGACACCAAATCGATAAAAAAGTGGCAGCAGGCATTCCAGGCGCAAACACACATAGCAAGCTTTCGTGCTCATTCATTTCCACTTTTTCCAATCTTCTTCTGTTCTTCTTTTCCGTCTGCTTCTCCAATTCGATCACACTCTCTCCCTCATTCGTTTCTCTCAGTTTTTCTATTTGTCCAACTGATTGATGTGAAGGCGAAGTTCGTCATTCTCATGTGCTCCGCTTCCCTGCTCTCCGCAGACTCACCAACACACCACATACTTGACGACGAGCAGCTTGCGTCAGTCAGTCTTTCTCTCATTTCCAAATGAAGTTTTAGTTTTTCAGAAGAGATTTTCTTCAAAGATTTGGTTTTTCACAGACCATTCAGTACCATTCAGTACCACTGAACCCAGTTGATGTTCATTGTGAATAGTGAAATACGATCGCTTTTTTATATAAACAATCCTCTAGACGATCGTTCAATTTGTCTATAAACAATCTCGTAAATTACCTTGGTAGTTTTACTTTTATTTGATCGTCACCGCTAGCCGATCAGCGATTTCGATTGACTTTTAAAGTCAAGATCGCTATCGTCTTAGCTATAGCCCATCCGACAAGGTCAGAATCCGTTTAGATTGGGTTGAGATTGATTGATCTCTTAAGATCTCAATAACAGTTCAAACTAACGAGTTGGTATTTTCTGCCGAGGGATCATGTCCAGACTTCTCGAATTTTTCTGTTCAATTTTCAGTTGCAAACGGATTTTAGAAGCAAGTTCTCTGCAGCTCTGCGAGTACCGGCTGAATAGAGAAAACCGTACTGAAAAAATAGAATTTGGTGAGACCTATCGATTAAGATGCGAAACGTTCAAAAATATAAATTCTGAACATAGTTATGACTTCCGGGATCAAGAGAGACAGATTTGATGCCATAACTTGGTTTAGAACCAAAATTTTTGGGCATTTTATACCTTGATCTCAGAAAGCCCTACACGTTCACAGTACATCGTTTTCCAAGCGAACTGAAGAGCTGCAAAACTTTTTTGTTTCATTTCTTTCGAATTGATAAAGTTCAAATCTCTCACAATTCCGTTGACACATTTATGTGATTAGTCTTCAAGACCACGAAACACGACACACGACAAACAAGTGTCAATTCTCTATCGTTATCAGAAATGAGGAATCGATCTATCTTTCTTTTTCTCATGCAATTTGTTCTTCTCTTTTTCTCTCTTCTAAATGACAAGGCTGTGTCAATCGAGAAGAGAAAGGAAGGCAAAACCCAAATGAATTGATTGATTTGAATTGAAATGTCATACGCCTTTTCTATGCGATCTGCTTCCTTGTTTGAAAAGGAATACTGTAACATTTTCGATTTTTCCAGCATTCTCTCCGCTAACAATGCTATAGAAAAAATAACAATGTATATTAAAAAAGTCAGCGCCCACATTCCTTTTTTTTCGTCTCATCTCTCTTCCTTTCTCTACCCCGGCCCGCTCGGTCGCCACCTCCAGGATTCTTTATCAGTTTGTTCGATACTCTCTTTTTTCCCATTTTCCGTCGCCTCGTCGTCGTTTTTTTTTCCAATTCTCGTATCTCGACATCCGGTTTCTCGATTGATTTTACCCGATTAGAGGGGATGTTAGAAGGAAGAAAAAGCCCGAACAGGCAGGTTCTTTCTTGGAAAGGGGACGAGTTTGGATGGGGTAGAAACATCGGGACCGTCAGAACGTTCTAGACGGTCGCTGATTCCACGTGATAAGTTCTCCTTGACGCTATCATCTCTGAGACAGAATCAGGTCTGAATAAAGTTCGTTTAATGAACAGTCATCTGTGAAATAGGATTAACTTCCTCGGGCCCTGGAGTACTTTGATGACGTTCAAAGACGCTTCGGAATCATCGTCATAGAATTTTCTAAATTGTCATTGATAGCGCTGGAAGTTTCTGATAAGTTCAATCTGACGCTATCACCTCTGAGACAGAATCAGGTCTGAATAAAGTTCATCTAATGAACATTCGTCTATAAAATAGGACTAACTTCCTCTTGATCTGGAGTATTTTGGTGACGTTCAAAGAAGTGTGGGTCGTCGTCGCAGTGTTCTCTAGACGATCGCTTAACGGTTTCACGTGATAAGTTCTAGACTGTCCCAGTCTCTTCACTGAAACCGCCAGGATGAGACTAACTATCAGCTAAAGTTCTGATGACAGAATCGTTTTCTGAATGAATGTTCTGCCGTCGACGTCTGTACAATAGGATTAGCATCCGCCTGCCTCGGGTACTTTAACGTTATTCAATGACGTTTCTCTAAGTGTTTGAAGTGCATTGAAATGTTCGTTGATCAGAAGACGTTAAGTTCGCCCAATAGTGGAAATTCTGAGATATTTGAACATTTTCAGCGGTAAAATCCTTCGAGATTTGTACCAGAGTTGAACAGAAATGGAACGGAACTGAGACATATCCCAGCTCTCGGAGTAGCGGTTCTGTCAGAAAGCCATATCTTGGAAATCTGTAAAATTTTATGAAATTTAGATGTAGAACATCCAAAAATTTTGATTCTGAACGATGTTTTTGGTTCCGGATCTTCGTCCAGAATCAATATTCGTAACCATTCTACCCTTTAGCTCTCACGAAATTCTACATCTTTCAGTGTGTTTTTTTATAATCGAATCGCTAATTAGAGGAGGAATTCTGCACTACAAGGCTCTGTTCTTTAAAAAAACGATGTAGACTGTACTTCTGTCTCACACTCCTCATACCGACAGAAGTACAGCTATTTCCATCTTTTTGCTTCTTTTTTCCTTCCTTCCTCTTCTCAATTCTCTCAATTAGCAAAAGGCATATAGTAGTAGTAAAACACACTATCAAGATGACCCCGATATCGGCGTCGTTTCTCCTTCTCTTTCTTCCCCCACATCTTCTTCGTTAGAATGACAATATCAATTCATTCATTTCTCCTTCTTCTTTCCGCACCTCTACTATTAGTAATCTCCGCAATATGTACATGCCTCCTTCCTTTTCTCTCTCGACTGGAGGAGAGAGAAGGGAGATTGTAATACGAATGTTTGATGCGTTGGCGGTGGTGGTGTCTGCTTCTCTGTGCGATCTCTATCTCTCCCTCTAACAGTGATTCTTTTCCCAACCACTGCCGCACACTTTTCTTTATTTTCATGCTGCCTTTCGGCCTATCAGTTTGGAAAGGTTTGGAGGCTACCTGAAGCTCTTTTGTATGCTCCTTCTGTTCTCTTTTTAAGGCTTCAAGACCCTAAAGCTTGAAGCTTAAGGTTATAAAGTCCTGTATTTCTAGTAATCCTTGAGGGCTTCCAGAATTGCTCATCATGGTCCTTTACTTCGTTGTTCTTTTTTCAAAGCTCAATAAATCTCAAAATCAACCTTTCTTATTTCCAGGTTCGAACGCAAGGGTGATGATTTGTACACAAATGTAACAATTTCGCTGCAAGACGCGCTCAACGGCTTCGAAATGGAAATTCAACATCTTGACGGGCACATTGTGAAGGTTCAACGTGATAAGGTGAGGAATTTATCAGAATTTTGTGATAGAACGCAGCCTAGCAGAGTTCCACTGGAATTAGTTCGTAGCTCTTTGAGCAGCGATCCGATTAATGAACTGGAAAAGGGAAGAAATTTATAGAACCTGTCCATTAACATATAAAACGTTCGAAATTATTAATTCTGAACGAAGCTAGCTGCCATTTTCGATTATAACTTCGTTCAGAATCGGAATTTTAAAACATTTTTCATCTGAATCGTTCTCAGCAGATTCTTCAATTTATCAACTAATTCTCTGATGTGAACAATTTCTGAAAGATACATACAATCACCCAGTTTGATTGTTCAACAATTAATGTTCACGTAGTAGGCACAGCCATAACACCAAACTGATCACGAGAATGACGTGGCAAACAGCGAAGTGATGAAATGAATTGGATGACAAACACACAGACACCATTGTAGTGATTGAATGAATTGAACGCGACTAACCGCATAACAAAACGGGGAACAGTTTTTTGTTCATTTTTTTGATGAATGAAAGCTTTCGGCTTCACGTGCTTGAAGTCGAAGAGAGCCTAAAATCCAATCGTTTAATCCGTTTTCCTGAACTACAAAATAAGATTCCGGAACGTTTCGGCAGTGTTCTGTATTTTTTTTCTAATTGTTAAAACGATTTTTGAGCAGAAGCACTGTAAAAATAGGGATCAGTGCTGAAGCAGAAAGCGATACGCAGCCTGTTTTTTCATAATGAATTGTATCGAATTAGAAAAATTCATGTCTATAACAAAACCATTTTTAGGTAACCTGGCCAGGAGCCCGTCTTCGCAAGAAGGACGAAGGAATGCCATCCCTTGAGAATAACAACAAAAAAGGAATGCTCATCATCACCTTCGACGTCGAATTCCCAAAAACCGAGCTAACCGCCGAGCAAAAAGCACAAATCATCGAGATCCTACAACAACAGGAAATCAAACCCAAAGCGTACAATGGCCTCTAAACGACGGGTGGATGAAGCCAAAAAAAGAAGTCGATCATCCAATTAGATCTTTTATAATTTTATCGGGGCTCGAAATTTGAAAAATTTTCCCCCCACGCAGAGATCTCTGGATCAAATCCCACCCCTCAACATTTTTTTTCCTCGCCCAAAACGCACACACCAGAATCTTCTTCTTCCACAAGCGTAGACGCTGATCTCTTTATGGTCTTCATCTTCCACTCATCTTACCATCATCCATTGCTACCATCACGATATTTTTCATAAAAAACCAAAAAATTATCGAAATTTGAGCACTAGTTTCCGTGTGAAAAACGCTTCTCTCTCTAGTCTTTTCCCCATGTAAATGTGACTCTTATTGGCCAACACTCGGTAATAGAAACTGCTTTCGAAGGCTGAATTTTTGAATTTTTTTTTTTGAAAAATTTGAAATTTTTGAAAAGAATTTTTTTCAAGTCAGAAATCTCAATTTTTTAATGTGAAATTCAAATTTGCCGCCAACCCCCCTCCTCAAAGTTTCTATTTACCGATCACGGAGACAATCCAGTGTTGAGTCGAACCTGATCTTCAACTCAAAATGGTCCAAACCAGACCGATTCTCCTATAATAATCCCGTTTTTTTTTGTATTTTTTTGTAGTCCCATTCACCAGTGTGTCTTACCGGTAAATTTTTCAAAAATTTATCGGGAAAAAAATCAGTGAATTTTCGAAAAATTTACCGGTAAAGCACACTGGCCCCACACCCACATCCCAATTTGTTAACCACGTCAGAGTTCTATATATTTTTCTCTTCATCTCCCCCCAAACACCCGATTTCTCTATTGCTTTTTAACAGGTTCTCCAACCCTATTTTCTCTCTCTTTCTCTCTTTCTCTGCGTCTCTCTCACTCTCTCCCTCTCCAAAATCTCTGAACGCTTCCCATGAATCCAAAGTCTCTATTTTTTCAATTTTTTCTTGGGTATCCCATTTTTGGTGGCCTTTTTTTCTCTCTCAAAATCTAGTTTTCTCATGTTTTTTCGCACTGTGATAGAACCCCCCTTTTTCTTTTCCCACTGATTGTTGTACACAAAAGGCTCAATTCTTTTTATTGTATTCAAATTTTTAAGATCCTTATACCATTATGTGCCTTCGCCTTGCCTTTGTGCTTGTCGCCCCCACCACCCTCTTTTAGTTTTTTTTTCTTAAATAAAGGGATATTTTTTATTTAAAAAATTTTTATTGAAAAAGAAAAATGCAAAAAATAAGAAACCCGTAGGTCAAAAACGGAGCTAACAGACACTCTAAAAATCGGAAAAATCACCAAAAAAATCAATTATTTTTCTTTCCTTTTGTCACAATCTTTGGCACACCTCGAACACTGTTTATCACTGATCGGATACCTCTGAACACCGTTCTTATCAAGTAGTAAATAACGGAGAAGAAGCAGAAAATGACGAAGAAGAAGAAGGCGATGACGTCGACCAGGAAGTACTGTAGGAAGTTCAAATGGTCTGCACCGCTTCTAGCATGAGGCACTTCTTGATGACGTTCGATGAATTCGACCCAGAACGCGGCGTGATAGAGTTCGGTGTATGGAACGTCGGTGACCATGTCTTGGAAGATGAGCATCTCTTTTTTGTACCTGAAATTTTTAGATTTACAGTATTCTCATCAAATTTACAGAACTAAAGTAGGTTCTTTGTCTGTTTTCAGCTAAATAAAATTTCTGACAGGGTTTTGGAATTTTTGAAAAATTGTGAACCGATACTTTCGGACGTGCTGAAAAAGGAATATGGCATTTTCAGCTAGCACCGATTAGAACATTGGACCGGAACTAGACCATAGACGATGGATTGTTGGTCCGAATCGACGGAGAATTGTAAAAACAACAATAGGAATCCCAATTTTTTCTATGCCCTTCTCGAACTTGAAAATTGACAATACAGAAAAATCATGAACTAAGGAAAGAAGGTACAATACCCTCAAAAAATCAAAAAAGATGTTTCTTTCCAATTTCTTTGAACTTTTCTATAAACATGGTCAGAGGTTAATTTGGCCCGAGTGAAAACAAAACTCATAGTAAAAAATGTAAAAAATTTTAATTAGGTCAGGTATTCTGAGCTTCAGACAGCGTCCAGTACAAAATTTCGATGAAAAAGATGCAATTTTGAGCGTAGTTTCCAGGAGTTTCTTCTCTTTTTTACGCCCCTCATTTGTTTCTGACATGCTCTCGAACAGGATAAACAAAGAAACTTTCTATAACTTACTTCTCATTCTCGATGACCTCCTTGATTGCTGCAGTCAAACTCTTCGCATCAAAATCCTTCTTTTCAATCATAACCCCACTATCCCTGGCAGTGATTCTCAACAAATTATCAACGCCTCGAATGGTCAGAGGAACTCCTACTACTGGAACTCCATGATAAACCGATTCAATTACACTATTCAGCCCTCCATGCGACACGTGGCATTTGCACTTTGAATGACCTAGAAGGTCTTGAAGTGGGAGCCATGGCTTGACAAGTAGATTAGAGGGAAGGGGAGATTTAAGGTCAGAATCGAATTGCCAGATGAAAAGGAGTTTCGGGAGAGATTTGAAAGTTTGAAGGTAGGTTTGACGAATGTGCTCGGGGGACTTGCTCCACTGCGCGGTGAAGCCCGTTGAGAGGACTACGAAGCCTTCTGGGTAGGCAGCGATGCGATCCGAGAATTCCTTTGGCAGCTCTTTAGCCTTCCTACATTGAATTGCTCCGATAAAATTGACACGTGGCATGTATGGTCTTGAGAAATCAAAAATCGGTGGTGTATTCACAAAATTTATGGAAGCATTGCGCTCAATTTCAAAATGAGTGGCCACTCCGGGGTAGTATTTCTAAAAAAATATCGTTATAAAATGATTATTACTTTTGAAAATACCTGATAAATCACATCAATTCTCGGCTGAACAATATGTTGATGGATATACAATTGCTTGAAATATGAAGCCACGTTATAGATACGATCAGTGAATGTGAGATCATCTGTGAGCCCGGTACCGGCTACTGGGAGATAGCTCGGTGGCGACGGAGACTGATTGGCCCAAGCGGATTCTGTGCGAAGACCAGTCATAGACCAGTAAATGTAGACGGATTCTGGAAATCAAGAGAGTTTTGGAAGCTCAATTTTGAAAAAGTCACTTTTAAGCCCGGCCATCAAAGCTCCACAAGGGTTGTACAAATCGTCGACGATAACTGTGGAGAATCTGGAAAAATGAACCAAACTAATAGGGAAATATTATTTCGGAAGGTCTTACTTCTTCTCAACAAGTCTGTCAAATTTGCTCTTGCTCCGAGACAAGAGAGAATCGCAGAGTCGAATTGATGCCAACCACCCGGTGGTTTGTTCATTTTCGTTCAGGCGGTCTGGGGACCAGAGCTGAAAATTAATTGATTAATTAAAGGTGGACTGGAGTTCTTCTTCCAATTTCATTTCTTGTTTATTTTTCATGCTGATTTCGTTTTTCAAAAAAAAATTTACTCAAAAATCCCTCTACAGCTGAAAGCTGATTTTTGATTAATTTCTCTACGAAAACCAGTTTCCGCTTTCAAATAATAAATTTAAAAAAAAACTAACCTCCGAGTGTGAAGAATGATTTCTAAACTGATAAATATCTTGAAGAGTCTTATCATTAAACTGTGCCGGCCAAAACTCGCGGGTCACTTCAGCAGGAAGAACTACGTCGGACTGTTTTGGTCCAATTTCCAACCACGTCACTTGATGCTCTCTATCCACCAGCTCTTTTGCCAAAACTGCCATTGTCTGCGCATGAACCGGATAGAGAGTACTCGGAATAAAAAGGACATCTCCGGCAGTTACCCACCCAGCAACAAATAACAATGGGATAAGTTTGAGCATTTTTATAGCTGAAATTCAAAACTTTTTAGTACTAAAAATAAAAAAGTTAGAAACTAAAAAAATTATGAAAACCTCAAAATCAGTATCCTTATATATGGGATGTTCACAGAAAGATCGATAAAGGGGTTAATGAAAAAAGAGAAACACAGATAGTGATAACTGGTTCAGAGACGCAGATCAACTACAACATACAATTGTGTCCTTTGTAGGTATATGGAGGAATGTCATCAGATAGCTATTATATCAGTTATACTCTTTTTTGCGGGGGTAATGATAGCGGCGGGTTACATTGAGAGGCTAGAATACTGATATGTAGTTACTGATATTTGGATGTATTTTTTAATTTGATTCCATTTTTCACTATAAGTACACTTAAAAACAACTCTGAACGGCATAAAATGGTGTTTGAAAGGTGGCAGATTGATGGCCTAGAATCCGACAGGCGGACGAGTTACGCGCGGTTTGTTTTTAAAAGTTTTTTTTTGCTTCTAAATTTCTCAAGAAATTTCTGTGAGCGAAATAAAAACAGAAAAAATATTATTTAAAAATCCGCGCATAAATCGTCCACGTGTCGGATTCTAGACCATTCATTGTCGGATTCTAGGTCTTTTCACCTTTTATACTATATTTTTGTATGGATTCAAAAAGAGAAATGGAATCAGAGTTTAGAAAATACATAGGTTGGATCAATAGAGTTTGAAGAAAAACATTTTCAACTAAAATGTTTTTGTTTTCAGAAATAAAAGTGTGACCATATTTTATGGTCTTACCCGTAAACACTTTAAAAACTATAAACGGTTCTATGGAATATCGCAAATCGAGAAAAAGTACTTTCGTTAAAATTTGCAAAGAAATTTAACGAAGTATTGAAAGTAATTGAACCCAGCCAAATGAAAGCAAAAAAAACTACCAACTTTTTTCTGTTGTAAGCGTTGCTAATTGAATGAAGCAAAAACAAAGAACGCAACCTGTTGGTAAATGAAGACGAAAAAGTAAAATGCTTTTCTTTGTTTCTCTAATTCTTCTTATCTAGAAAAGCACTACTAAAAGGGTAAGCAATGATAAGAAATGCAAGAAATCAAGGACATCATTGCGTACAATTCGTTCAAATTTTGCAGAGGACAATAACTATTCAAAATATTTGAATTTGGCGAAATGAGCTATTGCTTTTGTTCACAAAAAGAATAGTTCAAAAAGTGCGAAAACCCGAAAAGAGAAAAGTTCGCTTTTCCTTCTTTACTTACCCCCTTCCCTTTCTTCGAAGCTGACCTAAATATCCGTGTATACCGTTTCATAATTGACTCGCATCGCACACTGAGAAAGGAAAGGGAAATGGTGTGTGCTTGGGTAAGGAAAAGGTAATTATGGAAAGGGTTTGGCATAGCTGATACACTAGGAATAAAAAAAAACATGAATTCAGTTGGATTTAAGTGGACTCATTTGGGAGTGGAAGCGACAATTACAACTCACATATCCTCACATTAAAATTGATTGGAACTTGTCAAAAAATGATATTTATAAGTGCTTTGAACTTTTAGACCGAACAAGGTTGGTGTAGAGCATTTTAGTTGGAGCCAATTTTCAGCTCCGGATTAAGCCTTTGAACTTTGAACACAAAAGGAAGCTGGTACAACTCTTTGATTGACGCTACTTTCAAATGCAATTTTGAACAACTTTGAAGAATTTTCAAGTAAATCCATAGTGGAAAATGGTATCGTAAGAATCTGAATTTCTAATAAAGAAAATCTGAGTCGAGCCCTTTTTCAAAAGTGAAAATAAATCATTCTCTCATTTCCTCTCCCTCTGTCCCTTATTCAATTCCTACACACAAGGGCACTATTTCTGACATCAACAGTTGATTTATTGCACATTTTTGAATGTAAAGGCTTTTTTTTTGAACTGAACGCTACTATTATGCCAACTCGATTTCTTTTTTTGTTCACAGCTTATTTGTTAATCATTTCAAACTCTTTATAATGTTTTACCTACTACAAACAATGCAAATAAATCATAGTTATTATCAGTTTCACTACCTCCTTTGTACAGCTTTGGGCAAAAAGACTTATTAGTTCTCTCTCCATTCAGTGATTTTAAAACTTCCACAGTTTTTTTTCAATTGTTGAATGAAGTTCATGAAAATTCCAAATTTTTTTTGTTGTGTTCTCTTTCACACCCCCTCCCCCTCGTTTATTGTAGTGTGAAACACATACGAATATCGTTTGCCCCGCAGGTCGATAAGTAGACGGGGGAGACGCAGACATAGCGGCAAATGGGCCGTTTTGAATGAGGGTCACTTTCGAATTGCTTTTTTTGATTTATACTTACACTTTTTCTATCATTATCAACTAAAAAATTCCAGAGAAATATGCCCACCCCAGGTTTGAAAGTCTCACCGGAAGATTTAATATTCTGCAAATCAAAGGCTGCAACTAAATCGATTAAAATTGAGACGACCAACAATGAAAGGGTTGGGGTTTTTCTAAAACATAACCTACCTCTCGGCATGTTCACAGTCACTTACCCAGTTTGTGGTAAGACAATTTTAAAAACTGATTTTTTTTGAAAATTTTATTTAGGTGCGCCTTGTGATATGAAAATCATTTACGATCCGTCAAGTAATGCAACTATCCCGAAGGATATGGCAGTCATGATCGGCGTTGTCATGGGCGAGAAAGTAGAAGTTCGCGTGAAGTTTGAGCCGGAAATAAAAACGTAAGTTTTGAGGGATTAAGAAAATTTAACTATCAATTTGACTTCAGATCTGAAGCACTGGATTGCAAAGTTTGCCTGCTTCAATATTCCGAAGAAGATGAGAGTTTGGTCCCTAGAATCCTCACAGGATGTGGCCACACTATATGCCAAAAGTGTGTGACTAAAATTCAATCGACTGGAAATCAATTACTATGCCCATTTGATAGAAAACCTACCTCAAGTGAGTTTTCAAAAAATGAAACGTCGAAGAACTTTTTTTCAGTAAACGGCACAGTTCTCCCAAAAAACTTCACCATTATCGAATTGCTAAGAGAGAAAAAAGAAGCGGAGGTTCATCAAAAATTAGAGGAAATAACGATTGTGGAGGATCCAGATGTGCCATGTGGGGAAAATCCAAAGCACGAATCCACTTGTTATTGTACAACTTGTAAAATGGAACTATGTAGCAACTGCTTCAAATTGACTCATGCTTCAAAAATATTCTCTGGCCATCAGGCTGTTCCACTTTCCGAACGACCAGTGGTTTTTCCAAATTGTGAAATTCATTCGGACAAAAAAGCGTTTTACCTTTGTCAAGTGAGTTTTTTGCCTGAATCATAAAACCCAGAACGGAATTTTACAGGATAAAACATGTGAAACCTCTGAAAAACTGTTCTGTGATGAGTGTCGTTTGGATGAGCACAAATCTCATGTGCACGGAAACCTAAAGGACTCGATTATGAAAAACCAAGAGAATCTAGAAGAGACTGTCAAAAAGTTAAAATCTTCTGAAACAAAATTCCAACTCAAACTTGAAACCGCCCAAAAATGTCAAAAAAGTTTCCACAAAGAGGAGTCTGCTTACAAATCAAAGCAGGCTTCAATCATCAAACATTTCGATACGAAAAAGGAGGAGGCGTTGAAGAAATTAGACGATTTTGTTGATTCCAAATTGGAAAAATTGGTGATGGAAAGTGAAGAAATCGAGCATAGCATTGGATTGATAACGGAGACGAGAAAACAAATTGAACGGGTTTTGAAAAAGAGAACAAATTTGCACGATGTCAAGGAAATTATGGAGGAAGGAAAGGCGCTTTGTTCTTTGGAAGCTGATAGTGGTAAGTGTTGTATTTGTCTTTATGGTTTAGGCCATCACGTCCATGTTATCCATTTGTAAAAAAATGAAGGCTTTGTTCAAATGCGCATAAAAAATTGTCCACAATATTTCGACAGGTAATACTTGGGAGCGAACTTTACAATATTGCACAGGGAACCAATGTGACCGTGGCGAGATATCGTGAACATTTGAAGTCGCGCCCTTGAAGGGACACTAAACTAACATGTTTCAATATCGATCACGATATATTTTTTAAAATTCTGTTCCCATTTTTGTTTGAAATTCACTCACAAAAAACGATAAGCGGAATAGAACAACGTTTGAAAGCAGCATCGATTACAAATTGAAGGTCTAGAATTCGATATATAGACGATTTACGCGCGTTAAAAGCACGATCAGCAAGAGGAAACAAAAACGATGAAAAAGCTTGTAAATACGACACTGGTCGGATTCTAGGATATCAATCTTAAATTGGCGCTGCTTTCAGTCGCCGTTTTGTACCGTTTACAATTTTCCATGAGTGTTAAGCATGAAATCAGAAGGAAAAAATGAATCTAAATCGATATAAAAAATCTGGAAAAAACTAGTTCGAGTCTTTTTTTAAAGGCGCCACGGCTTTTGTCCGTCATGTTTTGCCACGCTAACAAATATAATCTTGGCAACATGGTGCGGAGTTGTACCAATTGACCGCTAACTTATTACATTTCAATCAATTGATTATTGCTTTCAGTAAACTTCCTCCCATTCTTCTCCAATTTGCTCCCTGATGACATGTCTATCGAAGTCCCCAAAAACACTATTCCACAAGCGCCTGCCCGTGAAAAAGCGAAACCAGGTCGGGTCACTGCCAGAGCTCATAGAAAACTTCACCAAAACTAAATTTAACATTTCTAGTTTCTTTCTTATTCAAATTATTTGTTTTTTTTTGCTTTTAATGTTATTTGAGATCGATCTCAACCTTTTTTGCAATATTTGACGGGAGTCCCAAATAAATGATTCATTCAAAATAATGTTAATTATTCACTTAGAAATACTTTTTGCAATGGAAATTATCGGATTCACAATATGAAGTTTTTGGAGAAATTCGGCAGCGATATCAGAAATATCCCTATCATGTATAGCCATCACAAGCTGAGTTTTCTCATTATCTGCAGATTTTCCAAAGATGAACACGATTTGTTTATCCGAGTGGAAATCAAGACAAAGTCCTTTTTGAATTCCATTATACAGACCATACACAGGCTTATTGAAATGTTTTGCCCATGTCTTGATTTGCTCTTTGTACTCCTTATACGTTTCCGGGGAGCAGTCAAACGAGAACATTCCTTCCTCTCGCTTGATCGATTTCCAGTGCTAAAAATAATTCTGTTTTTATCACTGATATCATGACTTTACCTCGTATATATCTTTGAGTTGAGAGATTGATACCACATGATTCTTATTGATAAAATAATAATGATTTGAAGCGAAAATTACGTCATTGGGCTGATTGCCATACAGAGTGATGCCTTGACTTCCAGCGATCTTTGGTAGAAAAATGTCAATTTACATAATGATGGCCTAGAAACCGACAAGTTTTTAGGTTTTTTTTTCGTATTTTGTGCGTTTTTAGAGAACATTATTCGAGAAACTGCAATAAACAAAAGTGCGAACAGCACAAAAAAACCGCCTGGGATTCGTTTACTTGTCGGATTCTGGGCCATCAGTCTGACTGCAGACAAACGTTGTTTTGTATCGTTTGAAGCAATTTTTGAGTGGTTTTTATTGAAAAATGGAAACAGAATAAAAACAAGCCAAACTTACAATTGGAGCCTTCATAACTTCCATATCAACTGTGCACAAAATTGGTAAAAACTGCAGTTTTCCAGTGAACAACTTCAGAAAATCCCAAGATTCTGGTTGTTTGCAGATTGACAAGCAATATGTGATTTGAATTGGACGAGTATATTTGATGAGATGTGGCTCCTGAAATCTCAAGCTTCAGTTTTGTGCTCTCAGAGCAAACTCACCCAAATAACAAAGCTCTCTGTTGTGTTTCCTTCTCTATTCAGCCAGAAATCTAGAGTCTTCTGGAATTGCTCCTCAGTGAAACCTTTCACTTCTGTTGGCTGATTTTCCACATGGACATATATTTTATCATCTTTCTTCTCCACTTCCACGACATTGAAATCAAATCTGACTTTGTTTTCCAAAAATTCTACTTGCTTCCATTGAAATGGAACTTCGTCATTGATATGATTGAAAAATGCGTATTCGTTATATCGTTGCATCATTCTGAAAAGATAATTACCTTAAGAAAATGAGATTTTTAGGTCACCTGGCTTCAAAAGTCATGTTCCGAAACTTGTTTTCCATTTCAAAGTTTCTTCTTTCATAAAGAGGGCTATTGCCACAAAAATAACCAGGGCCTTCCATATCTGATGTTTAGTTTTTGAAAATGTAAAGTTGATATTAGTTAAGCTAATGAAAAACAACAAAAACTAATAATTTCCTCCCACTAATCTTGTCCTTTATATAATCGCTCTTTATTTCAGATGAGTGGGCACACGTGTTGCTATGGAAACGTGTGCGAAACAAATACATATCAGGAGCACATTTCGTAAATATTCCAAACATCGAATCGAAATGTGAAGTGCACCGGAAAACAAAAAATGATATGTGGGCGTGTAAGGAGACCAATCGTGTAGGCGTTGTGATATCAAGCTGAATATAGAAAACACCAATAAGAATTTTTAATGCATTTATCCATAGGCTAATTTAGTTTTGTTGAGAATAAAAATCATAGCGCGAAGGGCCAAAAATCCCGTTAAAGCAAGATAATAATTAAAATTAAAAAAAATAATAATTAAAAAGGAATTAAAAAATAAAATTCCGAAACAAAAACTCTTGAAATATCACCCTTCTTATATCTTTCAGAAATCTTCCGGTACTTAACTTCACTGAAAACCTGAAGTTTCTTGTCTTAAGAATTTACGAAAACATTTGGGCGTTTCAGACTTGAAAAAAGGAGTTTTGCAAAAAAATTTTCATAAAGATTCTACTGAATCAAAAAAACGAATTTTGAAAAACTGTTCAGAATCGCCGGAAAGTTATTGGGAGCTATTATCATTTTTTTTAGTCGTTTGCAAGAAAACTTCCCGAAAAATTTCTTCATTTGGTTCAAGAAATGGTACAAAGTGATAGGAAAGGAATGGATGATAGTAATTGAGGAATGGATATAAAACACATGATTTTCGGCCTTGTAGACCCGGGCAAGCAATTATTATGGGGTTCTAAAGGCATTATGTAGCTTGGGCTTAAAGCACGGGTCAAATTGAAAGGCTCATCATAAATGGGAAAAAACAGGGTGAAGGCTGAGGACAGGGAAAAATCAGAGAATGTGTAAAATTTGTGGAATGTGAGAACAGTTATAGGAAATTTGAAGTGGGGAGTTTCAGAAAAATGGAAATTGAAAAAGTGGAAAAATGGAGTGAAATGTTTTTTGGGTTTCATAAACCCGGGTGAGCAATTGGCTTGAAGCACACTAAAACCTAAGAAGCCGATTAAAAATGTGTGCAAACAGGATAAAATAGGGTGATAATCGATTTGTAGAATGTCAAGATGAAGATGTTCCAGTACGATTCTATTGTGTCACTCCTTCCTCTTCCTCATCTTCATCAAGTGTATATTCTTCTTCATCTTCATCTTCATATTCTTCATCTTCTGCTTCATCCTCGGTGCTAGTCGATGGCCCCTTTGCTCCGCCGGTGCTAGTGGACGCTGTCTCGCCAGCCGAATTTGGGGAGAGGTGTTTCCCAAAACATGTGAAGTCCAAGAGTTCAGTAATACAGAAATCGTCTGGTGGACCGTAAAAATCATAATCTAAATCCTGCCCAAGTGCGCGGACTGTGTTGGCCTTCTCAACAAGCCCATGGTCAACATGAAGATCGGTTTTCCGTCTCAAAACTTGATCAGTGCTCTTTTTTATGACCTCCACCAGGCGCAAATCATGTTTGAGTTGTTCCTTCCGCCGCCCTGCCTTGTTTGACTCCATATTATAATATGCTTCCAGCTTACAATGAGCGATCTCGCTCAGTCGATTGATTTCCTCATCCAACTTGCTTTTCATCAATGTGAGATTGTTCTGACTGAACTTCGCAATACGGAAATTAGCTATGTCTTGATTGTACTTCAACACCCAGCTTGCCTTGATCAAACGCTGCAAGCTTTCTTCTAGCATTCCAGTGTTCTTCTTTATCATTTTCGGAACACATTGAGACGGGTGGCCATAGTGATTGTTCTTGAAGCATGCTGGGCAGAGCAATACATTCTTACAAAGTGGTTTCTGAAAATTTGAAGCTGAGTTATCAGTGGTATCAGCAGTGACTGTACCTTGCACATGTACTGCGCCTGCTTCTCTGGATGATTGGGGCACATGGGGAAAACGATCGGCTTCTCGAGAACTGGGATCGTGGTATGGCCAGAGTGGATTTTTGATGAGTGTGACTTGTTGAAGCAGCTGAAAAGCAAGTTTTCAGAAAAACGTTTCGACATGAAAAAATGACACTTACAAGTCGCAAAATGCTTCTCCACAGTCTTTGCAATAAACAGTGGATTCATGTCTGGAGTTTTCATAACATGGCACATACGGATCCGGTGTGTCCATCGTTGCCTTCATTTCCCAGCATGCCATATCGCTGACCAACTCGCATATTTTATAGTTGACTGGAAACTTGTCCTTGTCTTCCTTTTTAATCTTACCTGAAAAACACGAATTTTCGATTTCAAAAGAATCAGATTAAAGGCAGACCGAATTCAAAAATCGGAAAAGGTATTACATTAGCATTCAAATTTCAAGCAGAAAGCAAGTTTTATAGTGGCTTTGCTCGAAAACAGTTCTAACTTATAAAAAAAGCGTACGATATACTGCCGAAATAGCATTTGGTCTAATAATCCCAGGTTTCAGTCCGCGATGGCATAGGAGCCACTGGTGAAATTTCGAGGCCACGTTGTCCTCCCGGACTACGCGGTGGAGTTCTGGGCTCAAAGGCCGCGGCGGTGATTACGTTTTTTTTTTTGAGTTGAAACGATTTTTGAACAAGACCATTATGAAAATTGTGATCAGTTTTCAAACTGTGGTCCGTATTCAAAAACAATGACCAATTTTGATGAGTATGGTCGCCTCTTAACAACTTACGAGATGTCGAGATCTCCCTGCATTCGGTACACGGTATCTCGTATCTGTCTCGTCCCTCTACTGGTCTCTGAATCCTTGCAGCACATGGGGAACAAATTGAGTGTCCGCACGCTGGCAAAACTAACGGCGTGTTTTGGCCTCTCTCGCCTGAGAAGTGTGATGTGCAAACAACACAAATCAAATTGTCGTTTCTTAAAATTTAGATTATAAAATAATAGTTCGAAGATGAACACTTACTGCTTCTTGGTTTCGTCGATCATATTAAACTGGATGACCAATTCATATTTTTCTTTTGTTGCTGCTTCTTTGTTTGTTTCATTTGTAACAATCCATGTAGTTTTGAAGACCTTTGGAATTTCTTGTCCCTCCACAGAAGGGTTGCAACGAACAACAATACAAAGTGGGGATCTGAAGGGACCTGAAAAATGTTTCGCTTAAAATTTATTTCCGATCTAAATTTCTATGCTGGTCCCATTTTTCATACAAAAATTGCTCAAAAATTGCTCTGACACGTCAAAATTGTTCTCGAAATCACAAGTTAACAAGTAATGAGTTAACAATTGGTGGGCGTGGCCGAGACTTTTTCTATATATATTTTTTGCGTTTTTTCCATGCGTGTTTAGAAAACCAATAGAAAATTAGAAAACTTGTGAAAAGAACGTAAAAAAAACGAAAATATAATGATGTACTATCGGAGTTCCTGGCCGCGGTCATCAACGTGCTACTAGCGTTTCTCGACGCAAGCAGAGCAATTTTGGGTTAATTATTTCATGAAAAATAAAATCAGTATTGCTCTCACCTTTTGGATATTCGAGATTGAACCATTTGGAATACTTCTTCAATGGCTTGAGTTCAATCTTTGCAATCTGTGGACAATCAACAATAACTGAACTGGTTGAAATATAGTTTTTCGGGATGCGATGCTCAACGAACGTTTTGAGGCAAGTCTGCCCAGATGGTGTGGCTTCCATTCTGAAAAAATTGTTCATTCTAATTTCAGAACTGTGTTTGAAAGCAGCCAGATTGATGGCCTAAAATCCGACAAGTGGACGAGTTGACTTTTCTTGTTTGTTTTTTCGGACGTATTGTAATTTTGTATGAATGACAAAAATGTGTAATTAACACAAAATAAAAATGAAAAAAGCGCGCTGAAATCGTCCACTGGTCGGATTCTATGCCATCAATCTGGCTTCTATCTAACGCTGTTTTTAACGCTCAAGATCGTTTTTGAGTGCTTTAGTGATGAGAACATAATAGAAAAAAGTCGTTCCTTATGGAAGTTTCTGCGCATGTGTTAGTGGGGACTCAGAGCATTGCACACAAGAGAAATATTATATCTGTGGGCTAAAGCAGGTGAGCAGCAAAACCTACTCCCTCACGTCTAATTACTGCCTTAAAATCGAAAGAAAATAAGAGGGAACCGAAGAAATTGAAGAGAATATTGTTTTGGTTGGGTCTCGTGACGAAAAGCGGCCCTATTGCGTTGATATACGAAAACGATATCGATTAAAAAATAGCGTGCATAATATTTCGAAACGAATATTTACATATCCTCACTGTTTTATAGCCAAGAAAAATGCAAATCACGAGAATAAAAAACCGTTTCTCAACATTATAGAACAATGAAGAAAACAACAGATATGTTAGTTATGAAAGCAGAAACACAGCACACAAAAAAATTATTTAATCATTTAATCAATTATTATCACTCGATTTAATTCATTCGTACAGGACATCATGGGTTCAAGAAATGAAAAATCACAAACTCTTATAGAGTTTTACAATGGTTTGAAACGACAAGGAAATACAACAACTGGGAGCAAATTCAGATTAAGAAATAGATAAAATGACAATGATACCTTTAAAACTTCTAAATTCAACTAGCAAAAAAGGGAAAAACTACTGGAAACACGTAACTAGCCTGAAAATTTTTTTGGTGAAATTTTCAAATTTCTCATGAAAAACGCCTGTCATGCAATATGTTTTAAATCGCGATTTTTCCGATTTCTGACCGAATCCGTTTAGGACAGTTTTTAAAAAAGGGAAAAGTCGGCGTTTTTCAAATTGAAATTGAAAATATCTCAAAAAAGTTAGCTCGATGGAGTTCGATGGGGCGCGTTTGCTTTTCATTTTGAAAAGATAATGCAAAAAATCTGATAAAATCAAATAATTTTATTGAGAACCCGTGGCCGTTCCGGTTGCATCAATGGCTTCATTAGCACCGGCATTATCAGCAATGACTCCATTAGCATTGACTTCCTCAGCAATGAGTTCGACATCATCAACGTTGTCGACATCTTCAATTTTCGGAGGACGCTTCAGAGCCGGGTCATTCACCATTTCACCATCGATTATATAGTCGCACGCGGAATGGTGGTATTCTGAAATTTATTTTTTGGAATTTGATTTTTTCATTTCTCAATAAACTTACTCTTCAATGGTGGCCCGACGGCCAGAACCTCTTCACTTTTTTTCACTACATCCTTGATTTCGCCCAGCTCATCTTTCCTTCGAATCATTTGCTGAAGCTTTCTTGCATTCCTCTTGAAAATCGCGTTTTTCTCTTCAACTTTTTCCGTTTCAACTTTCAATTCTTCCGTTCGATGAACAGCAAAAGCCACATATCTAGATATGGCAGCCAATTTTTTCTTCTCATAAGTATCATTTATCAAATCAATTGCATTTTTCGAATCCGGATGACCTGGAGCAAAAGAGCTAATGCATTTTCTCAATTCAGTGAGCTGCGATCGGAACTCGATGTCGACTTCATCAAACTTCCCTGCCACCTTCTTCAGCTCATTGAGATTATTCTCAAACATTGTCGTTGAACGCCGCCTGCTATGTCCCTTATGGTGAGGCTTTTCACATTTCGCGCAGTAGTACTCTTTATGATTTTTGCACTTTTCTTCCTGGAAAAAAATCAGGTCATGAAAGTCGAAAACGACAGAAGAAGTTTACCAGACACACGTATGTGGCACGATTTTCCGGGTGCTTTGGACATTTTGGAGTGACGACAGGTTTGTCTTTGACGGGGATAGAGACATGACGAGCGAGGGCTTTGGATGCATGAACTGACTTGAAGCAACTGAAATGCAAAATGATGTAGTGCGCCCACTTTGGATGAAATAGTTTCCATATCCGAGAGAGCGCCCAGATTGGAAACAATTTTTAATTCAAAGATTCAAATTTTGATGACTTTATGCCCCAAGGCTGATTTTTCTTCTAACAAAGGTCTTTGTTTTACTTCAAAAAATTGCCTACAGACCAAAAAGATCACCGAAACTACTCATGACATGTTCAGAAAATTCACTAGAACCCCCAAAATCAAGTTTCTGGTGAAAACTTGGAGTTCGAATTTTTTGTCTAAAATCATTCGGACCAAAACAGTTAGTAATTTGATATGCAATTTTTAGGGTCTATTGTTATTTTTTCGTCCCTCGTAAAACTAACCTCTCACAAAATGCTTCCTCACACGATTCGCAATACAATTTCGACTCATGTGCATTGTTTTCAAAGCATGGTACATACGGATCAATCACGTGTCTTTTTTTCTCTTGCTGATCTTTTTCAACTTTTTCACGCACAAGATCGATGATGGCTCTGTTTTTTGCAAGGAGGTCGACTCCTGGGAAAAAAGCCAATGTTAAGAGCTAGAAAAAATCATTCAAAACTAACTATCTCTCACGGTGATCATTCTGTCATTGGGGCATGAAATTGTCGGCGACTTGTTCGCCGGTGCTCCTTCTGCAGGCTTGACTTCAATTTTCATAATACATTCTTCGCAAAATGTGTGTCCACAGTCTAAGACTCGTGGAGTTCTTTCCTTCTCGTTGAATTGGAAGTTACAGATTTCACATTCTGTGATACATGGCCTGAAAAAGATATTTTTCTTTATGGGAATGGAAGTATTTCACAAAGGACGTTACTAATCAGCGTACTTCTGATTTTGCGGCCCAGTCGGTACGGGTTCAGAAAATTTCGAAAAAATGAGCCGGTAGAAATTTTTCCATCGGCCCGGCCCATCAAAAGTTTCTGGGCTTGAAACCGGTTTGAAGGTCGATTTTAAAAAGAAAATTGCTGAATCTTCTTTCAAACTAGCTTGTGGTTTGGGAAAATTAGCCAGAATACATTTTTTAACGCTCTGAAGAAACCCGAAAAATTTCTGACAATTCTGAAAAAAACTCGAATTTTTCAAATTTGGAATGATGTCAAACTTTTGGAATTAAAAAAAATTATCAAAATTGTTTCCCTTTTTTTAACCGTCGCCCATTTTTAGACCGTAGTTTTACTAAATCTTCCTAAAACATCTTAGAAGCGAAAGTTCACGTTTCCGCAAAATTTTGTACTTGACGACGTCAACAATTCAAAATATTTAACTTTGTGACATTTGTAACGCGATTTGGGACCAAAGAGGAAAAACTTACCCGCTACAATCAGCTTCTGTGAGTTTCACCTTTAAAATGATGGTGTCGATAATTGCACCCGCTTCATTTTTTATTGTCACTTTTATATCTCTATCTTTTAGATTCTGCCCACTCGTTTGCTTGCCCGAATATTTGACACCGAGTATGTTTTTTGATCTAAATTCTGAAAAAAAGATTTTTGATGAGAGTTTAATTGAACTTAATACCGTTGGTTGTAACAGTAAAATTGAAATCTGCAAAAGGGGTAACTGCTGCAATTTTGAATAAGATATCTTCGGGAATCGAAGTGAACTCGACTGATTGAATCGTTGGCATCCACGTCGGGAATTCCAGAACCTTTTGTGACACTCGTATTGTAGGAATGATGTTCATGGTGAGGCTGGAAGAGCGCTTTAAAGATATTTTAACAGTGGAACTATAAGTGACACAAGATTTTTGCGAACTATTCTGAATTTCATATATCGTGTAGTAAAAAATTTCATTAAAAACATGAACTTTTGAATTTTCTAGGATGTTTTAATGAGTTTTAGAGGAAACTCGGGCATTTAAGACCAGAGAAAAACAGATGGAAGATAGTTTTTAAGAATTGAGGTTTTTTTTTGAAAAATTTTACATAATGGCCTACTCCGGAATACAAAATGTGGAAAATTTTCAGATAAAAATAAAATCTTTCAATGGAATTTGGCGATCTTAAAGTTGGTCTTCTGCCGTAAGATCTGCGAAGTAATCTTTCTGCTAATTTTCAAAAAATTCTCAAGGATTGTCTCATAGTAAATTACCGTCATTTTTTTAATCAGAATTCTTCTGTTCATCTATCAATCCTTTCTAAAAAAAAGTGAATTTAGAAACCAGTTTGCGATTTCGGAAATCGGAAAACTGGTTCGACAGAAAAAGAGAGAGCATTGTTGGAGAGAGAAAAACATTTCCGCAAACACCCGGCGTTCAATACCACCGTCCAGTGAAAGCGAGTGTGCGGCAAACGGACACCTTCTTTCTGTGTCTCTTTTATCGAATGGATCTATAACTCCACACGCGTAGGGACGCTTGGGGGCCAAAGTCAAGACATTTCATTGGGACACTCCTTGATTTCAGTGTGTAACTTTCATATATTTTCATATAACGTTTCAAAAGTAAATAAACCCTTTTAATTTTTGGCGGGAGGTCCTCGTGATATAGAACAGTGGATAAAAAACTTTTTGGCCGTACCTGAGTAAGAAAAGTGGTACGATTATGAGAATACGTTTACTCAAAATTTCAAAATCATAGGAGTACTAACAATATTGAACGCATTGCATACAACGAATAAACTAAAAATACAAAATTCCAAAATATTAGATAACTTAATGGAACACCACCTTGTAAACTAGAGAAAAAAAAACAAACTTTAGAAAAAAAAATTCATTTTAATCGAATGGAAATCACGAAAATTGAAAAAACAACTGGTAATTAAATATAAAGCCTGGGAAAACAAAACAGGGAAGCGTCAAACAAGATGTGATATGAAAGAACCCTAAGAATTAGTTGGCATTATTAATGCCAACATTATTAACCCCAACTGTGTTTTGCTCCAATCTTGGTTTTTTGGCTGCAGGATCTTCTTGCTGTTGAGGTACATTGACTAGCTTCCCGAATAAATTCGTGTGAAAATGATCCATAGTCAGTGGTTGAAGTTTTTCTAAGAACAAAAACTATTCAATATTTTTTCCGCTGAAAAACTCTCACCGGCGGGTTTCTCTCCTAGTTTTAAGGCATCTTGATATTCTTGGTTTTTGTTGTCCACAAGGTGTATATCCGCTTTTCTTTTGTATCGTTTCAACGTGTTTCTTTGTAGTCTTCGTGATCTGTCCAATTCATCATTCAATTCTTTTTCAATTAGATCCAATGAATTCCGCTGATTGAACGCGTAGGCATTCAAATGATTTAGAGCCGATTTCTTTTTCTCTTCATAATGTTGAATGATTGCATTGGCACACTGCTTCATAATGGAAAATTGTGGGTGGTACGAAACTATACAGTCCAAAACACTTTCATGCTTGTCGTTGATAAACGTCTCGACTCGTGTCAACTCGTCTACCATCGTTTTTAGTTCATTCACTTTTTGAAGTCCGTGTTCGGATACAGTTGTCTTCGTGTGGTCTGTGTGCATTCTGTAGTCACAATCGGAGCAACAGAGTTTGAAAGATTGACAATCTTGATTCTGAAAATAGAGGATTTGTTGGCAAATGGTTGTCAGCAAGCCATGGGATCCCCCAAAAATAGCGCGCCAAAATCGCGTGTTACTGATTGGTGACCGCGGCAATCTCGCCGAGAATATCACAGCGCGAGACGTTTTATTCATACTTTTCGTCTTTCTTTCGTTCATTTCACATGTTTCTGTTACCATCAATCTTCTTCTATCTTAACATGTAAAACGTATGAAAAAAGAGAAAATATGGAGAAAACGGTCCGCGCTGTGGGATACTCGGTCTGACCACCGCGACCGCCAACCTGTAACACGCGATTTTGGGTAGAATTCGTGCGCTTCAAAGCGATTTTGTAAAAACGTTACTATAGTTCTCCTTGAACCGCTTGCCGTTTTGCCAAATTTTTTTTCGGTAAAATTTCACCGAACTGGCCGGTCAGCTATTCATCGCTCACCTGACAAACTGAAATTGCTGGTCGATCGCCGTGCAAAGAACAAAACGTTTCCGGTATTGGCATTGCTGAGATTGAAACCGTTTGATGAGTGGCAAAGGCCTTAGCTATATGACTTTTGTCGAAGCATCTAAAAATGAAACATGTTTCATTTTGGTTTTCAAGAAAGAATGTTTACGGTTGACAAAAACTATGTCGACAGTTGTTACAGTAGACATCTGCTTCATGCCCATCGTTTTCAAAGCACGCGACTATCGGATCTTCAATTACCGCTGTCAGACTTTTTTTTTCATCTATGAGATTCATAATGTTCCAATTGAATGGTGAAATGCCTGCTTCTGAAATACAGAAGAATATTATAGTTGAAAATATAATTAACCAACCCATGTAACAATTTAGGCCGCACTTGAGACATCTGAAAACGGGCCTCCACATCGATGAGCAATATAGGCAAACTGAGTGCACACATGAAAGAACTATAGGTTTCAAATTTTGAATTGTACTAGAAAATCGACATGAACAGTTGGGACATTTCATTGATTCAGACCTGAACAAGTCGAAATTATGAAAAAAGAGAGAACAAGGCTTACTCTGGTTCGATTTCATCCTCAACGGATAATTGAAGATTAGCTGAGAAATTTATCGGCGGAGCGGTTTCAGAGGCAAATTTTTCGTACGCTCCATAAATTTCAAAGTCTGAGCAACCAACGTAATCCCTGTCTCCCAAATAACTGATAACAATTTTGGCCGGTGAAGATACTAGACCTGAAGTTTATTTTTAGAACCCCTCTGAGAATTTGTTTTTTTCTCCAATTTAACCTGTAACATCGCAAGAAAAGCCGTGAACTTCCCCCGACTTGGATCTGATTCCTTCAATAATGACGTTTCTTTCACTGCTCCATTGGAGCAAAAATGTTGTGGGCGAACTCTTCCAATTAGGAAAGGCCGTTGTGTTAGGAGAGATGGATACCATCATTTTATACTGAAAAATCTTATAATTTGCATAAAAGAAGGATACGCCATGAATAGAACAGTGGAAAAGAACCATTAGAGTTAAAACAAAGAACATTGAAACAAGGTCTAGAAAAAGATTTATTTCATTTTCATTGAATGCAATGTATAAAAATTACTCGTTTTCTGAGAACACTCGGATGCCAACTGTCAAATCAACCGAAAATTCGTATAAAATACTACTCGTGGAGAATCCTATGGCTGATCATTACCATCTGTTTTCTGTTTTTTAGCTGCAGGCTCATCGGTTACCGCTTGCACATTTTTTGGTACTTCAGGTTCTTGTCCTTGAGGTTCAGATGTATTGGAAGTTATCAGCGTATTCAGTATAGTCTGATTAAAATGCTCGATGGTCAGTGGTCGGCAACGTAGGAGACATTTTCTGCAGATACAATGTTTACCAGCGGGTTTTTTTCCTAACGATAGGGCGCGTTGGTACTCGTCATTTCTAATGTCCACAAGGTGTATATCCGTTTTTCTATAGAAGCGTTTCCACATAGTTTTTGACACACGTTTTACTTGCAAAAGATTCCCTTTCCAGAGACTTCCACGACCTGTCAAAAAGGTCTTCTCGCGCTCCACGTAGACTTTGAACTTTTCCAGAGCCTCTTCCTTTTTCACACCGAAATGATCGTTGATTGTATTGGTACACGCAATCATTGTGGGATGGTATTTTTCATATGTTACGATACAGTCCTCTATTTTTTTGATTTTGATCATTAGACATTCCTCTATTTGTGTCACTTCGTGAAGCATGGTTTTGAGTTCTTCCATTTTCTTGCATGCGTGCTCAGAAACATTGATTTTTTTGTGGTCCCTGTGGACTCGGTCACAATCTGTGCAACTGAACTTTGAAATTTCACATTTTTTATTCTGTAAACATAATGATTTTCTCCACAAATCTGTTGCTAAACTCACCAGACAAATAGTAGTTGCTGGCTTATCACTATGTACTGAACAAAATGTTTTTGGCATTGGTATTGCAGAGATTGGAACGGGTTTATGAGTGGCGGACACCTTGGAAGTATGAGCGCGGTTGAAGCATCTAAAAATAGAATAGGAAAAATTTAATAAAAATTGCGCGGAACAGAGTTTTTTGAGTCTTGGGAACGGTAGACTTACGCTTTACAAAAAGGCTTCTCACAGTCGATGCAAAAAACTTCTGATTCGTGTTTATCGTTTTCGAAGCACGGCACAAATGGATCCAAATCTATCTTTGCCGGACTCATTTCTTTTATGTATTCCAAAATGTTCAAGTTAAGTGATAAATCGACTGCTTCTGAATAAATGGAAAAAATTAGAAGAAACCAAGCATTTTTCATGTTCACTCACGGCTTTGCGTTTCTTTTCGGCATTTCGGACAAGCGATCGTGGGCTTCCAAGCCTTCGAGCTAATGTCAGCCGGCTTTTTCTGTGGTTTCACTAATGAAATTGAGCAGGAAGTGCAGACAGTGTGACCACATGATGTAAGAACTCTAGGTTGTAAACTATAAATGACATTAGAAAATCGACCAAAGCAAACAAGGCATTGCACTGCTTCAGACCTGAAAAACTCAATAACTCTGTCATATAAAACATTGAATCTTACTCTGCTTCAATTTCTTCCACCATTGAAATATCAATAGAGACTGAGAATGTTCCAGTAACAGAGTTGTTCAATTCAAAGTGTCCTTTGATTGTTACTTCAGCGTTACCAAGAAATTCTTTACCGGCCTTGTCGTTTAAGCGACTTCGGGTTACAGTAACTTCCGTTGGGGATGATGCTCCTCCTGAAACTTTAAGTTGTTTGAGATTTTTTGTGAAAAAGCTCCCAAATGAACCTTTATTAATTTTTTCAATGCTGAAACCAGGCGTGCCTACTAAGTTGTCGAAAAAAAGCTTTTTATCACCGTCCCATTCAAGTGTAACTGGTTGATTTGCAGCTATCCAATTAGGAAATACCAGTTTGTTAGGTTTGGCAGTTACGAGCATTTTATGCTGAAATATCATTAATTGGACAATAATTTGCATCTCAAAATCTGTAGAAGATAAAAAATGGAAAAGGACCATTAGAATTAAAACAAACTAAGATTAAGGCAGGTCTAGAAAAAATATTTATTTTGTTTTCATTGAATTTAATGTTGAGAAAATTACCCCGTTTTCTGAAAACCCTCGAATGTAAACATGATATTGCAAAATCAACCAAAAATGCGTACTCGTAAAGAATCCTATGACTTCTCATCACCATCTGTTCTCTGTTTTTTAGCTGCAGGCTCCGTTTGCTCATTTTGCACTTCTGGATGTTCAGCTGGATTGGAAATTTTCAGCGTACCCTGTATCTCATCAGACGCCGCTTGCACATTTTGTACCTCAGCGGCTTGGCCTTGAGGTTCAGATGGATTGGAAGTTATCAGAGTATTCAGTATATTCTGATTGAAATATTCTAAAGTCAGCGGTGGGAATTCTTCTGAAACCGAAAGTATAAAAAACTTTTATCGCTAAAAACCGTCACCTGGAGGCGTCTCTCCCTTGTTGAACCAATCTTGATACTCTGGATCTTGAATATCCACATTGTGTATATCCGTTTTCCTTCTATACCGATTCTCAATGCCTTTTATCGTAGCTTTTCTTTGATCTACCTCAAAATCCCACACTTCTTTAATTTTTTTCAATGACTTCTTCTTGTCCGCCACGTATATTTCAAATTGTTCAAGTGCCGCTTGACTTGCCTCACCAAAATGATTATTGATTGCATTCGTACAATCAGCAATCGCAGTACGATCACAATATGACTCCAAGCAATTTCCGACGCGTCCAATATTTCTACATACGAAATCCGTCACATGATTCATTTTTTTGAAAAGGCCATCCAGTTCTCTCATTTTTTGACGCGCGTGCTCAGCTACATTGACCTTTTCGTGATCCCTGTGAATTGTAGTGGCACAATCTTCGCAACAGAATTTTGAAGTTACACATTCTTGATTCTGAAAACAGAAAGATTTTCTGCAAAATTGTTGCTAATCTCACCAGACAAATAGTAGTTGGTGGTACATCACCATGTACCGAACAAAATGTTTTTGGCATTGGTAATGCAGAGATTGGAACTGCTGTATGAGTGGAAAAGGTTTTGGGGGCATGAGCAGCGTAAAAGCATCTGAAAATCAGATGTTATTCGATTTTAATGTAGTGTCACCCAGTACGACACTCCGCCGGGGACCCATATTGAATAAGTTTATTATTTTCCTACTGTAATTTATTTTTTTTAATTGGAAACCGCGAAACTATTTTTAGGCAGGTTTCGCGCGCATTTTTGTTGTTTTTAACAAATATTCGATCAAAAACTCGATTTTTAGCATGAAAATATATAGCTTGCGCGCGAAAACTGCTTAAAAATAGTTTCGCGGCTTCCAATTAAAAACTAAATTACAGTAGGAAGTAAACTTATTCAATATGGGTCCCTGGCGGAGTGTCATACTGGGTGACACTACATTAAAAACGAATAATAATCCACAAGCTTAGACCACAATTTTTGGGAGTTTTAGACTAGTTTTTCCGGACCGGAGGTCCAGTGTGCCTTATCGAAAAATCTTTGTCGAAAATTCGGTTAAAATTATCTATAAATTCATCGAAAAGCTACTGATAACAAACTGATTTATCCGAAATTTTATCGACAAATTTTTTGTTGAATAGGCTAATGACGCGCTCAAAGTAGGCAAAAAAAGAGGAAAAAATCTTTTTTTTTATTCGCTACTTCGAATACCACCTAAACAATGCGCGTGTTGCGTAATTTCGAAGTGTCGTAGCTGCGTGACGATAGCGTCACCACGGAATACCAGAGCGGCTTACAATTTGAGCAAACGCGCCCAAACAATAATTCAAGCTACTTTTAGCGGATATTCAAAAAAAAAAGTTTCTCACTGAGCTCAAATATTGCAAATTTTTGAGCTTTTCTGCGCTCACATGTACTTCAAAACTTTGAAACAAAAAATTAGAACAACTAAAAATTTATTTAGATTTATTTTTACTCACTAAAAAGCCAAACTGTTTTGGTGAAATAAAGTTACATTTCTTGTATTTTTGGCACTAAAAATACCCGTATTTATCGAAAAACCACAAAATTTGCTCAAAAAACCCTAGAAATCACGTTATTTGAATCATTGGAAATATTAAACTCCGTATCGCAATTTTCTATTTTAAAATGGAGCGCAGCAAATACGAAACAGCTCAAAATTGAATTCCCACTACTTTAGTAGAATTCGGTGACGCGCAATTGCTCTTTAAATGTACGCCCTGACGTTATTCAAGCTTTTCCAAAACCTTTATTCAACCTTAATCGGCAAAATTATCGATTAATTTTTCTAATAAGTTTTTTTGATAAAGGTTCGACAAATTTGTCAAACTTTTATCGGTAACTTTATCGATACCGTAAGATTTCATCATAATTTTTGTATTTTTCAATAGAAAAAAATGCACACTTACGCTCTACAAAAAGGTTTTTCACAGTCCAGGCAATATTTTTTCGATTCATGTCTATCGTTTTCGACGCACGGCACATATGGATCGTCAACTAGCTCTGTCGGACTTTTTCTTTCCTGTATGATTCCCATAATATTCCAGTTAATCGGCAAATAATATGGATCTGAATAGGAAAAAAATCAATGAAAATGAACAGAATCTCACTTACTTCCGTGGGATTTTTTGCTGCATTTTGGACACACTATTGAGGGATTCCACTCTTTTCGGAGAATATCGTCTACTATTGTGTTTGGATTTGACAAGGAACACGCGCACCCCGTACACACTGTGTGACCACAATTTGGAAGAATTCTCGGTTTTAAGGAAGGAATGGAGTCGGAAAATCGATTAAAGCAGGCAAAACATTTCAGTGCTTCAGACCTGAACAAGAAAGTGATCATGTCAAAAAAAAAACAGCTCAGTTGTAGTTGAGCGTCTCTGGGAAATTTAGCGGTTCCAAAGAAATTGAATGGTCCCTCAAACATTTAATGGTCCTTTTAAAATTGAATGGTGTCATGAGAAATCTGATGATCCCATTGTAAATATAAAGGTCCTTCTAGAACTTGAATGACCCTCTAGAAGTTACAGTACTGGCCATAAAAATTGCGCGTTCGCCAATTTTCAGTTGAAAATGCCCATTTTTAAGATCATTCTACAGAGCGTGTGACTGACACAGGGCTCCAAAATTTTTTGAGGACCGTCAAAGAAAAAACATACAAAAATCTCACAACTTGCCCAACGTGCATTGTTTATGGCCAGTACTGTATACCAGTCGGTCATCGGCGCTCCGCGCCTCCTACCGTCTGGCTTCACTTTTATTTTAGAAATGAAAAAACTGTGAGAAGTTTTACGGGGTTTATTATATTCGCGTGGCCCCCGGTGTGTCTCTCTCGCCAATGGAATTTTTAAAAAATGCGGAAAACGTGGTTTTTTGAACCTGTTGACCTCATTTCTATCAGTTTCAAAAATTAAAATAGACAGGCATTATCGCGTCGCAATTCTGGACCGTCCTGTCCAAGTCCCATTAAAATCGGTTCAGTAGGGATCTCGCTAGGGCCGGCGACAGACACACAAACACACACACACACAGAATCTGTACAGTAATAATAGTAAAGATGGTCCCTCAATATGAAAAATGGCAGGGCCACAAATCTCATTTCAGAGCAATATACACAGTTCCAAAAAATGTCTGGGGATTGCCTATGCCTTCAGAGTAATGCCATTCTAGTTTTCCGAATTCATTAGATTTCTCGTGGACCATCCAACTTCTGAACGGACTTCGATACACCTTTAGGGACCATTCAACTCCCAAAAGGCTCATTATATTTCTCTCAAGGGACCATTCAGTTTCGAACAGAACATCCAACTTCTAAAGGGTTCATTAAGTTTTAAAGGGACAATTCCTAAAAGGACCATCAAATGTTTGGGACCGCTCAACTACAACAGAGCCTAAAAAACGAATAAATCTTACTCTGGTTCTATTTTGTCCTCTACCAACATTGGAATTGTGAATGTAATTTTTTCCGTAGCAGATGAGCTATATTTAAAGCGTCCACAGATTACCATTTCAGTTCTACCAACAAATTTTCTTCCCTGCTTCGCTGCTAACCTTACATTGTTAATAACAAATAAAGTTCTAGAATTGATCGGTTCTAAAATTTTGAGTTTTTTTTTAAAAAGTTGTTGCAAAATATTTCAAACTTCTTGTAGTTTCGAATGTGAAACCAGTTGTATTGCATCTCAAAATGTCAATAAGAAGTTGTTTTTCACCTTCCCATTCAAGACAAATCGGAGAAGGGCAAGGCATCCAATTTGGAATTACCGCTGTGGCAGGGTTTAGAGTGATGCCCGAATTGTTCATTTTGTGCTGCAATATCATTAACTGAACAGTTTGCATGAATTGGTTCATTCAGATTTATGGAGTTTAACCCAAAAATACCTAAAATAGTAGAAAAGCAAGATTTTGACATGCGGAGGTAACTGTCAGGAACAATCGGAAATTTTCAGAAACTTCGGGAAGCACCCAAAAAATTGAAAATGAACCATTTTGAAGTATTGAAACTTCGAAAAAATTGTGTTTCCACCCCTTTTTTCAAGGTTTTCTAAACTTATTGGGCGGCCTAAAAAAGGTTTTTTTAGTGTTCCTGGAGTACGGAAAAAGGGAGGCACATGAAAAAGTCCGGGGGTTATTTTGTATTTGGAATCCAATGACACTTACAGTTTTTTGAAATCTTTTCTAGATTTGTCTGGAAGCCCAAAATTTGGAGGTGTCAAAAACTTATCGGGCGCACTGCAGGATTTGAAAAATGACTGAATTGAAATGCGCGCTGATTCAAACTCTGTGATAAAGTTAAGCTCGCCCTCTGCTGTTTTTCAAAATACGTTCTGCTTTTTACATGTCCAAACTTTATGAAACATTTATTATTCAAAAAAGTAAAAGATCAAAAATGAAAAAAATTCAAAATTGAATATTTGTCACATTTCTTCTGAATCCACGACGACGATCATCGAGAACCCTTTGCATCAAGCTTTGCTGCCCAGTAGTCGGTAGTTTTTGGCTACAGTCGTGATGAATTTCTTGACTGATATGGAACATAATTAGAATAAAAAAGTTAAGCAGGCTGAATTTGTTATGACACTTCAAGCTTTATATAACAATTTCCAAAATAGAACTCCGCCTCCCAGAGTGGTAGTAGTTTTAGGAACTTAGTTGTATGGATTAAAGGAGTTAGACAAGAGCTCATCCTACGACCTCTTCCAGTTGAATTCCGGGAAACCGAGTCAAAAACAGATCAAAAATGATCTGAACTACAGTGGCGGGCAATGGTGAGTGTACCTCTGAACTTTCGTCAATAGCTCATCAGAAACAACTCCGATTGGTCTAAAAAAATTTTTGGAGACTCCTGAGTGACCCTGGAGTACTTCCAGATGTTTTTTGAAAAAATAAATTTTCTTCGGATTCTAAAGTTTTTCGACGAATTCTGAATTCGAAAAATCCAGAATAAAAATATTTTTTGGCTCTTTCAGAATTTTTTCTAGTTGTGTCCAAAACATTGCTAGGGACACAGAAGAACAGGTTTTGACGTTAGATCGAAAGTTGATTTTGTGATTCCGACATCAGAACTCCAGAAGTCCGAATGTTGATCTTCACTCGAGACATCATAACGTGGCTGGTAGTGATCGGATCGAGATAAAAAATCATTTATACAGCTTTTGAGTTGTTTAACAAAATGCAACCAAATTTGAAAGTTTTGGAAAAAATTATTTTTCCGCTTTTTACCAAGATTCGTCATTTCAAGAGAAGTTAGTAAAATGTGGGAAATTAATTTTTTTTCAAAACTTTCAAATTTGATTGCATTTTGTTAAACAACTCAAAAGCTGTATAGAAATGATTTTTTATCTCGATCCGATCACTACCAGCCACGTTATGATGTCCCGAGTAAAATTTAACATTCGGACTTCTGGAGTTCTGACGTCGGAATCAGAAAATCAACTTGCGATCTAACGTCAAAACCTGTTCTTCTGTGTCCCTAGCAATGTTTTGGACACAACTAGAAAAAATTCTGAAAGAGCCAAAAAATATTTTTATTCTGGATTTTTCGAATTCAGAATTCGTCGAAAAACTTTAGAATCCGAAGAAAATTTATTTTTTCAAAAAACATCTGGAAGTACTCCAGGGTCACTCAGGAGTCTCCAAAAATTTTTTTTAGACCAATCGGAGTTGTTTCTAATGAGCTATTGACGAAAGTTCAGAGGTACACTCACCATTGCCCGCCACTGTATGATAATATTTGTTTTTTTGAATAAAAAAACTAGATCGTTTTGAGTCAGATTCAAACGGAACTGAATTCGAAAAACAAATGAAATGGAATAAAGATTACGGAATATCTCGGATTGATGTTCGTTCTAGACTTCTCTAAAATAGTAGGAGTTCGTTCTCGAACTTTCGAATTGGAATACCTGGAATTGAGTTTTGTTTCCTTGTTTTATCAATTGTCATATTGCGGGGGTTTGGTTTGTATTTTTTTATGGAAAGATGGGAAACCTCAAATGATCAAAAAGTCGTTCAAACTGAAGACTAACTATTAGGTTGGCTAATTTGAAAGGCCCCTCAAACTTTATACCAGGCATTATATCTCAACCATAGTACGAGATGTCAAAAAGTGGTCAATTGATAAAATGTTTATCACAAAATTTGACGTATTTTTTTAGTTGAATACTTTTTTATATCTTGTACTCTAACAAAGATATACACGCAACTAAGAAATTCCATCTAAATTTTCTTAGCTGAACTTAGTTCATATTGACTAACCTTACAACTAAATCTTGTTAGCTAATCTTAACTAGGTTAAGCTAAAATTACCAAAAAGCAACTGAATTCAACCAAACTTAAACCAAACTTCGCCCAAAAACTATAATTAATTCGACTAAACTAAGTTTAAGTCAACTCAATGTAACATGCTTTTTTAAAAATTTGCCTAATTACTAATTTGACTAACTCAGCTCACTTGACTTGAGCTATCTTAGCTCAACTAAGCTCCACAAAGTTTTACAATATTAACTTTGACTGAACGTTGCTTAACTGAGCTTGATCTGACTTAGCTTCACTTAGTTGGCTTGGTTTTAGTTCAAACAGAGTATAACACATGGACCTTCATCAAACTTTTTTTTACATTTCTAATAATCCTTATCTCATTCCGACATTTTTCGAGATTAAGATTAAAAATATAAATTTCTCAACCACTTTCTTTTTTACCACCCACCGAGATTAACATTCAAAAATAAATCCTTCTCAAGATTTTACTATAAAACCCTTAGGACTTATTGAAATCGCACAGTTAAAATTTTCATTCGTTCTCGATTTTCCACTTTTTTCCCTTGTTGAAAATGTTCCATATCAGTCAAGAAGTTCATCACATGCCTGATATTTCTAACAAGAAGCCGTCAATTACTCGTGAGCCGACTGAAACAGAGAAGAAAATGCTTCAGAAGGCTATGGAAGATCGCCGTCGTGGATTCAGAAGAAGTATTACAACTATTCAGTTTTGATGATGCTAAATTTCTGTTTCTTTTTCAAAATTTATCAATAAAAAAGATATTATGATATTTTGAGTTTTTGACAGATTCAATAAAATTTTGTCTGAGATAGCTTTATCAATAATGTCTTGTATCTTATTCTTAGATTTCTCAAAAAAGTTATATTGAAAAACAATCATTTTGATTGAATTCAATTTATTTGCAAATATAAATAAATAAAGAGACTTAGAGAAGCCTTTCTTAGATAAACCTTTGTAGTATTTAGATTTCTTTCTGTACTCATGTTTACCAGGATAATTTTAGACTCACGTCAAGTAGCTCCGTTCGATTATCATGAATCAAAATAAAAATCTGATAAAGTAGAAATTTCCGCGGTAAACACACACGGCATGAAACTGAGAATGTATCGACAAAAATACGTGGTCAAGAAGAAAAGAGAGAAGCAGAGATATCAAGTGAAATGAGAGGGGCAAAAGAGAAACAGAAGACGGAGCGCCGAGGGCAGAGAGCGAGTGCCATTGCTCTCATGCAAAAGGGCGACACCTCGTGTAGAACGCGCAGCTGCAGGGTCGCGCCACGATTAAAAGCGTTCACATTTGAAAATAAATGTGAAAGGATTGACGCTGCGCCTTTAAACTAGAAGTGCCAAAAATGAAAACTATCAGTGTTTATAAGGGACTTTAATTCTAATAGTGGCAATTTTCCGAAAAGCGAAAGGAAGGCTAATTTTGAATGAAAATCGTCTTTAGAAGAATTGCCACGAAGTTATTTTGGAAATTTTTCCTTTTTGGTCAAAAATTTTCAGACGAAAAATTCGAACTTTTTTCCGTCAGATACGTCGTTTTGGTGGTCACAGAAAGTCTCCTGAACAAATCAAAATATCTAGAAATTTTCAAAAAAAAACATTTTTTTTTTAAAAAAAACGTCCTAGAAACTTCAAAAGTTTATGCTTTCAGTGAAATTTTTTTTGGACGACGTCTGAAATTCTGAGAATCTAGCTCAAACGGAATTTGTGGCTCTTTGCACTATGATTTTTGTTTTTACCCAGACCAATTCAGTCTATAATTGAATTTATAAAAAATTCTCAAGAGTACATTAAAATTTTTATTAATTACAACATTTCTAAACAAAATAAATGGGGAAATCAAATGAAAAATATATTTTTGGGTTGTGACAATTAATGGGTGTGGGAAGAAAAATTAGTAAAAGAGAGACAACAATTGTCAACATATATCACAAGAAACAGAGTGCGCGTATTACCGATTTTATAATACTACCTGTGTTGAAATATATTTTTTTTTTGAAAAAAGGGAGAGAAAACTTGTTAAAAATAAAATAAATCTACTAGGGAATTTCTGATCAGGAGGGGAAGGAGGAAGGCAAACGTTGCCTAGAAAAAATGGCGATTTGTATTTTTGAATTGACTGGCAGCTGCTGATATTCAAAAAAAAAGACGAGAAGAGGAATTTTTAGACGTCTCTGCAAGAAATTTTGTGAGAAAATCAAAAACTCAGGGTTTGAAGTTTAACTTACGAGGTTTCTAGATTATTGTCCAAAATAAACTTCATGAAGTCTTGGCACTTTGAGTTACTTTTTTCAGATTTTTGTGAAGGGAGGTTTGGAGATGGAGTCTTGCTTGGAGGTGGGACTTCTGGTGCTGGTGGCACGGTTACTTCGATTGTTTGTTGGGGTTCGGATTCGTCTTTCTGAAAATTCAAATTAATTTTTTTAGAATATCTCAAAACTTTCGCAAATCATATGCGATGCTAACTCGATTATACACATGAAAACCGCCAAAAATTGGTGTAAACAGAAGAAAGTTCTCTGTGTACTTCTCTCGAACAATCAAGTTTGAGCAAAAACTTAATTTCAAACGTTTTTGATATAGAAAATCATATCTATTTTCTAGCAGTTCTCCTGATTTAAGCAAAATTTGCAAAAAATTATAGGAACAAATTCAAAAAATATCAGAAACTGATTTTTTGGAAAAGTCGATCGTCCGAGAGGAGTACAGAGCAAGAAAAAAGGTTTTCACCGCAATTGTGTTATACTAACTTTTTGACAGTTTTCCAGAAGAATGATATAATCTACTGACTTCAAAAACATATATTACCTCGATGACAACAGGGGGTGGAGCTTCTAAGCTAATACTCAATGTGGCTTGTGGTTCAATGGTGGCAGGTGTGTCGTTGATGGAAATTGTGGAGATATGTGAGAGTTTTGTCTGAAATTTCTCGAATTAATTTTGTGTTTTCCTCATATCAAGGTTTACCGTCATAGCTTCCATGGTCGGATCATTGTTATTATTCGACGATGCTGTAGAAATTCCACTAGTTGAACTTCCAAACGAATCCATACTTCCTTGAGTGACAGCAGTCGATGAAATTCTGCGTGAGCTCTCTAATCTTTTTCGACTACTCCCTCCAACTGCCGATCCAACATTCCATGAGAATCTCTTCTGAATCAAACTGGACAACATTGATCCTTTTTGCTTCATTACATCGATCCCATCAGCTGTGTGATAACGTTTTTCAAAGCGTCTCCCCGATTGAGTTTGTTCCACGCAATCATCAGAAGTGATAAGGAGAGTTGGTGAGTCTCTGCATGGAGTGCTGGTTTGTGGCGACTCAATTTCTGCAGGGGTTCCGGTATCCTTGTGGGCTGGAGAGGAGCTTCTGGATCTTTGTTTCAAGCCCTCAATATCCGGACCAGATGAGTTAGAACGACTTCTTGGACGCTCGATATCCCCATTTTCAGCACCAAGAGACACGTATAAATCTACCGAGCTTTTGCTAGAAGACAATGGGTTCGCATGGCAGCTAGCGACGCTTAGCTTATGACGAGGTGGTGTGCATTTCATCAAGTCAGTTCCATTTGGATGACGATCGAGATGATCGGCTGATGAAGCTGCAGAACTTCTGTGCATATCTGAAATATAGAAAATTAAAAATTGTTTTAAAGACATTGGTATGAAACTCACAATTCAAATGAGCGTAGGACGCTGCGGCAACGGCTTGTGAATCCATACTACTTGCTTTTCTATGAATCACATTCTGCTGATTTTGATACCCTGGCGGCATCATCCGTTGGCTACCGAACCCATTTGGTCCCTCGAATGAGAACTCTCTGCCGTATTCATCCAGTGGCGAGTCACGTTGATCCTTACGGGACCATGAAGCACAATGAATCTTTTTGAACTCATCAATTGCCATTTTCAACTTGTCGGTCCATCTCAGAGTCTCCTCTGGACTGGTAGTATGCATGGAGTACAATGCAGCTGGTGTATTGAAATCAGTCATTGCCAACAAATGAAACCCGTTTTGATCATTGAAATAATGGAATACCAGTTTTCCAGAATGGATTGGTGGCCGTAGAAGCTTCAACCGATCTTTCTTTCCTTGGATCTTTCTACAGATTAAAAACATATCTGTGAATATCATACAGTGAACATCCACTTTTGATCCCTTCTTTCCTTCCTGCATTCTTAGATCTCCCCTGTGGAAAATCTCACGGTTTGTGGGAGTTCTCGGGTGAAGAAGTGGCATGTAATCTCCAAGGTTCAACGGGAACTTGATGCCAAATAACTTGTCAATTTCATCAAGATCCACAAATTCAGGCCCCTCAATTGTCCGCATGATGTCTCCAAGTTTAGCCCTGAGGTCATTGTTATTGAGCTCCCAGTTGACTTGTTTCGTGGCAATCTCAGAGCATTCCACTAGATTGCGGAGCATTTCACATTCGTTCTCATCGACGGTTACTTTTAGGACGGCCTGAAAAATGATGTTTTTTGCAGAAACTAATCGAATTGGCGCAAGTGTTCTTTAATGTAATCCCTTGGGACAAACTAACCCGCAAAAGCAAATTGTATCTGGTAAGTCGTTGCATCGGCTGAGAAAGTGTATCCATCAACTTTTGACGATCAAGGTTCTCTTGTGATTCAGCCCACTGTAAATATAAATTATCATATTTTTGTTTTCCGTCTAAGATAATTACCGTAACAAAATCTCTAAACTGCTCGTTGTTTTTCAGCATTTTCTGAATATGCTTCAATGATTCACTGTGAGCCAAGTGGAAGTCTGTATAGCATCTAGACCAGCTCTCGATGTTACGGAACCCGTTATGAAGAAAATTAACATCGAGCGGCTCCCCAGTTTCACGAGAATGTCTGAGAAGTGGCTCAATGGATTGGACCCATAAGCATTCATAATTGACATTATGAAGTTGGACGAAGTTGTAGAATACTCGGTTGTTATCGATATCTCTGGAAAATTAGTTACATAAAAATAGTCCTAAACTATTCAAACTCACTTCAAATATCCATAATTTTGTAATTCTTGCAAACACATTGAAAGCTCTGTCAAAAAACGGAGCAACTTAATATATCTGTGCTCTGTGGTGACAATTTCCCAAATTGCTTCCTGCTGCTTGATGTTTTTATCCGACAAACTCTGATGATTGTTCACAATTTCACGCCAATCCTTTTCCAACTTATAGGTTGCATACTCGTCGGTGACTTCCTTACGTTGGTTGAGAAGTCGGATCATGTCGTTTTTCTCTTTTCCAAAAAAGTTAAGGGAAATTCTCGAAGAGGTGACTGAACGGGCACGTCGAGTTCCACCGTCGTCAGTGGGCTCGGAGCAAGATGGCTCGTCGAGTTGCCAACTGTCACGGACACTGGAAATCAGAATGATAAGGGGGTTTGTTGGTGAATGTGGATGGACGAAAGTAATTTAATAAAAAAATCTGGACCTATTACAAACTATTGGGCCACAAGATTCTGAAAATATCTTGAAACAGTTTTGACTTGTCACTCAGGAAACTTTCAAAATTATTCAAAAGAAATTTTGAAACTGATATTCTTTGGACGTTTTAGTGCCTATTAGTGACACCCACTATGTACTTTTTTTAAATCTGATTTCTTACTTTTTTAGCGTTTATGTCAGTTTTGAAAGTTTTACTCGATGTGCTCAAATTGGAATATTTTGGAATAAGCGTTAAAAAATTGCTCAAAATAGTTTCCAGAGTGAGAAAAATTGCGAATGTGATTTTCAAAAATTCGAAGAATCGTGATAGAAAAGTTCTGAAAAGTGTTTCATTTCTCAAGAAACCGTCTCCCACGGTGTGAAGAACTTCAAAAAAAAGTTATATTAACTATTGCTATCATGCACCAACCTTGAAATCATTTTTGATGGAATTTCCAACTTATATCAAATTGGTCCTCAACTATCGAGCTTTTGACAGAAATATACTGGAGAGATCACAAAAAAGGTTTACTTGTTAGCTTGGAAAACGCCACATTCTGATAAAGAAGCTTCTAACTTTTTTCTTCTTAAAAACAAAAAGAATTTCAAAAGAAAATAGGTAATCAGAACAAGATTGTAGTCGTCGTCGTCGACGACGTCCCCCTAGGAGACACCACATGACTACTTGTCAGTAAAACACCCCTTCTTCTCATGTGAAATCAAAAGAGTGTGGGAACACTTTTGGTTTGAATAAGCTCATAATTGGCATCTTACCTAGGCGCAAGATTCTTCAAGAACACACCGGAACCGCAAAACGAACCAAACTTTATTCGTGATTTCTTGATTCAAATTTAGTTAACAAGTTTATTGAAGGATTTTGGGAACATTTTTAAATAAATTGTTTCTCACTCACCTCAACGAACTATCATTGCTCCGACACTCGGCGTCATCACTTCCATTCAATGTTGGATGATTGCGAGAACCACGATTAAGCTGCAAAAAGAAAAAAAAATAGATTTTTCGTTGGTGACGGTGTTGCAAAAAAATAAGAATATGATATAAATATCTCAAATAGGAGACTAATTAGAGTATGGGTTTCTATACTAGTTTGGTTGTTTTGCAAGGTTTCTTTTTTGGCGTAAATTGGAAAAATGATGTTATCATTGGAAATTTATAAGGATGATCTATTATTTTAGTGGAGTTTAGCATAAAAGGTCAGTTTTTTAAAAGAAGAATAGAGGGACTTGATGCTGTTAGGCTGGAAATTTCTCAGTTCTTTGCACAACCAATTCATTTTCCCGAAATTTCGAACCAGTGCTCGTTCGATGTTTTTGTGTAACCTCTCTGTTTGATTTATAACAAAATCCGAGACTTTTTTCAGCTCATGGGTCATTTTCAAAAAAAAGTGTCAAAAATTGAAATTTTAGGAAAATCGGTAAAATTGGATTCAACAAAAGTTGTCAGGAGGTCAAAAACGTTATATAATTATTTTCCTGAATGTATTGAAACTTTTAGAAATTTGGGAAAATTTTTTTGGTTTTTGTGTTTTTAATCCTACAAATGTGTTGAGTTTTATCAAAATTTTAACAAAAGTTCATATTTTATTGACTGTCCCAATTTGGAAAATACCATTTCACATTTTATTTTCAGAAACCCTGACCGCTTCAAACAGAAATTTTCCGTTGAACATTTACCGGAGAAAAAACAAAAAAATTCAAGACCTGAAAACTTACAGAAATTCTCTGGGAGATATACGTTAAAATCTAACGAAATTGCTTTTGAAGTTCGAGTGCTAAAATCAAAATTTCAACTCACAATTCGACTATTAACAAAAGAAGATTTCCTTGATACAGCTTCGGCGCTCATTTTTCTTGTGGCTCTATCGTTGCTTTCGTCCATACTGTGTGCTGCTCTCGTGTGTCTCACCACTTTCATATTCCCTCGTCCTGCAAAAAGTACAATAATTTTGAAAAAAAGTAGAAATTGAAAAAAAAAGTCAAGAATATGAAATGGTTCTATGGGAGAAGTAAGGGGGCATAATCATCTAGAAGAGAGAGGAAAGGCTACGTCGATGAATTCGACCTTTACAAAGCCATAATTATAGGGTGTCTAGTATACGAAGGAGAGGGTTTAGAAATGCGCGAAACTCTAAACCTTTTCCTAATTCTTAATTCCTCTTGAACCAAGGTTCTTAAAGGTCAGATATTGTAGAGAGAAACTGGAAATTCAACTTTTGAAGTCTTTGAACTTTTGATATCTTCAAACGATTTCACAAACTTTTTCGAGTTTTTTTCAGATAGCACCAAAACCGACCAGACTCCCTCTATGGCATAACAAAGACACATAATAATTTTTTAGGAATAGGAAACAAAAAAAAACTAGTGAGCTCACTTTTCGAGCTCATTTTGCTAGTGTGCCTTCTTCTTCTTCTTTCCTGGCCCGTGCCGGAAGTTCAAACACACACACATATCGCATTAATAATAGAACAAGTGGAGCAAAGAAAGAGGGGAATTTTAGCAATGGTGGGAATTTCAGAAGACTTTAAAAACAGGTAATTTAGGTGGAAATTGGTGTTATTGGTTAATCTGATGAGTAAGAGAGCTTTCTCGAAAAAAAGTTGAATTCTGAGAAGTAGAAGGTTTTTTTTCTGAGAACAAGGGAGTCTCGATAAATGAGCTTTTCGGTAAATTATTGAAAAATTTACCGGTAAAGTTTCCCGATTATTTACAGAAAAATCTGTTTAACGGTATAACTTTGTAAAGCATAACTTTGGATTACTGTTGCTCAATAGTGCTAAAGTTTGGCATCAAAAAACTGTTTCAAGATTTACCGAATTTTTACCTGATGATTTATTTGTAATTTTTTAAAAATTTACCGGTAAAATCACTCTAACTCAGGAATTAAAACTGCTATATCGTAACTGCTGAAAGTATATCGGAATGGAATAATGCACTAACTGAAACTGAAGCTAATTGAAAAAAAATTTTGCTGATCCGCACACAAGACCCAAAAGCGTTCTACCAGCTACAGTAATCTAAGAAAAAAAAGACAATCCCATTCCAAAAGAAGAATGCGAGAATCTAATCAGCTTAAAGTCTCTCCCGACTCCTTCTCCCCATCATGAATAGGATTGCGTGTGGAAGGACAATATCCACTTGATTTGAAAAAAATGGGCGGAGCATTCTTTGGAGCAAAGGGCACATAAATTGGAAAGAAATGCTCTCTATCTTCTTCCATTTTTTTATTCCAGCTGACTGAGGGCAAAATAAATAAATAAGGGAATTCTCTCGTTTCGAAGAATTCTGAAGAATTCTGAAGAAAAAAATTGAAGCCTAGGGGAATGAAGGAACTTTTACTTTTTTTTTCAGAAGTGTTTTTCCAATTGTGTCACGTGTACTTGGTACGTCATTCGAGAAATATGGGGATCAAGTTGGCGCAAAACTAGTTGGGAGCAGAGTATCTTACTGGAAAATAAATTGAATGATCGAGAAATTTACCGGTAAAATTTTTTGGTAGATTGTCAGAAAACTGTCAATAAAAATTGTTTAATTTGACTTTTGTTGGCAAATTTACCGATGAAGGTTTTAGTAAGCTTTATTTACCGTTGTTCGAAAAATTTACCGGCGAATCTGCTGAAGAGTTTAATTAGTATAGCTTCAGAAAATTGTTGCTCAATGCTGCTGAAGAAAAAAAACGAACATTACCGGTAAATCGGTGGTAAATTTGTCGGTAAATTCATCGGTAAATTTTTTCGGTAACTTTTTGGATAAATTTACTGGTAAAAGTTTGTTAAATTAACCAAACCTTTACCGGTAAACTTTCACAAAAATTTACCGGAAAATTGATCGGTGTGGCACACTGGTTGGGAGATCACATTTCACAGGGGAACTAGACATGGACTTGTTCGGAAAACTTGGTGACGAATGACGTAAAAAATGTTAGATTTCAGCCTGGCAAGGCACTCAGGAATTTTATTCAAAAATTCAGAACCTCTTAAAAATTCAAGAATTTTCAATAGCAAATTTTTTCTCTCTAGTAATATGACCTCTTCTGCACCTTTTCTGCATCTTCCTCTGCACCCCATAAAATAAAAAGAATGAGGAATAAATTGGAGGGTAATAAAAACTTGAGTGATGGGCTTATTGTCATATGAACTATAAACTATACTCAGAGGGAAAGAAAAAAAAACAGAATAAAAGGAAAGAAAACGAGAGATAGACGACGCAAATTGGGAGTCCCCTATGGTTTAGGTTAAAAGGATAGGGGGAAAAACTTTTTTTGGAAAAGAAAAGTGAGAAAAGTTATATGGAGGGAAGGAAAAATGGTTGTAAAAGGAAGAAAAACAGAGGTGGCATAAAAACCTGGCAGAGGGGAAGAATTAATTTGCAAAATGTTCGTTTTTTTTCAATACTACAACCTAAAGATTTTACAAGGGAAATATATCGGTAAATTTATCGGTATATTATCGGTAAATGTATCGGTGAATTTTTTCAGTAAATTTCAACCAAACCTTCACCCGTAAATTTTCAAAAATATACCGAAAAATTCACCGGTAACGCACACTTCCATGGCCAGCCAAAAAAAAAATTTCATAAATTTCATAAAACTTTTAGAAAATTTTGTAAGAAAAAAATTCAGTCCTCCATTTAAAAACTAAGCCCAGACATACATTGATTTCAGAGATTCTCCGTTCAAACTTCAATTCGATAAATTTCTATTTTATTTTGTTTTTGTTTTCCCATCTAATTCGTTTAAATTGTCTCCGCGAAAAAAATAACTCCAAAGAAAAGAAGGAAATCTTAGCAGAAACCTAAATCGGTTTAAGGCCAGCTTACCAGTTTGAATTTTTTTTTCATTTTCAAAAGGATTTTCGAAAAAAGAGTGAAATCATGTTCCGGCTCCAAAAACTAATATATTCTTATCGAACATCTTATCGGATCAGATTTTGAAATTTCCATACTTTTTTGAGATTAAAAAGACTTTTCGGCAAAGTTGGGGAGATCGGTAGATTAGAGTAATAACGTTTAGAAAATATGAATGAATTCACTTTTTTTCATTTTTTTTTCTATAAGTTATCAAATAATTCACCGGTAAAGAAAACCGATAAGTTATTAGAAAATTACCGATAGAGCTTAAATTATTGAACCTTTGTCGGTAAATTTACCGGTGAAAGTTTGATGAATTTACCGGTATATCTCAAAATATTTCCCGGTAAATTTTCCGGTAAATTTACGGAACGAATTTTGATACATTTACAGGTTTCTTGATCAGTAAATTCATCGAAAAATCTACCGATAAAAGTTCGACAAATTTATCAATCAGTAAACTTACCAGTAAATTTTTTCGGATTTTAATCGGTAAATTCACCGGTAATTTTAACAAACCGTTGACTTAATCGTCAGATACTGCTAAACCTTTGCAGAGCCTAAAAATTAAATGGAAAAAAACACGAAAAACTTGAAAATGACCGAAAACCTAAAAAGTATGCACCTAGTATATCCTAAAAGCTGTCCGAAAAGTAACTTGTCTGCATGGAAAAGAAAGGGCGGTGAAGCCAAGAGGGAGGGTGTCATCGGGTATTTGTATCATCAAATTGGACAGATTTCGTAGACTCAATTAATGTTTTGGCCTGATGTGCTCCCCGTGTCTCCTTTCTGCCTGCCCCTCTGGAAAAGGATATCTTCTTTCTATCCTTCTCTCTATGACTCAAAAAAGTTTTACGACTCGGACTAGAAAAAGATGGAGAAGAAGAAGAAGAAGAAGCACATTGGGCAGAAAGATATGTGTGCTCATTTCGAAGGAGCTCTCCGACGTCAGAAAGGGAGCAAAGTGATGGCGGCGGCGGACCCTATGAAAAAAGGAGAAAAAAGTATGGCTACCAAGAAAAAGAGGAGAGAATTTAACGAACTTCGATTGGACTCTCTCTTTGGGTGGAATCAAATTAGAGAAAGAATGGAACCCTCAATCAAGATGGGAAAAGAATAGGAGAATAAAGAAAAGGAACACTTTTTTGGAAATTTTTGGGTGCAAGGGAACTTTTTGAAAGGATGTTTTGATCTGGATAAAGCTGTTGTGAAAGGGATGATCTAGATTAGGGTACATTAGGTCTGAGTTATTATCAGAGAGGTGATAAAAATTGTTTTAATGATCAATAAAGTTCGAAATACTTTTTAGAAAAAAAAATGGAATAATCTATATGATTTCTGAGATCAAAAACTTAAAAATTATATAAAATTTTTTCTTTCAAAAACTTGTTTTTGAGATCAAAATACCAGAATTTGGCAGTGAATCTTATAAAAAGTTCATCACATTTTAGGATTTTTCTTGTATGTAATCAAAAAAGTTGACCTAGATTTTCCAGAAATTAGTTGACTTGACATCCATTTTGAGGACTTCCCCCAGTTGAACTTTTTTTCCATTGTTTAAATTTTGACTGATTTTAAGCTTAGCTCTTAATATCTCAAAAAATTGAGCATGACTCAGAATTTAGATATTCCTACACAACGTTTTTGCAACAGTTTTGCATGAAACCAAACAAAATTTTTCTAGTTCAAGATTTTCACAATGAGCTAATCCTTTGCTCATTTTTATTACGTCAATTTTTGAAAATAGAAAGAAAATCATTTTCTAGAATAAAAATTTTGTTCCCCTAGTTGAGAATCTTTCAATGAACCAAGTTAAAAGATTGTTTCTTATCAACACTTTAAAAAGCTTCAAGCCAGACTCAACCAGAATCAAAACCCAACTAAGAATGACATTATCAAGACAGAATTGGGGCGGAGAGAATCTAGAAATATACAAATCCAAAAATAGTGGTTGTTGGGCGTGAGAATGAATCCAAAAATATCCAAGAAATCATCTAGAAACGACGTGAGAGTCTGACTATAAAGTGATATGAATTGAAGTAGGGTGACGTTGAGAAGGGTTCATAACTCAGTGTTCAAATGCTCTATGGAATTTGAAAATTTTTGATATGAGCTTTGAAAACGGGGATCGATACAAAAAATGGCTTGAGAAAAACACAAAGTTTGGAGCTGAAATAAAAAAAATTTTGGTCATGATGGCCAAAATTTTAAAAAATTTGATTTCTATTGGAAATGGTAGGCGATGAATATCTGATAGTATACTCGAATCAAGGCAAAAAACTCATTTTTATCAGCGATTCGAATTTTGCACACCGGTGCTTTTTTTTCGTCAAAATCTTCTGGAAAACTCACTGGCTCTGGCCACCGCCAACCCCTTCTCCCATTTTTCCATTTTCGAAACGACGTCCTCTTCTTCGTTGCCTCCTCCAACTCCAGAAGTATTGTGACGTGGATCCAAGTGTCGCATTTAGTAGGCGTTGTGAGTAATGAATAAATTCATGACCGTCCTCTCTAATTTCGACACAGAGAGCGGCGCCGCGACGACGAAGACGACGACGAGAAGGAGTTAGAGCCGCCAGGGGCAGGAAGAATGAGAAAAATATAAGGAGACGCTCGTTTAGGATTTGTGTCCCCCTTTCTTTTTCTCAAAGTCTTTAGGAGGGGAGAAATGGGGCGGAGTTTCCAGACGCCGATGCTTTTCCTTTTTGGATTAATCAGATGAGTGTGTGTTTTAAGCTGGGCGGATGGAGAGACGACGAATTGTAAAAAAAACTAGCAAAACTATAGGGGGACTAGGAAAAAAAAACACTTGGGGCCATAAAGCTTGATTCTTTTTCAATTTTCTAAGAAGAAATTGTTTGGATGTATGAAAACCTAGCGTGTTAACTTTTGACTCAAAGAATAGCTTAAATTAAGTCGAACGAAATTGAATTTTGGCCAAACTCAGGTTTCCTATTATCGATTTTCACGTTTTTTGATCCTATTTCTCACTAAAAAATCGCTCAGAACAACTCAGAACGGTGCAAAATCACATTTAAAATTACCGCCGATTACCAATTGATGACAGCTGCCGCTGGCCTAGAATCCGACAAGTTGGCAACAGTCGGTTTTTTTCTTGAAACATACATCGCGGAGTAAAAATAGTCTCTGTCAGTTGAAGTTATTTCGAGAACAACAGTTTGAGTGCGATGGGGCACATTTGCTCTTCATACATTTTAAAGAAATTTTATATTTACTCAAAAAATTTCACAAAAAAATTTCGAGCAAGCATTTTTACCGCCAAAAAGTTCGCACTTGTTTTATGGACGGTTATTGAGCCCAAATTCATTTAATTGTTATAAGCAGTTTTCTTTCGATTTTTGCCGTCAGCGGTTCCACCAGGGATGCAAAAAAAAACTCCGAAAAATGAATCATACACGGCCATTCTGGTTCTGGTTCCGTTTTTTTTTCGAATTACTCACAAAATTATCGTGTGAAAAAGCTGAAGTTGCACAGAAAAAAAAAAGAAAAAGCCGCACATTTGTCGGATTCTAGGCCATCAAACGCTGCCATCCATCAGGCTGCTTTCTAACGCTAAGTTCAACCGTTTAGAATTGTTTTTTTAGACGAATTCAATTTCAAAAAATGAAATAGCCAAGTAAAAAAACTTCCAGAAATCTCGAAAAACTTCCAATGTTGACCAAACATGTTGACCAAACTGTATCGGAAGTTGTCTGGGCAAAAGCAGAACACCTTTTTTCCTCTCTTTCCCGCTTAGCCATATATATCCACTTCAACCACCACCACTCCCATCCCGTTAGTTATAGTATTCTATTCAATCCCCCCCCCCCCCCTTTCATCTTCTTCTTCAGCCATTTCGAATGTGAACCAATCAATTTGGTTTGTCGAGAGAAGAGGACGAGGAGGAACTTCTTTAGTGGAAACAAATGATGATCATTGGGAAAGAACGTTGCCGTTTTAATCTCGGCAATAACTAATCTTTCTGGTGGTTTTTAGTTGAATTGGACTTAACTATAGGGAATCCATAAACCGATATGCAAGCCGGGCCTTGAGGCCAAATATGTACCAAAAAAATATCGAAAATCTGTAAAACCCGACTTATGACCCCGTCTAATACTGTTAGGCTCATCTAGATTTCCGATATATTTTTCCAGGTCCTTCTTATGTTTTCAGTTTTGAAACCAAAAACGTCAGAAAAATCTGTGTGTCTAGAGAAGAGGGACACCACAAAATATACTAGGGAGTGACCAAGAAATACGAAATTTGTATCTACAATTTTTTGTCAGAAAGAAAAAAATGAAGTGATGAATAATTGACTTACTCGAGGGGAGTTATGGGAACAAAGATCTCTTTAGGTATTTCGCTTATTAAGGGAAACATATTAAGCTCTCTGAGGGAAGAGATATTGTGCAGCTTTTGTTTGAAAGCGCATCGTTTGAAACGTCTATCGGGTCATGTCACGCTTAAGCTTCAGGTAACTAAACCTCGACGGACATTTATCGGCGGGCCTTCAAAGAAGACTGAGTCAGTAATTTTCATACTTTTTAAGGAAATTTTGCGATGCTAAATTTTATTGTATTCATGAAAACTGCTGAAAATTCTGATGATTCTGATGAGAAAATTATTTCTCTGCAGTGAACTTCTCTCGGAAAATCAAGTTTCTTCGAAGACTGACTTTTTATGAATAAATGAAAATTTCACTACTAGTAAATTACTAGGAAATTTATAATTTTCCGAAAAAAAACTTCAGAGAAAAAATACCTTCCAACTCGGTTTTGTGCCGTTTGCACCAGTTCTATGCAATATTCATGAACATAATTGAGCTCAGAATGGTAAAATCATTCAGAAAAAAAAAAACAAAACTTCGGGTCTAAAGGTTTTAAAGGCGCAACGAGAAATGTCGATCGGGTCCCGTCGCGCTTACAGTTACCTGTGACTATGCTCAAAGTTCCAGGTTTCAAATTTTAAGAACACGCTAGCTATTGGTCTTTGAGCCTGGGAAAAAAACTAGGCCAACCAAAATCAAATGATAGGATTATAAAAATTTTCTCAAAAACGGAACAGAAAATGTTTTCGGGGTGTGTGTGTAGAGTAAATGCCATACGAGAGCATAATGTTGAAAGAGGTGAATAAGCCCACAACCCCACGTGTCTTCACTACCTGCTTCTGCTCTCTGTTAGAAGATTAGAATATGTATAAGAAAACATGTGATAATAGAATGGAAAGAAGCTCTGATGAACATTTGGATAATAGATAAATATTTGTGCTGGTTTTTTTTACGATTACGTAAAATAGAAGAAGAGAAGAGGTGTACAAAGATTAGGGGGATTAGAAAAGGAAGTGCGAGGTGATCAAGAAACTTTTTTTTTCGTGATTATTAGTTTTTTTCAACTTTTACGAGTGATTCATGAACGGATTAGGAGGGAATTTGAATTAAAAGATTTTGAAAGGTACTTTCTTGAAAATTGAATGATCAAGCACGGTGCATGACTGTTTCTAGTACTTTCCACAAAAAGAGTTTCGAAAACTTGTTGATAAGATTCTTATCATGACAAATATTGGTTAGGAAAAAGAAGACTATTGGAAAAAATGACGAGTGTAAAAATACGAAATTTACATAAAAAGTTAGGGAATCCTAAAAGTTCCATACAGAATAACTATGAAAAGTCATTTTACCGGAAAAACTTCAAATAACTATCAAAAGATTTTCGGTAATTTATGTAAAAATACCGATAAACATTACTTTGTCGAATGATGAATTTATCGGTAAAAGTTCGAAAATTACCGGTAAATTTAGCATTTATTGAAAAATTTACCGGTAAATTCATTGAACGATACGGGCTAGTTTTAGAAGGTTGTTGCTTAATGTTATTGATATTTGACGCCAAAATAACTACTTTGAAACCTATTAAACTTTCAATAATCAAAAAATTTACCAGCAAGGCACACTGCATATGGAAAAAAAAAACTAGTTTCTTCGTACATCCAAAAATGGTTTTTCGAACCTGTCTATGTACATATTTACCGCTATGTTTGCTCTTTTTTCATCAAAAACTCAAAGAAAATATTTGAGCAATTTGTGAAAGAATGTGTGGGAAGTAGAATAAGAAATAGGAGGAACACCTTGAAGAAGGCATCAAAAACGCAGTATTACGGGGATGAGGGAATGTGTGTAGTAAACAAAACTTAGACGTACATACCTCGAACGAAAATTTTTTGTCCGGCTAAAAAATGAACCGGTGAGATGTCTGGAATTGGTGTTGAACTTTTTTCCAAGAAGAATTCCACGTCGTTGATGGTAAGGCCGCGGGAGCGGAGGTATGCTGAAAATGACTTTTTTCGTTTTTTTTTTGAAGTTTTTTGACTTCCGTTATTTTTTTCTGTTTTTTTCGGATTCCTGAAGCGCACATATTGCACCGAAAATTGCAAGCTACAAACTGGTGGCCGTGGCCTAGAATCCGACAGTGCGGCGCTCTTATTTTTTATCTTTTTTTGCTTTTTTCGTTCTTTTCACATCTAAAACTAGTAGAATACTGGAGAATTGTAAAACAAAACGTGTCAAAAAACGTGTTAAAAAAAGAAAAATATCGGCCTTGTGGGATTCTAGGCCACGGCTTGTAAGGTTTGGTGCGAGTAGTGCGCTTCAGAAACATTGAAAAAATAAACCAAAGCACACAATTATTTTTGTCATTTTTTGTTCAATTTCCTGTCAGAATTATATAGCTTTTGTTGTAATTCACCCAAACTACACGGAAATAACAGCATTATCTTTTTATACGATAATAAAAGCTTTGAAAAACTTACGTTCAAAAACTTCATAAACTCTCTGATTATAATCAAATCGTATATTTTCCACATAATCCTCTTTACGATCATCCAAATCTTTGAAGATTGCAGTAAAGTAGTTTACTTGAGGTTCTATATCGATATGATGGATTCGGTTCTAAAAAAAATGTATTGGAAATTTTTTCGTAAATTCAGTTTTAATTTCAATTCGGAACCCTTCTAAGTACCTTGCACTTAGCCGAATGGGATCTGATACGAATACCGGCCTCGTTTTGGACCCGTTCCCGATGGAACGATGACTGTTTCTTGACACTCGGCATGAGACATGCGACTAGTCTGTAACTTTCTATACACTATTTTGGAAAAAAAGTTCTTGGGGAAAATGAAACTTGGGAGAAACAATAAATTAAATGGAATCGAGACAAGAGAATGGAAATTGTGTCATTGGCGGTATTTGATAAGAAAAAAGAACAAATTAAAAAAGAAATGAAATTGGTGGAAGATGGAAGAAAAAGAAGATTGAGAAAGTGTAAAGTTGTACTTTTCTTATCGGGAAAAAAATTGGGTCTATGTTAGCTGGGGTGGCCTAAAATTTGTTATCAATAAATTAACCTGAAAAATTAATTTGGAAGTTATCGGAAAATTTACCGGTAATTTTCCGATTTACCAAAAAGATTTTGGTAAGTCTGCTAAACCTTGCTTACTAGCGTAATTTCGGAGCATCGTTATACAATGCTAAAAAACAATTTTTTCGGTAAATTTCACAGAATTTTACCGGTGAGGCACACTGGTTATATACAATTGACCTGATATTTCATATTTGTTCAGGAAAGCGCTAGATTCGTTTTCGAAAATTGAATTAGAAAACTCTAATTCCTCTCCGTTGGTCTGAAATTTTGAAAAATTCTCGAAATTTCTTGGTTTTTTTTAAGGGATAGCGAGCATCAAATTATATGAAGCCCAGGAGAAAAAACCTTCCCGTGGTTGTGATAATCTGAAGTTGTTTTGAGAAGAAAATTAGAATTAGAACCCAAAGTATTGTAAAAAAACCGTACTTTTCACATTCCTACAAGCTCACGGTCTCTTAATCTAAACCTAAAGCTTCTTCAAGTTTATTATGTTTCTTCACACCTTTCTAGAAGCAAAAAATATAAACAGAGACAGAAGAAAAAAAGATATTGTGATGTCGTGTGTTTCCTTTCTGTTCTTCTCCCCCTTTCCCCGACACATAAATATTGTTACAACAGTTCTTTGCTGTTGTGTGTGTGTGGCAACATCTTCATTAACCCCACCACTTTTAGTATCAATCAAGCGATTTCAGATATTTTGTTTTATATGACTGATTAGGTCTGAAATTCTAAGCTTGTTCCGTTAATTAATCAAGAAGGAACGATAGAAGGAACCTGAAACTTGATCTATGACTAAAAATGGGGAATTTGAGAAGAAGATGAAAACCTAGACATAAGTTCCTTAACTTGTTATGACAGATCATGAGATGAGAAAGGCCAAGAAAAAAACTAAAAAGGGACAATTTTCTGGATTTGGGGTATCAATAAGCAAATGAAGAAGCAAAGATGTTAGCCCCTGATAACACCCTAATAAAATTCTGAAAAGTTTTGTATTTTTGAACTGACAAAGAATGTGTCGCGACGCCAATTGATAGATGGCCCAGTGGAAGCCAATTGGGTCGGCGACTATTGTAGTGAGCGATGTCTCGTGGTTTGTGTTGTGTTGAAGGAAGAGAGATTGACTTCATATTAGTTTATTCCGAGCCAATCATTGTTAGAATAACAGCGGCATCGGTGGTTCAGTGGTAGAATGCTCGCCTGCCACGCGGGCGGCCCGGGTTCGTTTCCCGGTCGATGCACCATGTCGCGACGCCAATTGATAGATGGCCCAGTGGAAGCCAATTGGGTCGGCGACTATTGTAGTGAGCGATGTCTCGTGGTTTGTGTTGTGTTGAAGGAAGAGAGATTGACTTCATATTAGTTTATTCCGAGCCAATCATTGTTAGAATAACAGCGGTGGTGGTGGTTCAGGTGTAGAGAATACTAGGGAGAGCAGTCACAGGCGACATAACTCTAGGGGAAACACTGAAGAAGTGAGAAGAGGTGACCAGGTCACCGCTTCCCACGAGCGTAAGTGAGAGAAGTGAATAGGTCACCGCTCCTCACGGGCGTTGAAGAGAGAAGTGATTCTAGGGTGGAATAATCACGAGAAGTGAAGTAAATTCTAGGGTAAACAATCCTAAAAAGGGGGCGAAGGAATGTTCTCGAAAGAATGGGGAAATAGCAAGGGGAATGGAGAGAATTAGACATTATTACGACGCTCCATGTCCCGCCGGCGGGGGCGCTTTAGCGGCGAGTCCAACGGAGCGCGTTTGCATCATTTCCTCCAATTGGGAAGCACGCCTAGGAGTTGTTGTCGTTGCTTCTTGGGCGAATGACGGGGAATGTTGAAGACATTACGATGTGAAGCTAATGCAAATAGCTTCACATGTAAAAGATATTGCGAGACATCTTCTAGGGAAAAGGTCGTGAGATAACCCAGGAGTTATCTCCGCGACAGAATGTAAACATTGTCAACGTTTTTTTCCCAAAAACTTTCGGAATTGTTTTTCGGTATATCTGAAAATCTTGGAGATTCCGGAAATTTTTCTAAAACCTCCAAAAGCTTCAAAAATGCATGACTTTTAATATAATAATTTTTAATTTGTCAGTTCAAAAAATCAAGCTTTTAAGCTTTTAAAAAAGCGTTTGTGGCAATTCGCACGATATTTTTTTTTGTGGGAAATATGTCGAAGTGAAAAGGACGCTGGAAAAATTTTCAAAAAAAATTAGTTTTGTAGTTCAAAACCTCTAAAGGATGCTGTCAAAAAACAAAAATCCAGAAAATGAAAATGGATTTCCGAGAGGGGGAGGATTCATCGACTTCAAGTACCCCATCCATGACCCCTCTTAGATTTCGATGCTTTTCAATTTTCCACCCTCATATGATGTTTGTTTTCTTGCTTTTTATTCTATAAAACGTTTTTTCAGGAATGATTCTCACAGTAATCTAGACGTCTTTCTTGACTAATCACATGCTCTTTCTGGCCCCCTTTCTTCTAAAAAAGTTGAAATAAAAAAGTTCGAATTCGAGTTCCGGAAATAAATGGGTTGAACCAACTCGTTTTTTTTTGCCAAAATGTTACTCTTGGGAGATCGAGGAAGAAGGACAAGGACGATTTATGAACACGAATCGGAAGAAGGGTGAGAAGAATACTTGATAGGAAAAAGAGGGTTGGAAGATATGGTTAAAAGGCGCCAAAATATATAGTGTCTGACGGCAAATTTGTGTGTCTTAAAGACTAAAAGTCAAGACAGAAAGGGAAATTTCGGATAGGATTTTTGGCCGTTGATTTGGCTTCTACGATTGATTTCAAAGGGTCTTGAACCTACATCGAAAATCTTGTGTGATTTTTTACAAATGTTTATAGGTATCAAAAAATACCAATACGGGTACATCGTATCAGACTCCACTCAACTCAATTTTTCATAAGGTACAAAACACTCACGTCAAAGTTCCCTCTATCCCTTACATGCTCATTCGTCCAATCGTTGTGCAGTGACGGTCGTCGGCTACGAGCATGTCCTACACTACTGCTCATCTCGTCGATGGTTGGTGGTATCGACGGAAGTGAAGGTCTTCGGCACGTACGACGCTTCTCGTTGCTGATGAGACTGCTGAAAAAAATAAGTTTAGAGACTGTAGGAGGCATTGTTCGGAAGCTTGGCAAAGGTTTGGGTTAGACAAATGCAGAACTCTGAAAGTGGCGAGATATTAAAAAATTAAATTTTAGTAACTTATCGGGCTTTTTAAAATTTAGTTTTGAAGTCAGAAAAAAGATCGCTCTTAATAGACATAAGTCATGGGGATGGCGGGCTCACATGCGCCAAGTCTTCGTTTCGGCTCCTGTGGCGCAGTCGGTAACGCACTCGGCCATCATTCGATACTGTAGCTTAGTTCGACCCCTTAGGATAATGTTTTTGGTTTTTTGTTTGAAGTCTTCAAACTTGAACTTTCAGTGTTTACACTAAATTTCACGACAAATTGCAGACAAGGTTTACAAACGCTTTCCTGTCTTCATACCTTTAACAAAAGCTTTTCTACTGAAAATCGCATAGTGTAAAGTCTCCAAATTCCAATCAAAAATCACTATTATCATAGTTTTGTTTGTTTGTTTTTTCTAGATGTTTCCCTAGATTTTCATACATATCAGATTCTTGTTGTTCTCGTATGTTTTGATCTTCTGTGTTTTTTTCTTCAAAGCTTGGTTCATGAATTTTTGAAGGATCAAAAACTATCACTTCCTTTCGTTCTTTTCCCCAAGAAATTTCCAAAATTTTCATACAGAACTGGTCTTTTTTCATCACTCAAAATTGCCTCAAGGAAAATTAATTTGAAATAAGGAAAGAGGGTTCGCTCCCCAACTGCAGATGACACGCAATATTTGCACTTGTTTCTTTTCCCTCCCAGTTTTTCTTTATTCTTCCCTTTTTTTCAATATCAAATCAAATGGCAAAAAGGATGAAAAAAAGGGGAAGAGATGACGTAAAAAGAGCAATCCGGCCGTGGCTCGGCAGAGAGAACGGAAATCCTGACAATGGGGTACTGAATCGTGGGAATATTGGGGGGTATGCCGAATCAGAACCGTGTCCTTAATCAGAACTGCCCCGTATCAGAACTGTCCCCTATCAGAACCGTGCCCCGCATCAGAACTGTCCCGAGTCAGAACTGTCCCGAATCAGAACTGTCCCGTATCAGAACTACTTCACGTGAAATAATAGTTCTGATACGGGACACGGTGCTGATTAGGGGCAGTTCTGATTCGGGACAGTTCTGATTCGGGACGGTTCTGACAGGGGACAGTTCTGATAAGGGGCAGTTCTGATTCGGGCAAGTTCTGATTCGGCATACCCCCGAATATTGGGATGGACAATGAGTGGGTTAGTAAAAAGATAGCAAACAGTTTTGGATTTGAACACTGTAGTTCTAAAATTTGACTAAGCAAATTTCGGAAACGGACAATCGGACCCAATAAAACTCACAACAGCGTGCTTGACCTATGAATTCCCAAAAACTTACTGGTAAACCAACAAAAAATTATCAAAAGAATTGTAAGCAATTTACCGGTAAATTATCGAAAATTCAGCAAAGTTTTTAAAAGATTTGCCGGAAGTTTATTAGAAAATTACCAAACTTTTTCAATAAATTTACCGACCCGATAGATTTACCGGTAAATTTGATAAACAATAAAAATTGTATCAAATGATTATCGAAAAATTTTCCGGTAGATTTGCAATGAGTTTACCGGTGAATCTCTTTTGCATCGGAAAATTTGCCGGTATCGATGCCCAACTTTCCACATTTGACTGGTAACAGTTTTCTAGATTTGCCAAATTTTTATCGGTAAAATTATTGAAACGTTCGTCGTTCAATTTACAGATAATTAAAAAAATTTTACTGGTAAAGCCCCCTGCTAAGCATCCTAGACTTTTTAATATGCTAAATTATTTTTTATGACATCAGTGAATTTCAGAAGCTTTTCGTTTTTTTCCCGATTTTTTAAAGCGGTTTCAACTTTGCAAAGTTTCAAATTACTCTCGGACCCTCCTCGATAGTCTTTAGCCTATCCCTCAAAAAGGATGCAACTCCTCTCATACTTCCATATATAATGTCACGTGCTGTTTTGATGAGATTAAGCTTCTCGTCCCCTACTTCCAGGGGATACACACGGATTATATCTAGAAGACACTGACCTGCTCGATTGATTCCTTCTAAACATACTCTTCCGCTTCCGTTGAATACTTTCCATAAATTTGAAAGGAGAAGTATTAGCTGGCGTTGGAAGTGGAGCCACTTCTTCTAACGGTGAGCCGATGGCTGACGAGGAGCAAGACTCACGAAAAAAGACCGAATCGTCTCGAACTTCGCCGAAATGGTAGCACGACGAAGAGGGTGTCGGCTCTTCTCTAATCGAATCCAAATCGACAAAAGCGGCGGGACAAGCGGTCGCCGCGAGCAATCTCATTGTAGAAGACGTCGACGGCGTCAGAATAGAAGTAGAAGAAGAAGCCGAAGTGCACGGAATGGAAGTGTCGAGGAACATATCAAGGTCGATTTTGCCTCTTTTTCCTAGCCTTCTAGGAGCATAGCAGAGAGGGGGAGACCAATGAAAAGTGGGCGGAGTCTATGCTGGTGTCTCTTTTCTCTTTCTTTTTCCGGAAGCAAAAAAAGAAGAGAGGAGAAAAAAGGAAGGGAGAACTTTTCGCTAATCTTTTTTTTTGATTTTGGATGACATTTTGTGTTGATGCATCAAAAATAGATTTGGGTAGAAGCTTTCTAGTAGAGGGGAAAAGGATCGCCCTTGTAATAGAGGGTCAAAAGGATTCTGACTTTGAAAGGCCAGAGTTTGCAGGGCTTTGGAGCAACTCTTCGAGATAGAGCCTCTTTTCACGGCAAAGTGCATTTTCCGGTATAGTCCCCTTTTTCTTTATGGTCCCTTTTACCCCGAATCGTATTGATGAAATTGTATTTCTTCACAACGTTTTCGAAATTTCCAAATGTTCATTATGTTTTTCTTGGTTTTTGTAAGCACGTCATCTGATTCTCTCTTTGTTATTCAGAGGCAAATGAGTCAAAAATGAGTCGTTCATTATGTTTTAGACAAGAATCAATGGCTTCGATCGACATCACCACGTCACCAGGCAGCAATTTTCCAAGTTTCCTTCTTTGCCGTTTTTCTGATAGAGAACGAAAAAAGGGCAACAATAGAGAGGGGGGCTGTCCACGTTCTCATAACAAAAACGGTGTCAACTTTTTCTCTCTGTTTTCCCCTATCCTTTTCAGACCAAACATCGAAGGGAAGACTCGATGGTTTCATTAGAAATTCATAAGAGAGTGGGTAAGCGTCCGTGTAATTACCCCGGCGCTTGCCCATTTCTCATTCATAAATCCGAATCCTTCAGACCCTTCTCCACCATTTCTTCGGACTAAGCGGCGGAGTCACTACCGTCTTGAGTGGAATGAAATAGAGGTCACGCAACAAGGCATGACAGCAGACAGACAGAAACCCTAATTATGATGAGGCGACTATTGGGTTAGTAGGCTTGGTGGTTCTTGGAATTCTTATAGGTCAAAAAAAGAAAGAATATGGAAAAAGGGTGTAGGCCTAGTTGAAAGTGCAAAGTCAAAAATCCTTGGGAGTATTTTTGAATTCAATTTTTCCCAACGATTTAGCTCAGAAACAACTCTACACGGAACAAAATCGCGCTGAATTGATAGCCGCGGCCGCTGGCCTAGAATCCAACAAGTGGACGTTTTTTTCTTTTTTTTTTTTAATCTTTTCTGTTTTTTTCTTGTTCTTTTTTCTCAGCATTTTCAGATGACATCTGAAGAAAACAGGCATAGCGCCTTAACAACCCTGCTTAAGAGTTACATTATAAACGGAATTGCGGAGCTTCGTAATCAGCGCGTTGATTAGTGGAGCACGAGATTCGAATTATTTCAAGGTTCACAAAATACTTGAAAAAAATTTTTTCAGTTTTTTTTTTGAACTGAAAATTGGGAAAATGTTTTCAAGGCCACCAATTAAGGCCACCTGATTATGAAGCTCCAAAACTCCGTTTGAGTCGTCACGCCACAGGCGAAAAAGACGGTAAAACAAAATTTCCACTTGTCGGAATCTAGGCCAGCGGCCGCGGCCAACAACCTGGCTGTTTTTCAGTAAATTCAAAGGTATAATTCCAGATGCTTATCCAGTTTTCCAAAAGATTCGCACATCATTTTTCTTTTTAGCTAGTTTTGGAAAACCTTGAGCCCAGATGGGAATTGAACATATTTCAGACCATGTATACTACTACGGACCACAAGAATCACAAAACAAATGAACAAAGTTTCCAGCAAAAAAAAATTCTAAAAACAAAACAAAACCAATACAAGAAAGTAGGAAAAAGACTGATTTCTGGTGAGGCAAAAGTAGACTAAAAAGAGCAACGGTGTCTCTTGGGAAATAGAGAACAGACAAAGATTTTCTGTGAAGAAACGTCATGTATCATTAAGGGGGTGGTTGGGGTGTCTAAGGTATTTACAGTAGACTTATAAAGAATTTTTGTGGGCGAACACTAAATTTCGAAATCATTGATGTTGAAAGATCGGAACGACAGATTGCGTTAATTGATCTATATCAAGTAAGTTCAAAAATAGGTTTGGAATGGTTGGAACTCATCAGATTGTCTTAATTGATCTAGATCAGCAAAAGTAGGTAGCTGGAAGTTTGAAAATAGGTTTGGAATGTTTTATAGAAAAATCAAACTTTCAAAAAACATTTTTGAAGAACAGAAAGATAAGAATCTTCGAAAATCGTCAAATTCAACAAAGTTGAAGTTCTCAAGTTCAAATGGAAGTATGAATAAAAGTCACGAGCCCTCTCTTTTCCATAATTGAGCAATATCGTGGGAAATATTTGCACACTTAACTAGAGGGAAGAGGGATGAATTAAAGTTTAAGAGGACGTCACAAAATGAAAATTTCTCATAGTTAAAGTATAAAAAATGAGTGAACTTTCAGAAATATAAAAGTTATAAATACAAAATGTATTGTCAGAAAATTGAAAAAAAGGTGTGGAGATTAAAGTCAGAAAGCTCAAAACTCAGTGAATTTTGGTAAGACAAAATGAAAAGGCACCTTACTTGAATAGCTTTTTAGAATTTTCCGACAAGAAGACTGAATTGAATTCTTAAAACTAAAAATCAACATTAGAATAACCATCAATTCTGTTTAAAAATTTTGAGTTTGGGATCCTAGAATTTTGAGACGATTCTGAGTTTTTAAAATCTGGATTTTGGCGCCTACCAAAAAGGAGCGATAAAAAATTTTTCGAAACATTTTCCCTCAAGAACTATCAGAATTTATTTCATTGTGACTGAAACCGTTCTAATTTTTCGAAAAATCTTTGAATTGTCCTAAAACTTTCGAAAACTCATGTATTTAGCGAAATTTGTTTTTTTTTTTCGACAAACTGGCTTGAACTTGTGGTATTTTTTTTACAAAGATTTTTGTTCTCATCAGTTCAAATTAGTTCATGATAAAGTTTATAGAAAATTTTCAAAGACTATGGAAAGTGTCGTGAACGACTGTAATCGTGGCAAGGCCCGTTAGACATTTGTCGGTGCGCCTTTAAGCAGATGTAACAAAATGATGAAGAGAAAACAAGCAACAAGGAAGTTAAAAGATAGTTGACATAGGAACGGAATTGAGGAGAACTGAATGAATCAAAATACAGAATTCGAAAAGCCTAAAATTTCAATAAAATTTCGTATTCTCTCGAAGAAGCCCACGTCTTCCTGTGCGGAATACGCGCGGAAGAGAAGGGGGGCACTTTTCCCCCCTTTTCGCCCCCCGTCCGATTCTTATCTCTTCTTCTTCTTCTTTCGTTTTCTCGCCTCTTCTATTCCCACCTTTAACTATGTATTGTTCAGCAGCGCATATAGGACCTCAAATTTTAGAAATCCGGATTTTATCAGATTGTTTATAGGTATGTCACTCTCTGGATAGCGCGCGCGCAACTACGGAAGCAGCCTATATTTCCGAAATTTGGAACGATATATACATATTTATATTTGTAAAGAGGAAAAGGGGTAATTCATTTAGTTCAAAAGTGAAAGTTTTGACCAAATTTTGCGTCAGAAGATAAAGTAACAACGGAAGAAAGAGTACATTCCAGAGAGATTTCGAAGAAAAAATCAAAGAATTCAGATTGAAAAGTGATAGTCATAAGATGGGGAGTGACAAAAATTTTAGACTGGAATGAAGTCGGAATGTCAGAATTTGAGCACGTCAAAACCACAAAACTTTTGTATCTCATTATTTTTTGTTATCGTGTTTTAGTTATTAGAGTCATGATGATACATTGTCAAAAAATAGCGGAACCAGAAATGTTAGAGTTGTGTTTTGATGAGTTTTGAGCATCGACTGTCTGAAACTATGTGCTAAAGCCGGAGCATGTCTTAAGAAAAAAGTTTACAGGTATTTTCACGAAAAAAAAACAAAAAGTTTACTGGGATCTCCCTTTGTTTCAAAATTTTTTTTTGAAAATCTGCTAAACAATGCGCATTGGCGTAATTTCAATAATTTAACTGAAAACTTTCGGTAATTTACCAATGAATTTACCGATAAACTTTTACATTTGATTGAACAAGCTACCGGTCAATTTGCTAAAAAAAAATATGCACTAGCCTAGTTTCAAGGTTTTTAGTTCCATTTGGCGCCAAAAAGCTACTAGTAAAAAATGAAAAAGTTCCGGGGAAATTTCCCGAAAAATTCGGTCAATTTATCAAACTATTTCCGGAAGTTTTTCAGGCCATGTTTTTGATAAAGGTAGCAGATTGAACGCAATTCCGCAGTTAAGCCACACTGAAGGGAACCACGAATCATTTAATGTTAGCCGGAAATAGCTTTCTTGAATCTGCGTTGAAATTTCTGGTACAAAAAAGCTGATAAAGTTTGCACAATTTTATCATCAAACTTTTATTAGTTGACCCCTTTTCCATGTTGCTAATTCTAGCTGATATGCACTAACGCGTAAATTTTCGTTTTTTTCCGACAAATCTAATAGAAGCCTAGCTTAGCGAACATATTGGTTACCTAATCCATAAATCCCGATAACCATCATTAAGATGATATGTTGCCATTCCCTCCTCTCTGACATGTCATGTCAGGTCACACGAAATTCACGGCACCCTCCCTTCCTCATCTCTTTTTTCCGCCAGGTAATTGCCGATTGACATGTTTCGAGAGAATGAACCTCAATTAGGGGGAGAGAGGAGAAGGCCAAAAAACTGGAAATTCAGAGAAATGAGAGGGGAAACTTCTAAGGCAATTAAAGGAAGTAGAAAAGGTAATAGTAATATAGGGTTTTTTTTCTTCTAGGAAGTAAGAAGTAGGCCACAAAAACACTAATTACGATGAGGGGAAAATGAAAGAAGACGGTTTGCCACCGGAAGAAACATCAAAGTATAATAGATAGTACAAAGCATGAACATCACAATGATGACCATTTGATTCTATACTGTGTCTGTGATTTCAATTGATGCGCCTGGGGAGGGGGACGACGCCACGCAACATTGCACATCAATCTGGATTTCTACGAAGGGCAGGAAGAGATCAGTCAAAAGGCGTTTGTACGGCAGAAAATTGGTGATGGGAAGGTTATGATTTTTTTTGACCAGTGTGTTTTACAGGTAAAAAACTTGTCGGAAAGTTTACCAGTAAATTATCGCAAAGCTCATGAATCGAGAAAAATTTACTGGTAAGACGCGCTGTTTTTTAACAATATGTAAATTCAAGAAATCTTGAAAGCCGAAAACGAATGAATGATATCCTCCACAATAATGTGCCTTACCGGTAAAACTTCCAAAAAGTTTATCGGAAAAATTACCGCAAATTGTTGGAGAAATTTTTAAATAATTTTTGACCAAACATTTCCCGGCAATTCATCGAAAATACCGATTATTAATATATTTTTACCGGTAAGGCACACAATACTAAAAAAATTTTTGAAATATTTGGAGCGATCCGCATAATAGAGCTAGCTTTCAGAAATGAGTGATGATGACGAAAAGTTTAGAAAATGAGGCAGAAGAAACATTTCACAAGTTGCAACGAAAATTTCAGAAGAAAAAAGGTTTCCAAAAAAAGTCGACTTACCAACTTTTTCAGCTCAGCTACTCCTTATTCCGCAATCTCGTTTCGCAATTTTCGATGAGTCCTGAAATCAAAAAATCAATCAATAACCTTTCCGAATATCTCAAAACGCAAAAGAATTAGAAAAAGGAGAAAGCTGTCGAATAGGTGAACACATCACAACAGGTCACATTAAAATGAAGTGCCGCCTAGAGAAAGGACATGGCGCTGGGAAACTGTTGTTGGTGTGAGAAAAGTGGAAAGAAGATGATCGTCGTGGCAAAAATGGGGTAAAACATAACGGATGAAGTGGAGAAAAGATGAAGCATATTAGGGTGGTCTAGTTATGTTTCTATCAAGTGCAAACAAAGTAGCCGGTACTTGAAGAAAACATGGTACTGCTGGTTCTAGGCGAATGGCCTTGAAAACCTTAATTTTCAAGTTTTTTCTAAAAATAAATTTTCTAAAGCGAGTTATGGACCAGATTCGAAGAGAACACATTCATCAAAAAATAGTTTGTAAATGCTAATTACAGTGGAGAATGCTACAACAAAAACGTGAGTTTTCTGAAAGAATATCCTTAGACTGGTATAGTCCAAAGCTTCAAAATATGGTTATGGACCAGGTTCAATAGTGAAATGGTTTTTAAAAAATCAGGACATTTTTTCGAAAAATCAGGATTAATTCTTTGAAAAAACGGGACTTCGTTTCTGAAAAATCAGGATTAATTCTTCAAAAAATTGGAACATATTTTCTGAAAAATCGGGGCAATTTCTTTGAAAAGTCGGGACAAATTATTTGAAAAATCGGGACTTATTTTCTTAAAAATATGGACTGATTTCTCGAAAAATTAGTTCTAGTCTTTCAAAAAAACGGAGACACATTCTTTAAAAATTTAAGCCTCGGATATTTGGTTCAAAAAATATACGATCTGCACAGAAAAACCAAATTTATGAAAATGAAGAAAATTTTAAACTAAGAATAGTTACCATAAGACAAAACCTCTAGTAGCAGCGGATAACATTTGCCATGCCAAAAAAATTGACGGTGACAATGAATATGACAAACTACGACTAACCACATAATACAAACTTGACTTTTCTGGATGAAAGAAAATTTTCAATAAAAGTAACTTATAAACAAAAAACCCAATTAGTCTAGAACAATCGTCCTAATATCATTGCGGTAAGAGAAAGAACCGGAATTCAATAAAAATGAAATGAAGCTGTAAGGGGGGCGCCTTCTCTTTTTTCTCGAAGCTTCTGCCTCACAGATGATGTCGTCGTAAACACTGTACACAGATTGAGAAAGAAGAAGAAAAGAGGGGAAGTGTTATTACGCGTACAAGGAATTTGAATAATTATTACGCAGCCACCTCCTTCTCTCCCTCTCAGCTACCGTTTGTTGTCATCTTCATCTGAATATATCGGGGCCAAGTTTCGTTTCACTTATTCCCTGTGTTTCTTCTTCCTCCTGAGAGACCCCCCCCCCCCTTTTCCCGATAATTAGTTTTGCGCCACACGTCTCCATGCACTTTTTCCTCCCCTCCCTCCACCCCCCTCACACGTCGTCTGAACGGTCCCTCCTCGCCAGCCGCCTGGACGGTAAACATTCAAGGGGGAGATGTGTGTCAAACGTGTTTATATAACCGTTCTCTTTTGCTGTTGGCGAGCGGCGTGGTGTCACCCCTGCCGGATAAACGGAAGGGGAATTTAGAAGAGATTTAGAGAGACGGAATGAATGAATAAAGAAGGTGAAAATATGATGGACTTGGATTGACACCAAAAGCATAGAGGTAAATGAGATGTGACAGGTTGCAGAGGTCAATATTTAAAAAAAAATAAGGTTGAGGTGCAGTTTGTCTCACCGAAAAACGAAATTAAATGGGTGTTTCGGTAAGTTATCCAAAAGTTTACCGGTAAAAACTTTTTGGAAAAATGCAGAAAATATAATTTATCAAAGCTTCATCGCAAAATTTATCGGTAAATTTTATCGTAATTCTAAAGCATTGTTGCTCAATTTTCTAGAAATTGGGCGCCGAACAAGCTAATTAAAAATTTACCGAGGTTTTACCGGTAAATTTGTGGCAAATTGTGGTAGAAATTCTGTAAATTCAAAAACTTCAACCAATCAGCTTATCGGTAAATTAGAAGGGGGAAATTGAATAATATAAACTTTCAAGGATAAATTTACCGGTAGAAATTTGAAATAATTTATCGAAAAATTACAGATGAAAAATTGATTCCTGAAATCATTGTTGATAAACTTACCGGTAAAGATCTGATGCATTTACCGATAAATTTGTCAAACAATATATAATTTTGAAGCGTAGTTCTTAACTTTTTCAAAATTTGCTGATAAAAGTTCGTAAAATTCACCGAACTTATACCGGTAAATGTACCGGTAATGCCATCCGAACTTTACCGGTAAAACATAATGCTGTGAAGACGAAAAACCGGGTTAGGCGTCAACAAGAGCGAAAAGCCAAGGATATGAAATTGAGAAATAGGGAAAAACCGTAGCTTAAAATTGAACTCAAATCTGTCCAATGAAAAATGGATCAAACTCAACAAAGTCACTGAAGATATATTTCACGACTTAAAAAATTATTTTGAAAAGTTGCTCCTACATCTGTATTTTTTGACTCAGCAAAGAATCATGAAATATCTGAGAGCTCTGCAGAAATTTGAAGAACATCCATGTTTCATTGATGCTCTTCATCGATCATCTTGCTCATCATCAAACATTCAGAACTAGCCGCCCGTGTTGCCCGTGTTGCGTGATGCTAATGCTCATTGGCATGGTATTCGGAAGAAAGGCGAAAAAAAGATTCGAAACTTTTGCATCAAAAGGCATCAAAAGAAAAGGGCGCGAATTGCAAAAACATGATCGGATGACACCACAAACAAAAAAGGTTCGCGCCGCGCCGCCGGCCGAGCTGTCCGCGCAGCACTTGCCTTTCCCAATGATGATGATGATGATGCGCTCCGTGTTTCGATATGAAATAACAATTGGGTGTGAGGGAGATGAAAATGAGACCGGTCTCCCTATCTCTGTCCGGCAGAGAGGGAGGGATGGGATGATTGGCGCGAGGAAACTTGTGGGGAAAACGAACGGTGGCACGTGGAATAAGAAGAAGAAGAAGAAGTCTCGAGAAGACAATGACTACCTACTGTTTTTGTGTAACTGGATAGTTAGTCAAGGATGAATACATTGAAAAAAAAAAGATTGAACAGGTTTATAGAGTTGTAAACGCTCTAAATGACTGTTTTTAGTTTTGCATTTTAGAATAAATTGAGCAGCCTTGGACTAGTTTTTTCTTACAATGAGTTGTAAATTTGGCAACTTTCTGACAATCGGGAGAATGGCTAATTTTGACCCTTTGAGACCAAAATCGACTTAAAATCGTCACGAATTCCGTTAAAAAATTTCCATAGTTTTTGGTCTGAAAAGTTTCAGACCAAAAATTTTGGACTTTGATTTTCGGTACATTTTCAAACTGTTAGCTGTTTTTTTTTAATTCGAGAAGGTGAAAAAACTTGAAATTTTCAGAAAAACTTCTGAATTTACAGATAAGGTCCGAAATTTTCAGGCCCTGTTGAAAAATTATGCACAACTTTACGCAATGATTTTACAAAAATATGGTTTACTAAAAAAAAAAGAACGCAACCTGTTCGTCTGGAATGTTTGTAGTTTCTCTAAAACTTCTGGACACTGCCTAGAATCTTTAAAAACTCATGTTTTCAGATAAGTTATTTATTGGACGACGTCTGAAGCTCAGAAATTTAGCTTAAACGAGATTTGCCGTCCTTCGTATTACGATTTTTGTTTTACACTACTCAAATATGGTGAAATTAATGAAAAATTCTCACGGACTTGTAATCAAGGGCCTCATTCTAAATGTTACCCAAAAAATTTCATAATCAACGCGTCTCACCAAGCAAGCTACTAGTTTTTTCAAAGTCTGGTAATCCTACGTGTGTTCATTTCGAAGTTTTTCGTTCGACGATTCAACAACTTTCACCCATCAAAAACGATTATAAAAAAGTTTGATATTCTTTTCAATTCTGCGAAAAAAAAACCATCGACACATGTGGCCTCGAAACGATGGAAAACCAATAAAAAACGTTGGAAGTTATTAAAAGTGAGGGTGGTTTCAAGGAAGGATGAAATGTTGAGAAAAAAAATGAGAAGATGAGATGAAAAGTCAAAGAATTAAATTGAGTTAAAATGATTTCAAAAGAGCTCCCAAAAATCGGAAAAGAGCAAAATGAGTCCGAGTAACATTGGCTGGAGTTTTTGATCTACCATTTGCAAGGAAGTAAAAATGTGACAAATAGGTGTAAGAAACACTTTCGAAACCATCAAAAGACAACGGGCTCCTTTTTGGTGTCCCCGTTCTGTTCTGAAGGTTGTCAAAACAATAGAAGTCCCCCGTCCCGGGTGACGACGCGTCTCGATAGGTACACGCGTCGGCACACGTGTACAATAGAAACAAGACGAATGGAAAAGAAGGGAACTGTGCGGGAGAGCGGGAACGGGGGAAACGAGGGACGGGAAGGGATCAACTGGTTGCATACACCAAATGGCTCGGATTACCAACCGGTCAGTAGAAGAAGAAAAGCGCAGCGAGCGGAAAGGGGGAGGGCTCGGGAACGCGTGAGTTGGGGAAACTGAGATAGAAGCAGGGAGGTGTTAAGAAAGATTTTGAAAATTTCATCTTTTAACTTTTAACCTAGGTTCAAAGATTTCAGTGGTTCAATGTAAACTAAACATAAGTAAACAAAATTGAAAAGCCGCGTAATAAAGATGGCAAAAAAATATTCAAGGGAATTTGAGCATCCATGCTGCGAGCACCGTTACAGATGAATTTTACAAATATAAAAAAAAGCGTGTCTATGCTAAACTGATCAAACCAAGAGCTAATTGTGATGAATGAACACTAATGAACAAGTTTTTTGTCCCTTTTTTCTGACGATGCCATTTTAGACTTATCAATTGAGAGCGAATTCCAAAAAAGTGTCTTACCGGAAAGCAACTTATCAATAAATGAATATTCCGAAACATAATCGAAAAATGTACCGGTAAAAATTTTATAGAAAAATTTTAAAAAATTACCTTAGTTATAGAAAAATGACCCAAAAAAAGTATCGATGAAGGTTCGATGAATTTACCGGAAAATTGACCGGTAATTTTTCCGGTAAACTTTTTGATCTACCGGTAAAAATGCATAACGTTTTGACACGTTTCTTGAAGTCGCGGAAAAATTTTTTTTGACTGTCGATTTCTGCAGAAACCAACCTAAAGCTTTCAAACCAAACCGTGTCTTTTCTCCACAAAAGCTTCCCACCCATAACCTTTCCACATAAACCGTGTGAAAGAAACCTTTTCCAATGCAGCTTATATGTACAACAAAAGGGGTGAATAGTGCAATATAGACCTCTGGGTGCCTTCTTGTTTACCCAAATTGGTGTGCTGGTTGGAGAAGAAAAAGAAGAAGACCAAAAGGTGTTTGAGGGGAGGAAGGGGCTTTTGGTGTGAGAGAGAGAGGGAGCAAGAGGGTGCAGGTGTGTGCTCTGTTTGAATGAGGAAACGGGGTGACTTATCATGGTATTAATACTGCTAATGAGGTACTGGGAAACCTGAGGGCCCTGGGGAGAATAGTAACATTATGAGAAATTAGAGTGAGTAATATTTTTGGTATTCATAGAACCTCGAATGTTTTTTGACTTTGCACTTTTAAAAAGTTTGTGCATTTTTTCTTTTTATGACACACTGAGACTAAAAATCTCTATTAGAACTCTGACGAGCTTTGTTGAAAAATTTTCTTTTTTTTTTGGTCTGAAATTTTTCAGACATAAAATTCGAAATCAGGTTTCTCACCAAAAACGTTTTTTCCGAGCTTCCTGTGAATACATCATAAGCACTTTTCGGTAATGTTTGGATTTGGAAACTATTTTTTGAAAAATTCTGAAAAACATGTAAAATTTGAAGGGATACATTCCTAAACGCTTTGATGACACTCAAGAATTTTCAGACAATTCTGAAAATTATTTATTTTCAAAAAAATCTCCAAAAACTTTCAAAATCCGTTAGAATTCAATAGGTGGAAGTGGTCACAAATGAATTTCAGCACGTTTCGAAAATTCTGATTCGAAAAACATCTGCAAGTACACTTCCTCGTATTCGGTTTATTTACAGCCCCCATTCCACCTGAAAGTGAAAGCCAAAGGTCGAAAATTTTGAAGATTGACTATAAAACATTTATTCACAGACTGTTTTTTTTTCATAGCATTGAGTTTTCAGTAAATAATAACCGTACAATGGAGGAAGTATTTACAAGACACCTGGAAAAATCAGGCGAGAAGGAGGAGCTCTTGTGACCAGCTTTGACGATGATGATAGGTGAAGGCACAAGTTTGATAAGAGAGACTAGATGAAAGATATGAACTAGAACGAAAATGATTATATTGGTGATAATTGAGCCCGAAGAGATGAAGCTTATTGAGCCCAGCCACAGGATCTTTTGACGGCTTCTTTCCAACGAGCAAGTTCGGCGGACCGCCAGGCGTCGTTTTTTTGTGGAGTGAAGCGATTGTCCTACAAAAGAAAAATTATGGATTTCAACCCAAGAAGTTCAGAAAAACTCACCTCACTAGACTGTTCCAAAAACTCATCCAAACTAATCTGCTGAGCACCAATGCCTCCTGCCACCGCGGCACCCCATCCGGAAATTTCAGTAATCTTCGGCGTGACAATATCTCTGCCCATAATATCCGCTTGAATTTCATTGAACAATTTGTTGGCAATCATTCCTCCGTCGACTTTTAGGGTGGTCACTTTTGTATCATTATCGAGATCTTGCTCAACTGCGGCAATCATTTCAGCACTTTGGAACGCGACTGCTCGAAGAGCTGCCAAACAGATGTGCTCTCTTTGAGAGACTTGGGTCAGCCCGAGGATTGTACCACGGGCCGTGGAATCCCAGTATGGGGTGTATAGTCCTGTGAAAGATGGGACAAAGTAAACTCCAGATGTGTCTTTCACACTTCGGCAGAGGTCTTCCATCTCCTTAGCATCATTGATAAATTTGAAGTTGTCTCTGAGAAATCTGACAACATTGCCACCGATGGATCCGGAGCCTTCTAGGGCGTAGACTACTGGAGAATCTGCGCCGAACTGGAATCCTACTGTAGTTAGCAATCCGTTCTTCGAAATAATTGGTCGGGTTCCAATGTTGCACAACATAAAAGTTCCGGTTCCATACGTATTTTTGGTTTGCCCGGCATTCAGACATTGATGGCCAACCATTGCAGCCTGCTGGTCTCCGAGACATCCGGAAAGAGGAACACCTTCTAATGGACCTTCTCTGAAATGTCCATAGACTTCTGCGCTTGATCGGATTTCCGGAAGGATTTCCATTGGCAAATTGAAGAATTCGCAGAGTTCAGTGGACCATTTTCTTTTATGCAGATCCAACAGTAGTGTTCTTGAGGCATTGGAAACATCAGTCACGTAGGCGCCAGACAATTTCCAGATAATCCATGTGTCAACAGTTCCAAACATTAAATTTCCGGCTTCATAAGTTTTGCGGACTTCTGGAACATTCATGAATAACCATTTGAGCTTGAGAGCACTAAAGTACGGGTGGATTGGAAGACCGGTTTTGTTACGGAACTCGTCTTTGGACCTGGAATTTTTTGGAATTTTTCGGGTAATTCTAATGTATTTTAATAATATTAACTCACTTGGATGGAGTTCTGGAAATTGCCTCATCAGCAAGAGCCGATGTTCTGGTGTCGAGCCAAACAATAGCGTTATGCAAAGGCTTTCCGGTGGACTTGTCCCAGACAATACTCGTTTCTGAAACCAAAAAAAATTATGATTAAACAAGACGAGACATGAAAAAAATTGTGTTCTCATTTTGGTTCTCGTGGCACTGCTGAAAACGCTCCCGATCATCAAACGGTGTGATAGCTCAGTATGATTCTTCGAAAAGTAATGATTTTTTTACTTGGAAATATTCAAAATTGAAGAACTAGTGCATACACCACATCTCACGACAAAATGCATACAAACGTGTTCTGCTCCCTAACGAAAAACTACAGTAACCTCACCTCTCTGATTAGCCACACCGACAGACTTGATTTCATCAGCCGAAATTCCAAAATTGTCAAGCTTCTTGATTGTTTCATGAATGCATGTGACTACGGTATCATAAATCTCCATCGGATCCATTTCGACCCATCCTGCTGCAGGGAACAGTTGACGGACTTCGATCTGTAAATTTATCATTCCAATCAGTGTGCCCTACTGGTAAAATTTCGTGAAATTTTCAGAAAATTTAAACTTACCTGATGGCTGGTCACCAACTCGCCAGTGTCCGCCTCAAAGACGAGGAACCGGCTGGAGGAAGTGCCTTGGTCGATTGCCGCCAAAAGAACCATGATGTTAAATTGAAAGACGTTGAATTAACTTCTCTTCAGATGATTTTAAGTTTTAAGTTCTTCTTGTTTTGATGTTACTGAAAAATAGAAATAGAAATTTGGATTTCAAAGATGAAAAATGGGAAATGATAAAATCAAAATGACGTTACGAGACGGAGGGCAAGCGGAAAATCTGCATACTGTACAATTTCTTGTTGGGGAGATTTGGGGGAAGAAGAATATAAAAAGTGATGACGTGGCAGAATCAGATCAGTGAAGAAAATACGAAAATTTTAGAATAGCACGTGAAAAATTACCAGGGCAAAAAGTTCTAGACTATTCTATTAGTTCTACAAAATAGTTCTAGAAAAGGCGATTTTTTTTAATCAAAGACCGGTTTCTTACGGTAATATTTAGGCCCAAAAACTCTTAAAAATCACAAAGCAAAGCAAAAATTATAATACAGAAATGAAAGAAAATAATACATACGTCGTTTGCCGTGTTTCTTCCCCCCGACTGACTGACAGGTCTCTCTGATACCGACCTATAAAAATCGGCCAGTGGGCGTGGCTTTGTCGTCCATGTGATCGCCACACGTTCTTCTTTCCGGACACTAGACCACACCCTCATCTCTATCAAAGAACAAAAATAAATTGATTATTTTAGTGATAAGACAGGCCCTCACAACAGCTGCCGTATGTACATGCGGACTTTCACCTTTGAATGGGTGTTCGATAGTATAGCTAAAGTGGGTCAGAGTACAAGTTACAAAGTTTGAAGTTAATGAAAATTCTGGACTTTATATAGACAGGTTTCAGAGTTCGCTAAACACAAATTATCAGATAATTTATCAGGTGGCATCAACTAGACAACATGTAAATATTATGAAATTAGAGAACAGAGGAGAATCCTGAGGTCATATGTTTTGGGTGATTTTTAAAAATACCTTGTCTATAGAATAATCAGAGATCAAAATGTCAAAATTACTGGTCAGGTTTTCTAACAAGCGACGCTACTTTTTATAGACTTTGAAAATTTTCTTAGAATCCGGGCATAGAATCACGGCCCCGGTAGGAAAATCACTTCATAATTCGAAGGACCACAAATCTCGTTTGAGCCAGATATTCTGAATTTCAGACAGCGTTCAGTAAAAAATTTTGTTACTTTGAAGGCTTCTATGCTTGCTTTTTAGGAGTTTCGGAAAAACTACGGGCATTCCAGACAGAAAGAAATTAATTCTGATAGTTTTTCGAAAAATATTTCTAGAACTATCGGCTAAAAATTTATTCAAATAGCATATCAAAAATATTTCAATTTTCAAAATAACACAAAATACCCGTTTAAATAGAAAAGAAAACTAGAATACCTAAAAGAAAAGTCACATGAAAACTATTGTGATTGACATGGATCAATAATAGGGTAAAAGAAGAAACAATCAAAGAAAAGAAGAACCTAGAAAATGAGAGGGTTCATACATCCCCTATTCATTCACAAACAACGTGTTGTTATCAGTATATCAAACCGGGACAGAAGGTCCCAATGATAAGATGATCATAGTTCAAAAGATAATAGATAGAATAACTATGAGGTTAATTATTATTCAAAGAAGAATTTTTTTGAAAATTTACCGATAAATGTGCTGTAAATGTTGAAGTAATTTTTTGGCGCCAAAACTTAATTTAGAGAAAACGTGGAAAAAATTGCTCCAAATTTATGCTAGTCCACACTGCTTAGCAAATTCGCAGGTAAATTTTTCGATTTAAGGTAAATTTACCGACAAATTTATCGAAAAAATTTATCTACAATTTCCGATAAATAAATATTTGTCGGTACAGTTTTGTAAATTTACCGGTAAACTTTTTGTGATTTACCGGTAAATTTTCCAAAAATTTACCGGAGAGTCACACTGCTCTTTTTTCCTTGTTTTGTACCATGTACCTCGGCCTATTCCCACGTTTTCGGTACATTGTACCCTGTTCTTCGCAACATTTTGGGCTACAATTTTCGGATTTCCCCGTTTTTATTTCCATTTTGAACCGTAAACACAAAAGAATTTATCATTTTGATAAGCGGTGCAAGAGAACCCCGGGAGAACGAGCACTCGGCGAAAATTGGAAAAGACGAAGAAAGAAGAAAAGAAAGAGAAATAGGGGTGCAAGTGTACCGATTGATGGTCTGATAGGAAAAATGATAAGATGGGAAAGAAGAGAAAAATGTTTGTGTGTGTGTTGTTGTAATGTCTCTTTGAAAAGGAGAAGAAGAAAAAGAAAAATTGAGGGGATGGAAAAAAGAAAGATGGGGGAACAGGAGAAGAAGCCACGTGGGCGCCAAGAAATTCCTATGACGTTGTTGGTTTTTGTGATAAGCGGGAGAGAAAAATGGACGATGTCGAGAAATTAGAAACGGGGATATAGTTTCAGTCAGCGCTGTCTGCGAAAATCAGAAAATTTTGAAATAAAATGATCGGACTAGTTACCGAAAAGATGAAGAAGGGCTGAAGTCACATTCTATCTATGTATTTTTCCATGCTAGTTTTGTTTTTTATAAAGAAATTACCCAAAAAATCACTCAAAGGTGCAAAAATCACGCCTCAAATCACAAGTTACAGACTGATGGCCGCGGTCGAGAAACCGTCAACGCGCCGTCCTTTTCCGGTTTTTTTCGCTGTTTTTCAGATGATTTCGATAGAAATATTTATTTCTTTTTCCTCTTTTGTATTGTAAAATGTTTGAAAAAAGTGGAAAATATGGAAAAAAGTGCCTGCGCAATCGGATTCTCGGCCGCGGCCACCAGGCGATAACTTGCAATTCTGGCCGCTATTTTTGCGCTTCAGAACAATTCTTGAGCGATTTCTTTACGAAAAAAATAATCAGCATGAAAAAATGAACCAGATACGACAAACCATTACAAAATGAATTTAATTGAGGTGAAGAATCTAAACCGTGGTTTTCGCTACAGTATCTAATCTGCTATACAACACTTATTATTCTCCATAATTTGATTTTCAAAAATCATCCTTCTTATTTGTCAAACAGACCGCAATTTCATTCGTTAGATAAGACAATCCAAATAATTTGATAAGATTAAAAGTGTGTGACGTGGCAAATATTCTGGACAACCGACCACTGTATAATAACTTTCCAAAATGACTTATCTCAGAGATGAATCAAAAGTTCGATGTTCCCTTTACTCCGACAGCTGCCCTTCCTATCATTTATCACTCCGTTGTCTCATCTATTCGCCCTTAGAAAATCGTTCGATTGGGAGTATTGAACACTTTTGAAAGTTATCAACGTCTTTGTCAGTTGTCCCTTTCGTATCATTCTGAACTTTACAACTTTATGTTTTTCAGTTTATAAATCAAAAAAAATCGACTTTTTTGTTTTCGAATGTACCCCTCTTCCTGATGAAAAGGAGCAATGAACAATTTGAAAAAGGCTGAAAATACTCACTTTTTCTCAATTTCTTGTTGACTTCTTCTGTTAATTTTCAAGAATTCCGACAGCTTTAGTCAGTTTACAATAATTTTTTCACAGGCGAATTGTCTTCTTCTTCAACAAAAAACCTTTTAAAATTCAAGTTTTTTTATACAAAAGTCTGTTTTTTTACTTCCAAAGTTACATATCAATTTCCTGTCTTTCTTACGATTCAGTCACAGTCAAAACCACCGTCAAAATGATCAATGATACGATCAGAACTTGGATACTGTAGAATCACGTGGAAAACGGGAGGCCGACACGTGGAATTACGATTTTCCATGTGGACGTTTTCACGCGATTTTATGATGAAAAGTAATTAAATAAGTGAACTTCCCCCACGTGGATTATTCTTATCTTGATCAAAATACCCATAAAAGTCAAAAAGTTTTTCGAAAAAATCAGTTATTAAAAACAAATTTTAATCAATAAATCCCTCTTCACTCGAATACAAAATGGCGAAAGAAGACAATCAAAAAGAAAATCAAAAAGAGAACAATCCGAGAGCTGAAGATAAGGAGAAACAGGACAAATCAGCGAAGAACAGCGATTGTGATGAGGCGAATTCGGAAGCTTCAAAAGTTCCAATCACTATTGATCCGGAGGTAATTTTCAGACAAAAATTCAGAGGAAAAATTCCTGGAAAACGGGAATTTTCTCCTGAAATTCTTTATAAACCGACCGGAAAACTTCGGGCCGTTAAAATTTTCCAGATTCATTTCCGAACAAAATTCCTGAAACTTACCGAAAAAGCGAGCCAAAGTTGGTTTGAAAATTTCGTAGCCGGCAAATTTTTGAAAAAAAAGGTTTTCAAAAAACATTTTCTGAATTGGCAGAGAGATTAATTTTAGACACATAAAGTCAAGAATCGAGCAGAGAATCTCCACAAACTCCGTTAAAGTTTTTTGGTTTTCTCGTCTGAAAACTTTCAGACAAAAAACCAAAGACAATTTTTTCAGCCAATTCTCAAAATTTTTTCAGGAAGCTCGTTTCTCCAACGCTGGAGGCAAATCGGAGCACATGGTGGTAAACTTCACCCCGAAACGAATGGCTCTTAAGATTCGGTGTGGAAACGCGCTGTTCCGTGTCGAGCCAACTCATATGATTGTGGAGCCGAATAAGTGTCGTCAGTTGACAATCAACCGGATGCCTGGCCCGATTCAAACCGACAAAGCAATCATTCAGTACATTGATATTGAGAAGGATGTGCAGGACGCGAAGGCCGCTTTCAAGGCTGCCGATGCGTGTGGCTCCAAGATACCGTACATCAAGGTTAAGCTTGTGGTGAGTTTTCTTTTAGAGCCCCCTGGCTTTTCTCAATTTTCCCCCCTCAAAACCTTTTCTTCGAATTACAGGCAGGAGCCAGTGGTGGGCGAAAGATGTCACGAGAATTGTTGGAGGAGTAGTCGAAACATCCGGTGTATAATGAGCTTTTGGTTGTGTTTGCACGAATAAAAACATACCAATTTATTATATTATTATTATTATTATTCTTTTCTCACAATTTTATCGGCCCGTTGTATGGTCATATGCTTGGAAAATATAAAATATATATACAAAGGAAATGGAGCTCTAGACCATATGCGGAATCTCGTCGTCGTCATCATCATCGGTGTCGTCGTTGTAGGCGTCGTCGCCAGATGTCGCGTGATGATTGGATATGACGAAAGAGTCGCTGGTCTCTTTTGTGCCACCACCTCCGCCGAAAACAAGTTCACTGGACAGAAGTCGGCGAGCAATTGCGATGGCAACTGCGTCGATTTCAGTTCCGATTTGGCGGGAGGAATCGCTGAAAATTGGGAAGATAAAGGGCAAAAGTGGATGGAAGGGGCTCTAGAGAAGTTGAAGGATAGGAGGGCGTTCAGAGAGGCGGCACGGTTTGTTTTTCTCAGATTTTCAAAATTTTTTGTTCAAAGCAATGATACATTTTTTGGTGTCTCTAAGACTTATAGTAGGTTAATGAAGGATAGGGTGTGAGGCTAGAAAGAAGAAAAAGGTGGATTATTTGGATAGACAGTAGGAGGTCACGAAGACATGCATTTTTTTTCTGGAAAAGACTCCAAAAAGTTTTTTCCCCTACTTTTGTTGATTTCTTACGACGTCGGTCTCACGGAGACCGAGCATTGAAAATGCGCCCACTACCGCCAGCGGCATGGATTGTCTGAAACGTTTTCCTAAGATTCTCAACCCATTTTTCAACAGAAGTTACTACGAAAAAAACTAAAAACTTACAAACTGCGGGTTACGGTAACATAATCTTGTTTTCGGGGAGCACTTGCACTGTGGCAGATTAAGGGCTTAATGGCTTCTCGGATTTCCTGAAAGAGCCCAGAAGTTGAAATTGGAAGAACCGAAAAATGCTCACCTGATTGAATAGATAGTACACAAACAGTCTGGTAGCACAAACCAGAATGTACAAGACAGATGTTACATCGGTGCATGTTTCGTAAAACTGAAAAAAAAATTTTTTTCCAACTTTCAAAATTATTCGAATTTACCGCGTAGGCGTCTCCAGTTTGTGTAGATTGGAATGCCACGTATTCCCACAGAGTAACGAAAACATTCAAAATGTTGGCAAGCAGATATGAGAATACGATGCAAACCATCAAAATAGTGGCTGATCGAATTTTCGTCTTGTGATCACTGGACAGGAAGCGAAACATTTGAGCGGATCTCTGCTGCATTCGAAGAATCTTTACTATTTTATAATTGAGAATTGCGAGGAGCACGAATGGGACAAGAACTGTCATGATTTGTCTGAAACCTTGTTTTTTGAGAATCGGTTCTCATTTCCTTCGAGTAAGTACCTGATATAAAACCGATAAACTGTTCCATACCAAAACGTGTGTACAATCGGCGACAAGTTCAAGTAATACTCGCTGATTTCCCCAATACACTCCAGATTCTGCTCCAATTGCATTTCAAAAAGTATTGGCGCCCGAAGCAAAAGGGCCAAAACGAACATGCAGAAGGCAGATAGTCCACGGCATTTTCGGAAAGTACCAAGGCATTTGGCACGTAGCGTGATCAAATATCGCTCGATAGTTGCCAGAATAATTAGGTAGCATGAGAAAGTCATTGATGTTTGTGAGAGGGCCAGAAGGGGTCCCACGTATTGAACGTAGAGATTTGAAAGCCATGGAAGTTGTAGCCGATCTTTGATGATATCCATTGCTATCACTGGCCCGTAGTTTAGTGATAAAAAGCAATCTGAGAGGGCGAGGAGAGCCAGGAAATAAAAGTGATTGTGTTTGGAGGAGAGTAGAACCTGGAGGGATTAATTTTGTGAACTGTTTGGATATGAGAACGTGAAATTTACTTTTGATATCAACATGTTGGAGACTATTGACAGTACTGATAGGGATGTTCCACAAACTGCCACCAGGTACCATCGTCGATCCAAACTCTCTACTGCACATGCCTCATTAATTGCTACATCAGGTGCTTCTGTGATGTTCATTCTGAAATTGAAAATTAGGTTTTGGAATGAAATGGAAAAATCATTTGAGAAAGTACTAAAGCAAAGAAAACCAGTTCACAAGGGCATCCAAAAAAAAAGTTAAAACAACTCCAGGATCAGAAACAGAGCACATCATGTTTCAAAGAAAAGAGTTCAGAACCTAGAATGTTTTGGAAGTGATGCAGGGACATTCAATAATCATTTGCATAAAAGGATAGAGGAAGAGATACGCGGACATCAAACATCAATTGATTTGAGAGGAACTTGGAGGACCAAAACGGACCACCCTGATTATAAAAAAAATGTTGCATGCTGCAAAAAAATGTGGACCATAATGAAAAAAAGTTCTCTAAAATATAGGTCACAGGAAATCAAAACACAGCAAAGATCCACTCGGAGAAGCCGGGAGCCAGTTTAAATATTCAACTTGTTTTTCCTCGTATTTATATGTGTTTTCAAGGAAGTTAAGTCTACCTGCTAAATTTCACAGAAAAAAGATTTCCAGATTTGAAAGAATGAGGGAAAAAATAAAGATTTCAACAAAAAAAAAGCAATTTGACAAGTGGAAAGCATGAAAACATTTGGTGGGAGTATAGGGGGGTATAGACCGGAAATTGTAGGGGATAGAGAGAAGGAACCGAAAAATTGAATAATGTTTTCGTAGACAACTGCTGTGGTGTTCACTTTTTTGCTACATAAAAAAGGAGGAGGAAGAAAAAGTGCCAATTAATTCTTGAATAATGACCATTCCAGAAGGTTCAAGAAGCATACTGAATTCGGTTGGGCCCTTTTTGGCTGAAATCGAAAATTTTTTACCATTTTTTGTTCAAATTATTTTGCAATGATGAATTCTTTCATAAAAACTAACAAAAATCGGTGCACAGCACAAAAGTGGGCCAAAAAACAGTTTTTCTAATTTTGATGTCGTGTACTCCTCTCGGACAATCGAGCTTCTCAAAGCATCAGTTACTATCTTTTTTTATACGGAACGTTTCACATTTTCTAGCCTTGCTATATAACTGAAACAAAATCTTCAAAAATTTAAAGCAAATTTATACAAAAAAGCCTCTGAAAATGATGCTTTGAGAAACTAGATTCTTCCGACCTCCTTCAAGCCCTATGCGTCCAAACCGGTCAGCAAAATACCATTGGAAAACAAAAAAGAAGAAAAAAACCTTCGGGGAGCATATGGAATGAGATGAAATGTTTCATATTTGTGTGTGCATCTAAAGGGATTGGAAGAAGGGAAAAATGAAGAGTGGGGCAAAAGGGGACACACAAAAGGGGCGTGGTCTTAATATAGGAAAGAAAGAGAGATGAGTTGGGGTTGGTGGTTTGCTAAAGGAGTGGGTAAAGGGGCAGGAATTGAATCAGAAGATATGAAAAGGAAAGGAAACGCGGAAGAGGAGAAGGATAGGAGCACGGGTGGGCTTCTTGTGTCTAGAAAAGGATGACGTGGCAGAAGGCTTCAAAAGAAGGACTGAAATCAGGAATTGGTGAAAACTTTCAGAATGATTTCAGAAGCGATCTGGCTTTTCACACCGTTTATTAGCACTTTTCATGAATCGGCCACGCAAAATAATTCGGAAAAATGGTAAAATTACTGAATTCAGACTATATAGGAAAGATTTGAAGACGTCAAATTTGGCTGCGGGACAGGTGTTTTTGAAATGGCATGGCAGGCGGAATATGGAATTAGGTGGCACACGTGGCGTAGGTGACTGATAGCTCTTATTGATAATTTTTGCCGATTTTTATTTTCATAACTAACCTATTAAGACTAATAAATCTCGTCATTTTTTTTCCGGTGTTGTCCACACCAAACACCAAACGTCTGGGTCATCAATAATTCAATTATTTTTGTGTCGTGAAATTGGGAAAATTTTGGGTCATTTTTACTAGAATTATGGTTGTTCTTCGCTAAAATAAAGCCCTTTTTAATTTAAATTTTTAATATTTAGTGTTAAAGCCCTCATCGAATTAAAAAGTGACATCAATCCCCCTCCGATCTTCGACTACTTCTAAAACACATATATGTAAATGATTTTCGGGTAGGAGTCTAGTGAAGACGTCAAAGAAGAAGAAGAAGCTGAGTTGTACATCCTTGTTCAAGTCAGGATGACCTCTCTCCGTAAAGTGGTGCTTTGTGTCACGCATTATGAACTTAGGTCATGTCTCTTTTTTGGGAAGGGTGGTCTAGACCTAGAAAATTTGTTGCACTTTGGTCAGCTGTAAACAATATGTTTATGATTTGAAATTTCGGAGACTTCAAAGCAGTACTGGATTTTTTCTCATCTCACTTTTTCTCGTTTCTGACTAATTTTCCATGCTGATACCGTTTTTCATAGAGAAATGAACCAAAAATCGCTTTGAAGCGCACAAACTCTGCCCAAAATCGCAAGCTACAGAATGGTGGCCGCGGCCGAGAATCTGATGTCCTATTTTTCCTACGTTTCCACTATTTCAGTACGTTTCATATTAAAAACAGCTATAAAATGAACAATTGTTCTCTGTCGGGTTCTAGGCCACCGACCGCGGCGGCCACTAATTTGCAATTGGCGCTGCTTCCGGAGCTTTCAGACGGAACCGTCAAAAAAAAAATGAATTTCAAAAAAAAAAAGAATAGTATGGTCTTGATATTTACATTTTCTAATTACATCGTAAGTTAGCTTCGTGCAAAATTTTTGATTAATTGGAAGAAAAATTTTTTAGGGGCATTAGTTCCGTCATTATTGAGTAGTTAGAAGTAACAAAACAGTCAGAAAACCTTCAAACTCTATTGACCTTCTATATCTCCAAGAGATCAAGAAGTCTAATGACTATCAACTAAAAAGTGGCACGCACTAAACGTGAACTTGGTTCAACGATTCATATTCTTGGTTTAGTGAAGGTCGGCAACTATGCATAGATCCAAAGCACCATTTCTCACGATATGACGAATATAAATTCTTCGTGGGAAATGCGAATACAGGGTGCGGCCAAATTATTGCAACAACGAAACGACGTCTTTGACGCCAGATGGCAGGTGTTAGGACATTAATTATGACCTGAACTTTTTTTTAAAGTTTTACCTATCTATTCAGCATTATGCCCCTAAATTTTCTAAGCTTTATCTTCATTTTAACAAAACTTGTGGTTGATCTGCCAAAAGAGACACTCCCCTCATTTTCAGTTTTTGGCACGCGACCTAGGGACATAAGAGAAGATCATAAGTTTATTGATAGCTGATCGATAATTGAGACATTTATCGACTCCTATGTTTTTTTGAAGTTTTTCCTTATATTTTGGAATACAAATGAAATAGTTAGAACGCCCAAAAAGTATCAGGAGTGACTTTATTCACGGGAATTAGAAACGTTGCATTACTGGTACAAATCGATCTGTTTTTTTAAATCTGAGGCATGAAAGTCCTTCGAAAGCATTTTTTCGAGCGCGTATAATCTCTATCTGTTCGTGCTAAATGTAATTTCATTCTACCGATACATTAGTTCTATCAACCATCAAAAATCTCTACATGTCCATTTCAAAATTGCTTTTTTCGGTTTGGGTAGTGGTTTTTAAAGATGTTCCTTATCAAGATGAAAATTTTTACCGACTTTTCAGAAATAAAAACTTCGAGCTAGATGTATAAACTAATCACAAAACAATTTTGAAGCCTTCAGAGAAATCTTGAAGCAAGTTGTAAAACGGGGAAAGTGAAAAATACCTCCGTGCCGCAAGCGAGGCCTACCTTGTGGTACATGAGGATGGAATCAAAATATAGGGAACCGTGATTGGATACCTTTATTATTTTTGTTTTCTTAATCATACCAGCTAACTTGTGTCAAATTTCCAGCCTAATCGGACTAGTATTAGAGTTTTTATGACTTAATGAACTTGTTGCAATAATTTGGCCGCACCCTGTATATAAACTAAAAAGTCAAAACTTTTTTATAGCTTCTTTGTTCGTGTTAGCAACCGAGAATAAAGTTTTCTTTGCGAGGGCCAAAAATAAAAAAAAATGAAGTCCCGTGGTTTGCTAGAAGGGGACGAAATAGCACCGTAAATACCCCGAAGGGCAAATTTTATTTTTCGGTAACGAAAAAATTCTTGGTGAAATTATTGAAACAGAAAAATCTAGATAACGCTTCAAGATTCATTAGGACCAACCGGAAAAAATGTCGAAAAAAAACATTTCTCGTGGCAAAACGGCAAAAATGATGGGTCCCACGCTGTGTGATTGATGACTATTATGACGGTGAGGCTAAAGAAAAGGGGGGCGTAGGTCTAAAGGAACTTTTAGTGTTAGCCGAAGAAGATATCAAATGGATTTTGGGGAGGGTGATGCGGCTTGGTCTTTGTAAGCAAGATTTATGATGGCGGGAGTAAAAAAGTTTAGAAAAAAATTAAAGAAATTGTTCCGCGATTCAACATTGAAATCACGTGACTTTTCTCGAATTCTGTAGATTTTTATTTCACTTTAAAGTCAATCTATTATTTCAATTTGAATATAAACAGTAGAAAAGTATGAGTTTTGATCTGTTTCTATATATTTTTGTCTAGGAAATCTTATTATATACACCAAAACAAAAACGTAATAAAAATATATTATAGGAACATTAGAAAAAATTATTTAATTATTTTCCTTTGGGTAAGCGTTCTGGATTAAAGTTAATAATCTCAAATGCTAATTCTGAAAAAAATTTTAGAGGCGGAGCTTCAAAATCTCTAACCTTCCCTTTCGGTTCACCTTCTAAGAAACTGCATGAAGTTTGATTTTTCAGTCTATCAAAAACCAAACTTTGCAGAGTTTCCCACATTTTCTTTCAATCTTGGAAGAGATCATGAGTTTAGTGGGAAAAAAGTATAATAATGTTTTCGTGGAAAAACTTTCCCGGAAAAGTTAATTTCCGCTTTTTTCTTTACATTTGCAAAATATAATAGATTCAAAAGTTCTAAACTATCAAACTTAGTCATTCGCAGTGTGCATTGCTTTGATGAAATTACTGGTAAGGATTCGGTAAATTCTAAATTGTGAATTAAAAATTGTGAACTCCAAAACTCCGATACCAAATTCCAATATCATTGAACGCCGATGGTATAAAATTAACTTAGTAAGCATTTTACAGCACTTGTACCGGTAAATTTTTCACAAAACAAAAACTCACTGATAAATTTTTTGATATACTTTTAATAATCAATTTTCATCGATAACTTTTCCCGATAAACTTTCCGAAAATCTCGGTGAATTGTTTCAGATAAGTCGCAATGCTCATTTGTTATAAATCTCAGCCTCAATCTCGTGAGTTATCAAATATTCAAGTTTGCTTACCCAAGTACAATTTGCACCTAGTACAAAAATAGGACTTCTCCGATTACACATGAAGAAAACTTAATACCATCGTCATCAATATTTATCTAGATCTAATTATAAGGGTTTTTTTCTTAGTTATTTTTGCAGGATTGTTTTACAATCGGAAGAAGTACGTTTGTGTTTTAATGGGGACTAAGAACAGAGTTCTGTTATGAGAAGAATTTAAAAAAAAACGAAATTACTGGAAAAATATAGAACGATGAAGGCGAAAGAAGAAGATTCCAACTACTACATGACGCCAATTTATTTCAATTTTATTATTCTATAAGATAGGGAAGGGGGAAGAGACACCCAAATGAGATATTGAAAAAAAGGGATAGATGAATAATTTTTTTTTGAAAATGGAAAATAAAAGGTGAAACCCGAAAAAAATTCTTATGAGAAAAAATGGGTCAAGCTTCTTGTATAATTAGGAGAACAGGTTTGGAACTTTGAGGACTGGAGTTTTTTTTTATTTCTGGCAAAACTTTCTTTCTGATTCAGTTTTTCAATAAGAAATCACTCGAAAATTGTTTTGAAGTGCTCAAAATTGCGCTCAAAGTTGAAATTTATAAACTGGTGGCCGCGGCCGTGAATCCGACAACGCAGATTCTATTCTCTATATCTTACACGTTTTTCATATTTTTCACATAAAAAATTAGCAAATTGTAGCAAGGAAATGTAGAATGGATGCAAAAAATGACGGAAAATAATTTAAGAAAAAACCCGCGCTGTCGGATTCTCGGCCGCGGCCATCTCTAGTTTTCGTTTTCGGACGTGTCTGTAGATTTCGTTTTCGGACGTGATTTGTGGGTTTCAGAGCGGTTTTTGGTAAATTACTTTTTGAAAATCGGAATCATCTTGAAAAAAGTTTGATATATTGTCAAATTAATGATTTTTGTGCAAGGAATTCAAATTTTCGTTTTCGCGGGCGGTCCGCTTTTTTTTTATCTCCAAGCTGTTTATGAATTTACGCAGTGTGAAGTGAAAGTGGGCGGGTCACCCGCGAAAAAGAGATTTTTTAATTCCTTGCACAACTATTATTAGTTTGACAGTACCTAAAAATAAAAAACTCATTTCACTGAAAATCTGAAGAATTTTTCAAAAATCTATTGATGTCCACCCCTAAGATCATTAGTTTAATGGACTTTGGGCATTTCTTGGGTAAGTAGAATACGAAGAAAAATATGGAGGAACTAAAAAAAAAGGAGCACAGAGAGAGGGAAGTGTCTTATTAAAAATATGAAAGAAAGGAGGCGCTTGAGGATGTGGAAGGAAGGAATAAAATGAAGAGAAGATTCTGGAAGATTCTATTGGCTTCCTTCTTCTTTTTATCCCAGCTAATGAGGGTGTTCTTCTTTTCTGTATTATATAGATATATTGACCTAATAGGAAATAGGCTAGCTGAATAATATAGGGATTCATTCGTAGAAACCAGAATTCCAGTAAGAAAATTTCAGTGAAAAAAATAAAAGGCGGTGTTTGAAGGTACACGTAACCGAGCAGGTGGTTTTTAGATAAACAAGGAAATGAAAAAAAAAACGAGGAATGTCTGAATTTCGACAAAGTTCAACTCAAAACTAACCGAATTTCTAGCATTTTTCCCGATGTGAAGCAAATTTCAAAATTAGACTTCCATGAAAGCGTAGGAAATCCCTGATTCAACAAGTACAACCGGTACGAAAGCCATCATTTTCTTCATTAACAATTCCGTCCTAATTTTTTATTTTGCGATACAAAAATGCCTTCGAAGCGCAGAACGATAACCGCGGCCGGTGGCCTAGAATCCGACAAGTGGACGATTTACAGGCAATATTGTTTAGCAATTTTGTTTGTTTGTTTTTGTTTGCTTTTTTGTTATTTTATCGGGATTAATGAATCTGTCGTGTGAAAAAGTAGCGAACAGAAAAAACCGCCCGTAACTCGTCCTGTTGTCGGCCAGCGCCCGCAGCTATCAATCTATAATTGGCGCTTCTCCCAGACGCGATTCTGTTCCGTTTAAAATCTTTTAAAGCGAGTCAATAGTGGAAGATGAAATAAGCTTAGGAAAACCGTCGGAATTATAAAGTTCAAAGATATGATTCCAGTTCTTCTTCAAAAAATCAATGAATCAAAACAAGCGCATTCAAATCAAGACATCAAATCAGCCCTCCGCCGTCAAAGGACCCATTAAAACGTAGATATAAAAACTTCAAAAAATATCTAAACTTTTCCCGTGCTCCGTTCCCCAAAAAACACATTTTCTAATAAAAGACTCTTCTTTTCTTCGCCCGGAGGCCCTCCGATGAATCAAAAAACGACGAAACGAGGTTATCTCTGAGATTTTGCAAAATTTGTCTTTTGGAAAATATGAGAAGAATGGAAAATTGAGAAGCTCAAAAAGTACACTTTTTCAGCAACTTGACGCCTTCTCATTCTTTTCAGACAGCATTCCAAGAGAGAGGCAGTTCTGAGAAAAAACAATTTTGGGAAATGAAAGAAATTATTATTATGTTAGAGATAAATTGGATTAGAAGTTGGTTGTATGATTAGGTTCCCTGCCATGTTTTCGGTGGGTTTCCGTTATTTGATCACTTTTTTCTGCAGTTTGTTTTCATTATGTGAAAGAAATTGGAATGGTTAACCATATGAATTGTAAAGGAACATTACTTTCCATAATCACTAAAAAATTTTAATGAAAAATTTTGCTTGGTCAGACAATAAATTTATCAAACGTTTTTTGAAAATTACCCAAAAAACTTCGGTAAATCTACCGGAGTGCTTTTTGAAAAAAATTCGATATATTTACAAGTAATTCACCGTTTTTTTGAGATTTTTTCCCGTGATCTGCTTAACAATGCGCACTAGCGTACATACGGAGCGTTGCTCATAGTTTTTTTTAATTCGCGCCAAAAAGCTACTGGGAAAACTCTAAAATTTTTCGGTAAAATGTCGGTAAATCATTTTCCCTGTAAATCAGTCGGAATTTCACCGGCGACGCAGGAATTCAAAATCAAAGAGATACTGGAAATGAATTACCAAAAAAAACAAAAATGATCATATGAAGCTCAAAGTACTTGGTCTGCTCTTTTCAAAAAAAAAAAGTACTCCAAAAGGAGCTGCTCTCTCTCACAAGTGAACTACCCCACACTGCAACACACACAAAATTTATTATAGGCTGAACTTTTTGCAGGAAGGACCACTCCCTCCTCCCCTTCAGAGCCAAATAAGTTTGAGCAGCAGGAAAAGAGTGATATTTCATGACCGGAATGATGGATTGGAAACTTTTCCTTTTTTGTGGGGAGGGAAGGAGGAGGAAAAGGATAGTTAGGTATTATCGAGAGAGGGTATTTTTTAATGCTTAGTGGCGGTAAATCACTGTCATTTGTTGTTCAAACAAGTGGAACATGGGGGAAATGGGAAATAAGGAACTAGAGAATTTTCTAGGGAGCTGGAAAAGTGGAAAATTATATTGGATTGTTAAAGGGGGCTCAGAACTTCCGAAAGGTATAAGGAACACTAATAATAGTGCCACCTATAACGGAAAGTGCTATCAAAAGCTGGAAAGTGGATGCTACTCGATATCTTTTGGAAAAATTCGTACAAAAACTTGAATCCACCGGAAGATATCACAGTGCAAAATTTTGGTACTGGCCAAAGTCTGAAATTTAGAATATCTGCCTCAAACGGGATTTTTGCCTTTTCACACTATGACTTTCATTTTCATCAAAGCAATTCATCAAAGCAACTTTTTTTTTGTAAGTTTCAGAAACTTCTAGATTTTTTGCTCTCTGAAAAAAGTACCCTGGACGAAAACATGAACATTGAACACAAAAAATATCTGAACGAAAGCTGTGTGTTTACAGCTTGAGAGTACCGAACACACGTATCCTTCATAGACAAAAAAGGCTTCCTCAATTCTATTAATTCCCATTCATATACATAAGAACTATTGTCGAACAAAGACTTAAATTTGGCAGAAAAAAACAAGAAAATGAGTAAGAGCTGGGAATATGAGGGGGATAAAAATAGCTCGAATAATAAATGGAGATTAAATGTTGGAAAATTATTGTAAACGGCACAAAATCGCTTCGAAAAACAATTGTATTGGTTGTGATGGAAAATTTTTTTCCTGCTGTGTACGGACAATCTGGTTCAAAAAATAAATTTCTAACAAATTAAATAAAGATAATTATACTTTTTTTGGTTAAATTACCGCAGTTTGCTAAAAACGTATGAATTGAATAACTTGATTGTCCGAGAGAAGTACACAGCAGGAAATATTTCTGAATTAATCCGACTGGGTTCGCACACGAGTTGTGTCATTCAAATCTATTTTGAGCTGTATTTATTCTTCAATATAATTATTCGGAAAGAAGTGATAAGTATAACTGATATCCCTGCTATCAAAATTTGAAAAGTTTGAAATGATAAATTTTAAAAAAGTTTGGACTATACTAAAATAACACAAAAGTATTTCAAGGCTCAATCTTAATAAAAACTAATTGAGCCAAGCTTGGCACTTTAGGATTTATCCTTTGTTAATAATTTGTTTTCTATAACGTGAATTTTCAGCGCCCCCCCCCCCCCCCCCCCCCTCAAAATTTGTTTGTTCAAAAACACATATGCTCTTTTATACGCAGAAAAACAATATTTTCAGAGAATTCCAGCAATTTCAGACAAATTGGCCATGGGGGATAATTGGACACCAAGGGCAATTATGCTGAAAGTGTGTGTGTATCTGGAAAAAAAAGTGGCAAAGAAAACGAGAATAAGGAAGTGAGATGACGGCATTTCTCTGATGGTGGAAGAAAAAAAAAGAAAAGACATGACACACATAAGTTCGCTTCGTTTTTTTTTTTGCTTTTTTCTAATAATAAAAATGGATATGCGTCGTTTGTTAAGAGGGAGTGGGGCTGACTCTCTTTCTGTTAAATTATTCAAGCTTTTCATCATCATACATATGTTAATGTACACATATTTTCCTCCAGAAGCGGTGAGCTGGCCTATCTTTTTCAGGGCTCGGGAAAAGTGAGAGATAGATCAGAATGACCTTCATTTTATGGTCGATTATTAGAACGAGAAAGCATACAGAAAATTCGTGGAACAAACTTTTTTGGTGGAACAAAACTTAAATTCGTGGAACAAAATTTAATATTGTGTGTTGAGAACCAGTGTGATTTACCGGTAAATTTTTTGTTAAATTCACAGGAAAAGTATATCGATAAATTTCCCGGTAAAAGTTTGGTTAATTCATTTTTAAATTTTTCGATAAATTATAAACTTACCGGTAAACTTGTTGAACCTTCACCGGTAAATTTATCAATAAGAGTACCATTAATTAATATTCACCAGTAATTTTTTGATAATTTACCGATAATTTTTTCCGGTAAATTTTTCGATAATTTACCGGTAAATTTTTTATTCTGTTCTTTTACTCATAAAGCTCGAAATTTGAAACGCAATCAATAACCAATGAGCTTGTGAGGGAGGGAACAAAGCTTAAGCTATTCTAAACCAAATTATTGTTTCAAAACACAAAACAGAGCCGGAAAACAAAGCGGGAAGTGAAATTGACTTGGAATAAATTAAAATAAAGACCCCGAACAGTGTAAGTCAATTTGAAACGGATTGGAGTACGCGAATTAGTAAAGGATTTATTTTCTGGAACAAAATAGTGACGTTTTTAGAAATGGGGAGTTTGAAAATTGTTTGTCAGAATAAATAAATAATTGAGATGACAGGAAGGAAGATATGTCAACTTGTCGTCGATGCTGTCATAGGCCACCTTGGAAGTTGAAATCGCGTGCTATTGGAGTTTAGAATTAGTGTCTCTTATCGGTTATTTCGATAAAATTACCGGTAAATTTCTGTGTAAACATCCTTTTTTGAAGTAACACTTTTTGGCGCCAAATTTCGACAAAATTGAACAACGAAGCTCTCAAATTACGCTAGTGTGCATTTAGCCGATTGTCCGGTAAATTTTTTGATAAACGGTAAAATTACTGAACATATACCGGAAGTTTTTACTGGTAAAGGTTCGACAACTTATAAAAACACTTATTTCTCGATAATATTTCTTTCAGTTTTACAAGTGAATTTTTGTTTAAAAAATGATAAACATTATCTTTGCCAAACCTTTACCGGTAAATTTAGCGAATCTTTACCTATAAATTTTTCCGATATTTTATTGAAGCACTCACTTATCAATAATAATATATACACTGCCCAGAAAAAAAAAACTAAAAAAAAAGTTTATTTTCATTCAAGTTTCTAGTCAATACATTTGGTTTCAATGAAATCACAGAATAAATTAAAGAAGACAAAACCCATAGTGTGAGCCAATTTGGTACGGATTGGAGAGGAAAGATCTAGAGAGCATAAAAAGAGTACAGTTATCACAACAAACGGAGAATTCCGACAACAAAGAGAGACATTATCAGTGTGGATAGGGTTGAAGCTGATCTTGTCTCTGTAGCTTTTGCCCATTCTTTTTGTCTCTCCTTTATAATATCCTCCTCTGTACGAACATCTTTGGCTACTTCCATTGTATCATCTTCATCTAAGAACACTGGTGGAAGTTTCGGTTTCTTTTCTTCTTCATGACTGTGTGGTGGGAGAACTCCAACATTGGCTTGATTAGGCACACGATTGGTTTGAATGGCTTGGGCTAGCCGTTGAGATTTTTGGATTTCTTCTTCTATCAGACGTTGTTCTTCTAGGGAGTCGCGTACTCTGAAAACAGTGAAGATTAAGGTTCGACGTTGTGAATCTTGTACAAAAATTAATTTTTTTTTTCTTCGCCTCGGCGAATTCAATGAGCTCACTGGGAGCCCCAAAATCACGTTTCTGGTGTAAAATCAAAATTCGAATGTTCAGTCTGGAAGTTTTCAGAACAGAAAATGAACTACTTTTGACAAAATTTTGGCCGTTTCTACAAAGTTCTCAAGAAATATCGTTTAACAATAGGTCCTGATTTCATGAACAATTCCTTTTAAAAACCCTGGCTTACCCCGATGATTGTGCTTGTTGTAGAAGTGAAGGTCTGTTGCAAGTGTTTCCACGACAGATGCAATAATTTACAAGTCCTCCTTCACTAGTGGCACATCCCTCGGTGAGCTGAAAAAAATTGAATCATCAGAATTTCAGAATTTGTCGCGCCCTTACTTTCTCCCCTGGCAAGAACACCGCGGCATCATTCTCTGACAAACATCTCTTCTCCATGGCAAATGAACCTGAAACTTTCTCTTTTTTTTTCACTTTTATTTCGAATAAAATCTCACTCGTCGAAATCTGTGTTTGTTTAGTGACACAAAACTTTGCATTCATATCACAAGCCTCCTCGGTTGCAGACGAACAGTCAGCTGTTGGATCTGACATATTGGCTTCTCCACAAGTCATGCAAATCAGTGATGGAATTGATGGACGATTTACATGAGATGGAATGATTGGGCGAGGTGGGGCTTGAGTGGTTGAAGTGGAGGTTGTAGTGGTAGTTGTAGGTGGGTTGGTCGGTGGCATTGGTGGCGGAGGGACTTCAGCGAATCTGGGTGGCTGAGGAATTGGAAGCTCGGGAGTGGCAAGATCCGGCACAGTTTTAGAGCGTGAAGGGGCAATAGCGGTGAGAAGTTGTCTCTGAAATCAAAAGTTTTCATATTCCGTAAACCGAATATCTTGCGGGCGCTCCTAATAGAACGGTACCTCTGATAAAACGGCATTTATAATTTACCGGACCGGCATCGATCAGTTTAGAATCTCAATCATGTAAATAGCGAAATTAATCAACTTTGTCCCTGATTTTTTTCCCCAAAATATTTAGAAATTATTTAAGGTTTGCACACCCATAGCCAAAATTGCAAATTTCTGTTTCTTTGGTCCAAATTTTGTAAAGAAAAAAATAGTATCTTTGAAGTAACAAATTCGCGAAAAAGTTTGAAAGTTAGAGTTTTGTGCCACCTCTAATATAACGGCACTTCTATTGAACTGGTCTCCAGGCAAAAGTTGTGAACAATAGAGCGGCATGCCGGTTTAGTAAAGTTTTTAGTAGGGGTTTGTTGAGGGACCCTATCTCAAATTCCAATATCCATGAAAAATTCCAATCCCTTCAAAGTTTCTTTATAATCAGCTCCCATTTACACCCTCTCCAAATTCCAATTCATCCCATTACAATTCTCTAAATACATACTAAAATCTTTGCCCCCTTCCCCCTATTTACATCAGTCAACTTGTAAATGTTCTTGACTGTGCAATTGTAATTCGGGTCAAGTGTGATTTGTCGTCGTCGGGGCACTTCATCTAGGAAGAAGACGATGAAGGAGGCATAAACTAAGAACACCGTCTCGTATTATATCCCAACTAATTGTCACTTTTTACAACACCTTTTCGTTCGGGCGGTGTGTTCGAGACACATTTAATCGGCGAGAAAAAAGAGATGTAATTGAAACAAACTATGCATAATTTATGTTGTTAGGAATGGAATTTAGGCCAAAATCCACATAAAAATCTCACCTGCTGAGCCAATGGTAGCTGATTGCACACTGGCGAGGAGCACGCACAGTACTGAACTCTCCCGGCATTCGAGCTTCCACACCCTTCATTTCTAGCAGACTCCCCAAATTCGTTGACAAGTTGCTCCGGCAGCACACACATTTTTTCCATACCGTACATGCCTAAAATAATATTTTTTGTTTTCACCAATTAAGTACACCTACCATTGCCCAATTCAATTTGTCTGGTAAAACACAAGGATCTTTCTGAAGCACACTCGACTTGCACTTGTCTTTTACACTCTTCATTGACGTTTCGCAACGAACCATCACCACATTGAATGCATCTCATAGTGGATGAGGAGACTTCTGAAAGCTTCTGATTTCTGATTTACAGTGAAATCAAAAAAAGTTACCTTTGGTTGGAAGCTGTGGTGGCTTTGGAACGATTTGCCCACTTCCAACAAATGTTCCCTGACTGATAGTGTTGCTTGGCAAGTTCATCAGTGGAATCTCGGTTTCTCGGGAGTTGGTGATAGGGCGATGAGGTTGATTGCTGATTTCTGTCTCAATTCCAGACGCTCTGGAAGGTAGCTGAGACCGATGGATTTCAATAATTTCAGATGATTTTGATTGAGATTGGGTCCTCAAATCATTAATTGGCACTATTGCTGGCGGATTCAAAATAGGGGCAGCAAACGAGGAAGGCAAATGAGGAGTCCTTCCAGCTGGCAATGGCTGAATTTTCAGAGGTGCTTCTCCATTTCGGAAAGTTGGTGGAGCTCGTGGAGGGGCAGGTGGCGCGGCTTCCTCAATTTCTCCGAAGAGTTCCGGATGCTTTTTCTCGAAATCCATAAACTGCTCTGCTATCGGATTACGGTTGCAATGATCAGATCTGCAGAGACAGTAAGCCATTTCTACGCCTTGGACGTCCACAAGATCGCATTCTTCATCGATACTATACCCCTTTTGTGGGTATTTGGTGTAATGGTCCTGCTCGGAAATGCACTCTTTCATGATCGTGTAGGTTTCTGAAAAATCGGAATCGTAAGACCTGTAAGAGAGAGGCCTCTCTTTTTATTTTCAAACCCTATATTTTGAAGCCCTTCTATTAGAGATCTGCTTCTATTACAGCTGCCCTTCTATTACAGTTTTGACCGTATCTTGAAACCCTCCCCAGCTTAATCTACACATCTATATAGGTCACTCACACGAACACACACACACAAATCTAAATCTGTTGGTGAAAGTTTCACGAAAGTATAATATTTTGTGGCCTGTTGCTGCTGGTCGTCGGCGTCGATTCACGGCGCGTTTTTGGGGTCTCGTCTCTATTGTTTGCAGACACCGAATTAGCTGGCTATGGGGCAGATTTTCTCCCCCTCTCTCAATCTAACTAAATCGGTCTTAGGGGCAAAGGGTTTAGGAAAGCTTGTTTCGGTAGGAAGAATTTGCATATGAACGGATTAGGGCATTAGAAGTTATTTTTGATGTTTTACCTTGACCTAGAACTATGGGTCACGGATGATATCATAACTTATGAATTAAGAATTTATCCCCAAAGTGCGCAATACATTTACGGTTCAATGAATGTTTTGATATGTTCCGGAAAGTGGATATGGGTAAACAGTTTTAAAAAGGAGGCACAAACCAGGATTTCCAAAATATCCAAAAAATGAGTTTTAAAAAGGATTCAATTAATGTTTTCAAAAAAAACTTACTGCTTGTTGAATTCCTTGTCCGGGTACTCCTACAGTATATTTTTTCGGTTGTCGGAAATCGTCTGGCATAGTCTTTACAGTCATATTGAAATTGGGTGCTGCATTCGCCAAACTCGTCAAGTCCTTCGTCACCGCATATATAGCAGGAGAGGGAGTGAACTGAAAAATTGAATGATATAAGAATCCAGCTTGAAAACGGCGGCTTAAGAAAGCCTTTATTGTTCAGGAGCTTGAAGAAGAACTGACTTCAGAAGTTTAAGTCATGTTTCGGATCATTTTGCTAAGCTGGATTCAGGCATTTTCATGAAAGCTGCCAAAAAAAAAGCACTAAACAGCGTCAGAAAACAGTCAAATTGATTTAGATGACAGTGCTTTAGTGCTCAGAAGCTTCAGCTTCGACATATTCATCAGTTAATTTTTTTTGCTTTAAAAATTTACTAAACAAGTATCTCGACTTTTTTTTTTACAAAAGTTCATTTCATTCTCACTTTAGCTGCTTCCCTCCAGCTAAATTAGTCTTCCCTTTCTTGACGTTCGCTCTTTTTCTCTCTTCGGCAAAAAGAAAATGATCGGAAATACAAAAGGATGTCCCCCCACTCCTCCTTCTTTTCACAAATTGTTTTGTTGAGAGTGAGTCTGGTTTAGAATAGGAAGAGAGAGGAATCGAGTAAATTGAAATTGAAAACTTATGCGGCTAATCTGTTAGAACACTATGTTTATGGTGCTAGTAGCGGTTTGAATGTCGTCATGTACATCTTTTTATAAATTTTCAATCATCGTAAAAGTTTTCAGTTTTTTACAGACAAGTTCTAAAAAGCTATAAATGGAAAATTCAAATTAGCTCGTGAAAAATATTTCAATTCAGGTTTTTTTTCTTTGGAAATTCCAAAAACTCACCTCCTGCCACTGACGACAAAAATAATAGAAAAAGTGATGTCATAGTTGACATGGTATGTGTTTTCTTGAGAAACAGTCCTTGGCAATTGGTTTGGTGGAAAATTCTGGAAGATCTAAAAACATGTTATTGTAGAAAAAAAAATTGGAGTCAAGAAAGTTCAGTTAAGAAGGTTTAGAAAAAAGGAAGGGTATAAGAATGAGGAAAACAATAAAAATAAGTCACGAGTTGAACTGTTGAAAGTTAGAAGGGAACATAAGTTGTTTTTTGAAGGATATTGAAGGTTATTACCTTTTTTTGTTTTGAAAAACAACATTTTTCAAAAAGTGAACTAAGAAAACTGCCTGAAGTTACTAGTTATAGATGCAATTGCGAGTCTAGCAAGGTAAATTGTCTAACCTTGTGGCCCTGTTTCTGGCTTGAAAGCTCTTAATTCTGAATTTATAGGCTCATAAGTTGGCTCAGAGCCGCAAATTACTAAGAGTGTTTGTTTTTGGAGAAAATATTTTTTAAGCGTTTGTGAGTTAAGAAATCCGTCAGACAATGAATGTTACAATACAAAAACAACGATGATGCGAGGCATTGCATCCCTGCTCCCAGTTCAATTTCTGAGGGGGAATTGAGAGTTTATGGTTTTGAATTCGTGAGTTCATAATTTGGCATATAGCAGAGTTTGATTTCAAAAGTATAATCAGCATGGTCGAAAATATGTACCTAGGGTGCAAATTTCAGACAGGTCTATTTCTGAGTTTATAAGAATTTCTATTGTGAGACTTCAGGCAAATTTGGTTTGAAGTTTCTAGAGGAAAATGACAAAAATCTGTGATTTCAAAAAGTCAAAAAGTTTGTCCGAGCAATAAATAGATCGTGGTTTTGCTCTGAAATGAGGTCCTATAGACATGTGAGAAAAAATAAATTTTAACATAAATTTCGAAAATATAAGAAGCAAAGAAAACGGCTACCAAGACACAAAGTGCAAACTCCAAGAAAAATAACTTTTACAAGAACTACCTTCCTCCAAAAAAAAACCCAAAAAAGACAATAATGGACATGAGAGGACGTTAATCGGTGGTCATTCTGGTTGGTCACCTTTTCCCCCTACTGGTCAGTTTTAAGAGGAGATGTGTGTGTGTGTGTGTTCTGCAGTATGCTTATGAAACAGAAACAGGCTTCGTCAGTCGGATTGGGGGATTGACGAAAGGAGGGGATGAACGGATGGAATTGGAGGGTATAGATGATGGTGAAATGGAAAAGTGAGAGACGGAAACTTCGGAAAAAAGGGGCGGCGCCGGGAATCCAGACTGTGTCTGTTTTCTTGAGGAATTATAAATAACCGAAAGATCTGAGAAATTTGTATTTAATTGTTGGCACTTACACACATTGTTATATAAGTTTTTTTGAACAGGGTTCGACGAAACTAACGAAAACATCGAAAACACATGAGAAACGGAAGTGAAAATAAGGGGGAAAAGTGAATCATCACAAGTCAACTGTAGCAAAATGATGATGAACTGGGAAAACGGAACGGGGAGAAAGAGAACAGTTGAACTATTTTTTTGTTACAGTTTGGAAATTAAAAAAATTGGATGGGAAAAGGAAATGGGTTAAAGTGGTAAGACGACAATGTCAAATTGTCAAAAAGAATCTTCAGAAGTTTTTAGAGAAGTTTGTTGTTCACTATATTGAGTTTGTCACTTAAATTTACAAGCTGAAGAGTTCCGAAATCCTTATGCTTTACAACATCAGCTGAATCTTAATCTGTTAAAAAAACTCTCAGAAAGCCAAACATTAACAATTTCGTTCATTTTTAGTTTGGTTAAAAAACCGTGAACAACGTTCTTTCTTTCAATTTTCGCGTTCTTCAAGCTGAAAAACAAAATTTTATGGCTGAACTCTTTACTGAAACCATCGGTTTAAAATTTGGTCGAAAAGCTGAAAATTCCTAAAATATTCTTAAGGTAGCACTCAGTATTCATTTTGTTCACAACTGCAGGAAAATATTATGTTTTTTGTGAAAGGTCAATGTCGTCTTCCTAATTGATTCCCTTTTCTGTAATTGCTGGTTGCTCAAAATTAGAATCTTAGTTAAAAGGACGAGTTTTGTACTGAATTCTCACACTAAAACCCCCAAAATTTGTATTTCGAAACTTTAAAGTTTTCTGGAAAAAAAACTCTACCAAAAGTTAGCAGAATCTGTTTTTTCAGGTATGAAATGTTTGCAGTTTCTCTAAAGCTACCTGAAACGTCCTGGTAGAACGAAAAAAGAATATTTTCATTGAAATTCTGTACTGGAAGACGTAAAGTATTTTTGCATTTACATTCCAGTTCTGACAAACGAGCCCGAAAAAAATCTTTGGTCTCCCGCTACCAGCCAGTATGGTAAACTATTCTTTCTCTCTTTTTTCCTTATTTGAAACATTCCATTTTCCACTTGAATGATGTAATGCAACTGAATGAAGTCTGCGGTGAAGAAAAAAGAATCCGAAAAGTTTCGGAATTTTCACAAAAAAAGCCACTCTCCGTCAATGGCAGAAAACAATGCGGAAGAAGGAGTGAAGCGAATTTCGATTTCATTTTTCTGGAAGAAAAAGTTCTTCTTCCTCTCTGTTCAACAGTTGCATAATTGTGTCTATAGATAGAAGTGACTGGCAATAATTATGCGCCAAAAACAGTCAATTATTTATTGTAAAAAGCTTTTACTTCTTTTTCCTTCCTTCTTCAGATTTTTCGAATGGCAAGGGACATCCGGACACTCTGCCATGTTCCTTTAAAAAAGAAGAAGGGTCATATTATCGGATGATCTGTTGACGTTTGGAATATGAACGGTCACACATGAGAGAGAAGGCATTCTGAAACCCCTTTGGCCGCATCGGATTAGGACGAAGGAACTGGTAGGATCGAAGGGCGGGAGACGAAGAAACTGACAGGTTTTTTGATCGGTTGAAGAAGAAATGGTTCCTTATGAGAAAAAATTGAAAAAAGTGAGGGGTCTGAAGTTTTTCACTTGGTAGAAGTGCTTGTGAAACTCTGGCGCTTTGATATTACTTTTTCCGTAAGTCTGACACTTCAATTCAAAGGCGCAGCGATGAATTTCCACAGAGTACTGCCACGCTTACAGTTGTTTCTGACTGTGAGTTACTCTTGGCGTGGCAACACGCGATGGAAATTTGAAGCTGCGCCTTTAAACATGTATGTCAGGCTTTCGCAATTTCAATTGAAATTTAATTTAAAAATAGTAAGATTTCTCTCACCGGAAAATGGCAAAGAGGACTGAAGTGAAGACTTGAAAATTCAACTTTCTTTGTGAAATTCAATGGAAATAAGGCAGATTATATGTACTTTCTGCTCGTAGGTATAATTCTCTTTCAAAAATCTCAACTTCCACATCCTAACATCCTAGTTAAAAGGGACTATCACTTAAAGCGGGTGCTATCACAGGAAGGGGCTCTTCTTTCTCAATTTCCCGTTTTTTCTATTAATTTCACATGTTTTCGTCACAAACCTTCTTCTCCTATTAGTTTGAATAATGCCTATATTTAAAAGAACAGAGTCAGCATGAAAAACTATCCGGAAACAAGCGATTCCAATATTTCTTGAATAGACGAAAAGAAATCACTCTTTTTTAGAATTTTTTAAAACATTTATATATATATTCGGTTTCAGACGATTTTTATTTTACTTATAGTTAGATTTCCATCAATATTCCAGCAAATGTCCTTGTTTCAGTCGTTTTTCCTGAAAAATAGCGCTCAAACTACAATGCGCGTCATATAAAATGCCAAGTACGCAGCCGGCAGTGTTTGCGTCCTCGGCAATTGTCATCCAATTTTGAAAACTTCTTCGTCATTTCTCTACGTTTTCAAACGATTTCTTCTCTTCAACTAACTCAAAACTATTAAAAAATGGTAATTTTTAACTTTTTGACGTTGTTTTGTCGCTTTTCTATCGAAAAAATGTTTTTTATCACAATAAGTTGCGTACAGAGAGGAATGGAGCGATTCTTGCGACTCGGTGGTCTCGGTGGAAACCTCGGACAGTTCGGAGCGGCACCACAGGACTCGAATCAAGTTGACACATCGGAAACCGTTTATATTTCGTCGTTGGCCTTGTTGAAGATGTTGAAGCACGGGCGAGCCGGTGTGCCAATGGAAGTGATGGGTTTGATGCTCGGAGAGTTTGTTGATGATTACACTGTCAACGTTATCGATGTGTTTGCAATGCCACAGTCTGGAACGGTTAGTAGAGCATTATGTTGAAGCTGCTTTGACGCTAAAAAACAACGAGTATTTGCGATTTTACTTGTGAAAACAAATCGGGCTCGATTTTTAGATCATTTGGAAGCTGAAAATATGCTGATTACGATTTGAAAAGTAATTTTCGCCGAGGAGGCTTCAGAAAAATATTTTTTCTTGATTTTTGATCTGAAAATTTTTTTAAAGTTATGCGTATTCAGCGCCATTTGAAGTTCAGAGTCCCTACCAAAAACGGCTCAAATTAACAACTTCGGCTAAAATCAATTTTTCTTTGTAATCAGCGCATTTTCAGCTTTCAAATGACCTTAAACACAACTTTCTTCTCTGAAAAGCGCCTAGGACACATGAATATCCTCTAAAAACCGCGATAATTTTTAGGGAGTGTCTGTCGAAGCCGTCGATCCAGTCTTCCAAGCGAAAATGTTGGACATGTTGAAGCAGACAGGACGGCCCGAAATGGTTGTCGGATGGTATCACTCGCATCCAGGATTCGGTTGCTGGCTCTCCGGAGTCGATATTAACACTCAACAGTCGTTCGAGGCACTTTCCGAGCGTGCCGTCGCCGTCGTCGTCGATCCGATTCAGTCGGTGAAAGGAAAAGTGGTGATCGACGCGTTCCGTACCATCAATCCACAGTCGATGGCGTTGAATCAGGAGCCACGTCAAACTACTAGTAATTTGGGACATTTGCAGAAGCCTAGCATTCAGGTACTGTAAAAACAAAAAAAGTTGTACAAGAAATTTTATTTTGCAAAGTACGGCACGGCTTTTTGCAATGATTCCGCACATTTTTCTCGAATTTTGTTGGTTCTGAGGAAAGTATCATTATATGGGAACGAGAAATGCCGGCAAGAAAGCTGGAATTGCTGTTCCATTCTATCAGAGTTAACCAAAATCGAAAACGGACCGGCGTTTTTGCGAAAGACCGCGACGCACTGTGCAAAATGGAAAATCCTTGCAGAAACTGTATTATTTCAAAATTATATTTCAATTTTTCAGGCTCTGATTCACGGGCTCAACCGTCATTACTACTCGATCCCAATCGCCTACCGTACTCACGATTTGGAGCAGAAAATGCTTTTGAATCTCAACAAACTTTCATGGATGGACGCCGTTAGTGTGGAGAACTACTCAAAGTGCGGTGAGCAGAACAAGGAGCACCTGAAAGCAATGCTTAAACTGGCCAAAAACTACAAGAAAGCGTTGGAAGACGAGAAGAACATGACGGATCAGGAGCTCGCCATCAAGAATGTCGGTAAAATTGATCCGAAACGTCATATTGCCGATGAAGTGAGCAAGATGCTCAATGACAATATTGTGCAAAGTTTGGCTGGAATGATGGCCACCACTGCATTGCAATAAATTTGTGTACTTTTTCATCATTTTGATTCCCCTCCAATTTCTCCCCTAATTTATTGTCAAAAATCTCCCTCCCCTCTCTTTTTATCTATTATCTTGTCCCCCTTGATCCCAGTGCGGTTTTTTGAAAAAGTTTTTACTGAAAATACATAAAAAACCGTCGAATCATTTATTGTTTTTCTGATCATTTTTATTGCTTATGCGTTAATTTAGTCCATTTCGCCAGCAGTTGAGGTAGCAACAACACATTGAGATTATTCATATCCACAGATGGGGTGTAGTCGTTGATAAGGAGATACGGCACCTCGACGATTGGGTTTGGTCGAGTGCTCATTGTTTTTTGGGCGGCCTCGCGTTGGAGTTGAATTCCGCGGGGACCATCGTAGCATTGTCTGAAGATTTATTTATATTTTTTTTGCAGAGCAAAATCACTGATCAGCTTCGAATTTTGATGCGGAAGCAATACTCCGATTATGTGGGTTTTGTGCTCACCGAATCTGTCGATATTGGCTCCGGATGAATGCGGAGCACGTTTGCATTGCGTGTTCAACTCCATAATGTTGAATGTTTCGTTCGAAGCAGACGATGAAGGGCAGCGCTCCCTTGACCTGGAAGATTTGGGGAAATATCAATCACTTTTTGAGAAGAAAGATTGATGAATCGGTTTTTTTTCGAAGCGTGTTTTGCTCCGTTTTGATAGACGAGACGGGATGGGGGACTGACCTTCAAAATATCAATGACACAAGATTGAAGACGATTCGCGTCGCACTCTTTTTGGCCATGATTGCAGGAGAAGGAGCCGTCCTGGAAAATCGAAAAATCATTCTTTGATATGAAAAATCACTAGAATCTGATTATATATTTTTAAAAATAAAAAGATCCAGCCAAATTTTGATATCTAGCAGCCAAAAATTACAGCGCGTAAGGAAAAAAAAATCTGGCTCAAACGGATTTCGTGGCACTTCGCACTATGATATTCGCTCTAACCCGAGCAAAATTAGTCTATGATAAATTTTACAGAAAATTTCCAGACTGGATCAAACTACTAGCTGATAGCTTTGGAACAACGAATGTCATTTTTGAACCAAAATAAAAAAAAAACTCACCCGCATTATCCTGGAATTTCCCCAAGGAACCAGCTCAAGAATCAATTGCCCCTGGAATTGATTAAACACGCTGCCGAGTTGATTGGCAATGAATCTGAAAAGTGTTCAAGATGACGTAATGGTTCCGGAATAGTGTCTAAAATAATCTATCTAGACGATGATATCATGCAAACTGATCTAAACTTTCCAGACTCACTTCTGACAATATGGGCAGAGTGCTTCATAAATTAAAGTGATTTTGATCGGTTGACGTCTGTGGCGAAGAGAATCGCATTGCCGTTGAACTCCACACTGTTGAGCGGACTGTGGACTGTCGCACCTGAAAAAGTTTTTGATTTTTGATTTTCTATTTCTTTAGAAAAATCTACGAGGCCAAGAAATTTTAGGCCACAAAAAAAAAACAAAATGCACTTACCACAAGTCTGGAGGAATGTCGCAAATCTGATGTGTTGGCTGATTCAGGACAGAGGCATGCGGTACAGAAGGGTAAGCTGTTTGGTAGGCTTTGATGGAGTCTGAAAGGTTTTTTGTTTAGAAAAAATCGATTAAATTATAACAATGAAAATCAATTCTGCAAACTCAATAAATAAAGATAAATAAATAAAAAATTTCCGAAATTTCAAATGATAAATACTCACTTGGACTTGGATTATTGTTGTATGGATACTGTTGTTGTTGTTGCTGTTGCTGTGACTGGTGAGCAGCAGCGGTCCTTTGTTGATGAGCATGTTGTTGAGCCTGCTGCTGATGGTAATGTTGCTGATGTGCATTGTAATTGCTGTTGTGACTGTGATAATTCTGTGGATATGACGGCTGGTGTTGGCGATACTGCGACTCGGTGTTCTGAAATTACTTGAGTGAACTTTTTTCATTTTTGTTTTAGTGTTCAGATGGCCACATATTGACCAACAGGAAGCAAAACACGTGCAGTCGGTCCATTGCATTTTTATTTTTCAAGTCGTCACATTACACTCTCACAAAAAAAAAGTTTTGCTCCCTCTTTTCCAAAAGTTTAGTGCAGTAAGATGTTCTTCGTCTAACCGGAACAGCTGAGACCGGAATGACCTTCTTCTAACGACCTATTTCATCTACAGCTGAGTAAAGTTCCAAAAGTCTAAGAAATAAAGTTTTTACTGGGACAGATGAAAGTTCTATTAAATGTAATTGAATTTTTATAGTAGTTTACTGGAATTATCAATGTTAACACTTATTTTAGGTAAACTGTGATTTTAATTCTGGCAGTTTCCGTCATGGTTAGAAAAAATTCAATCCCGAAAAAAATTTTCCTTCGAACTCTTCCAAACTTTTTGTGGTGTTTGAGTATGATATTGTTTGACTTGATTTGAGAGTTTAGCTATCACCGAATTATGCTCATTAACCGGTTCAAATTAGTGAATTTAACGAAAATCGGTCAAATTTGAGGCCCTTTTTTCAAGCGTTGAAAGCAATAACTTTGAGCTTTACTTTGAAGGACCTATTTATCGCCTCAAATGTCAATAAATATCACCCGTACGGTTTGATCCAAATGTTTTGTTTTACTCTTCAAAACCCCTCTAATTTCTGGTCACTACCCTACCCCTCATAAAATTTCCTCCTAACGACCTATCGGCACCTGGCACCTTGGCTCAACTAACCTGAACGATAAATCCAATGATCAAGAATAGAATCGAAAGAGAAATCATCTTCTGAACCGTTATCAGAGTAAAAGAATACTCTGAATTGATTCAGATGAGGTAGGTAGCCACACGGGTACCCGTCTGGGGGAGCAAGAATAAAAGCAGCGGGAAGTGGGGAAGAAAGAAAAAAGGGCGGCTCCCCCTGGCGAGGGGCTGCTAACCGGGGTCACTCTCACCGATTTTCTTTGTTTCTCTCTCGGCTCCTGATTTTTCCAGAAACTAAAAGAAGATAGAAAATGCTGTTGATATTGAACATATGTCTGAGAAAGATGGAGCTCAGGGAGGGGACTCTCTATCCGTTTCCTCATTTCTTTAAGATTGTGAAAAAGTGAAAAAAAAAACGAAGACGACGAAATGAAATTGGAGTAAAAAGCGGGAGGGGGAACTTGAGAAGATGCTCATGTGCATCCTTAGACGATGAATCTATTTGACCGCTGGTCACACACATTATGACTAGGTACTTTAGTACTTTAGTGCAGCACTTTTCTTCATTGAAGTTTCTGTTTTTTTTTCAGCTTTCTGAAAAAGTTCTGCAGGTTGTAGCTTGTACTTACGATTCCAACTCTGACAAGGTTCTGAAAGTGGGCTGGTTCTGCGCGTCACAAAGTATGAAACATTTATAAGAAATAGTTTATTTTTAGCTACCAAAAAAGATGTTTAACACTTGAAACCTTGTCACGAGAAATTTTAAGAATTTTCTGAAAATCGGCAGCGATACTAATTTTGACCCCCTGAAACCGAAAATTGACATGAGAATTGCCCAAAATGTTTTCAAATACTTTCACTTTTTGGTCTGAAAGTTTATAGACAAAAAATCAAAATTCAATTTTGGTCCGGAAACGTAATTTTGAGTATTTCAGTGAGAGTTCCAAGCACGTCATTAGCGATTTTTCGAGGCTTTTTTCTAACTTGGAGATAATTTACAAAAACTCGCGGATCTCCGAAATTTACGAAGTTTCAGAAAAATCGTAATATTTCTTTTTAAAGTGATTAGTAGCCCGAGGAAATTTGAAAAAAAAACAGATTGATAACAACGAGCTTTTAAAAAATACCGAAAAATTTCACTCAACATTTTTTTATTCGCACAAATTTTAGATTTTATTTCTCTCGAAAACTATCAAGACCTGTTTTTCTATGTCTGAAGTATTTGTAGTCTCTTTGTTGGAATTCGATAAAACTAGTTGTAAATTTTACTAATTGTAAATTTTCAATGAATTCAAAAAGTAAAGTCCTTTGTTAAAATCCCTTTTTTCTGAACATCATTCTCTCAAAATTCAAGCGATTCCCCAGAAAGTTCAGTTGTTGTTGTTGGTGCTCATTAGATTGGCTGAGAACGATTGAAATATTTATTGTTTTCCTGAATAAAATTCCATCTTTCAATAGCAAATTATTATTATTTATGGAATCAGAATAACAATTGGAAGCTTTTCCTAATCAGAAGGGTACACCCTGGTACCAATGCTCAGCAACAATTGTTAAGAACTCTTCGATCTTTTCAAATCACGATTTTTCGTAATAAGGTCATCATAAATTTCTGCCCGTTTCCTGATAAAATCATTTTCCCATTGACGTATCACTTCTGACTTTTCCGTGGGAAAGTTGTACTCTTATATTTTATTGTCCCAACCCACAACAACAAAATAAACATATATGACGTTTTTCTAAATACATTCTGACTCACAGATCCCACTTCTTATTCAATAACTTCCGCCGAGCGACACATTGACATATCAGGAAGAACCCCCGTTCCTCCAGGATCATGAAAACACCTAATTATTTTTCTTGCTCTCGTCACCACCATGCTCATTGAGTTCTCTTATTTATTCCCAAGATTCCATTTCTATATCAACCCCTTTTCTGACCTGGATATTTTTTTGAATCTGAGTTAGTCTCGGAGCCAAGTTTTCTTTTAAGGACCCTTGAACAAATGCTTGAGCTTCGATCGTTTTTTTTTGAAGTTTGAAGGTTCAAGTGCTCAGTTTCAAGGCTTCATAAAGTTGATAATTCGAACACCTACGCCATCGAAAACGTTTACTCATCGACGACCAACTGACGCATCAGAGCCACTCAAATTTCAAAAATTCTGAAAAATCCTGTTTCAGTCCTTCAGAAGTGCTCCATCTAAAACATACATCATGTCTACATACCCTTCTGTTACACGTCCATGTGGGAGCCGAAAGTGGAGTGTACTCCACCACCACTCCCCCGCGTGCGTTTTAATGAGTTGTACGAAAAAGGGTCGTGCGGGTTGTGCGAAAAGATGGGTGTCATTACTTTCAGATTTTGAATGAGGTTAAGCTTTTCTTGCGGCATCCTGCAAAACTTTTGCTCCTAGCAGCTTTTGCAAAAGATATAGCTCAAAATAGCTCCGACCTTTCAGCCATTTTTTTTTACAAAGACCCTTAATTGTAATTCCACCCCGCCCTCACCCAGACATGTCCTTTTTTTTCTTCCCCGTTCAGAATATCCTTCCACATTATCTCATTTATGCTCTCCGTTACACACTCGGTACCAGGCACCGCCACACATAAATTATTCTTGCAGAAGCTAATCTTGAAATGAAGGGGAATGGGATGGGTAGATTCTAAAATCAGAATTTCCAGAAGATGTGACATCATTTTTTTTCTGATTTTTTCTTCGAATTCAGAATATCCGAGTAGAAAGGAAGCCTTGTTGTTTTTATTCATCCACAAGTTCATCCAATTCATATCGTATTCTTGTGCGTTCAATTTCAGAAAATATGTTGAATGCGAGAAATTTTTTTCGTCCTACAAACTTTTTATTTATTTATCTTAAATAAGTTTTCTCTTCCGGAAAACAGCACTTTTAATTGCAAAAGTTCACATCCGGTGGCGGAGGATGTTTTTTGTGATATCAGAACTTAGAGATTGAATTTGACCTATTTAGAAGGTCACCCACTCCTATAAAGGAGCGATGAAATCACATTTCTCCTGTTTATTCATTGTTTTGAAACAGCAAGTTGAAGGCTGGTGGCTGTGGACAAGAATCCGACAGCTGGAGCCCTTCCTTCAATTCATCTTTTTCGCTGATTTCGCAGCAAAAAAATTGTGGAATATTGAAGGTTTCTAACAAAACAGTGAGAAATTAACGGATAATAACGAAAAATGTAGAGAAATTGTTACGCGCTGTGAGATTCTCAGCCGCGGCCAACAGTCTGTAACCCAAAATTTCGGAAATGAATATTATGCTTTTGAGCTCTTTCCGACCGATTTCTTCAAGAAAAACGAGATCAGCATGAAAAATAAACTATAAAGAGAGGAAGTTTCTTTCTAACAGTTCACAGAACGCTCAAAATGCTTATAAAAGATAAGTCGTATTTTTATTTTTGAAATTGTCATTTTTCCGAAATATTGCTTCCTGAGAAAGCAAAGCACAAAACCATCGAGAGCAAATCGTTTCTGGAAATCCAAAATCCTGGTTAGCTTCATGGCCAAAATCTACGAAACGTGCATTCAAAAAGCCAGTGTATTTAAAAATTTAGGAATAAGACGTCAAGTAGAGGAGATAATATTTGGTTAAGCCAAGTCATTGAACGCTTGAATCTATATCTGTGTTAATTCGCCCCCATCTAGGAATCTATAAATATGCCCTCTGGACATACTAATTGACGTAAAATTTCAGAACTAGGTCTTCTTTTGAAATTCGGTCTGGTCGCTCATAGTTTTTTAGCTTAATGACGGAATTTTTCTTATAAATACGTCTTCATTTCCGGAAAAGTACCCTCGAACTGTGTATCACATATTGAGCACGCTTCCTGTTTTCTGGCCGTGTAGGTTAGGCTTAAACGTCAGTTAGGTTAATCCACCTGTATACAAAATGTGAGGTATTGTTGTTGCAAGTCTAGCCAACTTGATGACGTTGCTACGGTTTTGAAAGAATAGGTTTAGGTTATTTATATGAACAGAATCTTGTCATTATTACTTTTTTTCCAGAGTTTTGTGTCTTACTGGGCAATAATTATTTATGAATGAGCGTTCCGATAAATTAGCAAAAATTTATCGGTAAAAACACCGTTGAAATATCCAGAAACTATCGATAAAAACCGATAAATTTACCAGTAAATGTTCGATGAATATACCGGTAAGTTTCCAGTCTATCGAAAATTTACCGGTTATCTGGCAAGCAATTGGCTTTAACGTGGAGCATCGCTGCTTAATATTTTAGAAATTTTGCACAAAATGTCTACTTCAGGTTCTATCAAACTTTTCTCGGTGAATTTACCTGAAAATTTACCGGCAGAGGCTCCAAGACACTAGACGCCTCTGCAAAAGTTACACTTTTTTTCAAAAAATTTCGAGACAGTTTTCAAATACATTTCGAAGTCAGAAATGTATGTTTCATTCGAAAATTTAATGAGGTTACATTTCTGTGCTAGCTTGTAACGAAAATTTTTTGTGACCAGGAAACAAACTAATTACTTTTTTTGTAAGTTGGAATAAGAATTTAAAGTTCATAACCAGAAACAAATCAGAATTTTAAATTTGTTGTTGCAATATAATTGTGTTTCCCACGCTACAAACAAACAACAAACTTTCTGTTGGAAATATATTTCTCCATTCCACACCACATGACCTTTTCTTTTCTTTCTACAAACCACTAATCAAAGCTCAACAATAACACCTTTTGTATTTTCCCCCTTCCCTGAATTTTTCATTTCTTTTTTGTCGTTTTTTCGCAAGAATTTCCACATATTCTTTTGGTCCTTCCAGATCAGATTCCAATAATCTAGAAATTCTCACATTATTCTAGGTAACATCATTTTTTATGCCCAGTGGAGAGTAACTAAAATTGTTCCGAAATAAAATATTCTCTGAACTTTAAATTTTAAACGGATCAAAAATTGCTTAATCTTCCTCTTCGCCGCCTTGCCAAATAAGATACATTTAATAAATAAACACCAAGCCACTAATCTGATTCCTTTTTCGCACGAAGTAGCATACATGAATCATAATTTTAAGGATGTTGAAACTTAGTTCTTGGTTTGAGGGATTATCTTTACTAATAACAATCAAGAACTTCTGTGTGTCTGTCTGTGTGTGTGTGCGTCGCCGGCCCTAGCGAGTTTCTTACTGAACCGATTTTTTTGAAACTAAGACAGCTGGACGTGGAATTCTTTCGAGATGATGCCCGTCTATTACAATTTTCTAGATGAAAAAGAATAAGGTCACCAGGTTCAAAAAACCGCGTTTTCAGGCCTTTTTAAAAATTTCCATTAAGGAGAGGGACGCACAGGGGGCCACGGGAATATTATAAACCCCGTACAATTTTTCGAAGTTTTTTCATTTCTAAAAAAAGTGAAGCCGGAGGCGCGCAGCGCCGATGACCGACTGGTATTACGTAACACAATAAAGGCTTAATTTAAGTTACCAGCAAAGTCAGAAGCCCATAGATTTGTGGTTTTTTGAACAGTTTTTGAACGAGAAATGCACCTTCGAGACTCAATTATCATAGTGCGTCTTACCGGAAAATAATTTATCGAAAGATGAGTGTTTCGATAAACTGTCGAAAAATTTACTGGTAAACTTTCTAGTATATTTTGAAAAATTTAACCACTAGTGATAATACTACTAATAATACCACCGGTAAACGGTCGATAAATTTACCGCTTTTTAAATAATTTATCGGTAAATCTGCTGAACAATCTACGCTAACGCCATTTCGGAGGGATCATCGGCGCTCAATTTCATTGAAAATTGGCGCGAAATAAAGCTTCTTTGAAATGCATCGAAAACGTACCGGTAACTTTATCGTAAAATTTTCCCGGTAAATTCACCGATTTGTACATTTACCAGTGTAGTCAAAATTTTGTGTGCCACACCTTTTTGGAAAATTGTTTAAAAAGACAAATTAATGAGACAAATCCAATTTTCTATATCCTTATAATCCTTTTTCAGGTGTGTCCGGATTGTAGTCCACCCTCTAAATGTAGCCGACTAAGCCTGAATTTTTCCCATCCGTTTCTTTTTTCTCATCTCATTCTTTTGACCCAATGAGAACTGACCTACTCCCCAAGCTTATCCTCTTATATTCATCTGATCTACTTTGCTTTCTTGCTCTCCCCACCCCTCGACTCAAAAGGGGCGGAGCCTAGTTTGCATTTTTTCATTTCGCTTTTTCTTTTCAGATCATCTCCACGCTTCCCCCCACTACTAATTCACAAAATGAAATTCATCGTGTTCTGCATGCTGTCCATTTGGTGTGTCAAATGTCAAGAAGAAGTGTTTATACTGGATCACCCGACGTCTCCAGATGAGCAACAAGGAGGGTGAGTAGTGTTGAAAATTAGTACATTTTTGTGGTCCAAAGGGTTAGAACGATAAAAAATCTTCTAATTATTCTGAATCAATTACAGATTTTCCTCTCACATCGTCGCCCTCCGACCTGACTACACATTCTGGAAAATGGTAAACGTGCTCAAGACAGTTTTCGACTCAAGAACCACGGAAAAACGGCGCGGCCCGACCCGGCGGGACGCTGAAGAAATGCCAGTGACAAAGCTCCCGAATCTTCGCTCCAGACGACTTCTTCTCAACTTTGGACGCTATCGCATCTAAATTTAGATTTTTTTTTAATTTTTGAATTCAGAAGAAATCTCGAATTCAGAAAAAAGACAAAAGCGTGTGTCGGCCAAATGAAAAATTTGTTTTTTGCTCAAGTTCTTTCCTTTTTCCAATCCACCCCCTATTCCCCCCTCTCGAATTTTTCTTGAAATATTTATTATTGATGTGTTTGATATTTTAGATATATAACGGTGTTGATGATGATCTATGGATATTTAATTTGTTTTTTTTTAATTCTTGTCTTACTGCTTTTTGAATACTTGACCGAGTAAACATCATTTTTTAAGTAAAAGCAATGTTTTTGGGATTTTGCAGCAAACTAACATCTGGGTGAAAAAGTAAAAAATCGAATTATAGGTCAGAATTAAGATTTTGTTGAAAACACAGCCTCCTGTATATCACTGAAATTCGAAAATTATGTTCTAGCGGTGTGCCTTTAAAAATGCAACGATAAACAAGCCTTTCAACCAAATATTGAAAAAAATTTACCGGTAAAAATTACCGTTAAATTTTCGAAAAATTTACCGATTGCAATTAACACATGGAATCTTTATATAAATTGATTTATAAACTTACCGGCATAAGTCCCAACAAACTCATCCATAAATTTACCGTTTATCTAAAAATTTGTCGGTAATTTTTCGAGAAATTTTTTTTATTCATTTTCCGGCAAATCAACCAGAATTTTATCAATAAGTCGCACTGATTTGTTACGAGCTTTAATCGTAAATATCTGATTGAAAAACTTGATAAAAATCCTGCAAATATTTTTCAGTCTCTTATAGTAAAAATAAATATACTATGTTAATGTCACATTTCCGATGTGGTAAATCGGCAGTTTTTGCTTTACGATTACGAAACTCAGGAACCAAAAATTATAGGAAGAGATTCGTTCCTAAAATCTTCTTATGAGTTCCACAACCCAAAAAGTTCCTGATCTCGAATTTGCGGTTCAAAACAGGTTCCGCGACTCATTCTTTTGAGCAACCAAAAATCAGCTCATCACAACTATAATTTATTTTTTTTCTTTGAAAAAAAAAGCATTCTTAATCCGATTTTCTGGATAACCCACTCAAAACTTTCATGAAGGGATTAAAAATGATCCAAACATCAAATGATAACTTTTTACAAACTTTTTTACAAATACACCGAATGTAATTGCTCTAGTGCAAAGTTCCAGTGCAACGAACACATCTGACCACTTCAACGAACCAACTACAAAATATGCAGAGGGCGCAAAAATTGATCTTACAAGAACGGATAAGTTCGTTATGTTACGCGGTCAATCTTTTTTGCCTTCTGATCAATCTGGAACAAAAGAATGATAATTCGTTTGATAATCTGTTGCGTACTTCATTGTGTTAGAATAATTGAGAACTTCTTATAAAAGAACACGAAATACTATGATTTGTGTTTGGCGATTAGGAGAACAGAGGTGACGGCATGAGTACTTCCTGTTTCAGAGCATAATCACTATGTGGGGAACTGTTTGAAATTGGCATTCATTGATTAGAGAATCGATTAAGAGCCAAAAATCGTGGTGCAAACTGCTGGTTTATCGGTAAAATTTCTGGAAAAGCTGTTAAACAATGCGCCTTCGCGTAATTTTGGAGCATTGTTACTCGTTGTTTTTCGTAATTTCGCGCCAAAAAGCTATTGAAACAACTTGGAAATTTCACGGAAAAATTTACCGCACATTTTTCGGTAAATTTATTGGATTTATCAGACTTTTTGCGGGAAATTTCAGGTGTTTTTTTCGATAAATTTTCTGGTTAACTTAATGGAACTTCAGCGCCCAGTACAGAAGTTCACTAAAAATTTAACATTGATTCTATAGTTGATCAGTTTAACAATAAATTAGACAAATTGCTCTAGAACATTCTGACGACTAATTCGAAGTTCGCTTTGGTTCGTCGCGTAATAACTGATTCACTGTCTGCACCTTCTGTACTTCTGATTCACTAAAGGATGAGCCATTAAGAAGATTTCGGTGCAAATATTTATCTGGTTCTAGAAAAGTTCTAGAAATTCAGCAAAAAACTGGGAATATGACGCTTCTTTCCTAGATTGAACGGCATAGTACGGTGTATCCCCTTTTACCATTTACAAAACAATAAGAAGGCACAATTTCATCAAATGTGTGACCTACCAGTAACTTTTTATCGTTTCCATCCATCGCTTCCTTCGCTGCCGTGACAAAATAAAATCACATAGTAAAAGGGGAACCAGTGTTTTACGATGGTACGTTTAACTCTTTTTCCGTTTCTTTTTGCATATATTTCCTCTTCTACCGCCTACTTACTGTTACTCGTGGATTCTTCCAACTGCGTTCACGTCCGATGCGAGTGGCGAGGAATAGGAAAGAATTGCAAACCGGGCACCCAATTCAAACATTTTTACCGAAACGTAAGGAAAAAGATAGAAAAGATATTGTTTATTTTCTTGGTACAACAGAAAAATATTGCGGGTGCCAAGCCACTCAGTTATCCACTACAAAGCGGCGACCAGTCGGAGACAAGTATTCTGGAACGCATTAAGGTAATAATAAAAAGAAATACATAAAATGCAGGTAGGAAAAGGGGTTTTATTTTAGAAGTTATCCTTTGAACACGTTCACATTGGTTAATGACGACGGCGTGATCGGCGAGTAGTGTGAAGGTAGGCGTCTATGGTGCAATGCTTCAGGGATTATTGTAGCCACTGGCTACGATAATCTTCGCGTAATTACCCGGAAACAAGTTTCAATGCTGACTTTCCTTACTTCTCACAATTAATCACTAATTTTTTTTCATTTATTGATTTTTTCAACTTTTTTTTCAATAAACCTTGCTTGACAAGAAGTTATGACAAAGAAAGAAAATGGCAACCACTGAATCAGCTTGCCACACGGAAACATAAGAAGAGGCGAAAATGTGATTCATGTTTTTTTCGCCGTTCCGATTTTTTTTCATTTTTTTGTTGTTATAGTTTCGGAGCAATTGTATACATATAATTTTTCTCACCTGCGTCTCCTACTATTTTTTCTAGCAGCCGTTCAAGGAAAAAACAGTCATTTTAACTCTCCTGGCAGCCTTGTGTCGGCTGGCCTCCCGGATTTTTTTCGAATATTTATATATATTTTTTGTGATTGATCGATCAAATATGGGGTAAAGGTCAGTTTTCAGTCAGCAATTTAGAATCAAAGATGCTTTTTTTGCAAGCAATTTGGATCTCTGGATTTTAGGATAGAATTCAATAGATCTAGCTGAGAATTTGGGAAAAGGGGAAAAAAAACTAGTTTTCTTTCAAGTGTTATTATGGTTTCGGAGCAAATGTAGGTTCCGTAAAATTAAAACCTGCTACAGTTCGACAAGTTCGACAAGTTTTTCCCTGTCCGGATTCATGTTTTTAATAAAGATGATATGAAATATGTTGTCCTTGCAATCCAGCCTGTAAGTATATTATTGTTACATTTATCACGTAGTGCAGTCCCAATAAACAAATTGATTTTCAATAAATGTAAGATGCTTGTAGGGACGGAAAGAGTGAAGAAAAAAAAATTAGAACACATTTACAGATGATTGAAGAAAGATTCCCTGAATCTCGGAAAATGAGTTTCGAATGCCCAGAAGAAACGTGATCGAAGTTGAAGCAACAACGGTTTTGCTGCAATTTGTGAAAGGAAAAATGTAGGGAGCCCTCTGGATCGGAGTCTGGATCTGAACTAAAACAACAGCGACTATGCAGCTCGAAAAACCAATATTCTAGCATATCCCCAAGTTTTTCGAGTTGGAACTGTCCTGTACCCTTGGAAGTGAGCCCGAATTGAGAATGCAGTACCTCTGCTGCCCGTAGAAGGAAATTTAAAAAATAAAATGATGAACTATATCATTAAATGTTGAACTGGTTTTTATGAAAGAATAAAAAATACTCCGACTAACTACAGGTGACCTGAAGCTTGAAACTACAAATTATTAATTTTATCTGTTCAAATTCGGAAAACTGTATTGCACTTTCAACTTTTCGCATTTTCAGACAAAATCCGAGCAACACGGTGGAACACACAATTCATAGTTAAAAGAATGGACGACAATTAGAAGAGGGAATTTGAAACTTTCGTTTAAATGAGAGCAGGGAAATAAAAGTTTTCTCAAAACTCTTCGCATGGTAGAAATGATTGCGAACGTTGCTGGAACTGTGCACATGTGCCCTCAATGCATCGACATCGACCGCCTTTTGAGAATGAGTTGCCAACTTCCAATCGTTTTGGACGATTTCCTGAAAAATGATAATTAATTTTTATTCAATAGTTGAATAGGTTGCCAAAAAGCTGGGCAATTTGCTCTTGAAAAATAATTCGAAATTCGTTGTCGTTTCATAATCACTGATTCCCTGTCTATACTTCATGTACTTGTGATTCACTATAGGATGAGCCGAAAAAAATGAGCTCGGTGCAAATTTTATCCGATCTCGTTTCAAATTCTATTTTAATCCTTCTTTTTTGTTTCTCTTCCTCAGTGACATCACACTTTCCTTAAATGCTTGATCATGCGCATCGAAGCCTACCTTGCAACCCAACAGGCTCTCCAAATACGTTGATCGGTTCGGTCCTCCAGCAGTGGAATGAAGAGGAGCACGGTTTTCCCGGGGGACCACCGCCGACGGGCGGCTCGAACTGTGCGAGCACCAGTGAAAGCAACAGGGATAGTAATGCTGTCAGCACTATTGTGTTGTTACCCATACTCTGAAAATATTATGCATAGCGATTGCTCATGGCCGGTGAGAGATTGAAGCAATTGAGAAAAAGAAAAAAAAATAATTTTTCGAAAAAAAGTATCAAGATGATTCAGGTAAAAAAAAGTATTATTGAGCTGGTGGGATAGGGAACAAAATAGTTGAGAAGAGGATAAAAATACGGGGGGAGACGATGAGATCCAAAAAAAAACAATGCATCTCAAAAAAGCTACCAAAAAACGAGCCTACATTGCAACTCAATTAACAGATACCAAGAAACTTTTTATTGCACAACACTGCTCCAAGAACCGATGACATCAGCAAAATGAGTCTCGAAATAGCACGGATTTCCTAGTTCACAAAACAATTAATTCAATTATTTCGAGACTTGCCGAGGGGTTTTCTAATCAAGGATTAAAAAGTATCTTCTGAAAAAACAAAGTTCTCGAAAAGTATAATTGAAGGAGTAGGAGAAACGAGTAAAAATAGTAGTCATGTTCCGTGGGAGAGAAGTTATTCAATAATTCATACTTATTTCATTGTGAACTCAAAAAAAAACGGGAAGTGTCTTATGTTCGGATGAATAAAGGAGAACTGAAGTCAGAAATTTTTATCAATTTTCCGATCGGGAGGTAAAAATTTCAATTACATGAAAAGTGTCAAAAATCGGATTCTGTTGACAGAATTATTTTCCTGCCGTGTCAGTCTCTCGGACAACCGGATTTCTCGAAATACCAGTCCCTGACTTTTTTAATACAGGAAGCTTATGATTTTTCTATTGTTTCTCTCATCTGTAGCAAATTCCATGAAAAGTATTGTATTTTTTTTACAGTAGGAAAATTCTTGTCCGGGAGAAGTACACAGACGGAAAATAACTGCCAGCAGAATCAACTGTTTTCCGACAAGTTTAAAGCGATTTACTTTTCATGCACAAATTTAGCATCGCAAATAAGTTCGAAAAAAAACTTAGTTCTGTAGTTCAAGAAATTTGAGAAATCCGAAAAAAAATCGAACAATGGATAGAAGAAAATTCCAGAAGCAGGGCTTGATGTCATCTAACCAGCTTTCTTCAGTTCTACAATTATACGTATAACTACATCATAAATCTTTTCAGTACTTCCTTATTTCAAACTTTCACGCATTCATTTTGAACATTTCAATTTTTCTTTGTGTACTTAGATGTTTCCAAAATTTTCTGTTCTCACATCCTTCTTCCCTCTTTTCCGACTACTCTTTTGCACTTGGAAACAAGCAGGACCTCGTTTGGCTGGTGGTGCACATGTATATTTATTAAATTTGATGAGCTTTTTCTTTTGAGAAGACAAACGAAGGGAAGAATGTTTGTGAAAAGAGAGAAAGAAGTTGGAAAAGTTTGGAAAAAAATAAACAAAAGATCCAAATCATAATAATCTGGAGGAAAAGCTGACGCGGCAACTACTTTTCACTCACTTTTTAAAAAATCTTTGTTAGCGTTTTTTTCTCCTTTTTTTTCATGCTAGAAAAATGTGGGTTAAATTCTTCTGACTTTAAAGAAATATAGACCAATAAAACACTTTTTTTCGGAACTTCCTCTAAAATGGGTTACCCTTTCCTAGAAAACATCCTTAACAAAACTTGGAATCCTAAAATTGAATTTCGAATGAAAAAAATATTTATGTATGTTTTGGAACCCCAAAGCCCCCAAAGGACCAGTAAAAGGAAGTTATAGGAAAAATCTTAATTTTTTTCAAAAAAAATAAACTAATGTGGATAAGCAAAAAGAGGTCCGAGAAAAGATGAAAAGAATTATGAGGAAATAAATAAGGATGCGGGAGAATAATAGAGGATGACCGATCCAAATAATAACAATAACTGGGAGTCTAAATGAGTCTAGTTGGGAAATCGTAAAGTTAGAATGGAATTATTCTTGAAAAATGTAAAAAAGGGTTTTAAAAATATTCCGATGACATGAAAAAAAAATCTATTGAAAATTGCTCAAAAATCCAAAAAAACGCAATAGAAAATATAGATGGTTAGCATGTGAGACTGAGATTCCGCCTAGAATATCAATGACGGGAACTCAAAAAAAAAATCAGTTTTTTCATAAAATTTTGTATACTGAGCCGATAGAAACAAGTTAGTTCAAGATATGACTCTCAAATGGTTTAGACCAGTGTGTCTTATCGAGAGATTCAGATGAATTTACCGATGTATTTATCGATAATTTAATCGTTTTTTTTGTCGATAACTTCTCAATAAATTTACCGAGAAATCTGCCGATATTTTATCGAAATTCCCAATTTTCGATAAAAATATTTTTTTTGATAAGGCACACTGGTCTAGACTCTACATTTAGGTGAAACAAGTTCAAACTAAAGAATCCGAAAAAAAAACTACATTGACTCAGAATTCTCACAAAAATGGGAATTGTTTTCATGCCCTATTTCTTATATCCTTATTCTATCTGCTTCCTTTCCCTAGAACCCATTTTTCAATCGAATTCTAGAATCTTCTTTTTTCTCTTTTCGAATGTCCCCAGGTCCCAAGGGTATTCAGGGGTTAATCTAGACACTTTTATCGTCGTCACCTGATTGAAAAAAAAAACCGAATTTCAGGAGAATGAAGCGACGTCTTCTGATCTTCTCGCTTCTGCTCATCTACGACGTCGTCGTCGATTCACGGAAGTATCGTCGGATGAATGAGGTTTGATGTGTACTTCTCCTTCTTTCTTTTGCGGGGGTTTTGTATCAGAATACGTCAGGGGAGGAAATTCAGAATTTGATTTGAATGTAGTAGGGAGTAGGGGAGGGAGATGCAAAACAAAAGAAAAATTTATTTTTCGGCAAAAAAAAAGAAAGTTTTGCGAAATGAGTTCCATGAATCAAATGGGAGAATGGAGTTTGTTTTTTTTTTGTTTTATAATAAATCTAAGAATGAATGGGCCAGACCCCATAAGAATTAGGGAAAAGCCCAAAAATCAGCTAATAAAAATCGCTTGTATGGAAGTGACAACATTTAATGATGATGTCAGCAAGAAAGAGAAGAAGAAAAGAGAGTGACTGGTAGCGGGTGGTAACAAGTTGTGACCCACGAGGCAATTAGAGACACTTCGTTTTTTTTCTAAACGTGTGTGGGGCACAGTTGTATGTGATCGGCAGGCAGAGGGTAACAAATGAGTTTGTGGAAATGGGATAATTGAAAAGTGCTTTTTTTCAGAAAAAAAATACAGCTGAAAAAAGAGCTTTAACTTTTTTCTAAAAAATTAAAAATTTCGAGAGGTGGCTAGTTGAACGGGGATGTCATTGAAGGAAAGGAAAAAACAGAAAATAATCAGAATGTTTCGATTTTTTTTTGATTAGTTTTTAAATCAATCCGAGAACCACAGCGGTTAAACCAGTATAAACAATTCCAAGGATTTCCAGAAGTATGAAAAATTGAATTTATCGAAAATCGCTTTTTTTTGTAAGAATGGATTGTGCGTGCCAGAGAATTTGTCAGAATTTATCTCAAACAACTACAAACCTCTCCGAAAAAAACCTTACAGATCACAATTCATAACCATGCCGAAGCAAACGTCCGAATCAGATGTCAGTCCATCAAGACAGACTTCAAGGACACATTCATGGGACCAATGGATGAAGTTTCTTTTGAGTTCTATGACATTGATAGAGGTTAGTTCTAATGAAAAAAAAACAAAGCACTCGGCCCAGCTAGGCTTGTTGTGACACTATCAAAGAATGTGTACTTGAGTATGATGAGGAAGGGTGGGAGGAGGAGATGTAAACCGAGAAGAAACTGCTAGAAAAATGAGGGGCGGATGGGGCGGAGAAGGATTAAAAGCTGTGAAAAAAGAAAAAGAAGTTAATTAGAAAGAAAAAAAAGGAAGACGGAGAACAAATGATGTAGCGGGCCGAAGAAAAAAGAGCATCCGGAAGAAGGAGAAAATGTGTATGTGTGTTAAGGAGTCGGGACTCGACCGATGGACTTTTTTATTGGGGTCGTGGATTTGAGATTTATCTTATGGTCTTTTTTTTTGTTTTTATCACTTTAACAGCAGGAAAAGGTTAGAAAAAATGTCAAAAATCGGTCAAAGACTAACATTTTGAACGGCGAAGATAGACACGCGACGCACCCAGCGCGTCTACTGATTTACTGAGTTTGTTGGCAGTGTGCCTAACCGGAAAAAAATTATCAAAAATGGGTGTTTCGGTAAATTATCAAAAAATTAATCGGTAATTTATTGATAAATTAAAAGCTTGTCAAAAGTTCACCGGTAAAGATACTGGTGAAATTACCGGTAAACTTACGCTTATCGAAAAATGTACCGGTAAGTACTAAACAATTTGCAATAGCGTAATTTCGAAGCATTGTTGATTACTGAAATTTGGTGGCAAAAAAGCCAAAATTTCCCAATTCCGCCGTTGAGTATATCAGTGAAGTTTGTATGTAAATTTAACTTGGCTTTTACCAGGGAATCCACCAAAATTTAGCGATATTTTTATGGGAAAAATTTATCGGTGGATTTACCTGTAGTTTTATTAAAAATTCAACGGTATGGCACTAAGGTTTGTTGGCAACATTCACTCTGCGACCCTGTGCTTACCGATGATAAACTTTTCATTCGTTGTATAGAAAAAAAAAACAAGAAAATAAAATAAAGTTCAAACTTTCATAAAAGTTGTTTATCCTTGAAGAAGTGTGGGTGGTTGCATACAGCGCTTCCGGAAAGAAATGTCATTTGCAAAATCTTATGATTTTTCAAAAAAATACAGCATAGGTGCGTGCACTGACAGGAAATGACCTAATACCTATATGATTCAAAAATCCACCACCCTCAACTTCTAGACGTTCCTGGTTAACTTTTCCAGGGAACCAATTGAAAATGTACATTTCTGATATCAAAAATTCACTTTTTGAAAGTAACTCATCTCACATAAATAATCATGTTTTGAAGTAAACTCGGTCAGAAACTAACACGAAAATTGGTGAGCTATCACATGTTTTGGTTCCTATAGTTTCTGATTTCCTTGTTTATGAGCTTTTGATATAAAAATTCAACCACGAAGTTGTGATCTTTGACAAATTGTAATTTAAGAAACAGAATATAATTGAGGTTTTGAAAAAATAATTCCGAAATTCAAAAAGTCGAGTGATCTTTCGTGAACTTTAGAATCTTTGTGCAACCCACCTATTCAAAAATGCAAAAACTAGACTTTTTGTCCACAAACGTCATCTATTTTAGTTTGCACAAAACAGAAAAAACACACACACATTTTAAAAGAATATTATATTTTGATCTACCTTTCTACCCGCCTACTTCAAATACCCAGTGAACCATTAAAAATTGGGGGGGAAGAGAATAGTCCAGAAAAGGATGGTGAACGGAAGTAATTTCTGAAAAATGGGTGAATTTTACGAGAAAAGAGAAGGAGGAAAAATCTGGAGAAGACACACTTGAAGATATTGAAGTTTGTAGATTGGTCACGTCATCTAGAATCTTTGGACTATGTTAAATTTTATATTTTGAACTTTGAAAAAACTGCTTGCTCATTGGAGCTCAGAGAAAGGCTTTAGGAATTTTCTGAAAGTTTTTGAGGTGATGCACCACAAGATTGGGATGTCTAGAAGTCGGTAAGAGCTCAAAATTCGACTCTTTGGGATTTCGCCTTTACAATTTTCCTTAAAGATAGACACCAATTTTCAATGTCTACAAATTTTCAGAAAATTTTCAAAGCCCACCTAAAAAGAGTTCTTTTGTTAGTATAATAAAAAATCTGCAAGAATTTTCATGAAGTTTTTTTCAGGAGACTCCCACTTCTGGTGTGACGCTTACGGTTTATTCGGATTCTCCGAGACTTTTGACGTCTTCGGAAGAAGTGCGCCAAGCCGGAAAAACCAAACATGGTGAGTAACTTGTGGAAGCCAAAAACATGTTTTCCGTTTCCTTTTCTTGAAGTATTTTTTTGGGTGGAAGTAGATGAAATGATCTCCCCCACCGGAAGCTTGAGGACGAAGTTACTTCTATTTTTGGCCCGTTTTGGGCTACACATCATTGAAAACACAAAAAACTGATTTTAGGTTCCTCCGAAATGATGGGCTTTACTTGGAACTAGAAACCAATCGTGCTCGTGAATGGCAATGGATCTACCCTCCACTGGACTCTTATTCAATTGATTCTATAGATCAAATTGATGTTCCTCCACTCCCAACTTGGGTTCCATACTGAATTGTGTTGTTTGCTAAATATCAAATCGTGAAATAAAATCCGTATATATCCAAGTTCTTTTTCCATTCCTCTCGAGTAGTAAAAGTGTCGGGGAAAGTGCAAAGGGAAGAAGAGTTGTTTGTTCAAACTGACCTCCTCTCATTCGTTTTTTCAAGTAGGGCCTACACCCGACGTTCCGCAAAAAGAAACGATTTCGAAATCATGCATGCAAAAATTATGCATGCTTCCAATTTAATCTAAGTCTCTCATTTTCAAAAAGACTATAATCCCAATGAAGAATAGCAATCAAAAAGAGGGCGGCCACGATAAGCCCCTATGCTTTTCCTTTTCTAAATACCGAGTACCGAGAGAAACGATCGGTAGAGAGATGCAGGAGGGGAGAGAAAAAAGTTTAGGAGGGGTGGTGTCAAGTGGAAAAAGATGAGAAGAGGAGGAGGATCGTGAGGATTTGGTTTGTTGAGTGTTTTCTTTTTGAATTTGAATTTGAAATTTAATTATATACTAACAAATATTCTAGGTTGGCATTTTTGTAATTCGTGCCTTACTTTTCTACTGACCGGTAGATCTCACAGAGAGTTGTTTATAAAAATTTCTTGAGAATTGGCTGAAAATTTACAAAATTTTTTAAAAATTTTCTATGAACTCTAAAATCTCTAAAGTCAAGCTACCAGGATTTTAAAATAATGTTACAGGATCAAATTAAGTTGGCAGGACCCTAAAATAGTTAACATAATAATCATCCCGTATTTGATTTTTTTTTGAAAATTGCTTGATATTTTCGAATTGATTTTGTAGCGACCAAATTAGTCAGGTCTCATTTTTGACCCCCAAAAAAAAATAACCAAAAAGTTTTTTTTTGAGAAAAAGCTGAAAATGTTCAAAATGTTTTACTTTTTGGACACAGCCACAAAAAAATAATTTTTGCAGAAAATTCAAATGTTTTGAAATGACAATATGGGGTAAATATACAGGCTAAAAAACACGCAAAACCTAACAAACACTTTTCTGTTTGACCACAACATTGTCTACCTTTCTCCATCTGACCTTTTTCGGATTACTAAAAATTTCCAATTTTCAGACAAAACTCAATATAAGAAATGAATCCTACCTTGTTTTCAATAACGATTTTTGCATTTTTTGCCTTCCCAACCACAGAGTCGAATGAGGCAGATGGGCGTGCACCACAATGCCAACTACCACCATTTACCAACTTACTACCATTGAATTCAAGACGAGAGCTTCGTAAAATATGGGCAGGATTTCATTCGTCGACGTCTGCGAAAAAGTGTGAGCGGTATGAATGACATGAATAATAATAATAAAAATGACGAATTGGCCCTATTGTTTCCAGGCAACTTGCACAGACGAAAGAGCTCATTGCGGGCTTGGCGGAGGATATGAAATTGAAAATTTTGGATTGGGATCGACCGACGATTAGTCCGACGGAAGAAAGAAGAGGGACCAATTTCCTGGCGGGACTGTCCGAGGAGCAGACGAAGCAATTCTCTGGTGTTGGTTTTTTAAGATCTTTGAGACATGTTTTTTTCCAATTTCAGATAATGTCAAACCGCTCAATCACACACGACATGCGTTATGACTTACTTCGTAACTGGGCTTCTGAAAATTTAGACCTTGACGCAATCAACCAAGTGGAACAGTTTATCACGTTTCAACAAAGAAAAAATAAAAGCTTCAAGGGAAAAGTGAGTTTCTCCTATCTGATTAAGCCATTATTGTGGCAATTTATAGATAGAAAAACTGTCCTCAGAAGCTAGAATTGCTCATGATCGTCTAGAATCTTTGCGTCTTTTGAAACAAGATGTCTACGCGAACCTTTCAGAATCTGCTAGAAAAGAATTAGCGGGCTTGTACAGGTAGGTCATCAAAAAAAAAATTGCGAATTTGAAAAAGAGAATCTTATTTCAGAGCCAAATGTCCTCGTGGAAGTATGTACGAAGCTAGCGATTTGGATGCTGAAGAAATTCAATTGGCTTGTTCCGTGGGTGAGTACCCTATTTTTTTAAACTTCTGAAAAATTTGAAATAACCATATACTTCAAAAAACTAACTTTTAGATGACCGAATCCCTCTATTCCGGACAACTACTTTACATCCTACTACAACAGAAGAATCGTCTGAACCTGAATTGAAGTCTACCGTTCACGAATCTACCACCACGGCTACACCCTCAACTACGACCACTACGCCAACGACCACTACAACTACAACAAGTCCCACCACTACGACGACCCCTACTGCCCCTTCGACTACAACCACTACAACTCCGACAACAACGACAACAACGACGCCTACAACAACTACAACTCCTGCTCCACCATCCACAACTACCGACGACTTCTTATGGGTGAAGCTAACAACTGCCCCAGCACCCCCAGAAACCACAGAAGGTCGGCTATCATTTGAAATCGAAAAAAGCAACAACACAGTACCCTTGATACCTTCAAGGCCCCATCAGGTAGCTTCGATGTTTGTGGCTGACCCGGAAAAGTTAACTGACTTGTTGAAGAAAATTTTCAGTCATAGGAATAATGATTGAAAATATTTTATCATATAATATCGTCTTTTTCATTTCTCGTTTCCTCCCAAACTTTCATCCAGGTCTTTCTTGAACCCATTTCCTTTCATTAATTGTATTCAGCTTTAAATAAAGTGTTATTAATTTATCATTATAAGAAACAGTTGAGCATATATAGGAGGTATATAAATGAAAAAATACATAAAATCTCTATGAAAATCACCTAGATGTGAAGTGTACAATTGACATGGTTAAAACGAAAGACCATAATAGAGGACACAAGAAAAATCGGGAAAATCAGGATGGGATCATGTTTTTAATAGATAAATACGAGAAGTTTTGGGGGAAAAAATACCATTGGAAAAATCACAATACTTTTCAAATGTAGACTCGTTTCTTTAGAGACCGACTGTGCCGGACTGGAAATACGATTTCGGATTGGACATTCGACGAAGACGGTCCATCAGGGGCATCCCCCCACTCCGAGTTGACGAAGGAGAAGCGTTTCCGTGCCAACCCGCCGCTGCCTGCAATATACACTTTCTGTGAGTTTAAGAAGTGTCCTTGGCGAAAAATATTTTGCCGGTTTTATAATTCATCGAAAAACTAACCGGAAAAACATACTGACAAACTATCGGAAATTTACCGAAAAAAAATTTATCGAAAGTTTTTCAGAAAATATTTTTAAAAAATTTCGGTGAAATTTCTCAAATTTCCGGTAAGCCTGCTAAACAATGCGCACTAAGGTAATCTCGGATCATTGATAATCAATGTTTTTTCAATCTGCGCACCGAAAAGCTACTGGGAAAAACTCTGAAATATTCCGGTAAATTTTCGGTAAATTTTCCGTGAAAGTTACCGATAAATTCTACAATAAAATTTTAAGGAAAAATAAAATTCACTGAAAAATTTTCCAGAAAAAGTTCAATAAATTTTCTGACAATCGTAAAAGTAAGGCACACTGGCTCCAAAAAAAAATTAGTAAATCACCTGTATGATACGTAGCCGTTGTCGATAGTTATTCGCTCTTGTATGGTCGTTGATGATTGGTTGCACGTACGACGACGGAAACCAACCGCCCAACCCGTCGCCAGCTCGCTCTCCGTACAGCCATCCTGTTAAAAGAAGAATCTTACGTTAGATATAACACCGAGCTTAAGGTTTTCCGGTGTTACAGAAAATTTCAAAAAAATAAGTTAAAAATCCAAACCATCAGGCATTTTCCTCAATATGTTAAGGGAATCTCCAACGTTCAGAAGTAGTTCATCGGCTTGAGACGGCTGATAAGCATGCACAACGACGGCTTGCGGACAATCCCATTCGGCGTAGATTTTCTCTTCCGGGTTAGTAGACTGCAATCAATTAGAGGAGTAGAGGAGCCCAAGGGAGAGATATACCAAGATTAAGAGGTAGGAGTGAATTTTATAAGTGTTTTTTTTCTAGTCTATGGTTTCAAAACTGGTATCATAGTTGTTGAAGTTGTGAGAGATTAGATTCAAAAAAATGAGAAAGTTAATTAGGAGTTCCGAAACTTCTTATCAGAAAGTATAAATTTCTATTTTAATATTTGATGTATTCATCTTTAAATACATAAAACTCGAACTTACAGTTGGCGGACGCACTGCACTCAGCCACCTCTCCCGATCAGTCTCACTATCAGCCGAGAGCAACAACTCCGTCTGCTTATCCCTGGCATTTCTCATAAGTGTGCACAAGAACAAATGGGGTCGTCCAACCAAGTTGCTAACAGCTCCAAGTGGGATTTTTGGATTATCAGGCTCAATCGGTTGCATATCCACAAATCGTCTTGATGCGTAATCCTTGCAAACAAACGTGCCATTCAGCTTTTTCTTTGTGATCATTATCATATCCGAAAATAAAAAGACGTGAAGGGTTCTGGCTTTTTGTCGAGACTGGAGGATATTAGAAGAGCGCCGCTCGACTAGCTGTGTTAAAACACCTTTTTTGACTAGATACCGACTATTCGAGACTAGAGGGATTCTTTTAAGATCTGCATCTTTGTAGATTAATCTTCGATCGATGTCAAGAAGTTGCTCAGTTCTCTCCATTCTACGTGCACCTTCATTACAGTCTCGTACGACACGATTCGAAGACGTTAAAGCATCTGTAGCCGTCTTGTAGCGGTCATCTGTAGTGGGTATTCTATCCAAAATGGCATACAAAAGCAGAGGATATCTTGTGATTCTTTGCATCGGGAGCATTAGAAAACTTCGCATGTCGAGACCTTGACACTGTTTGTTTTCCTCTAGTCTTTGAACGGCTGATAGGAATCCAGGATTATCAGATTTCAGACGTCGAAGAGTACGATCTTGATACACTTGATTCGAGCAATATTTGATGTAGACTTCAAAATGTTTCTCAAAATGAAGTGAGAGAATATCACAGATATCATCAAGTATCAGATTTTCTTCAAGACGAGTTTCCAAATCACAGAGTAGTCTGCAAACAGCCAAAAATGTTTACCTCTACTTTTAAAATTATGTTACTTACCTCTCTGAGCAATCTCTAACGGCGAATATATTACTGAACAAATGCTTTCTATCCGAATCCGACAAAACTGATAATGCAGATTTTGAGCCGAGCATCTGTGGACTAGCCATGAAATGAGTGATAAGAACATTCAAAGAACGGAGATAGCTGGCTTCAGAAGTAATGACTTCAAAGTAGGCTTCTTGTCTCAGTTTACTTGCATCGTCAAGTTTTTCCAAAAGACCAGCTGCACGAACTTCTGGGAGCTCACACCAGAGACTTCGTTGGGACCCAAAGTTGGAAGTTCCAACCAGGCGATCTCGTCTCATAGAGGTGTTTGAAGTTAGGGCAGAAGCCGATGTTGTGGAGCAATCTGCACCTCTTCCGGAGTCCGAAGAAATTGAAGATTCTCGACGAGTCTGGAAAAAAAGCTTGAAAAAAACAAACTAGTGAAAAAAAAATACCGTCGGCTTCAAAGCAACAATCTCTGGAATAACAGGCACTTCCACCGGTTCTTCCTTAATATCTTCCATTGTAGTCTTTGCTTCTTCATCTCCCTCTCCGACACCACCAGCCGCAACTGCCTCCATCATATAATGCTGATATAGTGGTTGTTCATTCGGAACCATTCGGCAAGTGTACTGTCGTTTGTATTCCTCCTCACTCGGTGATGGTTCGTCTTGATGATTTCCTGCCGTAGGCTGCCATGAATCATCCAGGGGCAAGTGCCCAACTGCTGGCCGTGCCACATACTTTTCTGTATCGGTCGGCATGACTATTGAGGAGACTGGACGTGGTGGAATTGGGTCAAGAAGAATGTCAGCGGTTTCGTAGTCTGATGAGATTTCTGGAATTCACAGAAATTAATTTTGGGTTTTATTAATTTTTTTTGATTTTTTCAAAACTAAAATTACAATTTTCCACAGTAATGCAACTCTCAAATTTTCGCCCCTATCAAAAAGAAAAACTTCTCACCGTCAAACTTTTTCTCAATAAAAATACGAGAGATACCCTCATACATTTTTTTCAGCAGTACAATTAAATAATATAAAAATGTAATGATCATAAAGTTTGTGTCCGCCATGGGCGGGTTGAAGAGCTCCAGCTGCGGCAGCTGAGCACCCGGGTTTCGTGCCAGGCAAAATGAACGGTTATGGAAGTAAAATACAAGTAAAATTTAGTGAGTAAATAGGAAAATAAACACCTGCTAGTTTGTATCAGGCTGATTTAAAGTTTATTTCAAAACCAAGAGTTCAATTCAGTAGTTTTCGAAATGCTGACCACCCGATGCTCTCGTAGTAAAAGAGCCTTCTTATGATGATTTATTGTAATTGGTTATTGGGTGTTTTTCAAAAATAAAAAAACTGAGAGATGTGAACTCACTCAATATTACGAATAATCATTTCAAAACCAAATCATTTCAAAAAAAAAAGAAAAAGAAGTTACTTACATCAGATAAAAGGTACTAAAAATGATCAAAAACTGATAGTGTCGTCATTATGTTCTTGGTAGCAGATAGACAGATAGATAGATAGAAAAATAAACTTTTCACCTGACCACAACAATCGTATTAGAAAAAAAAAGATTGAAAAAACCGGTTTTTTATGAAAAGAAGTTACAGGTCAAAAATGAATATTATCAGATAAATTCGAAGTTTTGAAACTGGAGGAACTTACGAAAAAGAATAGAGGAATGAAGTCTAAAATTCAATTCTCGGTATAATTTTGCGATGTTGAGTTCAGTTATACTCATGAAAACTGCTGAAAATCGGTGTAAACGGTATAAAACACCGACAGGAAACAGTCGGATCGGTTCTGATAACAGAGTTACTTTTCCTTCTGTGTACTCCTCTCAGACAGCCAAGTTTCTCAAAACATCATTTTCTATTTTTTTAATCTTTGGAAAATTATAGCAGATTTATACGGAAAAAGAAAATCGAAACTGATATTTTGAGAAAATATATTGTCCGAGAGTAGTACAAAGCAAGAAAAAAAAGCTCTGCTGTCAGAAAGAATCCAATTTTTTTCAAATGAGGTTTTCTGCCATTTACATCAATTTTTGGCACTTTCCATGAATATAAGGGTATTCAGCGTCGCGAAATGATCTATAGAAAAAAAAGAACATTTCTGATTTCAGCCAAATAGAAAAGCTTCAGAAACTAGGTAATATCTTGAGAATTATATGTGATTATACTAAAAGTAAGACTGCCCTAGTAATAGAGTGAGGTAGAAATGTGGGATTAGATAAAATAAAAATAAAAATGAAAGAAACTTACGCGATCTGCTTGTATACTCTGGAAACGCCTTGTTTAATTGCTCTTCTAATTGTCGATACATTGAAGAACGACGGTCATCTGTAATATTGTAAGAAAATAAAATGCTTGTACTTTTTTTTTGTTTCCTCTTCTTCTTCTTCCCCATCGTCTTTTCTCTCTCTCTCTCTCCTTTGTAGCGTATGTGCAATATTTGCTACGCCGTAATGTATACAGGAGAAAAAGGACGACGAAAGGAGACGATGAGCAATCCGGGAGAGGACGAAGAAGAAGAAGCGAATTGTTTTGGTATAAGTGAGAGAAGAGAAAAGGTGAGATTCAATATTAAAAAAGTTGTCTGTTGTGACTGACTTTTTTTTCCTTCTCCGTACTACAGTAGACTTATAGGGGGACTAGTGGCTACTAGACACTACAATAGATTTAGTGAAGCCTTGAAATGGGATGAAATCAAAACTACCGGAACAAAGTAGGATGACAATAGCCTTTAGATTGAAAAAAAAATGTATACGAAAATCTTTTTGTCAGGGGAAAAAGTCAAAAAATATTGTTTTTATAAAAAGGGCATTTGGAAACAACAATCAAATGTGGAATTTTTTTGTTCAAAGAATTTTTTCTAAAGGCGAAACTGGGGAAAAGTGCAAAAGTATCTACAAAAAAAACCCCTTATTTTCAATAAACGAAACAGTTTTCTGGAGAATATTTCTACAGAAACAAAAACTCCAAAAAAAACATAATAGTAATAGGCCGGGCAGGGCCGATAGATGAATTCTTACCAGCCCAAAGTTCCTTTTTCGTTTTTTTTTCGGTAACTAGGTGAAAGGTTTTTTAGAGAAAATTTTGGATATTTCTAGTACAAAAAAATAAAAATTTTAACGAAATCACATTCAAATTGTGACAAACTGGTTATTTTATTTTCTAGAATGCTCAGAAAATAAAAAATATGGAAATAACTTTATCACTCACCATGATAAACATCATCATCATCGCTGCTCCAGTCATCTCCGTAAATGTGATCGTCATCTTGAAACGTTTTGTCAAGACAGACAGATTTTGACATCTGAAAATTCAAGTTTTAATTCAGAATTTTCTGAAAAAAAAACTCACTGTTCCACTAAAATCCGTGTCCAGAAGATCGACACTGACGTGGCACTTTGATCTTCGCTTGGCTTGTTTGTCGCCAACTTTTTGTCGTAATTGGCCAACCTACAATTAAGCGTAATGTGTTCCTAAGTGTTTTTTTTCTGGATTTGTGGTCCTTATCCACACAAAATAACAAAAAAACAAGACCCACCTTTTTAGACAAATTCAGCTGGAGCTCGCTTTTGAACCGGAACAACTTTTCCAGCTCCATTGAGCTCATCCTTTTTGATGACTTTGGATTTCTTTGAAGTGTCGAAAATTTGACTTTTGGTACATCCAATTCTTCTTCAGCTTCATCAAATACTTCTTCATCATGAAGACATGGACGTCTAGTTGGTACCGTGTCAGATCGATCAAAAGCCGGCCGGGTAAAGTCAGTGGATTCATAAGAATATTCTGAGGATTCCGGTTTAGCGGTTTTTATATGAGTTGGTTGATATGACATTGATGATTCGTGCGGGGTTACCAGCATTATTTCATCGTAGCAATCGTCGTCGTCAATCGGCTCTGTTGATGGAGCATATGAAGAGGATGGAACATCCGGTACCGGTATATTTGGGATTCTGGGAAATCCTGTAGAAATAGAAGAAGTTGACATCACAGAAGTTCTGAAGTTGACCGGTAAAGTATCAAATTGTGATATTGTGGGATTTGATGATGTTGGCGGTGGAGGAGGAGGTGGAGTCTTCAGCCGAGCTCTAGGAAGCGTTGAGGACACTGACCTAGGAGCCGGTGTGGGCTTAAGGTATGAAGGTATCCTCTTCAGTCGCTCCCGAGATGGTGGCGCAGATGGAAGAGGTGGTGGAGGTGATACAGCAGATGTAGGTGCTAGATCTTCAATTGGAATAGTCAAAGAAACTCGACATCTCTCCTCGTAGACAGGAATATTGTCCTTTTTGAAGGGTGTTGGGGAAGATGATGTACTTTCCACAATCATGCTTGTTGTTTGGAGACTGAAATAGAAATAGAGGAAAATATGAATGTCTCATAGTCTCTGTTGACTTTTGAAAGGTGATTCATTCACAAAAAAAAAACCCAAAATGGAAAATTTTAATATAATTTTTTTCCAGGAAAAATAACCTCCATTTTTTGTCTTCACGAATGAAACTTACCGTAACCTTGGCGCAGGTAGTGGAACGAGAGGTTCAGAAACTCTTAAAGAAGCCGATGCAGCTGCTCCCGGTGAGAAATCGTCCGTCGATTTGCTCTTCCGAAACTCAGAAGATGTGACCAGGACGGCAAGCTCACTGTTGCTCCGCGTTCGTCGTTTCAACGAACTTTTTCGGCGCGGGATAGCACTGCCACGAATTACACGGGATGTGCACGGCCTGACACAAAAACAATGCATTAGGAGAAATGTTCGGAGATTAGAATACTTACTGTTGGATGTTTTCAACAACTCGGAACTTGCCGATTCGTTTTGCGGTTACTGGTTTGTGCTCTATTCGTGTTCCAGTCTCGAATCTGAAAATGCTGATAATTGAAAAATTATTTCCCTGTGTAAAAATTTATTCAAAAAGAACTAAACAAACGGTGCCAACCAAATTTGTACAAAATTTTTACATATCATAAAAAGGAGTGGTGATCATTATTTTCGAAACTGATAAGAGCGATGGACACATCAAAAACAAACAATTCTTCCTTTCCCCTCCCTGGAAGAAATGAAGAATGAAGGACAACGCCCTTTCCACCGCTTCTTCTATTTCCACGTCTTCTTCTTCTTCTCCGTTTCCTGTCCGGTTTCAATATATTATGTCAATCAACCGGAGGGTAATGTGCTATTGTTGTGTAGTGTTTGTTTGATTGAAAAGAAAAATAGTTGGGAAAAGAGGAGAACAACTAGTAAGTGAACGGTCACATGAAATAGGTTAGCTTTTGCTGGAAAGTGCGCTCAATGGATAACTAAAAGGAGGGCCGAAAACTTTTTTCATTTTTTTTTTCAAATCAAAAGGGGCGTGGCTTGGCCTGTGAAACTCCGTAGTTACCTCACCTTTTGGCAAGCTCCTTAACATTTGGCAATCGCATTTTCGTCGTCGTCGTCGTTGTGGCGAGCCGCTGGGCAGTATCTGATGCTGCTTCTGTCGTCGATGATGGTACATTGGACATCAGGTTAACCCACCCAGGAACTGGAAAATAAAATATTTTCGACGAAAAAAAAGTTGCAAATAAACAAAAAAGTTAAAAATAGTGAGAAAGAGAATATATTTCATGCAACAACTCGATGGGTTAATCGCTTGATTCAACATTCAAATGTGTGAAGAGAGAGGGGAAATACGCCCCGACAAAATAATATTTGGACTGTTTATCCTGCGCTCTTCCCCCCTCTCAAAAAACACCTTCCTTTTCAAGAGGGAAAGATGATTGATGGGAAATTTGGGGCCGGATATCAAGTGATTAAAAATCCTATTGGAAATTTCTATGGAAATGAATTTCCACAATAGGCGCTTCTTTCCTTGGTCTTTGAGATCTTTTTGTGGATGCTCGGAAAATTTGGCCCAATTGGATGGATCCCAAAACACAAATTTCTGAAAACTTATCAGAATTGTCTGAAAATTATCGGGTGTTATCAATCGGTTCAGAAACTCATTTTCATACATTTTTTCAAATTATAAACTAATTTAAATGGAGTTTTTATGGTTTTTTCTAAACTTTTCATAAAACGTTTTTAAACTTGAAAAAAAAGCTACGAAACTTTCAATGACAATTTTTTAACTAAGTTTGTGTGCAAAGTTTTTTTAAAGCATAAAGTCTTTCAAAAGTCCAAAATAATGCGAACAAAGTTCTGACACTATGAAAAAAGACCACCATGCCTACGAAAAAAGAAAATCCCAAGTATACAGATGACCATTCAAAACGATAAAAGTGGCATCCCTTTTGCCTATCAAACATGTTTCATACAAGAAGCATGAGAGGAGAAACGTATACTAATACTTGTAACACATCATCATACCTTTGAAGGGGGAAGTGAACAACACGCACTTGAAAAGGTGGTAGAACCCAGAGGAGTTTCATAGAATAGCGAAAAAAATGAATTATGATGAGAAAAAAGAAACCTTGAAAACCGAGAAATGAGGGTCAATTTTCCAAAGAAGTAGTTGGAAGCAGCGCGCCTTACCGGTAAAGTTTCAATAAAGTTGCCGTTGAACTAACCGATAAATTTTCCGATGAATTTTTGCAGAATTAACGTTAAATTTATGGTAAGTTTACGGGTAAATTTATCAAACTCTCACCAGTATATGTATCTATCAATGACAGTTCAAAAAATTAACTTTTTTAAATCGGTAATTTTTATAAGTTTCATATGAACTGAAACCTTTTCTGGTAGATATCTTGAAAATATATCGAGAAACTCATTCATCGGTAAATTATTATTCGATAAAACATTCTGATTGAAAAAAAATTGAAAATGGAGTTTAAAAAAATATTTGTTTAAAAAAGAGAGCATAATTACTTCGATTCTGGATAACCATGTTTTAGGAGTACCAGAAAGTTTTTATGATCGGTGACTTAGAAAAAAAATGAGCATAACACAAATGATGTTTAGACAGGAAGAAAACGAAAAAAAACAGAGGCGAAAAGAGCACATATGTTTTCTTATTGACAGTCTCCCCCTCCCCTCTTGGGGGGGGGGGGGGGTCAATTGCGCATGGTCACTCTCTGAGACTGGACAATACATCGGGAAGCAAGGAAAAACGGAAGAGTGTGAAAAACAGGCGACGACAGCAGATGAAGAGGAGGAAAAGGAAGAGAAGATAGATGGATATGGAGAGGTTCTGTGGTAAAAGAGAGCAATTTGCATTTACTCTTGAGAAGAAAAAGAAGGAGAACGAATGACATTTTCAAGAATTGAAGGACTTTTTGGCATTTTTGTTTTCTTTTTCATTCGAAAGTTGTAAAAATTAGGTTTTTTATATTTTTGAATGGTCAAAATTTTCAGTTTTTTGTCTATAAATAACCAAACAACATGATTTTTCTAATTCGAGAAGTTCAATTCTACATAATAACCAATAGAGTGCCTTTGTTAACTGAACAATATTACTCCCCGACACACTGCTTCTGCACATCAATCAAATGTTATGAGTTATAGGAGTGTAGACGAGTGGCACCCCCAATCTACATCATAGCTATTGAATTCGGAAGGAACAAGGCTTTGAAATTTTTATTTCTTCAAATTTTTGGTCCGGATTTCAGTCCGAAAAGGAAAGGGTGAACTCTTGACAAAATTGATTATTGGTAGAAAAGTTGATCTCAGAAATCTCAGAAATAAACGTTTAGAAATCGAAATTCATAAGACAAGCCTAGCGTTTCGATTCAAACCGAAACTTTCTGAACCTTATGAACTTGTTCAAAAACAATAAGTTACCTCTCCGTGTGACCATCACATAAACGCCTCCTGCTCACCCTAAAATTCAAATATTTGAAGTTTGAAAGCAACCGTAACCGGGGTAGTGTGTGTACATAAATGATCAACTCCCACATTCTCAAAAGATTCCGAACGTTTTTCGAATGTGTGAAGCGCCTAAAGCAACTGGATACATTGAAATCGATAGTGAGGGAAAACGTGAATTTTCGAAGTTGATAAATTTTTCGAGAATGTTTTCCAGAAACTATCAGAATATGTTTTTCCGTTCCAAAAATGCTCGTAATAAAAATTTACTAAAACATTCTAAAATATTCAAAAATATATTGTTTTAGTGAATATTTGACGACATCTGAAATTCAGTATATCTGGCTTGAATGGGATTTTTGGGTCTTCGTGCTATGATTTTTCGACTCACCGTGGCCAAATCATTGTATGTTAAATTTTATTGAAAATGTTCCAAATCTTTTGTAGGGCTATGCGATCATTCCTAATTAAAATTTCATTAAAAGTAAGAAGAATTTCTTTGAAGTTTCCGGCAAAAAGAGGTGTTGAATTTAATGAAAAGTAAACAAAATAACCGAAAGGGCTGGTATCTATCCTACTATATATTCTACATACCCTCTCCTCACCACTTCTCCTCCTCCTTTTTCCCTTTTCACCCGAGGGATTTATGTAGTTGTGGTTAGCAATAGAAATATAGAGACAATTGGAGATTTAGAGAGACAAAGAGAGGAGACAAAATGTACAAGTTCATTCTTTTCTTCCTTCTGAATTCCTCATCATTCTAATCGGTTGTACAGTTAAGTGCTCAGTCAAACGGAAAGGAATATTCTGATGGTCATTTGGATTGCTTCCGCGTTTTGCATTAAAAAACGCAAAAAAATGGCTACAGAAAAGAATATTAAACAGTGTGTCTTACCAGAAGATAATCTAACGATAAGTTAGTGTTTTGATAACTTTACCGGTAAATTTTTCAAAAAAAAAATTACCGGTAATTTCATTAAAAAGTTACCAATAAGCTCACCAAAATTTTACCACTAATTACATCAAAAATTTACCGGTAAATTAAAGTGATATAACCTTTGTTTTTTCTATATTGACTATGTAAAACTAGCCAAAATATTAAATTTAGTGATTGAAAGCACTTTGTTTTTAATCACAACCCCCTTCACCTATCTGTCAATTTCTCTGGTCATCCAGAGTCAAAATCACACACAATAGTGTAAAAGACGCGGTGATTTGCCGTACTATTAAATATCAGTTGGAGGGCCTACACGGGAGCAAATGATGTTTAGAGAGAAAGCGGTCAGTTTGAAGGAGGGATGAAAGGGCGAAAAGATGAATGTGTTGAATTGGATTGGAGAAAGAGAAAAAAGTGTGAAAAATGGGATGTTGATCTAGCGAGAAGGTTTTTATGGGTTCTCGTGAAGAAAACGTTTAGTTCTCCATGAGATGCTGGATAATAGAGAAAGATTTTTCGCACTTTTAGGAAGTATTGAAAAACCGCCAAAATTCGTTAAATTTTCCGGAAAATATTTTAGCGATAAATGAGTATTTCGATACATTATCAAAAAAAATTACGAATCTATCAAATATTACTGATTAGAATTTTATTAAACTTTATCAGTAAATGTATCAAAAACTTTGCCGGCGAAGGCTAGACAGAACTACCAGTAAATTTTCCGTCAATTGAACTATTTATTGGGAAATCTGTTTGATATGAAAATTCGGAGTCAAAAATGCCACTTTGAAATTCACTGGACCTTTACCGGTAAATTTTGAGGAAATGTTTGATAAAGCTTCCAAAACTTGAAATTTATCGGTGATATTAGTTCAAATTCTATCGGTAACGCGCATTTATTACTGTGAGTTATCGCTGCAATTTTTGACTTACTGCAAAGTTCAAATCACTTCAAATATCTTATGTTGACAGAAACAAAAAAAAAGAACATTTGATGTACTAATCACAAGACATACCAAAAAGGAAAAAAAATTGCGAAATGAGAAATTCTCCCAAAAAAAAACTTTAACGAAGAAAAATGTTTGTTTCAAATCAAGAACCAGTTTGCGTCAATACTGATTATATAGGAGAAGAGAAAGATGATGGTCGCGAAACCCCCAAATTATTGACCCTTCGGGACAAATTCCAAATTCTGAGACAGACGAAGAAGACGTTGAGCCGTAGAAAACAAGAAGACGTGGGGTGGAAAAAGAAGAAAATGAAATGACCGCTACTCTGGCCAAAAAGGGAGCCAGAGCCCAGGAGGAGACGTATGTCCGAAATGGCCCCTGGACTCGTAAGGCAAGATGTTCGTTTTTATGACGAGACATAAAGGAGCACACGGAGCACACCAGAGACAAATTGAAAAGACGGAAGAAGGGGGAGGACAAGTCCATGAAGAAGGGGTGGGTGCACCATGTCAAAGGGTGGAGGGGGGACCGCCCGGGAGTAAAGGGGGCACTATTAATGAAGAAAGAGGGAGGGGGGGGGGTTCCGAGCAAAAGGGTACGAGAGACTCAGAGACTTAGAGACATCGGAATAAATGAAGGAGAAAGAGTGTAATTGAATGAACAGAAAGAGAAAGTGCTGCGGGTGCTGCTTCTGTTGCTCCTGACGAACAATTTCCTTATTTTCCGGTACTTTGCGGGATTGAGTATTACTTGGTATGAAAGTAAAGTATGGCAAGCGATGACAGACCTTTAAAGGTTTGAAATGGACCGAAGTATTTTCTGACTTTATTTTGCACTATTCACTAAAAAAACAACTTTAACCGGTACAAAGGCTATGTTTCAAATCAGCACCGATTGATGGCCTAGAATCCAAGAAATTAACGATCGAAGAGTAATTTTTTTTGGCTTTTATAACGTTATTCGTACTTTCTGTGCAAACGGTATCTCAAGATTTGTGAAATAAATATAAAAAAATGAAAATAAAAGAGCACGCGTAAAAGTTCACTTGTCGGATTCTAAACCATCAAATTGTAATCAGAGCAACTTTCCAACGCTGTTTTGAATTTTTTAATAACATTTTTAAATGAATTCGTGAATTAAAATGCGATAAAAATGGAAAAATACGTCGGGATCAATGGTGAAAGTATCTGAGTTCAGCATTTTATCAACTACAAAAAAAATGCAGAGCTACGATTCACCAGTTTGTGACATTAGTTCAAACTTTTGAGGAAATTCGTGGCCAAACTTTATCTCCCATCCAAAAAAAAAGCGAAAAAAAACGAAATACTAATTGAGAAATTGCACCCCTATGACCAAAAAAAGTGTATGCATACGAAGGCATATATTTTTTAGGAGACACACTACTATGTATATTGGTTCACATTTTTTATGGGAATGAATACTTTATAACAACAACTATTTTTTTGAGGGTAATGCCATTCTTAATAAATTTTTTTTCGTAATTAGTAGCCAAAATTTTAAAAAAATGGGCAAAAAATCATAATGTGCTCGGCTTAGAAGACTCTGAATGATGCATGTTATTCTAACCCTTATGCGTATCTCACACTAACAAAATGCGTTTCTATTGTGTTCTTAAGAGGAAATGTGTGATGATTGAATGAGAAGAGCGAAGAGGGGGATAATGAAGGATTGGGTTAATTGGAAAAATGAGCAAAGCATTATGAGGACGACAGGGACTGAACCGCCCCGGTATCATTTGATTAATCGGACTCCACGGGAAGGAGCGTGTGAATATGACATGACATAAACAAAATGGGATTAGTAAATGAGCAAGAAATTATGCTTGACATGAATGAAAAAGGTGGAAGGTAGAAAGCCAAGATATGCCAGAGTTGGGAAAATCACCGATAAATTTTCCGGTAAAATTTTCCAGGAAGTTTTCATCAATAAATTTACTGGTTCAAAGCTTTATAGATTATTTTTATCGGTAAATTTCTGATCGATTCACCGATCTCTGATGGATTCACCGATAAATTCAACGATAAACTAAAAAAAAGTTTACTGGTACACTTATTGAATTGTTGATCATTTACCTATAATTTTCACCGGCAATTTTTTAATAATTTACCAAAAAACTTTTTATCAAAACATTTTTTCCACAAAGAAAAACAAACACGTTGGAATCACTGAATATTTTTCTGATCAAACCAGTAAAAAGTTCATCAGATGTTAGCACAGAAAGTTTCGAAAGTCAACCACCAATTTCAATAAAAGAAACCAAGAGCAATCGAGTCTAGATCATACGGTATCAAAAAAGCGAACGGTTCTCTCCTCATTCAATGCCAGCTGAGAAGAGACTAGAACTGTCAAGGCACGTGGTCATTTCCCTCTCATCGGGGCGTAATACGTGTCTCTCTCCCACCTAATTTTTTTTGTGTCCAACGCATTATTATTCCTTTTCCGCGTTTTGGCCGGGAGCTGCCGCCTTCCGGAACGACGCGTAATACTTTTTTTCGCCTTCGCATCACAGTTCTCGTCACCCTGTTTACCGACGATTATGAGCTTTTGTGTCTTTTGTGTATGCCCGTGTGCACACCACCACACATTCAAAAAGTGCTCTCTCTTCAACACTTTTCCCGTTGGCCGCGGACACTGAGCCACCCTCTCTAACAGAAAAGAGAGTAGCCGATAAATATTGTGTGTGTGCGCCAATACTGACCAAATTGATGAATTGAAATAGTGAATGAATGGCAAAGTTGCTGAGGGGAGCGAATGATCAGATTCGGAAAAGTTGAGCCATATCGTTGTAAAACACAGAAAGTGACAAACATTCTGAAACTTATCTTCTTATAAGAGACGTTCTTTCAGATTGGTTTTGAATGTTTTGACTAAAGTGTTCGGACAAAAATTCAAACTTCGGTATTCTAGCAGCAACGAAATTTGATGCCCCAAGTAAATTTCGTGAACCCAACAAGACAAACTTTGATACTTTTTTGATTTGAAACGAAGCTTTCAAAAATCTTGCAAATGTGAAAATTTCATTTTCAGAAAAAAACGTAATAAATCTTTTCAAATTGGCTTGTGGTGCGATACAATAAGTAAGGATACATTTTAAAACCTACGGAAACACCCGAAGATTTTCAGACCGTTCTGAGAAAAATTCGAATACCCCCTTAGAAATCACTATAATAATGGTTTTTTTGATGGTTTGGAAATTTTTGTTCTGATAAAAATCCCTTTTTTTTACGGTAACAATTTCTTTTTCTCGTCACTTTTCATCCTCTTATCATTTCTCTTTATCTTATCCCGGTTTTGGATACACTACAATAAGCTTCTGACCAAACAAAGCGAGGTTATGATGGATTCGTTCCACTTACCGTAGTCTTGTTTTTCACGTCATCGGAATTTCGGGAAAAAATTTTATTCTGAAAATGTCTTTTGCAGTTATAGTTTTGAGGAAGATTGTAAAACCTGAAACCTCCTGTAGTGTCTAGAGAAAAAAACTGAAAGAGGATGTGGAAGCTGGAAAGATTTGACTATGAGCCGAATCCTTAGATGCATTCTAGAGAAATATTGTTTGATCTTTCAAAATTTGTTTTCAGGTCTGAACAAACTTTTCAAGCAGACGTGACCTTTCCGATCTTGAATTTCACTGGAAAAAAATTTTTTTACATAAATTTTTTATTTCAAATCTTTTCGCGCTTATATGGGGCGCCTTCATTCTGGATCTTCGTAACTTGACGTCATCTGAATTTCCTCTTATCTCCAAGGCTTTTCCTTATCTCCAAGTTTATTGTTTATTGTTCAATTTCGACTTGCTTTTAACCCGTCCTAAAACTTCTGGTTTTCCTTCCCACCCCAGCTTAAGAATTCTACTATTTTTGTTCTGCGAACTTTTGCGTCAATGGTCTCACGACGAGGTGATAGTGAGAGAAGATAAGAACAACTTTAGGCTATGTGAGAAGCTAACAGCTATCAAAACATTTCAATCTTTGGATATCTCTTTTATCTTCTCTGCGGAGAAGCTAGTTAGTGACGAGTGTTAGCCACTATCGCCGTCAAAAAAGATGATGTGATTCCGATGGGTTTCGGTGCAAAAAGAGGAGGTTTTTTGTTCGGAATAAATGATGTGTGCAAGGATAGAATGAGATTGAAAATCAAAGTGTGAAAAAGTTTGTTGTTATATAAGGAGGAAATTGGTGGGAGGAGAATATGTCAGTTGATTGGATGCAACTCACTGAAAATATACACAAATGTCTTTAATATAAAATGTTTAGTATAGTAAGAATGTTCTATTGTCTTTTAGATAATCCGCTTCAATATTTTAGATAGATATAGAAGGAAGAAAGTTACTGAATTTTGTGAGAATTGTCAATCACTCAACTGAAAACTATTTCTCATAACTTTAAAATAGAAATGCTTCAAGTTTCAAAAGCCCAAAAATTTTGAAGAGAACCTAAATTTACGTTTCATGTTTCAAAAGTCATCACATTCTTATATTTATTTGAGGAACCACTAGATTTTAATTAGCCAAACTATTATCGGTAAATTTCCTGAAAAAAGTTACCGCTAAATTTACCAGTAAAAACTTGTTTAATATTAAATTAGTTTTTTGGCGCCAAACTTCTTAAACATTGCTCCAAAAAGATGCTACAAAATTACCCTATGGTTTTGGCAGTTTACCGATAAATTTTTCAACGAACGGCTAATTTATTCATCTTTTACCGGTATATTTTCCGTTAAAACTTGATTAAATTAGTATTTATCTGTACTCTTTCGAAAAATTGTCGGAAGCTCTGACCGGTAAACTTTTTTGATAGTTTACCGAAACACTATTTCATCGAAAAACTGATTCCCAGTAAGACACACTGCACCTGACAACAGGTTCTAGTGTTTTTCATTTTCATATCAGAAGTTAACTGCGTTCAACCTTTTTCGATTCCTGAACTGCTTTGATCCATACTACCAAAAAATCTTTTTGTAGTCAAAGAAAAATTTGGTATAAAAAGATCTCTGTTTATACTAGTTGATCAAAATCCAAATTGTGATCCAAAATTGTTCATTTTGAACCTACCTATTCCTAGTTGTCAGTCCGTATTAGCAAGACATAAAAAATTTTAAAGGTAACATTTAGATCTTTGATACCAAAAGCACATTAGCTTCCCCCGAATTGTTGGCGGCTTGTCAATTCAAATTAGTACCAGTCTCGATTTTTGAAGAGCGTTTTCAGAACTTTCTAGTGTTCAAATTTTATTTTTTTTTCAGACCAGTCTAGATCTTTACAAGTTCCACGCTTATGCTTCTGCTTTAAATATTAAAACTCCATAAAGAAATCCACTTCCAAGACAACTTGAATTCCCATCGTAAACACTATTTTTCCAAAGTTTTTAATTTGTTCAATTTTGTACCCAGTTTAATATGATAAGGAAGTGTACATTTCGATCCTTGTAATTGATCATCTAATTGAACCCAACCTAGATTTCCGAATTCTCATAAGATCCTAATTGGTCTATTCCGTGCCCGACCTTCAAACCACATTATGACTTCGATGATTAGGCCAGCGCTCAGAATCTGGTTCAAAACCTATGTCTCCTCCCACTTGACCGTAAGAAAACGAAAAAGCCAAGTACGTCATGAGAGAAGTGTGGGGGACAGTTTAGCACCATTTTCTTTGACATCCCAGCACCCTCCTTATCAAATACTCTCTCACGCAAGAGACGACCAATGTCTGCGTATCACCACTGCTCAGAACTATCTCGTCTCTCGCCTCATTTCTATGAAATCTCTCAATCCAGAGAGGTACAGATCTGTTAAATACTCCATAATTACTTGACTAATTAAATTAAAAATTAACCCCACGATATTATACTCTTTTCAAAGCTGAAAACGAGACGGATATGAAAAAGACAAGCGTTTTTTTTATAATTCATTTTCGTTGTTTCAATTTTTAACACTGCATTTATTATTAATATAAAATAGTTGTCATTTTACTCGTAATATTACTCAATTATATTACTTCAAAAAAAAAGATGAATTCAAAATGCAGGAGACACGAGAAGATTCAAGAAATCTTAAAAAGAAAAAAAAAAGTCGTTCCATTTATAGACGAAGAATTGGAAACACCAAGTTGAAAAACTTGGATGATCGTTGAAAATTCAGAAACTAACACAGATGCTGCTTTCCCTCTCCGTTCACGAGAATCCGTTTTGTTTGAAAAATTCAATCAGCAAAACCATGTGGGCATCACAAGATAAGAGAAAATCATACAGACGTTATGTGAAGATATGCAGCTTCGTAGAGTGGATATCCAACCGATGAATCATAGGAAGACACAAAATGCATACCTGCTCCCCACAGGTTGCTATTCCTTTTTATTTCCAATAAATTTATTTCTTGCAAAGTTCACATTTTTCCAGCCAACCGATGAATCATAGCAAGACACAACGTCAACATATTTGTTTTCCATCAAACACGTGTTGTAAAAAGAAGATAGGAATGAGTAAGAGTCAAACCGTCTGTGTCTCTTTCTCTAACTCAAATGAGAAATCTAAAATTGAAACATTCATTCTTGGTTTTTAGGTAGTACGTGACATGCCTCCATTTGATTTTTTTGAGTATTATTATTATTTTAATTATTCTATTACTATATAGCTATACATAGAAAGGCTTGTGTCGCCATTCTTACTGATTTTTCTGAATATTGTTTTTTATAATTATGGTATACTAGTGCCTCGTCAAAGTTGATACGTCTTCGTAACGTTTCAAGACATTTTCGATGGAACCAACAATTTTTCGAACTCTGTGATCACAAACATTCACAGTAGTTCGAAAATTAAAACATCAGTGGAAACTGACCGACATGAGAATGCTCACGAAAATCGAGCATGACCATAACAAGGTGTTTGGAGATAAAAAAAAAGCTGACAGTTGCCCTGCCATGTCGTTATTACCCAGAACACTGGGAGATCCCCCAGTGGAACAGATGAATCCATTGGATCACTGGCTGGAACCCGAATTGATGATGAGATATGGAACAAAATCGGATTACTTTGGAGATAAAAACCTAACAGTTGCTCTAGGATCACCTGTAATTATAACAATCAACAATGGAAGATCTTCGAATAGAACAATTGAGCACAATTTATGTAATTCAAAAATGAAGATCACGACGATGTTGGATCCTTGTGCAGCGCATTGTCCAGAGTGACTTGAAACTCTGTCGTGTGTTCCCGATCAGATGGCTCAATTGGAAAACAAGAGGAAAAGCCTACAAAAAAAAATATCCGGAATACACAGCTTCGGGAGTATATCCCGGATACACAAGAGGAGCAGGACAGCCCGGCAGTTTTCAGGATCCCACGGACCAAAGGATCCTCTGGACTTGGAGTACTGATGGTTCAAATGATGAACACCAGAACAAGGAAAGTCGACATCGAGCGGACAAACCGCGGACTTCAGAATCCCACGAACAGCTCTAAGGGATCCACTCGACCACCAAAATCAGGAAAGAGTCGGAAACCGAAGAATATTATCCTCTAGAAGCTGGAAAAAGAAATGGATGGATTTATCGCAAATCCAACAATAGCGATTTTCCAATTTTCGCAGTGACCAAGAGGAGGGATCCGCTGGATTTGGAAAACTCGATTTGGATATAACTTCCAAAACTTCTTCAGAATGTTGGCTGAATTCTTAGCCAATACTAAATATAATCCTTCATCAGTTCGGAGACAAGGAGCGTCTTTGATAGTAAATGCCAATGGAATCATAACCAACACACCAGTTATTTGTGACATCGGATCAACATCATTAGGGATCCAAAAGAGGTTGAATTGGAAAAAAACAAGAGCTGAGAAGGTTGGCATACGAACAGCGTGAAAAGGAAGCTCAATTTCTAAAGGTGAGAAATATTTATTTATTTATTTAAAAAAAAGAAGCAAAAAAACATTCGAAAAAGTCAACTAAACAAAATTTTTACAGAGAAAGGACAACGGGCATCTTTGGATATGTGGCAGACACCTTCGTGGAACTTTTGGAGACGTTATTTGGATAATTGCCTCAACAGACGATATTGTCAACAGCTTGGAATCGTTCTGCGAAAACTGTAATTAATTTTTTTTTAAATATTTCTACTTTAATAAAATTATTTATTTTAAAAACTGTACTGTTAAAAGTTGAAAAAAAATTATTACTGGAAAAATTAAAAAAAAAACAATAATTAGCTAAGACTAATATGAAAAAATTCAAATAGTTATCTTTAAATTCAAAAAGTGAAAAAAGAAAAAAGAATATATGATAGAAAAAAAAGAGGAGGTCTAAGGACACCGTTCTCTCCCTTGTGTACACATGAAACAGTCATCATGTCATTCAAAAATACCCCTTGTCTTCTATCAACACCATTAGTGTTTTGGTTAAGAGCATTGCTCATCGTTAGGCGCCCTAGGGTTTGGCTCCCCTAGTGAAAATATGAAAAGCGAGAGAGTATACTGATAATAGATTTCAGTTAAGGTGTATCTTATTTTTTCTTCAAAATAACGCTTGACGGAGACTGGACGACGACGTGCTGGAGACTTTGGAAACTCTTTGTTGAAAAAATGATGGGATAAGAGAATTGCATCACTGAAAGTACCCATAATTGTAAATTTTCACAAATTTGGAAGAAACTCACAGGCTAAGCTCGGCTCCTGCATCAAATTGAAGACCATTGCATCCATTCCATACCAAGACAATCTCCAATTCTTGAGAATGGCGGTTTAGCTCATGGATTCTTTGGGGAGATACATACCCGACACGACCAATCATCAACAAATGGGAGGCAAAATTAACGTTCAAATACTGAAACAGAAATCTTGTTGAAAATGAAATTTGGTTAAATACTTAATCCAGGATTGGGTGAACTATAGTTTGGCGAGTGGTTCCTGGCAATCGGAGTAATGATTGCACCTGGAACAAGAATGAGTATATGTATACAAATATACTTCCAACATGACAAAGCTTCGTTTGATTTGATGAGAAACGGAGGCGAGTAGGATACGATAAGAAAGTATTTTAAGACCAGGAGCTATAGCATAGCGGGGTAGTCTGCTTCGATTTTGGATTCAACTCAAAATTTTATTATTGCTCAAGAGACACTGAAAACGATGAAGATAACGGAGAAGAATTGAATCTGAGCAAAAGCGCAGTCAGTGTTGAGTAATAAATTTCATCTACATCAACTGAAACTGTTGATAATGTATTTGACAATTTTTGTAAATGTTCAAATTAAGGATTTAAAAATGGAAAAATCAAATTCACAAGAAAACGCTAACGGTAACGAAGACGAATCCAAACACATTCAACAGAGTACATTGAACCGAAGATGTCTCTCATCAAAGGCGAATGAATACAATTGAGATGAATTTTGTACTTTTCTTCAAAATACTTTTGGTCAGACGTCCTGCAACACCGATTGGTTTTACTCTGCATGACTTTGTTGAAAAAAAAAATGAATGAAACATTGCAATATTAGACATTCTCAACAAAAAAAAAGCGAGACAACGCTTTTTCTACTTTAGTGAGAGTAATGTTCAAGGGAGGGGTACCATAGATTTTCAAGTCAATCTCAATTAGAAGTGCATTGCTCAAAAAAACTTCGCACAATGAGAGCCAACTCTCGATCAAGATTTAGCTAATATCAGTGGACATTCAACCTGCCATTCAAAAAAGATAGGCACATTTGAAAAAAAAAGAATCAGATAAGCGGTTAGTGGATAACTTATCAATATACTCAACATCACCTCACGGGAAAGAAGAATGAAAACATTTCTTCTTCTAAATGAACAAAAACTTAGTTTCATTTTTGGTCCAGTTCGATGAGATTGGTTGTTACAAGATGCAAGTTAGAGTCATAATCAGTATTAGTTTTGTCAGTGTCTATAAACTTGAACTTGAATCACAATCATGTCTCGAAACTTACCTTCATGAATAGAAACATGAAGGTGCAATTGGACATACAATTATACAGACTACAACCATTAAAATTGGAAATAGTTTGATTTAAGAGGACACATATTTTAGAATTTATTCACGGTATGAAGTCTAAACTAACTCAAACAATGTTGCATCTTAATAGTTCTCTGTTGGAATGAAATCATGTTAAATCTCATTGGAACAGTTGTCAATTTGAATAGGTCAAACGTGTCTTTCATCCTCCATTTCAAGACACATATTTGAAATTGCTATTGTTTATTGAACAAGATAAGAGGCAATTAAGTCTTAACAAAAAAAGAAGATATTCAAATGGTGTACAACATATTCGAATGAAATTATGGCTTCATACACGTATATAATACAATCAGCTCAAGTCAATCAGTGAATCTACCAACGAACGAAACCGGCGTTCGTAAGAGCTCGTAAGAGCTGAATCGTCTCACAATAAGAGAAACACCTTGTTGTTTTTTTAAAAAGTCTCAAAAAAAGATTTTGAAAAAAAAACAAAAATGTGTATGTATTTATTTATGATACGAAATTGCCTGTGTGTTCATTCAGTAGTAGAAGTTTCTATGCGTTTCACTAGTGGTAGGATATGGCAGTAAAACTTTGTTGCTCGTTGTTGGTTGAAATGTGCTCGACATATAACACACATGGCGATACCTTCAAGAAAAATCGTATTCTAAGATGAGCAAGCCATTAGGAACTTACGTAGATCAATGAAGCCCTCAGATAACTCCATCGGTTCTCGTTTGCAGTTTTCAGCTTTACATGTAGCACAGAGATGAATAATCAGAGGTCCATGATCGGCGAAGAGATTTTTAGGTGTCAACGCTGCAGACTGTAGAGATGGAAGTTTAACATCACGAGCTTTCTCCTTGAGCCAGTCCTAATGGAAAAAGAGTACGACATGATTATCTCAAGAAATGAGAGAGGATAAACTAACCGATGTTCTTGTTGATTTCACAACTACACTAGAATCTTCTTCCTCACTTTTTCTCTTCTTGTCAGACGATTGAGTAAAATTTTTCTCTCCTTCATTAGATCCAGTCATTGTTTTTGGCATATTTACCATACTAGGACGATCTGAATGATGAGAGAAATAAAAAGAAAACTGAAGGTAGAAGAAATTCTAAAAAAAAAGTTCACAAAAGAAAAATTCTGTTTTACAACACAAAAATTGGACTCTAACTATACATGGATGGAAAAATAGCATCATTTTCAAACAGCTCAGAGACATATATCTTACTCTACGTTTTTTTCAAACCATTTCGTACCACGAAAAGTTCGTATCACGTTTTTCGAAACTGGTTTTGTGAAAGCATCGTTTCATCTTGTGATTTTTCATGAGACTTTCATGTCTCTATCATCTTTTTTTCGTTTGTACACCTCATGTTGTTGTTTCTTGCAGTGAGCAACATACCATTTTAATGGAATACGGAAACTGAAAAGAACAAGTTAAAAGAAATTGGCCAGCTACGATGGAACAGAAAAAGGTACAGCCAAAAAACAGCAATCTCATAAAAAATGGAAAAAGACAAGACAAGATAAGAAGTTATTCGAACAAAGATAAAGGTTGTAAACTAGGATGTTAACAAAATAGTTGCATCCGAAGAACAACAAACCATTAGGAACATTTTCACGCTATTAGCAACAGACCTATTTTGATGAAAAATGAAAAAGGACAAGACAGGATAAGAAACTATTTAAACGATGAAGTTTGTAAACTTGGATGTTAACAAAAAAAGTGCCTCCCGCGGAATAACAAGCCAATGAGGAATGAATAAGAACTACACGCTGAATCACCGGATGAAACACAAACCTCGATGCTTTTTTTTTCATCGTTTAACGATTAGGAAAAGTTTGTTTTGAGGTGAATTTGACGAGATATGGGAGAAATTATAATATCTTTGACCGAAGATGAAGGACACAATTTTCAACCTTCCTTCTGGAATCGTTTGAATCTTAAATAAATTTTATTTACTTTAAAAACCTGCATTGCTGAAATTTGAAAAAAAAAGATGAACAAGTGCAATTGAATATTCAATAAATTATTGGAGATAAGAACCTTACATTTGCTCTAGAATGGCGCGTCATAATCACTCAGAACATGTAAGGTGCAAACAATGAAACATTTGAGATGGTTGAGAAATATGATGAGGATTCAATTATGTATTCACCACTGTTCCACCAGAACAAATTGTCAAGTTGGTGAACTGACCCAACTTTTGTGCGAATTCTGATAGGCCCCAAAACTATGAGAAACGATATCTGTTAGGGAGGAGCGCGTCGGAACCCATTTGATTACAGTAGCGCATCCTTGCGCATCCTTAACACAAGAATATTAAATTCAATGAACTCTCATGATATGGTTATCAATAAAACTGACATTTTACGGAGAATATGAATATCTAATTTGTTTCAATAAAGTAACTAAAATTTGTGAGAAAGCTCAAACTCTGTCGAGATGAAAGAGAGACAAGAGAGTGAGTCATCTTCTCGTAGATAAATGAGGGAAAGAATATTTGTGAAAAAACCGAAAAAGCATGAGGAGAGGAATCGAACCGGGGTCTTGAAAATGAAAAACATCCATGATAACCAAAAAGCGAACTTTTGTTACAAATGAGTATAGATCTACTTGGTTGACTATATGAAGATTGGTTGACTATACGTAGGCTGATTCAGTGTGGAAAAATAATGATGTGCAATATTTTTTGAATTTTTATCGGGTGCCCTATGCACACGGGTGGCCGAGTGGTGGTCAAGGTAATGGGATTATGTTCCATTAGAGCATATGTTCCGCGTGAGTTCGATCCTCACCCCGTGTCAAGTTTTTTTTTGTTGATAATTAGTTATACATTTTACAGAAGAAGACCCAGAATCATCTTCCCCCTCAGCCACTGCTGCTGGATACTCTATTCTTGGGGGGAAGATGATTCTGGGTCTTCTTCTGCAAAATGTATAACTAATTATCAACAAAAAAAAAACTTGACACGGGGTGAGGATCGAACTCACGCGGAACATATGCTCTAATGGAACATAATCCCATTACCTTGACCACCACTCGGCCACCCGTGTGCATAGGGCACCCGATAAAAATTCAAAAAATATTGCACATCATTATTTTTCCACACTGAATCAGCCTACGTATAGTCAACCAATCTTCATATAGTCAACCAAGTAGATCTATACTCATTTGTAACAAAAGTTCGCTTTTTGGTTATCATGGATGTTTTTCATTTTCAAGACCCCGGTTCGATTCCTCTCCTCATGCTTTTTCGGTTTTTTCACAAATATTCTTTCCCTCATTTATCTACGAGAAGATGACTCACTCTCTTGTCTCTCTTTCATCTCGACAGAGTTTGAGCTTTCTCACAAATTTTAGTTACTTTATTGAAACAAATTAGATATTCATATTCTCCGTAAAATGTCAGTTTTATTGATAACCATATCATGAGAGTTCATTGAATTTAATATTCTTGTGTTAAGGATGCGCAAGGATGCGCTACTGTAATCAAATGGGTTCCGACGCGCTCCTCCCTAACAGATATCGTTTCTCATAGTTTTGGGGCCTATCAGAATTCGCACAAAAGTTGGGTCAGTTCACCAACTTGACAATTTGTTCTGGTGGAACAGTGGTGAATACATAATTGAATCCTCATCATATTTCTCAACCATCTCAAATGTTTCATTGTTTGCACCTTACATGTTCTGAGTGATTATGACGCGCCATTCTAGAGCAAATGTAAGGTTCTTATCTCCAATAATTTATTGAATATTCAATTGCACTTGTTCATCTTTTTTTTTCAAATTTCAGCAATGCAGGTTTTTAAAGTAAATAAAATTTATTTAAGATTCAAACGATTCCAGAAGGAAGGTTGAAAATTGTGTCCTTCATCTTCGGTCAAAGATATTATAATTTCTCCCATATCTCGTCAAATTCACCTCAAAACAAACTTTTCCTAATCGTTAAACGATGAAAAAAAAAGCATCGAGGTTTGTGTTTCATCCGGTGATTCAGCGTGTAGTTCTTATTCATTCCTCATTGGCTTGTTATTCCGCGGGAGGCACTTTTTTTGTTAACATCCAAGTTTACAAACTTCATCGTTTAAATAGTTTCTTATCCTGTCTTGTCCTTTTTCATTTTTCATCAAAATAGGTCTGTTGCTAATAGCGTGAAAATGTTCCTAATGGTTTGTTGTTCTTCGGATGCAACTATTTTGTTAACATCCTAGTTTACAACCTTTATCTTTGTTCGAATAACTTCTTATCTTGTCTTGTCTTTTTCCATTTTTTATGAGATTGCTGTTTTTTGGCTGTACCTTTTTCTGTTCCATCGTAGCTGGCCAATTTCTTTTAACTTGTTCTTTTCAGTTTCCGTATTCCATTAAAATGGTATGTTGCTCACTGCAAGAAACAACAACATGAGGTGTACAAACGAAAAAAAGATGATAGAGACATGAAAGTCTCATGAAAAATCACAAGATGAAACGATGCTTTCACAAAACCAGTTTCGAAAAACGTGATACGAACTTTTCGTGGTACGAAATGGTTTGAAAAAAACGTAGAGTAAGATATATGTCTCTGAGCTGTTTGAAAATGATGCTATTTTTCCATCCATGTATAGTTAGAGTCCAATTTTTGTGTTGTAAAACAGAATTTTTCTTTTGTGAACTTTTTTTTTAGAATTTCTTCTACCTTCAGTTTTCTTTTTATTTCTCTCATCATTCAGATCGTCCTAGTATGGTAAATATGCCAAAAACAATGACTGGATCTAATGAAGGAGAGAAAAATTTTACTCAATCGTCTGACAAGAAGAGAAAAAGTGAGGAAGAAGATTCTAGTGTAGTTGTGAAATCAACAAGAACATCGGTTAGTTTATCCTCTCTCATTTCTTGAGATAATCATGTCGTACTCTTTTTCCATTAGGACTGGCTCAAGGAGAAAGCTCGTGATGTTAAACTTCCATCTCTACAGTCTGCAGCGTTGACACCTAAAAATCTCTTCGCCGATCATGGACCTCTGATTATTCATCTCTGTGCTACATGTAAAGCTGAAAACTGCAAACGAGAACCGATGGAGTTATCTGAGGGCTTCATTGATCTACGTAAGTTCCTAATGGCTTGCTCATCTTAGAATACGATTTTTCTTGAAGGTATCGCCATGTGTGTTATATGTCGAGCACATTTCAACCAACAACGAGCAACAAAGTTTTACTGCCATATCCTACCACTAGTGAAACGCATAGAAACTTCTACTACTGAATGAACACACAGGCAATTTCGTATCATAAATAAATACATACACATTTTTGTTTTTTTTTCAAAATCTTTTTTTGAGACTTTTTAAAAAAACAACAAGGTGTTTCTCTTATTGTGAGACGATTCAGCTCTTACGAGCTCTTACGAACGCCGGTTTCGTTCGTTGGTAGATTCACTGATTGACTTGAGCTGATTGTATTATATACGTGTATGAAGCCATAATTTCATTCGAATATGTTGTACACCATTTGAATATCTTCTTTTTTTGTTAAGACTTAATTGCCTCTTATCTTGTTCAATAAACAATAGCAATTTCAAATATGTGTCTTGAAATGGAGGATGAAAGACACGTTTGACCTATTCAAATTGACAACTGTTCCAATGAGATTTAACATGATTTCATTCCAACAGAGAACTATTAAGATGCAACATTGTTTGAGTTAGTTTAGACTTCATACCGTGAATAAATTCTAAAATATGTGTCCTCTTAAATCAAACTATTTCCAATTTTAATGGTTGTAGTCTGTATAATTGTATGTCCAATTGCACCTTCATGTTTCTATTCATGAAGGTAAGTTTCGAGACATGATTGTGATTCAAGTTCAAGTTTATAGACACTGACAAAACTAATACTGATTATGACTCTAACTTGCATCTTGTAACAACCAATCTCATCGAACTGGACCAAAAATGAAACTAAGTTTTTGTTCATTTAGAAGAAGAAATGTTTTCATTCTTCTTTCCCGTGAGGTGATGTTGAGTATATTGATAAGTTATCCACTAACCGCTTATCTGATTCTTTTTTTTTCAAATGTGCCTATCTTTTTTGAATGGCAGGTTGAATGTCCACTGATATTAGCTAAATCTTGATCGAGAGTTGGCTCTCATTGTGCGAAGTTTTTTTGAGCAATGCACTTCTAATTGAGATTGACTTGAAAATCTATGGTACCCCTCCCTTGAACATTACTCTCACTAAAGTAGAAAAAGCGTTGTCTCGCTTTTTTTTTGTTGAGAATGTCTAATATTGCAATGTTTCATTCATTTTTTTTTTCAACAAAGTCATGCAGAGTAAAACCAATCGGTGTTGCAGGACGTCTGACCAAAAGTATTTTGAAGAAAAGTACAAAATTCATCTCAATTGTATTCATTCGCCTTTGATGAGAGACATCTTCGGTTCAATGTACTCTGTTGAATGTGTTTGGATTCGTCTTCGTTACCGTTAGCGTTTTCTTGTGAATTTGATTTTTCCATTTTTAAATCCTTAATTTGAACATTTACAAAAATTGTCAAATACATTATCAACAGTTTCAGTTGATGTAGATGAAATTTATTACTCAACACTGACTGCGCTTTTGCTCAGATTCAATTCTTCTCCGTTATCTTCATCGTTTTCAGTGTCTCTTGAGCAATAATAAAATTTTGAGTTGAATCCAAAATCGAAGCAGACTACCCCGCTATGCTATAGCTCCTGGTCTTAAAATACTTTCTTATCGTATCCTACTCGCCTCCGTTTCTCATCAAATCAAACGAAGCTTTGTCATGTTGGAAGTATATTTGTATACATATACTCATTCTTGTTCCAGGTGCAATCATTACTCCGATTGCCAGGAACCACTCGCCAAACTATAGTTCACCCAATCCTGGATTAAGTATTTAACCAAATTTCATTTTCAACAAGATTTCTGTTTCAGTATTTGAACGTTAATTTTGCCTCCCATTTGTTGATGATTGGTCGTGTCGGGTATGTATCTCCCCAAAGAATCCATGAGCTAAACCGCCATTCTCAAGAATTGGAGATTGTCTTGGTATGGAATGGATGCAATGGTCTTCAATTTGATGCAGGAGCCGAGCTTAGCCTGTGAGTTTCTTCCAAATTTGTGAAAATTTACAATTATGGGTACTTTCAGTGATGCAATTCTCTTATCCCATCATTTTTTCAACAAAGAGTTTCCAAAGTCTCCAGCACGTCGTCGTCCAGTCTCCGTCAAGCGTTATTTTGAAGAAAAAATAAGATACACCTTAACTGAAATCTATTATCAGTATACTCTCTCGCTTTTCATATTTTCACTAGGGGAGCCAAACCCTAGGGCGCCTAACGATGAGCAATGCTCTTAACCAAAACACTAATGGTGTTGATAGAAGACAAGGGGTATTTTTGAATGACATGATGACTGTTTCATGTGTACACAAGGGAGAGAACGGTGTCCTTAGACCTCCTCTTTTTTTTCTATCATATATTCTTTTTTCTTTTTTCACTTTTTGAATTTAAAGATAACTATTTGAATTTTTTCATATTAGTCTTAGCTAATTATTGTTTTTTTTTTAATTTTTCCAGTAATAATTTTTTTTCAACTTTTAACAGTACAGTTTTTAAAATAAATAATTTTATTAAAGTAGAAATATTTAAAAAAAAATTAATTACAGTTTTCGCAGAACGATTCCAAGCTGTTGACAATATCGTCTGTTGAGGCAATTATCCAAATAACGTCTCCAAAAGTTCCACGAAGGTGTCTGCCACATATCCAAAGATGCCCGTTGTCCTTTCT